>JASNQO010000007.1:0-600000 GCA_030378425.1 Periconia sp. TS-2
GGGGTTAACAATCTTCTAGACATTGGGGCAGCGGGGAGGGGGCTGGTTGGAAATACCAACTGGTACCTGTTTGTATTGGTGTATGGGGAGGCCATGTCAAAGTTATTTCTAGGCACGGGATATACACAAGGGGAAGACGTTGCAGACAAAGTGAGGAGGGTCGAAATAAATGCATACAAATTCCATTTTCACTGGGTATCCTATACACTTTGCAAACCCAACTCCAGAATGCCACCCATGATGTAATAAATCATCAAAACATTTCGTCCAGCCCGCTCTCCTCAAACACACTCATTCCCCTCCCCTTGGGAATCCCTCTTCTCTTCTCCCTAAAGGTATCGTCCAAACTACCCGTACTCTGTTCGTACTCGTCGACCTCGATGCCTTGCTCCAATCCACTCTCCTGACTATCATCGCCACCGTTGCTCTGACGATGCAGTGGTGGTATGGGCGTTCGACCCGTGAGAATGTCGTACAGCGAGTCATCGCTGTCTTCGCCTTCTTGGCCTTCGAACCTGAGGATTTGGTCTTTGCCGTCGGGCCAGGCGAGGATGTAGCCTTGCTGGTGGCCTAGGAGGACGGCTGGCCTCTTGTCCGCGCCCGTCTCCAACCATTTCAGAGTCCATCTCGCTGGCGCTGTTCCTGCAGGCTTCGTGATGTTTTCTCCCAGCTCTAATATGGCTGGCGGAACGGTGGACGAGCTGGCGCTGGATGTCGAATTTGAAAAGGGCGACGCCGTGTACAAGTAAATAGTAGGCGAGTCCTGCGTCGTTTGGATGAGAAGGTAGCCTGGATTCGTGGGGTGCCATTGCAGACTCTTGACTGGTGCATGCTGAATGAAAATCGTTCGGGGCTTCAAACTCCTCAGATCCCATACCCATACCGTTGTAGGTGTAGAATCATCTCTCGTAGCACATAATGTTCCGTCCTCGCTAAAAGCCATGATGCTGATGCCTTGCTTGAATAATCCACTTTCCGCCCTTTCCACAGGCGCTTTGGGTGGTGTCGCTGGTTGATGGGTGATTGAGTAATTTCTGCTTCCCCGACCGTCGACGCTCTCGGTGTATACGGGTGCACCGGGGACATTGATTTGCCCCGTGTGATCCAGCAGCACAGTTGGAGCGAATGTCCGTGTGGACAGTATGCGGACGCGCCTATCCCAACCTCCGACTGCGAGCCATTCGTTGCTTGGTGCCCATTCCACTGTCTTGATGCCCAGACCCTCCACCCCCTCATCTGAAGGTTCCCGCGATATTGTCCGGTACAGATGGCCGTCCGCGGTATATATGCATAACCTGTAACCGCTAGACGCAGAATCCCAAATCGCAAGCCATCTTCCGTCTCGACTCCACTTCAAGCCTTGCGCATCTACAGTCGGTAATTCGACCCGCCTGATCACAGAATATGTCTGTGGCGCCAGAAGCATCAGTACATCCTGACCGGCACTCCTACAAAGCAACGCCATGACGCCTCCTCTTGCTCCCTCTGCTCTACTCTCTCCTTTCAAACGAGGAATTGGTCGATACCCCCATCCCTTTCTTTCCCTCCCACTAAATTTTGGATCCCGCAATTCGACCATGCGTCCGCTCCTCAAACACCACACCACAAGCCTGCTCCCAAAATCCCCCCAAACCAGCACCTCGTCGTCCGTCCGACCAAACTCGGCATGCACATTCTTGCCCATGCCTCCCGATCCATTGCTTACCACCGCATTCCACTTCTCGTCGCGGAGGTCGTAGACGCGCGTTGTCTCGTCGTCGGCGACGAGTATGCGGTGCGCGCGGGGAGGAAGGCGGCGCGGAGAGGTGGATAGACTTACGGAAGTAGGCGGGGACCATGCGATGCGAGAATTACGTAGATCATGGCTAGACGGGAGCGTTATGCTTCTTATGATCTCAAAGGTAGCGAGGCATCGAATTTGCAGGCGGGCGCCGAAGAGGCAGGCAATGTGCGAGGCGGTCGGCGATGGAACCGATAACGATGTAGCTACAAGTTGTTAGCGCTTATGACCGTGAAAGGTTCCCAGATCCATGTGTACTTTTGAATTGTGGAGAGATGTCCATATTCTCCATGTTAGGCGTGGAATTGACGTCTGGACTTCAGCGTGGTGACGGTGTTGACGAGGGTAAACAAACCAGACGTAGGGCTGACCAATCGGAGATAAACCGCACGGGCCCTTTCCGACCATATTGCGAACTCTGGTGTTTTTTACCCCTCCTATTTAGTTACCATCTCCTAAGACGGATCCAATTGTGTTATTAGATTCGGATAGTTGGCATTATAGCTTTATTGTCGTGCCCAATGCCTCCCTCTCGCGGTAACGAAAATGGTAGATATAAGGATCTCTGGCCTCACCGTGAATATTACAAACCCATTAGAATACATTAATCTGATCCAACAGAAAAGGTGTCTAAGATATCTTTAGAAAGTAATAGCTTGAATCTCTATTGGTTCTCAAGTCTAAGGGTATTCAGATAGTACATGGGAGATTCGAAGCTGCTCATGTCCGGCATTTTTGTTACCACGAGTAGCTTCCTTTGCTTAGCGCACCACCGTCAGCGCATTGCCTCAACTTCACGATCACGAAGTACACAGAACTAGCATTGACCAAATCTCTTCCATTACGTACTCTAATACCCAGAACCGGAGCGAGCAGCGAGGGTATCGGTAAAGGTATACACAATCATCACATCAATATCCTGTTTCGAAACCCCTGAAAGACCATCTACTCTTTCTCTGCACATCCACTTCGCCAAATCGGACTTTTAGCTCCATCCGAACATGCTCTAGTATCAACCCATATCCAAAGTGCCAAAAACAACTCACCGCAGGTACTTGCTTTGGAAATCTTCATGTGGGGGAATCTCAACCAGAAGAAGTGTATGTAGAAGACGAAACGTAACATAACCAAAAAAGGGTTCCTAGATGATATCCACCTATAATTTGTTCTATTGCATGCTGTTCGTCCAAGTCGTTGACAAGATCAAGAAGACCAAAAGCTATGGCCAAGCTGCTCATGTGCTGTACACAGGAGCCTTGATGAGAATACTCTTTCCACGGATCTGGACAGCAACGCCAACCGACAAGCGGACCCTCGGTGGCGGTGGCTCTTCCTTCGGTCCACTCGAGGTGCCCGGTGGAGGTTGCGTCAGGCTTTGTTGACTTCCTCCTTGTCCAAGCGAAGATTCGCGCTTTCCAAGTGTTGCGGCATTCTTGGGCTTGCTCGATCCACCGAATCCAAACATACTACGCTTCTTGTCTCCATGATCTTTCTGGTTCTGTCCTTGTTGAACTTGCTGGGCGTGCTGATCTTGTTCCGTGATCGAGGCACTATCCTCCACCTTCGAAGCGACGCTCTTGAGAGATGCGTGGTCTGGCTCATCTGGCTCTTGAATGGGGCTCGTCAAGGCTGGGACGCCTGACTCCATCTTCATGAAGTCGGACAAGATGCTATGACCTGGTGGGAAGTACTCAATGTGTACTTCTCTACTCTCTAGTGGCAGATGTTGAGCAATATTGACTGCTAGCTCAACAATCATAGGCACACCACCATTTAGGTCTGGAGGAGCCGGATCATTAAGATACTTCTGTAGGGTACCAATGAGCTGTTCGTTGAGCGCCTCAATGATGTTTTGTCGGTTTGATGCAGCATGCTGCGCCTTCAACATGTCGGCCAGACCTTCCAATGTCGCCAACCGCCAATTGACGACCTTTGCTACCAAAGCATCTTCGTCCTCGGTGGTGTGGCATGTAGGCGAGAATTTTCGAATATTAATTTGAATGATCTTGAGTTGCTCTGAGAGTTCCGGGTCCAGATCAGGGTGGAAGATTCTGTCGAAAATGTTATCCACTATCCACCGCGAGATGAATGCGCGGCCGACGGCAGTCATTTCCTGCTTGCCCGTTTCTACAGCATTCTTGTTGACGACTGTGTGCAACCAAGGCGGGATGTCTTTCCAGTCTTTGCGGATGGAGAAGGAAAGTTGCGCTATTAGTCCGTCCAATCTGTTGAAGCGAGTAGCATATTCACTGTCGTCCCATGACGTACGGGATAGCGAGAGTCGTTGGTTTGCCAAGGTATTCTGCAGCTGGTGTACCTGCGTCTGTTGCTCGAAGAAGTACCGCTTGACTTTCTGATATTTCTCGCCTGGAGGTAATTAGTATGCGGTCATGTCCCAAACTCTCCAGTACTCACGCAACACTTCATGCTCTTTGACTAGTTGATTGACATCATCGTCCGTCATACTCTCGGCTTGGCGTGGTGGTGGTGTTGCCCGCCCCATTTCTCCGCCTTGTGGTTGCTGGCCCTTGTCTCCCCGGTAAGGTTGCCCTTGTGAAGCTGTTGGCACGACGTTAGCGCCAAAAGTCTGAATGCCCGGCGAGACAGGCGGTTGTCCTTGGGCCTGACCTTGAGGTGGAGGTTGTTGCAAGAGAGAACCCTCCCTTGACGGTACCCCAGGTTGTTGCTGGCCCGCGTCATTGACCTTCCTCAGCGTGTTCCTCTGTGAAGGAGCCATATTGTCTTGACTCTGTTGCGGCGGAGTCGTATTCTGCGAGTGCGGATCGGCGGCGGCTTGCGACTGTTGCTGTCCCTGTTGTCCCTGTTGGGCGTCGTAAGCTTGATAGGGTTGGGTCTGGGGTTGGATGGGTGATGGTGGGGCAAGCTGTGCCTGCGACGAGGGGGGTCGTGGCTGGTAGTGCTGGCCGTCGATAGGCTGACCACCCTGCACAATCTGGGGAATCGGTTGCGTCGGTTGCGGTGCGTTTATTTCGACCTGCTGCGAGGGAGTGCGGCCGTGCTGGACGTGTTGAAAGTCTTGGCCCTGGTGCGGCTGAACCTGCGGTGAGAATTGCGATGGTGGAGGATAGTGCACGTTCTGTCCCTGCGGGTCTTGTGGCCCTTGAGACGTCTGCTGTGCTTGCTGTTGAGCCTGCTGCTGCTGCTGTTGCTGCTGCTGGTATTGATAGTAATTCTGCTGCTGGGTTACTTGATCCTGGGGCAGCTGAGCGTTACCAACGTGGGGGCTTGGCGCGCCTTGCGGATTAAAGGCCTGGTATTCGTTTGGATTCTGATTGTGCTGGGCGGCCGGGTGGTAGCTCTGGTATTGCTGCTGGTGTTGTTGTTGTGGTGGTAGACCCTGGTGCTCTGGGCTGTAGCGGTCTACCCCGCCTTGGGTGTGATAACTCCCCTCTGTGTTTACTCTAGCGAGTGGGGGCCGATTGTACTCGCCCTGGTGGGGATTGGGAGAAAACTGCTGCGGATGATGCTGATACTGCGTATCTTTGGGGGGCACCTGAGGCGTATCGTTGTCTTCTTGCTGCAGAAAGGGGTCGAGGTGGTCTTCGTCCTGCTCTTTGGACGTGGGTAAATGCGGGCTGGATCCCTGCCGCTGATTCCACTGAGCAGCCCGCAGTCGATTTTCCTCCTGCAATTGATACTCTTGAGCCCGTGGATCGCTCTTACGGACGGATACACGTCGTCCGAGCCCGTTCTTGCTGCTATGCTTCGCAGAATCTTCCTCCTTGTGGCTTGTCAAGCCGAGTCTGCTGCGGAGACTCTGTTTCTTCGGCTCCTGGACGTAGACGGGGGGCGACGTAGGCTGATAGGAGCCTCGACGGGGCTGATCGTAGCCGGGAGACACCTGCGGGTTGCCCTGAGCCTGTTGTTGAAGCTGCTGTTGCTGAAGGATCTGGGGGTCGAGCGAGAGGTTCGCCGAGTGTCGGTGGCTCGTAGAGCGTTGCGGAAACTGCTGCTGCTGCTGCTGTCTAAAGGCTGGAGGGACACCAGCAGGAATCTGCTGCACAGGCGGCGGCTGCGTTTGGGCGAGTTGCTGGCCGCTCTCGGGCGAGGGAAAGCGATTCGCGCTTTGCTCGTTGACTGCGAGCACTTGCTGGTCAGCCGCACCATCCATTGGGCGCGGTGCGCCGGTCACTTACCAGAGGGAGGGCCAGAGGGGACTGGAGAGGGATGGCCAGACGAGGTGTCGACAGAGGAATGGGAGCGATTCGACTTGGACCAGGGGAGTTTTGAAGGCATTGCAGGGTCGGCCAAGAGCGAGAGCTCCTCTGGCGGGAAGCTTTACGACTGAAGGCGGGGGCGGGAGATGAGGAGCGGGCACGTCAGCTAAGAGGACGGCCAACGACCAGCCTGCGATCAGCGCGGCGAATTCAGTGGTCGCAAGGAGCGCCTCTGCCCGAGTCGGAAAAAGCCAGCATCGCGTTGTGAGAGACTCGCGGGCGACTCTTTCAAGTAGACGCTACGCGTGCGAACCAAAGCTCGCCGGTTCAGCCCCAGCCAGCCGCACGTGCAGGGCGCCAGCAAATGGAGGAGCCCGAGCCGCAAGCCTGAACGATGGCGAGCGCGAGCCCTGCAGCTATGCGCGGTTTGAGTTGCTGATATCAACCCGGCGGTGGCAGTGCTCGTCCTCACGTCCACAGGTGCTGCCTGACCAGCTCGCTCGCCTGTACGCGGGCTCCTTTCGCTACCAGACCGTCCCGGACACCCTCACGACCGCTGGAGCCAATTTGCTGCTTGCTGCGCCAGCCTTCACGATACGAGCGCCCCGTCCAGCAACGACCCGAGTGCCGTCCAGCGCCATCGCAGAGGGGACACGGATGGTGGAGCTCTAGTTTGGAGGCACAGCCTTGCAGCCGTGAGTCGACAGGCGCCCTACCAGGATGTCGTCGAAACATTATGCCCAGCCTGCGCGCCCTCCAATTCCCGTCGCACCTCCAGCCGTCGCCTGCGGGCCTGCAAAAGATGCAAATGCTTTGGGAACTGATTGCCGCCGCTGTAAGATGTTGCAAAGTGTCTCTTGTTTGCCTGTTCAGCTACCGTTGCTATTCTTAGCACGCCTGCATCTGACAGGCCGTGGAAAGTGGGTCGCGCTAGTCCCTTCATGGTCTAGCGCCTCTCCTCTAGCACCCACACGGGCCACGCCTTCCGCCAGCCTTACTCAGTGTCATGTCCACGAACGCCGGCAGTATAGGGCTGGGCCTTCTAGAAGCCATCTATCCCAAAGAATCGCCGATGAGCGTGGGCCAGGCCGTCGTCTCACCTCTCCCATCTCTCGCCGCAGCAGCCTGCGATTCGAAGCGATGGCTACACCACGACTTACGCCCGCATGCCTGTCTATACCAACATGCACCATTGCTGCATGATACCTGCCACCCCCGAGATCCCCTACAATACCACTCAAGAATGGCAAGGCTACTGCAACCCCCTACGTCTCATCCAGGCTACTTCCAACACTCGGCGGTATTCGCCGCTTGCGCTTCTACAGCCAGTCGCCGTTCTTCCGAAGCTTCCGTAAGGAGATTATCTGCTGTATAATCATTTTTTTGGCGCTAGCCAGGCTTGAGAAAATTATGTAGTAGCGACTAGCCAAGTTAGACGTGCATATTCGGGTATTGATTCCTGCATACACAGCCTTGTTCGCTCTTCTCGAACAGTACTTCACCCGCACTGCTTTTGATGGTTGAGGTTCGATCGAATGGCACGAGGGCAGATCGTCCCTGTATGGGGACAAAGCTGACCTTCTTCAATAAAAGTACAGCCTTCACATACTCTACCTTGGGCACAACGGCCGATGGGGTCCAATAAATCAAGGTCAGAGTGAGGTTGGAATAGACTTTCTACAATGTGGCGACTAAGCTTTGCAGATTCCGACTCCGACCTTGCGTCCCCAGGAGTAACTCTAGGCTATTGAGGCTGGTATAACGTCCCGTACCCTAGGCTCAGCTGGGGTACTTCTCCGAATGACTACATGACCTCGTCACAATATATTCCGAGATCTCACCGTTGAAGACGACATCTTTACATCTTCCCATTGCCACATAACGCCAGCCTGCTTCAGCCAAGAATCGACTGCTCTATATTTAAACCCAAACGCGCGGTTTCCTACGGTGATGAGCAATGTAACCCCTAAAAGTTCGTAAGACAGTGTAGCCCTACGCATATTGCTCCTTGTACGGTTGATCGACGATCCTGCGAGACCGAGCTCGCCTCCGCTCCCCAAAGATAGAAGCACAGACCCAAATGACCCAGATGATACCGGCAACAACGCCGTAGGCAATCATCTGGCTCCTGCTAGGCACGAAGAATCCGGTCTCGGTGGCCAGGAGCATACCGAGGCCCCCATTGATGATCCCAAGGGTGATGACGATGCGTCCAAGCCAAATATGTCCGTAAGACCAGACAGTCCGTCGGTTGTACTTCTTGAACTGGAAGTGATGCAACAGGCCCAGAATGGGCTGGAAAAACAGCAGGACGAAGACTACGATGCCGATCACGGGGTGGTAGTGGCCAAGCAAATCGACAGGAACATTGTTCACCAACCAGACCCCAAGGCCAAATGCGGCAATGTAGACTGCATACGCGAATAGTTGGAAGATACCGTGGATGAGCCATACGCCAGGGAAGGAGGCTATACGGACCAAGATCGAGCCGATGGGGAAGAAGATGACGAACGCAAGGGCTGCTAGGACGCCATGTGCGATGAGGACCTTTTGCCGACTGTTGAGAAAACTAGCAAAGTCAAAGCCGCCGGATCCGCTGCTACCACTTCCACCGCTAAACGGATTGTTACTTCCACCTCCACCGAAGCCGCCGCCTCCGCCTCCACCACCTGGGCCATACTGCGCAGAGGCGAGAGATGCTACCGCTGTAAGCATAAGTGAAGCAAGAAGGAGAAGGACGAAGTTACCTAGACTGAGCAGGCCTACTTTAGACGTGACGGACATTATGGAAGAAGACTAGCAGTAAGTAGAGTATAGAGTGGATTGTGAACCCTTATATAAAGCGGACGGGCTGTACTCCGCACACTACGATCTAATTATATGAAAACGTACGAGGGCTTGAGACAGTGATCTGGAGACGAGACAAGGTAACAGCGCTACTTATTGATTTCGTTTCCTCCTCCACTTCTCATTCGAACAGTGACAACGCATTTCGGAACTGCAGCCAAGTGGTGGAACGGTCAAGTCAAACTTAAATGACGTCGATTTCCGTGACAATGGCGTCGGCTTACGCGTAAAGGAAGCATTTCGAAAGGATCTCACTGGTCAGAAACTACAACAGCTCGCTACTGCGTTGCGACGTAGGACCGGAGAATTCAGATGGTGGAGAGCCGACGACACATCACCCGGGACGATGGGAGATCGGCGAAACCAGGTCAAAACCTCCGACATGGCCTTTATACACTAATACACTAATTGGTTGCGTCTGAGTGATAAACTCAATCAAGTATGGATCTGTTTAGTTCTAACATAAAGTTTCTTGTTCGATGTAAGACGTAGGACGCGGCCACCTTTGCCTCACAGACCCGACGGGTGCGGAGGGCCGGGGTCTTCTACGAGATGGCTTCCTCGGAGCCTTGGTGCCTGGCGGTCGAGTTTGATGTGCCGCTTGTGGCGCGCTTGGATCTTAGACAAACAGGCCGAGTTGGAGGCTCAATGATCACGTGACGATTAAGATGGGATGGATGGCTGAAGCCTGCGCAGACTGTGCGTGGTCCCGTGGACTGCGAAGCAGCATGCTTTCATCTCAACTTTATTTGCATGCGACGCAAATGGCCACGCGGTCACGCGTGGAACCGTTCGTTGTAGTTGATTAGGAATAGTGAGAGTGGTCATTAAGCTAGGCGTATGACTACGTGGGCCTCGGCCATGGAGTTTTGATCGCCCAGGAGCTGTAGCGGATAGTAAGCTCTCAGTTGGGCCATGTGATCAAGGTAGAACAGGTACGATTTCCAACGCGGCCTCGCGCCCTATCCAACTCCTCAGGCTGTTTTCGAAGACTCCAGCATCGCCTGGAAGCGCCTTGCAAGCCGCAGTACGGAATAATGAGCCTGCAGGAACTATCGCATGTCGCTCACACTCATCCTAATTCTGCCCTGTGCTCATCTCCACGAAGAGTCGCAGTGTAGTGCCGACAAGACGGCTTCAAAGGCGGAGGGGGGGGGGGGGGGGGAAGGGGGGTGCACTGCCACATGTGGCATTTGAAATGCAGGCCTGGACGAATGACGGCGCACGAAGGGAACCAAGCCACAATGCGCAAAGGGCGGGGCACGTAACCGCAGCGTGGAGGGGGGTCTATGCCACCTGCGGACATCGACGAAAAGGCAGAATGGAGCAGAATCAGATGGAATGGGTTGCGCAGTTTGTCGCAATGACTCCTTGTGTTGTCGTATGTAGTGTCAAAGTGTAGACGCCCAAGTCCAAGCGATATCGGCTTCGCCACATCACGCGGCGCTAGGGCCACGTCTGACCAGTCATACGGCAGCACGCATCGCAGATTTACTCAGTCGATCGTGGTGTGGCTCTGAGTCACTTTGCCTTCTGACTGGGTCATGATGTGACCATTGCGAACAGGTACGAGTATAAATCTCTTGGTATTCCCTTTTCCAGTCCCGCCTTGCACTCTAGCCCTCTACCAACTTCGCTCCACGGCGAGCTTGTCGTCCCCTTTCCTTGTACATTCTTTCTCTGTCTTGTCCATCATTTCCCATCAGCATGAGCAAGCGTCACAACAGAAAGCGCACAAGGAGCCGGCCCCGTCATCGCGACGGTGGCAAAGCACACTCAAATCACATTCGCACTCTTTCAGTCGACACCAACGCGTCCTTTACGAGCACAAATTCAACCTTTCTTCAACCGTCTCATTTCACTTTTCCTATCGCGAGCGCTCCGTCAGATCACTGGCATCAAACGTATTCAGCGTGGCAGAACCGCATTCGATACGAGCAGGAACGGGAGCGCGCGATGGAGGCCCATCGCCTCCGCTTCTTCGGCGGGGAGGCAGGCGATGAAGTCAGTCTTCTTGGGCCGATGCTGAAGGTCGTCACGGATCTATTCGATGGCATGACCGATTACGACGACCCTTGAATACTCGCCCTTCACGCCTGCAAACTCCACTCTCCATCGCTCCGCTCCCCGCTCTCTGTATACCGCACGCAAATTTCCTGGATGAATCAAGTCACGGACAAATCAAGATTGGAATCATAACATCGTTGTTGGTTTCCCCCCTTCAGATTGACATATATCCTCTCCACTTCAACATGGACGCGGTTTTCGTATTCTTATCCGGGCTTGTGGTCCATAGAGATGCAATACAAGACACTCATTCGCCACCATACCCCTAGACGGCGAACGAAACCCCCCCTTCACAAGCAAAAACTATTCCTTTCGTCTGAAGCGGTGATGCTTCCTACTACCTCCAGACCCTCAGTATGACTTTGGCAGCCGAGCCAGAGGCGTGGGATACAACCGAGCTCGGACTCGTAGCAGAGACAGCACCCCAGGCTCCAGCTAGGCTTGGCTAGGAGACACTGCGATGCCTGATCGGTCTAAAGAAAGCTCGGCCCTAGGACTCTGGTAGTATGCATTTGTGCGGTGGAAACACGGGCTAAAAATGGTGATTAGGGGCGGCTTGATGCACGCTAGGGCGGTATACGCGCTTGAGTCATCTCTGGATTGTCTCGCATGTATGCCACCTTGGTTTGAGCGTCGCTGCCTATGCAGTAGAGTATGAGATGGGTAGGTGTATTTCGGTGGAGGAGTCATGGGTTCGGAGGGAGTGGGTGGTCATCGCGCTTCTGCCTTCGACGGGCGGCGACGCGTGCCGCAATCTCCGGGAGGGCGATTGGATGCTTCGGGTCATTTTCTGTTTCAGTGTTTTTTAGTCTACAATATATTATTCTCTACCCGGGTATCTTGATGTTCTTTCACATGCGTGAGTTTTTGATGGATCGAATTTGTTCTATGAAATGCCAACGTAGGCATCAATGTCGCTTGACTTTGTGCAGCAGGCATAACGTAGGCATACACCTACACTAATTCCCTTTTTTTTTTGCACTTACACACCTTCTGCATATCATCCGAAGGATCAAAAATGTCCTTAGACCAAGGCTGTATTATTATTATTATTATTATCCATGACTATTCTACAGTGTTTTGATGAGTTTCAGTTTCCTGCCCTGAGGCAAGAACATGCCCCGTTTACTAATGCAGCAGCAGTCAAACCACTGCATGTGTCGATACGAGCCCCGCATCGATGACTACTTCGAGTCTTATTTCAAGACCAATATTCACTGTCATCGGCAGTATAAGGCTCACTATCGGAAGGATACTCTTCCCAAGCTTGAGCGATATATTCGTCAGCAAACTGAGCCGGGTCGGTACTGTAAGCACGAGTGAGCCAGTATGGTGAGGACGGAGCATATCCAAAGTCGTCGAGGTTGCCTAGATGGACAGGGCGCGCTTGTGTGGCGGCGTCTGGGCTAACACCGCAAGCCTGAGGGGTTGCAGCGCTCTGCCTAGAGAGCATATCAGCCTGATGGCCAGCGGCAGCGGCGTCTTCTCTGTACACCTCTACTACGGCAGAGTCACTTGGAGTTTCTCCTAGCCCATATGGGTTCTGCCGCGGTGCAGAACCCCCCGGCAAGACCATGCTGTTAACAATCTCCTGTGCAGAGAACGCGCTACTCATATCCGTCATCCTTTCCTCCCTCTCCTCCATCAAACCCCAGTCCTTCGCCCCCTTGCAGGCATCGCACAACCATTTGCCGTGCAAAGACGACAACTTGGAGCCTTTGTTGAGGCAGCGGTAATGGAACCAACCGATCGAGCAACCGGGGTTCCAACATTGGACGATCTTGACGGAGGAAGTGTTAGCTTGAGTGTGACACGAGCAGATTACCTGCGGTGATGAGGGAGAACACTTCTCGGTAGGCGGTGACTCTGAAGGAGGAGGAGGAGCCGTGTGGGGCCAGGGTTGCGCAAAGACGGGAGATAATGAGGCACCGCGTCCCTTTGGTTTCGCAGAGGCTGACTGTGAACATAGAGGTTGTGGCTGTGGACGTAGAGGTAGTGGCTGTAGACGTAGAGTTTGTGTATGTGGACGTAGAGATTGTGTATGAGGACGTAGAGGTTGTGTATGTAGACGTAGAAGTTGTAGCTGTGGACGTGGAGGTTGTGACTGTGGATGTGGAGGTTTTGGCCGTGCGTTCGATTCGTGTACGCTGGAATCGAGCAGTTCTAGACGCCTCGGTGCGCTGAGTCGATTCAGAGAGTTGTGTGCATGTTCAAGCATGTTCACCGGTACAAAGCTCGACGTAAACAAGCCCATTGCTTGCAGTTGCTGTTCCGAGAGTGCTTCAGGCTGGTTGATGGATGCAGTAGCGGAGCGTGTTGGAGATGTATCCGGCTCACTTTCGCCTCGGAACCTACGGAGGTGTGAAGCGCGTGAATGTCGTGCATGAATGGCGCGAAAGATGGCCATTGAACGCCCAGGCGACTGACGGAGGACATCTGAACGAAGCTCATCCCGATCCGAAGGCAGCCGGTTGTCGGAGGAAGTGCTCTGAATTTCACTGCCAAATTCACGGTCTCTCGATCCACCTATGTGAACAGTTAGATTGTGTGAAACAGGGCGTCGTGAACGGCGTATCGGCCTACCAGTGTCGATGGGACCACAGTCCTGCATCGGCGGCGCAGGAAATGTGATGCCCGGTTTGTACTCATACTCCTGCGGCGGACCTATGGGGAATCCGGCGCGCGCATTTGGATACTTCTCCTCTTCCGACATATCGAAGGTGCCCCTGAAAGAATGATCAACCGTCTGATCCATGACCATGTACTCAATTTCCACCAAATAGTTTGTCTCAACACCAGGTTGGGTTCCTGGATATTCAAAAGAAGCAGGCTTGGCGAGCGGAGGTCTCTGAGTTGTGTTAATTGCAGCCCAGCCCGAGAAATTTGTAGTCGGGCGACTGTCAGCATTGTTCATAGATATAGACGTCTGGGGCATTGTAGTGAAATTACTCATGGTAGGTGCTTGCGAGCTAGACCTGCGCATTGTGTATTTACTTATGTTGCTCAGCATGTCGTCTGGTGGATCCTCCCAAATCTTGAACGGTGTTGTGAATGACTTGCACGAGCCGTCGGTTTGGAAAGAATCCTGCGGTGGAGTTAACACTGTGTTCCAGAAATCTCTACCCGTCTGTGAAGAACTGGCCAGTGGATCCTCGAGGTCTTGTGCGGTCTGAGAGCGGGACAGCAACACCCTGTCTACCGCGCTAGGAGCTGATTCGTCCTTGACTGTCACGTTCGAATAATTCTGAGTAGATGTAGTGACTGGCTCCTTGGTCTCAATATCCTGCCTTGAGTGAAACACTGGATCACTATGAGACAAGATTGAGTCTAGGGATTCGTCGAAGACATTCCTTGACTTAATCCGCCTGTCCCATAGAAAATGCAGGCACTCTACGCATAGAGATACTGTATCTTTCGGGATGAATTTTTTGAGGTCTAAACCGCCTTCGAGGAAGCGATTGTTACGTCGGTAGAGAAGGACCTCATTCTGGAAAAGGTTCACGTCACTGACCGCATCAAGAGTAGCCCAATCAATAAGTGGCTCTAACGTAACGGTGAACGGGCGGTAGGACAGACGGAAGTTCTCATGTATTTTCTGGCACAAGATGAGACTGCATAGCGGAGTCGAGCCGTTGTGAAGGATGAAGCAGTAATTTTCTAAGCGCGTCAATACTTCAGTGGTCCTTGATAGAACATATATCTTACTCTCGAGAATCTTCGCCACTGCCATTACCGCCCTCGCTACCAGCATGTCGCTATCTGTGATATTGTCTGCTTCAAATGATGATATACTTGCGGCCATCTTCGGCCATTCGCGCCAGAGTTTTGCTTGAAGCTTTGGAAGATCACGGCCGCCGATCTCTTTGATTCCAGTAGCATTGCCGTGCGCGTCTCGAATAAGCTGGCTTGGTACGGTATGTTTAAGATACTCGCGCATCTCACGCTCGCTCTTGGCGCCTTTCTTTGGGAACTTTGCAATTCTACTGGAATCCGCGGTTTCGAGGCAATAGACCCTGTCGGCTTGGTTTTCCGTATCAACGTGCTTCTTGCCATGCAAGTCGACAGCCACATCCTCATCGTCCACTGACCGGTGATCGAAATAGCCGTATTCTGTGTTGCGATCCACAGTACCTTCAGGTGTCAGTACTGTGATAGGTTGAAGAGGCCTACGCGGAGATGCCGTGGTGAGAGAAGGCAATTGTAGCCTCTCAACGGCATAGGATGAGCTTTGGCCGGCCACACAATGGCCCGCTATCAAGATGTGAGACAAGACAATCAGTGAATCGTAAAGGGGCCAACATGACATACGCGAAGCTTCCAAACCTGCCATGCTGTACTATGCGTTCAACATCTATCTGCGAATGAATACGACTTGTAAGAGGAACGGAGACTGATCGAGTGAAACTAGAAGTCATGAGACTGTTTGTATGCCAAGACCTTCGCAAGCTTTCACAGACAGTGACTTGTTGGGCTAGCAACGCGGTTCGAAGGAAGGCACATAAGGATACTGCGTGCATATGAAGGAAGCGTAATGATCAATTTCACCATTTCATCACGGCCACTTGCGCTGTGTCCCAGCATTGTGCCTACTTTTTTCTTCGATCCCGTGCTTGCAGACATTTGTTAGTATTATAATCATGAAGAGAAAGTAGTCTTCTACTTGTATTACCATATTTTTCTTAATTTTCAATTGAAACAGACTATACATCAGGATTGTAGAGTTGCATCACAGAGTATTCGATACTTTGCAATGTTGAGAAATCTAATTACTCAATACTTGAGAATGACCCGACATCAGAAGAGAACAAAGGGAAGGCAAAGTTGCTATCGTAAACACAAGCGTGGTGTTTTGTTGATCAACAATTCAGTATCTGACATACTTTGTAATGATTTTGTGGCTAGATACCGGTTCCGGCACCGCTCGGCGAAAACGGACATTCGTAATGGAGCAAGTCAAAAGACATAATTTGTATTACCTTGCACTGCATTTGATCTAACAAGGAAAGTCCAATGAGAGCGGAATCGGATGAGGCGAGGAATGTTCGGTACAAAGAACGCCGAAGTCGGAGTCGATGCGGCTGTCGGCGGGGTACGTGGGGTAGTTAAGCCGCAGCCAAAACATTTTTGAGCTCTCGATCAATCTTCTCTCTTCTTCCAATACTGCAGATTAGCAACATGGCGCCGTTTAATATTGTCGTTTTTGGAGGTAAGGATAGGTTCTAAAGCTTTACTTGCCCACACTGACCCCATTGGCGTAGGCGATGGCGTAGGGCCTGAGGTAAATATCACTTGAGGAATGTAATAAGAAGATCCAGCTCACATGTGACTGTCAGGTCCTCGCAGAGGCAATCAAGGCAAGTCTTGATTTTTCGTACCTTCAAAAAGTATACGAGCTAATATTTGCAGATTCTTAAAGTAGTCGAAAAGAGCACCGATATCAAGTTCAACTTTCAGGAGCACCTTTTTGGAGGCGTAAACACCCATGAAGCCACCTCGGGTTCCACTTTCTGACGCGCCCTAGTGCTCAATTGACGCCCACAACAATCCTTTGACAGACGAAGCTCTAGCAGCAGCAAAGTCGGCAGACGCCATCATCCTCGGCGCGGTCGGAGGCCCGGTACGCTATCTGTTGAGTTCGTTCTTCACGTCCCACTGATGCTGACACAATCTTCAGAAATGGGGAACCGGAAAAGTCCGTCCAGAACAAGGCATTCTTAAGCTCCGCAAAGAGCTCGGCACCTTCGGAAATCTGCGGCCTTGCTTCTTCGCCTCCGAATCCCTCGTCGACGCCTCGCCCATCAAAGCCGACATCGTCCGGGGCACCAATTTCAACATCATCCGTGAACTCACCGGCGGTATATACTTTGGCGATAGGAAGGAGGATGAAGGCGACGGGAAGGCTATGGACACCGAGCCATACACCGTTGAAGAGATTGAGCGTGTTGTACGATTAGCAGGAAACTTGGCGTCGGTCGAGAATCCCCCAGTTCCTGTGTGGAGTCTGGACAAGGCAAATGTACTGGCCACTTCAAGGCTATGGCGGAAAACATTTGAACGCATCATGAAGGAAGAATACCCACATTTGAAATCAGGCACTCACCTCATCGACTCAGCGGCTATGCTTATGGTCAAGAATCCTACGGCTCTAAACGGCGTTGTTGTCACAAGTAATCTTTTTGGAGACATCATCAGCGACGAAGCGAGTGTAATTCCGGGAAGTCTTGGTTTACTTCCTAGCGCCAGTCTGGGAGGCATCCCGGACGGCAAGACAAAAATCAATGGCATCTACGAGCCGATCCACGGTATGTCTCCCAAAGCATTTCATTGATCGTGCTGCGACATGCTTACATAGGATAGGTTCTGCACCCGACATCGCCGGCCAGGGTATCGTCAACCCTGTTGCAACAATTCTCTCCATGAGCATGATGTTCAAGTATTCACTGTGTCTTCCTGAAATCGCGGCAAAGATCGATGAGGCAACCAAGATCGTCATAGACAAGGGTATCCGGACGAAGGACATTGGTGGCACAGCGAAGACCTCCGAGGTTGGCGACGCAGTAGCCGATGAGCTAGCGACTCTCCTCAGGAAGTAATATTTCGAGCAATGTAGCGTATCAAATTTCACTTTGGTGATGTTCTTGGTAGGCATATAAGTCGCAGTTTTGATGCATTCGCGGCTGAAGGTGACGACTCATAGTCTAGCGTTGCGGTCTAGGCGGGAAGAGAAGACGAGTTAATGAGACCCTACCAAATAGTAGCATTAATTCAACCACATTCCTATCAGCATTA
Organism: Periconia sp. TS-2; assembly: GCA_030378425.1. NCBI lineage: Eukaryota > Fungi > Ascomycota > Dothideomycetes > Pleosporales > Periconiaceae > Periconia > Periconia sp. TS-2. The sequence continues at coordinate 17,662 of JASNQO010000007.1, forward strand.
GTGCTCTTTGGGTCATTACCGCCAAGTTCCCATTCGTAGATATCGCTCCTGCGATGACATGGCAGCCCTCAAAAGCCACCGATAAGATCCCTTCTCTCTGCTGCAAATAGTTGTTCTAATGCGAGCTTCAAGGAGCTAACCGCTCATTACGGACGCTCGGTGTCATATCCATGTCTATGGCGACTTCACGGCCTAAGAAAGTTGTGAATCTCACTACTCAGCGAGGTAACGTACGGCGATATGAGCGAGACTGAACGATCAATCCGCTAAGTCTTCTTTCAAAGCCAGCTGCTACTACTTGCTTGATGATTTCTTTCTTTGGAACGTAAGTTTTGAAGCACCTGATGGCTCAGCCCAGTTCAGCTAACAACGCCACATTACACCTCAAGCTTCTACTTCCCTGATTCGGCTACGTTGACACGCCACAGCTGGCCTTCCGCACCTCGTTCTAGAAGCCTTCGCCAATGTTCAATTTTTCATTCGTCGTCCAATCCTCAAGTCGAGCACGCTTCTATAGTTGCAGCTGTAGTAACCTCATAGTGTTGCCTCTCACCGCTAGCCGCACTATGAACAAAGAGATCTCTAAGCCCCGACGCCTCAAGCAGCTTGGACTACTTGGAGAGTTGGACATACTAGAACAAGTATGGACTCTGGAATTTCTTTCCATCAATTCGCTAGGTAGAAAATAATGACACCGAATCGTCCTAGTTGGTGCAAGCACTGCCATGTGGTATATTATCACGTATAAAGAGAATTCAGGTCAATTCAGCCATATCCAGGGTCCATGAACAACTTTCTTTGATCTCTTTACAAACAGTGAATAATCCTCACCCTTGTCACGACATCCCGATCCATTTAACTTGTCTTTGCGCTGCCGCCTTACTCCTCAATCATGTCCACTGCCACCGCAACGGTTGTCGCGACAGAGACCGACATCATGCCTAAATGCAGACCTGCCTCGATACAATTTTCCTGGGAACGAGGTCCCCTCATGTTGATCCCAACTCCCTACCATCAGACGCATTCCGACGACCAGTACACCGCCGCTGCCTCTGAGATGGCTCTTGTCCATAATTGCATCATTCGTGCTCTGAACAGCATATATATACAAGCACCCCACGTGCCGCCCATTGAATACGCCAACTTTGTCAAATACTGCATTTCGGCATACGAAGGCTTGACTGCACACCACCGTGGCGAAGAGGAGATATTCTTTCCAGAAATTCAAAGAATCACTGGAGAAACAGGTCTGATGGAGGTCAACGTGAAGCAGCATGATGCATTCGAAACGGGGTTCGAGGCATGGGGCAACTGGCTGCGCAGTATCGAGGCTAAGAAGAACAATTTCAACCCGGACATGTGTCGTTCACTTATGGACGATTTCATTCCGCCTCTCAACACACATCTTTCTGATGAAATCGCCACAATCCTATCCCTCGAGCGGTTCGGCGATAAACTCGACCTTAAAGCGATGAGTAAGGCGGAGGGCGATAAGATCATGGCGGCGATGAGTAAGACTACTCAACTGCCCGTTTTCTTGTTGAACCATGACACAACTTTTGAAAGCGGGTGGCATAGCTTTCCACCAATTCCGGCGCCGGTTAGGTGGGTATTGAGGGAGGCATTTGGCAGATGGCAAAGCCAATGGTGGAAGTTTAGTACTGTAGGCTTTAATGGGAGGCCTAGGGAGTTGAGGTATTATAGGGAGGAGGCGAAATAGGGAAGCTGTATAACTTTGTGAGCGTGGTGTTTCCATTTGTTGTATTATATCCATAATTTATAGATTGATAATACCTGCTTCGAAAGGACCACTTCCCTAAATTCAATGCAACTGCAGTAGCCTAATGAAAGCCTATCCTAGATATGCAAGGTCATCCAAGGACCGCCTATGATGTATTGATTCGGGCACTGAACTAAGGCTTTTGTGACTTTGTACGGATAGGAAAGGAGCAGGTAGGTGGTTCAAGTGACCATATTTGGAGACTAGTACCATCTAAAGAAAGAGGAGTCATAGCATGTAGAAGGGAGATCAAAGAGTCATGCTTAGAATGCCTTCAAACTCACGGAGAAAAACTTAGTGTCGGTAACTTGTTCTAGCAGAACACTACAGAATTTATTGAACCATGGAGGTAGTTTTGTTGAACAACTGAATGCGCCTACGTCTGTGAATCACCGAACTTAATTAACGGTGCTGAATGTAGGTATTGTTGCGCCACATACAGCTGTCAACTGGAACGCGACCGAAGTCTAGGAAAGTTGTATCACTTGCTCGTACGAGACAATATGGAACTTAGTGTATAAAATACGTGACGAGTGGAAATGGGTTTGGTGTTTTCGTGCACTTCCTTGAGTTGGAATCTGAATCCGGATGGGTGTACAAACGACAAGGTCTACAAATTCAACAGAAAACTATTCACACTCCTTAGACCAACTTGGACCTTTGACCTTAGGATATGAGACTTGGAGCGTGAAGTATGACCAAACTTCTTAATTCGCAGTCTGTGTCACACATTCGGAGGTCTCATTGGAAACGCCACAATGGTCGGTGTTCCCGAGAAGAGTGCGCGAGTCTCTAAACGTAGATGTGCCGCGCGCAAAGTAAGTGTCGATAGGTGGCGATCTAGGCCAGACACCGCCCCGACCTGTCTCAAATAAAGTCCTGCTAAGGGATGCGAAACAGAGAGTCGGAGAGGGTGAGGTCCTCTCACTGCCCCGCGCCGCTGCATATGTTGACGGCTGGCGCTTATTGGCGCTGGGAATGAACTAGCGTGAAACAAGGCGAAGGATATTTCTAGCCAGCAGAAGCTGAGAAACAGCCATCAGCTAACACTGATTCTGAATGGGGTATGATGGCGGCGGTTGGCCATAGGCGCCCTCGATGCATCGTTTCGAAACGTCTTGTCAAACTCGGGTCCTGCAGACGGCCAGGCCAGCTTTCGCGATGCTCAGCGAATATTGGCTGAGGTATACTTAGGGGTCATCTTGAGCTCCACCCACACCCGCGTTGTCATGATATAGGTTGCACAATGTGGAGATCTAAACTCTTTTTCTCCCGAAAGGGGTGTTCACGAGCCTGTGTTTAATAAATCGGAGGTGCCCACGAAGGCAAAGGCTTCACTTGCGGTGAAACCTTTTTTTTCCAGAAACAGCAGGCCTACATCTGGATATCCGCTCCTTTGTGCAGACATTTTATCGAATCTTGTGGCAGAGTCCCTATCCCTTCTTTAAGCCTCACGCTATTTGGCTGTGCCTCTTTGTCAAGCCCTTTCGCAAGTTTCCACACAAGGGCATTGTTCAAGTGACGTGGCCAGAAGACGCATCAACCCGTAGTCCTGTTTGTAGATTCACACTTGAAAGCGTTACTCATAATATTCCCGACGTCCTGTTCAGTCAAGCATTTACCATTATTCAACTTCGTTCCGAAATTCTCTGAACAAACTACGATATACGCAGAGCGAAATTGTTACGACTGTGTCAAATAACGAGCAACACATATTGATCACTATGCATTTCAGCACTATCTCACTCCTCGCCATTGCTGGCACAACGGCGGCACACATGCATCTTGAATATCCTCCTACGTTAAAAGGCGATAACAATCCATACACTGCAGGAGACGCAGACCCTCTGCTCAACTATCCATACGGATGCTGCGGTAAAGAACCTCCAGGTCCATGCAAAGGTCATTTGAATCTACTCGACACAGACGAAGGAACACCCGTAGTAACGTGGGCACCTGGGCAAAGGGTTAACTTTACACTATCTGGCAACAAAATCAACACCCCTATCGACAATCCTGTAGGAGGGACTCACTACGGTGGCTCATGTCAAGTTGGATTTTCTGTTGATAAAGGCAAGACTTTTAAGGTTGCAACAACCTGGCAGGGGAACTGTCCTCTTCGAGATGGCACTACGGATCCCAGCACTCAGACGTTCGATTTCACTGTTCCAGCGGACATTCCACCTGGCAAGCGTGTGGTATTCAATTGGTCTTGGATCAACCGAGAAAAAGAATTCAATTCCAATTGCGCCTCTATCAACATTGCTGGCGATGTCCAGGAGCCAGCCAAACCACCCGGGTCGAGTGCTGCTCCGGAGAGGCCTTCTGCAACCCCCACGAATGCCCCTAAGGAGCCATCAACGACATCCCAGGAGCCATCTGCTACTTCTCCGTGCTCCGAAGAACCACATGATTCTGCTGCTGCACCATCTTCATCGCAGGCAGCTGGAACGCAGCCCTCCGATGCCCAACCTACTGTAGGCGCGGGTCCAGGTGCTGCGCAATACACCCTCGATGGCTGCACCTGTAGCTGCCCGTACCAAACCTGGTCTCCAGCCTGCACCTGCTATAGCTGCAAGCAAGCTACCACCAAACGCTACATTGTCGAGCGCAAAGCGCTTGAAATGCATAGGCGTCACATTCAGACCACCGATAGGCTAAACGTACCCGCTCGGCGCGCCGAGGCCGTTGCTTTCAACATGCGCCCAGCTATGTTGATTGACATTGACTACGCAGGGGCAAAATGTCATAGCAATGGTGGGGATTCGGAGCTTGAGTTTCCCAACCCGGGACCAGATGTCGTCGAGGGTGACGGAGAGTATCCACTTACGAAACCAAATTGTTGAGAGGACTCTGAAACCGATACTATAGTGCTATTGAGATGCCTTACATCGCAAGTGGAGTAGTTAGTACACATCTTTGATCACAACTGTTCTTTGACGTTATGCATGAACGCGTTATATTTGGTTCATTCGATTCTTGATGCTGAAGTTATGAGTTTTAGACTAGTATCGTCGTCGCTTAGGTTTCTATATGAACTAACTACATAATTGTATGGGATGTAGTAGTTCATGAGTGTGGCGTTATTGTGCAAAAATCATCCTTTATTCATCCATTATGATAGTGTTATCTTCTGCATTGATTTATCCAAACTTCTTTTCATTTGAAATGCTCACGACACATATACTTCGCAGGGGATGTTTGAGTTTCCTCTATATTTCACTGATCTTCATTGGAGAAAGGACTAGGGCAATGAAATATGGGCTTCCTGTAGTCGGACAGGCGTAGTAATTTCATTCTACAACACACTACAATGGCCCAAAGTGTCAACTAGCAGGACATTTATTTTGAGCCACCCTTCCTGCCAGCCTCCTTAGCTTTCTCGCTACCGGGCTCGAAAGAGCCACTAGAAGCCTTCCCTCCCATAGATGCAATCTCCTTCTGTGAAAGAAGTTAATCAAGATCCAAAAAGACAAACCAATGACAAGATATGAAAATACGGACCTGCTTATCAGCATCCATAGATGCGAAGCCACCTTGATGGGAAGCCTCACCGCCCTTTTTGGCAATATCTGAACATCTAAGAATAGTTTTGCACAGCTAGGGTCAGTGTACATACTCTGAACTTCTTCTTTCGCGCGATTAGCGAAGTTACCGGGATTGGTGTTGTCAGTCATTTCGGCTGATGGGAAGATGGTGTATGAAAATTCGATCTGATTGGGGTTTTGACTGATACTTGTGAATTGATGCAGGTTGCAATCACAATCCGACTTAACGGACGGTTTATATGCACCCTGAAGTTTCTCTGACATCAGTATTTGTCGTCATCAGTCCGTCATAGTAAGCCTACATATAAAGAGCATCACAAGAATAATGAAAGTGCGGGGTTGGGGAGAGGTCCTGCTAATCCGATTGAACAGTTACTATTACAACACATATACCTTGAGCGCCTCCTCGGTACCTCCCCCGACGACACAGCATGGGTAGATACAAGCCCATTACGTCATAGATACATCCCACTTTTCCCCGATGACCTTTATATCTATTGTTACTTTGAGGTGGTAGGTGTGTGCTTAACCGCCATGACGTTTACATATCGTTAGCTGACGGCACAGACGTGTTTCCACCCCCGATTAACTTTCAGACCGGAGATTACTTTTGTAAAGACTACTGATTTAATGAAATTAATCCAGCCATCGAATTGTGAAAATCGGTAGTGGCAATTCGATTCTCGGGGAGGGGACTCGATTGTTGTTTCAAAGTCGGGCGTCAGAATAAAGGGATGGGATCCGGTGTTCCTGGTGACATCACGTGCCTTTGTTTACGTGTTCACGGCAAGTAAAGATGGACAGAAAATACAACAGGGGTGAAATATCACTTGTATGAGCTGTTATTGGATTATTGGCCCTTGAATTATGCTCCTTTACAATTTGGAAGAAGGTTGTGGCCGTGACGAAGTATTGTGTATCCAGCGACTAATCCTTGAAGGGAATAGCCATAACACCGACTTGTCATCCGTCCCTGCCAGATGATTGTTTGCTCCTCAGCGACGAAAGGCTGGCATCTCGTAATGCTTCCCAATGTTCTAACAGACGCCTACGAGCTGTACAAGGAGGATACTACAACGTTCACCACATGGCTAGTGCAGGTCGCACACAACCACACCTTCGCAAATGATAGAGCCTGGCTTTGTGGAGGTTAAGCAGTTCATGCTTGAGAAATATGCGAAAATAACACCAGTCGATGACGCTGAAATCAAGCCCGGTGATGGTCACATTCAATTGGAGCTTAGTGCATCTCAAAAGCCAAGAACGTCGGATAATGTACTTATATGGTACGAAAAAACGAAGAAACGATTTGAGGAGAACGCAATGAAATATGACCCCGATCCAGAACCTCCCAATATCAATCCAGCCAGTTTAATTGACAAGAAACCGCTTTTCTGCGGGACACTGTTGCTTTCCCAGCTAGCGTCAACCGAAGCCGTAGGCATCGCTCTGGCTAATCACTACTTATCTCTATTCTGTGTGGCGCACTTATACAATGCCATGCGAAAGATGGAGCTGATAGACTTCCTTTGGCCAGATCTGGAGATAGTCATAGAACTTCAATCCGGGCCATTGTTTGCAGACGATATCTCTTCGAACCCGGAAGAAATGCGCGCTAGATCTCATTTTCGCCTAGGTTTCGATCGATTCATGCGCCCAGTCCCCGGTAAGAACAACAACACCCTAAGGTGTATTTGAATAAAAGCTCTGCGACCCAGCTCCTGCTCCAATTCTTCAGCAGAACCCAGCCGCTAGAAAGGACGGTATATCAGCTGAAGGAAAATCTGTACAAAAGAGAATCGACCGACTCTAAAGGTGGAGAAGCTGCAGATCAAAGCCATCCGGGAAAAACTTTGACTTTTCTCAGCCAATTATCAATCAGCTTGAGTGATTTACTGCGGCCGCTCTCGAAGAGACTCAGGTTCCCTACCTCGGTCTCACTAAACTATGCATCCGCCTCCTTCAGTATGTACGAAATTCTCTCAAGGCCAAGAACTACCACGTACCAGAACATCCGGATCCAGAGATACCTGATGATTCCACCCTCTACATATTGACCGGGGATATCCTAACAGAAAACAGCCAAACCTGGACCCAATCAGGGAAAAAGAAGAAGTCCGGGAGGAAGCTACAGCTGGCCGCCCAAAGGTTCAAGAATATGTGGGCGCACATGCAGTCGGACCAATTCAAGATAGCACGACCAAAGTCCTTTCCCGATGGGAATCCACAGAACAACCAATTCAACCAGTATGTGTTTTATGTGTTCCATCAAAAGTACGACTAGCGTGTACAACCTTGTGGGCTGCCTGGTCATTCTTCACAAGGCAGCGGCATTCCCTATCAAGCCCATCCCCCCGATGTTTGCATACGCGCCCACCCCCGCCACGTCCGACGTCAGGGACCATTTGCAAGGCGGATTTCGTTTACAACTATTCTCAACAAAGCTACAACATTCTAGCCAGTTAGAACCTGACAAGCAATCTTCGTACCATATTGACCAACTTGAACTACGTTGCACGTGCTCGGATACCGGTGAGGATTCGGTCTTCGGTACCCCCCGCTTGCGGATCCGTGAACGCCAGCGCTACGTCCTTGCACAAGTGTACCGCCGGCACTCATTCTTCGCTCTTTTGCCGATTGGAATATTCGAGACCAAGGCGAACCCGTACATGCAACCAATGTTCAATCTGCCTTGCTGATGCTCGTCGTATTCCCATCCTGGTGGAGGAGCATCCACTGTTCGGGGAATCCTATCAGCGCGAGGTTGCCTATCGAGTGCGTATCCTGTCAGCAATGACGGTCATCATGGTCTTTATGTCCCCCCTCCCCTTTTGAAAGTTCAATCGAGTATGGGTGGGACTGTTGAAGGTCGAGCGGTTGAATCCACAGACTTTTATCAATCACAACCTTATACCATCCTTTCCCGATATACTAGGTGATATAGCAACGGCCATGTTCGTGAAATAAGGATCAGAGAGCGGTGCCTGCATGGGAAGCAGTCATGGGTTTGATCTTGTAGAGCGCTCAGCGTTCAGGGCGTCCAATCACGACCACGATGCTGGCTATCTACCGTTCTTCTAAATGGCCGTGATCGACAGAGTACATTTTCGTTCCCTGTCTAAAAACACTTTTCATCATCTACCTCGTCTCCGAGTCTCTACCTTGAACGTGATGATGATGATGATGATGATCATGACGCAACAAACGCTGATAGCACCGAGTCAACTTGGGTTAGCTGCCTGTCTCAGAAAAGTGAAGCTATATTGAGTGTGATGAATTTTCTCTGTCTGGTACCCGACTGTGCCACTGTAATTCTCACTCAAGGTCCTTTTGAGACATGCCGAGTCGAATGAGGAAGGTGTCTATAACGTCTGAACAGGTGGCCATTTCAAAAAAAACTTGTATTACATGAATGATGTGGCACGGCGGCCATTCTTAGGAGCTGATGACAGACATAACTGTCTGTCGTACATTGACGAGAGACACAATGTGGCATGCATGCATGCTAGAAGCTTCATGGCCCAAGGTGGTTGGTGGTTGGCTAAAATTTTGGCTACTTTAGGCAGAGAGACATGGTACCCACTGACCGCTGTTGATCTTTTTTTGTTGTGTCTAATTAGGAGGAGCATTGATGCTACCCCGCGGGTACTAGACGGGGCGTAATATCTCATTTTTTTGTCTGGACCCCGTGGTGCATTTGGGGTGGGGGGGGGGGACGTCGTTGAACTTGGATATCAAAAGTCTGCCTTGCTAGGCACACTTACCCCTCTGCTGGGAGCTCCGGCGCCAACACACATACACGAAACATTATTAAAAGAAAAAATGCAGCCTATTTGAGTCGCTATGATGCAGGGATTCACTCCACAAAGGACAAACACGGAACATGATGCAGGTGTAATAAATGAAAATTCGGCATTAGCAATGATGCACTAGACTAACGAAATCTATGATGGCGGCCGGCTTCCCGCCGTTTCCCGTGTCTATGTGTCGCACTGGGGTATCTCATGCTAAAGTAGAATCTGACTTGGCCGCCCATTTCAACGCCATAAACGCCACGAGGGCCGATAAAGCCGTATTCCCTAAAGAAGGGACTTGCATGACAAGGCCCAATACTGAATGTGATGAAGAATAAAACCTAATTTCAATGCCGATGCAACTCCTTCGAGTTGCGGTCCAGGCGGCGATTGACTGCGCCCAAAACGCACTTGAGGATACCGGTGCCTGACAGAGAGCCACCGTTTGCACCAGTAAAAGGAACTGTGTCCACGATGTCGCGCAGGTCATCATCGCCCGCAATCTCCTTCAGTCCATCATCAAGCTGCTTAAGATGCTCTCGTGCACCTTGCTCGTTGCCGACCTGAAAGAATTGAATGCCTACTTGCCATGCCGGCGCCTCAAGCTTGTCCAATTTCTTCGCCGTTTGGATGAGCACACTCTCAACATCGTCGCTGGGCTCCCCGTCGGTGATGACAATAACGTTGATAGGCTTAGTATTGGAGTTTGCCTCGACCTTGCGCAAATACGGCCTTAGAATCGCATTCAAGCGTTGACCCGTAGGCGTTCCACCGCCGGGTCTCACGGTGCTGAAGATCTCTTGCACAGTAGATGCCGTAGTGACATTCCTGTAGATAGACGAATCGGGGTGGTTGAGGAAGAAGATGTCAATTCCATCAGCATCGTGTTGTGTGCAAATGGGCGTAATTGTTTTGAGAGCCTCGGCTGTCTCGCGCCAGGAGCGACCAGCCATGGAACCAGAGTCATCGATCACGAAGATGGTGTCGAAAGAATTGAGGAAAGCGTAAGGATCATCGGCTGTAGCTGCAATATTGGGAAATGCTGGAGCCGCGACTTCGGTGGGGTTGACAGGGCGGGGTGTGTAGGCTGGCGGGGGTTCGTTGGATGGTGTCGAAAACGCATTCATACCTGAGCGGTCTGTACCTGGTTAGAAAAGTGATGCTATCAAAAAGCTAGAGAATTACCGTACTGGGACGGCGTGTAGCTGGTGTTCCTGAAGTGAACGGGTTGCTGCTTTGGGGCGCCATAAAGCTGTGGCGAGTTGATTGCTTCGAACTGTCGTTTTGGCTGAGAGGATTGGAACTTCGGCGGGCAAGCTTGTCTTTAAGACTTCCAAATAAACTGCCCATGTTTGGTTGTGGCTGTCTCGCTGAGTGTTCGCGAGCGTGCGAATATGAATGTAGAGCGCTGTTGTGGTGAAGGGCGGCGGTAAGTGAAGAAGTCATTGGTGCAGGTGCAAACAAGGTCTTTCAAGTAGTAGGATGCAGGCGAGATCGCGTGACTAAACAAGTGTATTCGATGGTATGCAAGTGAATGCACAGTGCACTTACCCACGGTTAAGACCAACTTATAAGACCGTTCAGAACCACGTACAGCCTGCTATGCCTTGAGTGTGCCTGAGGTGGCGTCAAACTAGCCACAGTAAATTTCTGACACGGTCACCCAACCTGGCATATGCCTCGTGGCGCACTTTGAGGGGCATGTGTTTGCAAAGTGCCACGGGTGCTTGGATAGTGGGGGGCGGAGTGAAGATTGTCTGTGTGAAGTTTGGGGGCTGTGCATGTTTCTGGGGTGGAACAAGCGACTCAGCCTACTCAAAGTGACCTGCATAGCCGCCCACGTGAAGAGAACAAACAACATTAACGCCTATTCGCACGAATCAAAAATCTCCGACTGCAAAATATCGGAGACAATGAACTATTCCTCTACGCAAGTGAACCGTCATTTGTACCGAGCTTCCGCTTTGACTCACTGGTCTATACCGGCTCGGTAACGATCAATAGTGCCTCCCGCTCCCTTGATTGTTCTTCGCCTGCAAGGCATTCTCAGGGGCGGATTTGTTTGAAGACAAACTTTTCTCGTCCTTGAACAAATGCGCGCGGCTATAGTTCGCAAAACGCCAAGGTGTTCTTGAGGTAGTTCTAAGCTAGTTCACTTTCTGCCTTGGGGCCTCACTACAGGCTCGTGCATCATAGGGCTGAGGCTACCGGCGACATCAAGGCAGGCACGGACCAAAACCGCCGCATGGAGCTGCAAATCATTGATAAGCCATGTGCTAGAGGCTGAAGGTTGATATTCGCTTTGCGGCTGCGCTTGGCCGCGGCTGACCAATTCCCATATTCCTCAATAGGTGTCTCTACCCGTCCAGTCCCTCTGCGCAGCCATGAACAAGTCCCTTACAACCATGTGCCGGTTTAGGCAACTACTTGGCTTCCTCTGATGGCCTTTGACGGAGGACGCCGCAAGCGTGCGATTACCGGTCAATGACTTTGTTTGGGTCCACATTACCGGTCTGTTCGCCGACGACCAGGCGTATAATGACTTGTGCTGATTCCAACATGCCGAGCAGATGCCGATATCGAGACTACCCGTTTCAAGACTCAACTGATTCTGGACAAGGTCCAGCAGAGGTATTAGCCTCACTCGCAGCCCGCAGTGAGAGTGATTGCGGTCGATCTGGTACGATGAACATTGGCGGAGAGAGTCCAACAGACGTTCAATATCCCCGGAGTAGTAAGATGGCTCAGTGCTATCATATATTGTGCCTTGAAGTCGAAGTGTGTTTGACCTAGTAAAGAAGCGCACCATTTCGCCAAGTTGAAAAGAGTCACATTGAAGAGAGGTGTCGTAGCCGAGCTTGCATTGCCGTTCTCCAGATGTATAGAGTCTAAGGAAGTGCGATTGCAGCGAGTTGATAGTCTCTAGGATATATTCTCGGCGCCGAATCATTTCGTCTACCACATGGTGAGCAATAGCCAGTCGAAATCTGGGCAGATCACTCACCTTCTACTCCGTTTGGTAGATCCCACCACAGTGCCTTTGTATCATCCACTTTAACGCCAGGACGCCACTGGACCGAGTCCCGCAGGATCAAATGTTTTGAATACCGAGTGACCCATGGCGGATGGTCGAAGACCAATCCCACGAGTAATTTCTGCCGCACCCTTGCCTCTGTCAAGTTTGGGGTGACCCTAGCCTTTGACTTTGCATCGAGCATATGTAGAAACTTCTTCCTCTGTACGTATATACGCAAACATTCAACAGCGTCGAATCGATCGGCTACGACCGCAAGGTTGGCTAGATTTGGCACGGGAGGATTCGATGCGGCAAGGTCCTGGCCGTGTACGGCACGGAAGAAATCGGCGGCCAGGTTCTGGATAGTGGAGCCTTCTGAGATGGAAATTCTACCAGTGTTCACAATGGGAATTCGCGGTAGTGCATCGATGGGAGCATCTGCAAGATTTGAGTGTCCCGCAGCGTTCAGAGCTTCGAGCGCAGCTGACAGTTGTCGGCCCTCGCTAAATCGGTCGCTGAGCAGATTCTCAAAGTATCGCGAGCTCATTCGGAGCTTTTTGGAATCGACGCGGTACGAGAACCGCTGGCCACCGTCTTCCTGGCAGACATCGAGAACGAGATCGCCGTCGGGAGCAACGACAAACGGGTCGTCTTTGGTCATGGTGTGAAACAGGTGTGTGTGAGGCATCAGGCAGAAACATTCACGGGTATGGCCAAGCCATGTTGAGAGAGTGGGCAGGACGCTGTGCTGAGGCGTGACAAGCCAATGTCTGAGGTGTGGACGGAATTCAGAGGCGGAGTAGAGTCGCACCGCCACAGAGTTTCGGCCAATGGCAGAGCAGGTACCGATTAGTCAACTACTCCAGAGACTCCTTACAGAATAACTCCGTATATTCTCATGGACTCCTCTTCGGAAGAGCATCGATATCGTCGTATCTATATACGAGAGGTTGCATTTAGTCTAGACGTTCCCAACAAGGGGCCTGTGACGGTATGGCTTGTAGAAATGAGAGAACGCAAGAGCACTCGAAATCCAATTCTTTCTTTTGTCTACCTAGTTAGTTCCTCATTTGTAAGATACGGATAGTATCATCATTTTAATAGCCCAAAAGATCACTTGAGTATTCGAATGTATATGGTGGTTCGACTAAAGCTACACCCCATTCACTTGTAGGATCCATCCAGCGTGAAGCTGAACCCCTCCACAATGCTACTTCTTCAATAGATCCGCGTTTCTCATAAGGTGACGACAATTTTCATATTGAATAATCGATCTCGAACCCCTAGTAGATTTCTCTTTTTAATTTTGTAAACATTGTCTAGAAAGAGGAGTGAAGTCCTGGCTAATTCACTATCGCTATTGTCCACCTGAACAATAAGTGACAAACGGGCACCAAACAGAAGCCTGTGGGCAAATACCGTCTATCTAGGCTTCTACTAGTCACCGCTATTCTTCGGTCAATACAAACTTACTGGCCTTTGCTCTCCCCTTTTTCTATGTCCCATTACTGGAGCGACGTTCCTAGCGAGAGCTCCCAATATTCCCCCCCGCAGTCCCAATATCAAGAATGGTAGACGCACCCTCGACTCACCACGACACAGTCCCTCACTACATCCTCCTCGCCTTTGCCCTCTCCTTTATCCTTTGGACCTTTTGGATCGGCACTGTCCTCGCGCGCCTGTGGTACTACAAAGGCGCGCTGTGTCCTGTTTTCGAGAAATTCGACATCCAGCCCGAATACATCCGCAACAGGCTCGCCATCGAAGCTTCTAAACACCGAGACTCAACGCTGCCCATCCTACACTCACCCGCCAACGTCCGCATGATGGATGAAGAGGGCGTTAAAGACCCGGTGCTGAGGAAGCAGATACGTGAGGAGAAGCGGATCACTATGCTGTCGACGTTTGTGCAGGACGATGGTGGGGATGGGTCGGAATTTCCGAATATGCAATCTGCGGTATCTGCCGAGGAGTATAATCGACAATATGATGCGAGGAAGCATATCCATTACCGCGACGTGGGCCTTCATAGACAGAAAGCGAAGGACTGGCTGGCGGTAGATGATACCTACATAAAGTTTAACGAGGCGCGCGAGACCCTGCTGACCAGGAAGCACGACGAGTGTATCCAGGTAACGCGTGAGGGCGAAGAGGCGTGTAAGGAACTACTGAAGGAGGTGGTAGATTTCCTGACGCTAGAATATCCAAGCAAGTTCAAGGTCGTTATGCGAGGCGGGGTGAAGAAGGTGAGGAATTGTGTTACGAGGGAGGAGTGGAGTCTTCAGCAACCATATGACTGTAGCCCACTGGAAGTCTGTTCCAGGCTATGCATAGAGGATTTCAGTATCCTTATCCCGAGCGACTTCGCGGGACAGTACATTCTGTAAGTGATCTTGATGTAGCTCCCTTATGTAGTCGTTGGCTGATGAACGTAGAGCTGCAAGTGCAACGTGCTGTCCGTCCGGCTGGCGACTTCTTGCTCAGATTGGAGCATCCGTGACGAATCTGCGGGAGCCCGTGTTGTCTTGGGAGAGTATGTGATAGCCCCTGTGAGTAAATCGCTAGATGCTAACTTTAGCAGATTTCTCTGAAGTCCTCAACTACTTCAATCAAAACCCCGAAACCCCTCCCCTACAACGAAGGTCTACATTCATCCAGACCCAAACCGATGGCTGCAGTCTTGCTCAGCTACTCTTCATCCAGGCACGCCAAGACTTCTTTTCTGGTCGAATTACAAATCTCGACCCAAAATACCTAGTCGTACGAAGGGAGCGCCATAGTTTCCGGAGGTTGCCAAAGACAAGGGCAATTGTGTTTACTGTCCGATCACGAGTCCAATTACTGGAGAAAGTCAGTCAACAAGGGCTCGCGGAGCTCATGAGGGAAATTCGTGCTTGGCACCCGGATACGGCGAGCTTGAAGGGGAAGGACTTGTGGCAGAGATGTGTTTATGGATTTTGCGAGAAAAAGAGCACGGTGAAGGACGATGAGACGGTAGTCGAGCCTGGAGAATTGACGGAGGCAGAGGACTCGGATTAGGAGGGATCAAGAAATCGACTAATGCTGGGGGATATGTGACTTTCAGAGCACTTCAGTTAACGGGGACACTCGTCGACAAGCTTTCTGATCTGGAGGGTAAAACACGGGCGCGCGGTTACTGTCTGTACATGGGCGGAGTTATCTTTTATGGCTGCGCCATTGTGGGCCAACATGGGTAGCTGGACAGCATGTTTTCGCTTAGTATTGTGTCAACATGTAACCACATTCGGAAGTCAAGCGTCTCGGTCGGCTGTCTCCTTGTCCCACCAAACTAAAATCTCATATCAGCTGTTCCCGTACTGCTCTGTACGGTTCCCGGGAGCCGAGGAGTGAGTGTCTGGTGTTCATGTATGCCGACGCAATGGTCTTTTGAGTGATAAGACGAAGAGCGGTGAGCGAGGCCTAATGTAGAAGATTCTGGCCTCGTCACCGTTGCCATTGCAGTAAAAGCAGAGCGAAATCTCTTCCGAAGCGTCATCCTTTCGCACGATGCCAATGTCGCCTACAGGCGAGCTTGTGCAGGCGATTGGCCAAGTTTCACCGTCTACCTCGAATCGGGGTGAGACCTTGAGGGGCAATATTCGCCGACGCATGTGGTGTTGGAAAGGGAAGTGAACGGGCATCACTGGCTACTACTACACAGACACAAACGTCTCGGAGCAAGACAACACCGGCAGACGGAGGCTGGAGGCAGACGCGAGCGCAATCTAGCAATCTCCTGCCCTTTGCGAGTGCGGCTGGGGCTGAGAGAGGGACCGCATGGGGCTAGCCCTGCTGCGACGGCACTCGATGGGTGCCTAAGGCTCGCGGGCTGATGGCGAGCAGGCGGGGGGGACGGGCGACAGAACTGCTGCTATTTTGTCCTTGGGGAAGACGAGCAAGCAGTCGGCAGGAGAGGGAGAGGGTTCTGTCCTGCACTGCACGTGAAGGACGAGAGCTGCGACAGGCGTTGAAGAGGGCAATCCTCCAGGACCGCGGGAGGGGATGCTGGGACGGCCGCCGTCCGGGCTCGACGTGGCGGGCCATGGGCCATTCGCCATTCAGACCAGGCCTGCTGCTGCTCGTGCCCGGCGAGAATATTACTCCGCTGCGTGACTGCAAGTGCCTGGATTGCCGCCCGCCGCTCGCTTTGTTGGAGGCCGCCAGCCCGCCCGTCCCGTCCGCCAGAGCAGCAGCAGACGCAACAGCAGCAATAACAGCAGCAGCAAGACTGGCTCGCTCTCGCAGCGGCCGCCGTTGCAGAACAGGCTTCCCGGTGTCCAATCGCTGCGCCTCCACGGCGTGCTGGTCGGCGCGGGGGCTTCGCGATACTGGTGCTCAACGAGGGATAGTCTGTCAGTCAGCCTTGCGGCAACTGTGCCATCAGCCGCAGCTTGCTCCCCAATTTAACGACCGACACCCCACCATCCTCACCCTCTCTCTCCTCTGTTCTGATGAACTCCATGAATGCTCGTTTCAAGAACCTAGTGGGTTCGAAACGCAAAAGCTCGTCCACCAATCCATCGCCCTCGCCGGGAAGCACCACTCCCACCCAACGCCCAACCTCGCTCTCCCCGCAGGCGTCGAATTCGAGCAGCTCCAGCCTGCCCGCGCAGACGCAGCCCCCCATGAACCCGAACAACCCTCTCGGCCGCCCGCCCTCGTACACATACGCTCCTCCCGGCGGCCTTGCTCCAGGCCAGCAGGCCCACCGTCCAAACAGCCCGCTGCCGCCCATCAACACCGGCGCACCTGGATACCCGCCCCAGCAACAGCAGCAGCAGATGGGCTATCCGCCACAGAGCGGGCCTCCGGGCTATCCTCCCCAGCAGCAATACGGCGCTCCGCCGCCTGGCCAGTACGGCGCCCCACCGCCCGCCGCCCATGCTCCCGTGCAGTACAGCAACAGGCCAAACATGGCAGAGGTGGCCGGTGAGGGGCGCTCCAAGGCCCAGCTGATCGTCGGCATCGATTTTGTGAGTTTGGCCTCAGGCACAATTGCGGCACACGCGCTGACTGCTCGCTCCAGGGCACCACCTTCTCCGGTGTTGCCTTCGCCTTTGCAACCAACACGGAAGCCAAAGAAGACATCATCACCGAATGGCCCGGTGCGGGCAACCAGACCAAGCAAAAGGTACGCCCCTGCAACCCCGCCCCCCGTGTCACTGCTAACGAGACGTCTAGATTCCCACCGTCCTGTACTATGACCAGTACCAGAAGGTCGTCGGGTGGGGCCCAGACATTGCTGATGCTCTGGCCCCCACGGGCTATCCCAAGCCAGGCGTGCAAAAGGTTGAGTGGTTCAAGCTGCAGCTGATGTTGTCGGGCAACACGTACATTGATCCCATCAATCTGCCCCCGCTACCGCCAGGCAAGTCGGAGATCGATGTTGCTGCCGACTACCTCTTCCACCTGCGGCAGGCTATGCGCAACCAGTTGCAGAAGACACTAGGCGAGGTCTTCAACCGAGAAGAGCGCAACATTCGATACTACCTGACCGTGCCCGCCATTTGGAATGATGCGGGCAAGGCTGCTACCCGTGCCGCTGCCATCCAGGCCGGCTTCCTCCGCGATGAGAACGACAACCGCCTTACCCTGATTACGGAGCCTGAGGCAGCCGCCATGTTCTGTTCCAAGACTGGTCTTCTGAATCTCAAGGTGCACGATGCAGTGCTCATTGTCGATTGCGGTGGTGGTACCGTCGATTTGATCGCTTACGAGGTCGAGGAGGAGCAGCCCTTCTCCGTCGCCGAGTGCACAGCAGGATCCGGTGACTCCTGCGGTTCTACCGCGCTTAATCGTAACTTCAGTAACATTCTTCGTGCGAAGATCCGAAAGATGAAGTTGCCCGACGGCTCCAAGACTGCCGGCAAGGTTTACGCAAAGTGTATCATGGACTTCGAGAACAGGATAAAAGCTGATTTCCGCAACAACGGCCAGAAGTGGGCTGTTGATGTTGGCATTGAGGCCGAGTTCCCCGAGGCTGGAATCGAAGAAGGTTACATGACCTTCACTAATGAGGAGATCTTGCAGTGCTTCGAGCCGGTTGTGAACCGAATTTTGGAGTTGGTGAGGAATCAGATCATTGCTATTCAAGCACAGAACAGGTCACTCCAGGTACGTTCATCGTTCCGTTCATCATATTTAGTAGACGCTGACTGGATTAGAACGTGCTTGTGGTCGGTGGTTTCGGAGCCTCCGAGTATCTCTTCCAGCAAATCAAGCTTCACGTGCCACCACAATTCCAGTCCAAGGTCGTTCGTCCAATGGACTCGGTCGCCGCCATCGTTAAGGGTGCAGTTACGGCAGGTATCACAGAGCGCATCGTCACGCACCGTGTCGCACGACGTCATTATCTCATGGCTACCCTGCAGCCGTTCAAGGAGGGCCACCACCCCGAACAGTATCGTGTGCCATCTTTGGATGGCAAGGACAGGTGCAAGTACACTCGCCAGATCTTCGTGCAGAAAGGTCAGCGTGTCAAGATTGGCGAGCCCGTCAAGGTCTCGTTCTTCCGACAGGTGGCACCTGGTGCGACCCTCATGTACGAGGATATCCTGTACGCCTGTGATGATGACGTTTGCCCAGAATACACCAAAGATCCTCGTAAGTCTTACCCTTTCATAAGGACGATTTGAATGATTGGCTGACCTCATTTTAGGCATCAAGGAAGTCGTTACTCTCACCTCCGACCTCTCGCGAAAGAACCTCGAAAAGGACTTTGAGCGCATGGACACGCCTCAAGGTACTTTTTACCGCGTCTACTTCGACATTTACCTCACACTTGATGGCTCAGAATTCAACGCTGAGCTGGTGTGCCAGGGTGAGGTCATGGGTCGCTGCACGGCTAGGTTCAGGTAATTGCGGGTACGAATTGGCGGGGCAAAAGTTTTATTTTTGGTTGCACATCTATTGGAACGATAATATGGCGAATACCAATTAGATCATCATGACGAGAAGAATAAGTTGGGCAGGAAAGAGGTGGGAGGGGGGATATCTGGATGAAAGAAGAACACACATATTTTTTTTTCCCATTTTCCACTTTTGAACCCAGCATACCCCCTTCAAGCTCGTCAATTTTTTTGGAAATTTTTTTATGAAACGTTGTTGTTTCATACCTAGGGAGTCGTGAATACCTTCGTAGTTTAGAATAAAGGGGAGTGTCTTCTAAGTAAGGGACTAATGGATCTTTCCGCCTTGAATTGCAATTGCTCTCTCTCTTTAAATTTTTTTTTTTTTTTGGTTGGTTGATTGGTTGGGTAGCATGTCTGTTTGTCTGTCTGCCAGTAGACTCTCCTTTCCATGATCCATCCATTGTTACTGCTCGTGACTACTACCTTGGGGGAACAAATCGTAAATCCCATTTGCACCGACAAACATCTCGAGCTCGACGAGGAGCTCCGTCACCTTTATTCGCGCCCCCCCCCCCTCTCTTCTCATACTCTTCTCATACTTTTCAAACCACGGTGTTATATGCCCGACCTACTTGATGATAATAAATCGACAGAAAAACCTTTTAGGGGGCTTCTTAAAAGTTTCTCCTCGGTTTTTGCTTGCTTGCTGCTCATTGATATGCCCTGCTTCCTACTACAACTACTAGCTCACGACTTTTTGCATTCATGATGGGATGTGATGTTCTTGGGAATTTGTCTCCATCATTCAAGTGGGGCGCTTTGGGTTGAAATTACGTCTAGAATTAGGATTACCATAGTTTATCTTTCGTGCATTTGTATTCCATGAAGCCTATTGTGGCCCGCCTTGTCTCCACCCCGGCCCTTGATAAAAACTCCATCTATAACAGGGCGTCGGCGATGAAAAAGAAAATTTGGGGGTGGGGGAATCAAGTGACGAAGCCGTGAAGCGAAAGTGGCTCCGTCTACCAAAAGCGAATGAAGTCTTGGAAGTGTGAAGGAGGAAGAAAAAAAAAGTCGAAAGATATGAAACGTACAAAACTCAGTATACATGGCCAATCGTCGGTGCCTGAACCATGCCCTTGGGCCCAAAATGCAACTTGACCGAATTTGCATGCACAGAGTCGAGATGCTGCTCTGATCTGCTTGGAAACCACATCTTTCTCCAAGCCTTGCTGCCAAATACAGCGCAAATCTACCTCCACACGCGCCGTTCGCCGCCCACATGCTAAATTATCCCATTCAGGACGTGAACCTTAGAAGTAAAGACTTTGTGCTCACTAGTTACTGTGTCTTCTTTGGGCTCTTCTTTGGACTCTTCTTCGACAGACCCCGCTTCCTCCTCTCGTGTCGATCGCCCTCGGCCAACCACTTGCTGGCTTCGACTAGCTGGACCACATTGATGAACTGCTTAAGGGCCATGAATGCGACGGAAATGAAGGCAAGGGCCCAAGGAACGGTTGAGTCCAACTTGTTCGCTCTCGCCATCTCCATGGCCCCAGCTGACCATGGCGATGTGAAGATCATGGAGGGTTTTGGGACCGCGGGTGAGCCGGGTTGGAGGGAGGCGGGGGCCTCGGGCGTGGACGGGTTCTTGAGAAGAGTTGGAGAGAGATATGGGGAGGAGAAGGAGAGGAGGTAGAGGGCGATGAAGAAGAGCTCGTTGAGAGCACAGAGGGTGAAGAGGACTTTCTGTTCGAGGTCTTAGCAATAGCAGAATAAAGCATCAGAAGAGCTGATGCACAATCAACTAGCTCAACGTACGTTATTCGAATAGTACACTTTCAGCAACCAAGGCCGACTCTCGTCGATATTCTTGTGGCTCTGCCCGCTACCACCCATGCTCAAGGTAGCGTACATGTGCATGTAATGGCTCGCAAGATCCAAGCTAATCAAGCCTTGGAATACAATACTCCAGCGCGGGAATGCGCTACCAAGAAAAACGAGGAGACAGGCGGTCGTGCATCGATCGGTAACCATGTCGAGCACCGCACCGAACTTTGTAGATTGCGAGAAGTAGCGCGCGGCGACGCCGTCGAGGGCGTCGAGCAGGCAGGATATGCTATACAGGAGCGAGCATGTGCGGGGATGGAGGGGCATGTAGTAGAGAGAGGCTACAGCCAGGACAATGCGGAAGTAGCCTAGGGGATTGCTCTGTCAGTTCGCGTAATGGTGAAGGACATGAAGGGGATGGCAGCGCGCGTACCGATGAGGTTGGGATAGAAGAGGAAGATGTTCTCTTCATCCTCTTCGGCTGCTTGCTGTGCAGGCCGCACAGCATTGCCGTTGCCTTGGGCCATGGATCGTGTTGACGTTGGCATTGTGCAAGTTTTGGACGGCGCGAGAACTGCTGCTACAAGGTAGATTCCCCCAACCTCGAGAAATCCCAGGTGTATCCTGCGCTTGAGGGATTCCTTCCGAGAAGCCGAAGGTCGATGCGCCTCGAATCGGGCGGGAACAAAAGTTATACAAAGTTGTAGGGCTGATAAGCCGATAACAAGCTAGCTGCAGCTGCAGGCTGCTGCGCAGGGGGCACTTTCGCACTCGTGATATCGCGTTTTGAGGGGACGTGGAGCGGGGGCTTGGATGCGACGGCTGACGTGCTAATCTTGCGTAGTGGGACAAGGTGGAAGTAGTAGTTGTGAAGAATGAGGGCCACGAACTCTACAAGAAGGCGGCGTGGTGAGATGGGAAATTGGTCCTCGAACTTTTGGTCCGCAACGCTCCGCCGATTTGGAGCTAACCATCTACGGCAATGCTGTACACGCTTGGCAAATCTCAGGGCCCTGTTACTAAATATATTCGGTTTTGATGCTGAACACCCATAATGACTTTGCTAGTGATTCGCTCCTGATGCTCAAGTAACATTAAAACTATGCTATGCTTCCGCCCATCATCGCTTCGTTCCCTTCCCCGCCTTCTTGGCCTTATTCTTCCCCTGAATCTCCTTTGCCTTGGCCGTCTTCATGCCCCGGTCTTCCTTGCCCTTCTTCCATACCTTGCCCTCAGTCCGCGCATCGCGGAGCTCTAGCTTCTTTCTGTCCTTTCCGCTCAGCTTTTTCTTCCCCTTGCTCTCTAGTGGGCCGTTCAGTTCCGCAGCGCCCTTCTCCTTGGCAGCCTGCTTGTCCTTTTCAGACTCAAACCATGTGCGCCTCGGCCTGGACTTGATCTCGTCCTCGTGTATGATGAGATTCTCACCGCGCTTTAGATCACGCTCGGTGATACTCATGGCTCGCTCCTCTTTCTCTTCCTCTAGGACTTCTTCAATCTCGTCTTCAATATCTCGGAGTTTTTTCGCCCATTTGTCCGCTTCGTCTTGAGGCACTTGCCGACTGACTACTTTTGCACCTTGGCTACGAGCCAATTTAACAGCTTGCTTCACCACCTTTCGGTCGGGCTCAGCAGCAAGGGTGCATGATCGTCCACTTTGTCGGGCACGTGCAGTACGACCGACACGGTGAAGGTAGATCTCGTGCGTTTGCGGCGCTTCGTAGTTGATGACGGTAGATACGTTTTTGATATCAATACCACGAGAAGCCACATCAGTGGCAAGTAGATAGGATGACTTGCCCGAACGGAAATCGTCTATACTTCGAATACGCTAGAATTCGTCAGCGCTACGATATCAAGAAAAAATGCGACGGTGACTCACTTCGGCCTGGCTCATGTTGCCGTGTAACTCGCTAGCCTTCAGTCCGCAGAGCGCGAACACAACTCTGACTCGGTGGGCTTCCTTCTTCTGCCTGAAGAATATGATGACTCGGTCGGTGTAGATCTTCTCGCAAATGCACATCAAATAGGCCAGTCGCCTATCTTCCTTGCCTTGCCTTAGCCTGACAAACTCCTGGGTCAAGCCAGCGACCGTCTGCTTCTTCGCATCGACCATCAGTCGTACTGGTCGGTTCATACCGATCCTGATTAGCTTGTCGACTGAGCTTGTCATGGTGGCAGAGAAGAGCATTGTCTGGCGTGACTTTGGGATCGCTGTCAAAATCTCGTTCAGCTGGCTCTCGAACCCTTCTTCAAGCATGCGATCGGCTTCGTCGAGAACAAGGATTTCAAGATTCTCTACTTGGAAGCCAGCAGAGTTGCGCATGTGGTCAATGAAACGACCGGGTGTAGCGATGACTACATCAGGCTTGGTCCTAAGCACAGCCTCTTGTTCCCTCGACGAGAAACCACCGGCCATCTGTGCGAATGTAATGTCTGTAAATGCAGCTAGTTTCTGGGCCACGTTGAAACATTGCACCGCAAGTTCGCGGGTTGGCATGAAGATGGCTACTCGAGTGGTAGGGATCTTCTTGGGTCTGTACAGCAGTCGTTCGAGTATGGGTATGAGGAAGGCAGCAGTTTTACCGGAACCAGTGACAGCTCCTCCAACTACATCTTTGCCCTCCATGGCGATGGGAACTGTCTTCGACTGGATAGGGGTCGGCTCTGTAAAGCCCACAGAGGCAAGACCTTTGAGGATAGGTCGAGAGAGAGACATGGCTTGGAAAGACCCTGTGCCTTTCGCTCCCTTCTTCTTTTTGGTCTTGACGCTCTCCTCGGGCGCAAAGAATGCGGCAGCCTTCTGTGCCTCCACGGTATCTTCATCCTCGCTCTCATCCTCTGAGTTTGCGGCTTCAAGGTCCATTGGATGAGAGACTGGAGCAGCCTCCAAATCATTATCAGATCCATTCCCGTCATCTTCCTCGTCCTTCTTGTCTTCGCTGTCTTCGTCCTCCGACTCGGGGTCTTCGCTATCCTCAGCTTCCTCGTCGGTCTCAGCGCCCATTCCAAAGCCATCGTCGGCTAACAGCTCATCGTCGCTGCCGAAGCCTTCGAAATCTGCTTGCGTATCCTCTACTTCCTCATGCTCACTATCATCCGCCTTATCGGCCTCTGAAGCTTTCTGCTTTCTCCGCCTCCTTTCGATAATGTCGTCAACATCCACAGCAGTATTTTTCTTTTCTGCGCTCTTCTCTTGGCCCCTTGTCGTCTTATCATTTCCCCATCCATCAAACTCATCGACGAAGCCTGTGTCTATATCGCCAATTGCAAATTCAAAATCGCTTGCAATATCATCGTTATCGTCGACATCTTCGTTCAGCTCAATAATGTCGTTGGCGTCTTCGGCATCGTCTACTTCATCTTGAGGCTCAGGTTCGGCCTGCTTGCTCTTCTTCGCTTTCTTATTCTTCTTGGATTTCTTGACCGGTGCTTCCTTGGGCTTGACATTCAATTCCGGGTCCTCTGTAAACTTTCTCTTCCTCCCGCGCCCAGACAGCTTAGTCGATTCGGACAAGACATCGGCGCCGCCATCGTCCGATACGTCGTCATGGTCCGATATGGTAAAGACGAAATCGTCGTCGATGTGCGGTGCCATGATTGGAGTCTGTGAGCACAGAAGGGTCTATGGAGCCAATGCCTCGACGTCGAAATTCAAGCGGCAGAAAAGTTTCGAGCACCGAAATCTTGGCGAGGCGGTGAACGGGACTCCCCACTAGTGCCTCGGCTCGGCGCGGTCGAACAAATTCCCGACGATCGTCACCTTTTAGGCACCAGGGACTAATTCACCCTACTCTTGATGCATCGTATTCTGGTGGTCCAATAATTGGCGGCTACAGATAGAAGTGGCAATAAGCCGATAAAAGGCTAACACTGTAGCCTTGTGTACGGCGGAAAGCAACCTTGTTGGTCGAACCATCGTTTGCTTCTGCCTGACAGCCGGCCCTCCGCCATGTCGTACAATCTGAGTGGCTCAGCCTGCTATGGCTATCGCGATCACGCAGAATCTCACAATTTCCCCTCTTTCTTGAGCCTTGTAGGCACGGCGATGAGTCACTACTTGACGTTGCTTGGATAAGTACACTTCTTCTGGGTTGTACCAGCCTTCTCCCCTTTACTCCACCCTGGGTCGGAGGCTGTGGTCGTCTTAGCCTGCCTTCCTCTTACTTAGCTCTGCCTTCATCCGACCTCGTTGCCTGCTGTGCTTGTCCTCAATTTTTCATTGCCTGTCTCTATTCCATCATCTTTGATCTTTGACAAGACAACGTCTCGTGCATCACAGTTTTGCCAAGTCTCTATCTACAACAATGGTCCGCTATCCAAGATTTGGCATGTATGACAGGGCTATGCGTAGAAGCACCCGGGTACAGACTTTGCGCGTCTATCGCAAAGCTCGCCAGTTAGCACGCCAGTCAGCAAAGCCGCCGAAGCCCGTGACACCTCAGAAACCCGCAGTTAAGCCCACCCCTTCCACATCTCGCACCCTCCGTTCTTCCACAAATTCCACCAGTGTCCCAGAAAATACCCGGCGAAAGAGGCGCCGGACACGCAGCGATCCTTGGGCTACTAAACGCATCTCTAAGAAGGACAAGAAAGACCGCCCTCCACCACCAACTCACTCAACATGCCGTATCTGTGCTGAGGAGCTCCCCCTTGCCGAGTTCATCAAGTACGTCTCTCCGAGATCCGCCCACCGCTATGCAACGGAAGTACCCTATGCCTGCATGGCTCATCTTGCGCGGAACCCTTATCGCAAAAACCATGAACCTGTCTGCCGCTCCTGCATCGGTGCTTCCATGGCCGCAAAAACGGACCTTGTCGGCGCTCGAAAGGTATCCGTAGGTTGTCTCGAGCCTGGCTGCATCCAAAACTGGCCCTTTGATGCTATCATGCGGTTCTATCCCGGCGGCGAGCTACTGGAGAAGTACAACCTCGACATGTTTGATGCATATGTCGCAGATGCAACTTTCTTCACGTGCCCCGAGTGCAACACTCAAGGTCTGGCCACCCAAGTTGACACCATGGGCTACCCTAACATCCAATGCTTCAACTCCGACTGCGAAAAACGCTTCTGCGTCGTGTGCAATGTGCCCTGGCACGAAAACCTCACCTGCACTGAGTACATAACCTCCATTCTTCTACCCACATACAACCCCTAATGCGGACTAGATACGCAGCCCGCAACGTAGATGCCAACATGAGCGACCCAGAGCGCACCACGCTCGATCTCATGCAATCCAAAGATGGCAAACGTTGCCCCAACTGCTACCTCGTCATCGAAAAGGACGGCGGATGTGATTCCATGTTCTGCGAGGGCTGCAAAAAGCACTTCAATTGGGCTACTGCCGCTAGTGCCGTGCTCGGGGCTAAGAAGGCTTTGCCCATGGTGAATGGGTGGGCGGTGAGTACTGCATGTGAGATGGATGGTGTGGAGCGTGCGCAGGCAGCTACACAGGGGCAAACAACTGCGAATTAAAGCGTACTAGTGGTGGGCAATGCAAACGCGGAGAGATCCTGCTGATCAAAACTCGTATCAGGCAGCCTCATGATGAAATCAAGTAAGATGTAGATAGAGGTGCGACATGTCTACGCTATGGACTTGACCTCATGCTCAGGGCGTATGAGATAGTCGTGGCCTGTGGTCTAGTTGGTTGGCGTTCATGTTTACGTACTTACGAGCAAATAAAAGGAGGTTGATGATTTAAAGCGGCGAATTGATTCCATAAATGGGATACATTGTTTTCAGGGAGTACTTAACCGGACCGGATCTTCCATCCCGTTCCGTGTCGTTCCCTTTCCATCCTACCCTACCCAGTAATCAAAGTAGTCTAGTGTTCCTCCCACGTCAGTCAATCGACTACTTCGTAGAACCACAATCGCCGTTCGCCATTTCCGATGCATCCCTATTTAGACACCGCCGAGAACGCCCACTGATAGTAACAGAATTACTCTGAGGAGTTGAGACTGGTAGCCAAGTGGCGGTTATGAAAATGTAGCAGCTTTTTCAAGGAACATCCCCCCCTGATTGCCGAAAAGCTTTTCTGGCACTGTTGCCTTTTTCACTTTTTTTCTGAATTTGGTTTTAGATTTCGCGGCCGAAAGCGGTGAGACTGACGCCGCATCGGATATGGGTTCCGGAGTGGCTGTCATAACTCGTGACGGCAGCGTTGAGTGTCAGGGTGGCCGCACTAAGGATAATCTCGATTTCGCCGCAGCATGATGCATCCGTAACTGGGAAGAGGATTCTGTTAGAAAGTCCAAAGGGAGCATCAGGACAGAAGAAACAAGGAAGAAAGGACTCGAACATGGTCAAGCCTCACTGCCAAATTGCTTAAGCCGGCGTCGGGGTGGGCAAGCCGTTGGCGGCTTCGGAAACACGCTTCTTGGAGGATTTCTCGCTGTCCTAAATTAGCACAAAGTCAGTACGAGAGCATGTGTTTCCTCCTAGGACTTGGAAGAACGCCTAGGATGTTTCGCAGTTTTTGATTTACGCACTTGGATGCCCGTGTCGGCAAATTGTCGCTTTGTAGACTTGGTAGAACCGTTGACCTTTTTGTTCTTCTTTTCTTTCTTGTCCTTTGAGGGCTTGGTGGGTCGCACATCGCCTTCGACAAATACATCATCAGGAAGTTGGTAGCTGTGAACGTAAGCGGGTACTCTAGGAATCAAGAATGGGGCTGGTCTCCTCTTACCCTCGGGTGTGGACAACACGAACAGCCATCGTGCTGGAGTCGTAAGACGGGTTTTCCTCGACGAATCGCCTAAAATCAGCCACTGGAAAAGAAATGTCGAGCGACTTGCTTCCTGCTGTTGATGAAGTAAGTGATCTGAGATTGATCCATGCTCTAGGGAGGTCAGCTCACCTTCAGGTACCGTAAGACCAATATAGAAGGATGTACTATAGACAAGATTGGACGCATCTCCATTGGAAGATTGGTCGCCATCCTTGGGAAGCTCGTCTTTGTTGACTGCGTACTCCATGCCTCCTTTCCTGACTCGCTCGATCTGATCTTCTGAAGAGCAACGATGTACACGCTCAAACCCTTTCATGAATGGGCGGGCCTGTTCTACCGCGTCACCCTCGTCGATAGCCTTTGCCAGCAGGCGCACCTTAGATTGAACTAGACCAGAAAAGGAATCGTGTGCTTTCTTAGTAGTGCATGTTGCGACGACACTCAGGTAATATTTGTGGTCTTTCGTGAAGAAGGTGTGCCGCTGAAATAAGTCATCCCAAGTCTTTTTGCCGTGCTGGATATTTCCGATGATGTCATCGGCACGTTTGAATTCAGCCATCATAACATTAAAAGTCGAGTGCATCACATTGTGAGTCGCGCACATTTGGGGATAGGATGGCGTAATGACGGGCATGATGTGGGCGCGATCGTGGCCATATACCTGGGGATTCCACACGGGAAGATTCAATGGACCGCCACCCCCAACCTCTTTCAGCAGTACTGGCCGAGGCCAATGCCACTTCCTCATTAGGTTAAAGAACCTGGATACGACAGTAGCGCCGCATGCGAAGGGGTAGAGTTGACAGATGCGCGCAACCATGATAGCCCATGCCACGCCGCCTGGGTAACCGTAGATGGCTCCATATATGCCTCGCTGAGTAGACCACATCTTTATGGCTCGTAGAGCGTGTCTAAAGGACTTGGGCTGCGGCACACACTCCAGCATCTCTTTGGTGACGCGCGTGCCGTTAAGACTCCGCATCGCCACCGAATCCAGACCACGTAGAAGAGTCACATCGGTGAGCTCTAGATCCAAAGGAATCGACGACTGGGAGGGGAGGGATGCGAAGAGAAGATCGATACTGACGCCCATGTATTCAATGGCGATGATGGGCACGAACGCCTCGGTGACGGGATTGAACTCAGTGACGAGGTCAGCCTGGGACATTTCGTGGAACACGGCGGGGAAATGGTCGAAGAAGTCGGGCAGGGCTACCTGCTTAGGCGCAAGGACGAGTGTGTCAATATCAGAAGCTGTACCATAGTCAGCGCGGATGCAAAGCGAGCAGAGGCATGTACATACTCGGACCGAAGACGCCGAGAGCATAGCTGCCAAACGTAAAGAGCTTGCCGCCTAAGCTATCTACTGTGGATGGTGGGAGCTTCTTTGCCTTGCCCACTCGACGTATAAACTCTTCGGTGACCTTTTGGAGATGGGCAAGCACCTTCTTCCTAGGCGATGTCAGCAGTGCCGGCAACACGGCCACGGTGCAGGAGCGCACCTTCGTTCCGAGCCCTCGGGCGTCTCGAAGTTATTCTTCGCTTTCAGATAGTCGACAAGCTGGTCATTGAGCTTGAGATCAGCTTCGGTGGGTTGCAACTCGGATATGGGGTGGGTGACGCCCCATTGACGTTTCTGCTGGCCGTCCATGATGAAAGCCGAATCGAGGTTGAGGCGGGCAGCTGCGAGCCAGCCGGGGGATCTCGGGGCCGGGAGGGTTGTCGTGGAGTGCGTCTTGCGGCCTTGCAGGACAGGATCTAGCGCTCCCACATGGCGACGCGATCGGAGCGCTGGACTGAGGAAGAAGTAGATTTCACTGACGTTGTTCCCGAGTCGGCTTTGATGCAGCAAGAGCCAACGCTTGGCGCGCTCCCTGCGCCACCAGCCACAGCAAGCGCAGGGGTAGCTCGGCCCAACTGGTGGAGCAGCTCAGAAGCCGTCATGCCGTGAATTGCTCGTGAATTGCTCGTGACGCTGCCATGGCCAAACAGCTGCCTCCGCATCTCTCGCACAAGAGCGCCCTTGCGCTGCTGCCACCGTCGACCATCGCTGCGCCAATTGAGGCGGTCCGGCGAGTGCACGATAGGCACTTTGCCCGCTGGCCACCGCACATCAATCTCCTCTACCCGTTCCTTGCATATCCGTCCCAAGTCGCGTCTGCGGAGCAGCAAGGAGATGATGTGAAGGCGAGCGGCTCACCTACCTTGAAGGACGACATTCGAAAGCGGATCGAAGCCGCTGTCAAACATGTCCAGCCATTTCACATGACTCTAAACCCGGACCCTCCGGGCATCTTCTCCCACAGCAAGAGAAGCAAGACTGTATGGCTGCCACCGTCATCTGAACATGTTCGCCATCTACAAGCAGCATTGCAGGCTGAATTCGCCGAGTGCGATGTGGACAGTAGGCCATTCACACCTCATCTTTCCATTGGCCAAGCCACCAGCGACTCTGGAGCGCGGACGCTGGGCGAAGCAATCGTGAAGAGCATCTCGGAATTTGTGAAGGAAAAGCAAACGGGAGATTCAGTTGCGTTGGATTGGGAGGTTCAACACGTCTTTGTGATTGAACGCAAAGGCTTCCATGATCGTTTCAGAGTCGTAGGTGTTGTTGAACTCGGGAAATGACAACTTTCAATCTGGAAACTAGTATCTTCATCTCTCAGATCCAGCACCCCAGCTTGCTCATGGACTAGTATTCAGTGTCCTTATCACCCTTCATTACGTACTCTCCGCTTTCCCACGCCCTCCCTCCGTCAACTTAGACGTGGTCGCACCAGATACCCATTGCTAGCGAGAAAATCACTTCATTCTTATCCGAGTGCAGCGATCGTACGATCTAGAATAGTCTGGAAGTATGAAGAGCCCGGAGAAGAGCTAGGCATGCAAGTCTAGACTTCATGCATCAGTGTTCAAAAGAAGCGAGAGAAATACTTGCTTTTTGATTGTATGGTACGATATTTCCCCACCGACCGAACAAAATGGGGCCATGCGCTGCTCTAGACTTGGAAAAACCATGACGACTTTGCCAGTGAGCAGAGAGTATATGTTGTGGCTGGCATAAGCAGATACTCCAGCCGGAACGCGACAATAATCATGCGATGGCGCAACATGGCCGATCTAAATTGACGAGAGTATCTCGGAAGGTCGAAGGCTAGACCCCTCATGGTCCAGCATCGGGCGCTAGTACCTACGATCTCAACAAATGCAGCTCGGAGTTGCAAGATGCGCAGATCGATGGTTGAGACATGATAATGCGCATGGTGATAGGCTTGGATATTTCGATGTGGTGGGGCTTTGTAGTAGATCTGAGGCGCCAAACCGGCTAGTTAATCCCAGAGTAGAGGAAATGTAGATATGCAAGATACAATCGATTCAGATATGCCATTGAGAGAACATTATAGCACCATAGAATATTCACTTAATATTGCAGCTCGATCTATGCATGTAGAGTATGCCTCGGGTAGGTGACCATGCTTAGCATGGTAATGGGTACGTACAAGGAGTCATCAAGACGCACAGTAGCACAGAAACGCGAAATCCTGGTTCCTCATCTCACAAGAACGGGCGCGTTCTCCAAGGTAGCAAGAAGGCGCGCTTACGTCCTCAGGTCATTCAGCAAAGCTGACGCAACGGCGCGGCGAGGGCTTGATTGGGATATCCTCGTAAAGGCATATGGCAGCGCATACGAGGCAACGAAGGCTTTCCTGTCCGTGGTGCCACGAACTAGCCTCTGATACTCTCGCTCTTATCCAGGCGCCTGACCGGTAGGCTGTGATTGGTTTCTGCCCACGCATAAATGAGCCCTTTTTCTTATGAGGCTGGAGTTTACGCTTTGGGGTTACGACGCCGTCGGCCTCACGAACGATCGTCTCTAGGTCCTAGATAGAACATCAACTGCCTGCCGAATATGACAGAACGTCTCATCCTCCGAGAAGCGGAGGGTCTGCGAAGGTGGGTGCACGTTTGCTCGTGCCAGGTGCTTGCCTCATCGTCCTCTGGACGGCGTGCACAACGTGCGGCTGGATAATCCATACTTTACGAACATAGCTCTTGTTGAATAAGATGTAACACTGCAGTGGGAGGCGCTAAACACCCTGCCGTCATGAAGCCGCCACATCGGGCTGCATGTCTCATCACGTCGCTACACACGAGATGCTCTTCTGCTCTAGTCTCGATTCTTCCCAGATGTGGTACGGCGATCGGGGGCTTGGCCAACTGCTGGGGAAGGTGGCAGGAGACCAAACAGGATACAATGTCCGCATGAAGATGGCTTGAGGAGACACGTTGACAGCGTCGGTGACCAGGCGCGAGTGGAGCAGCAGAGCTTCTAGAAGATGCGGTTTGAAACCGTTTGAGTGCTTGACAGGAGACGTACAGGTACGGAGCGGGTAGTGTGCTGTTCCAGCAGCCTGGCCCAAATTGCAAAGGATGAGCAAACTTGCATGAGCTCGACGATCAGAGCAGGTCGAGGTGCCTGGGCGCTGAAACGAGGATACCCATGGAGGGCCTTCCCGAGGACTCGGAGCGACTGAACAAGAGCGCTGGGATGCCTCGCGCTCAGGCACTGCCGTCAAGCTGGGCGGAAGACATGAATAGCTGAGAAGAGGCGGCGTCCAGAGGGCTTCAGGGCTTCAGGGTTGAGTCGCTGTGTGCGTGTGTGCCTCTCCTGCAGCAGATGCAGCGCAGACGCCCGTGGCAGGCCGGAGCCCGCGCGCTCGTCCCGTGGCACAGG
The DNA here is from genome assembly GCA_030378425.1 of Periconia sp. TS-2. Classification (NCBI taxonomy): domain Eukaryota; kingdom Fungi; phylum Ascomycota; class Dothideomycetes; order Pleosporales; family Periconiaceae; genus Periconia; species Periconia sp. TS-2. The sequence goes on from JASNQO010000007.1 coordinate 49,968, forward strand.
CATCCAGGTACAGGACGGGAGCAGAAGGTTGAGGTCGTTCCTGGGGACCGGACGCCCGAAACTCGTTCCGCCGCATCGACATCAGCCGAAGAGCGGCACGGGCCATGCTCCATCCCATGCGCCGCGCTCTCCCAGCATGTTGCCGGCCTCGCGTTCAAGCAATCTACAACACCACTGTTGATTGCAGTCCGCCCGCACACAGGCCGCCAGCGCTCCAGCGCAGCCATCAATGTCCCCTTTCTGCGCATGCATAGCAGCGCGCTATTGGTATGGCGACGTAGCAGTCTGTGCCACCGCGGCTGGCTTTGTGACACCTCCCCGCCATGGTCTCTGCAGTTCACGCGTCCCTCACTCTCCCTTCCAGTCACACCAGGCGCAATTGGACCCGACGACGTGATACAAGCCTGGTCTTTGCTCGGCAGCATCCGACTGCCCTCCCTTGCCGCCCCGTCCTTCGCGCTGCTGGTATACTTGACTGCGTTTGCCCTCCGTCTTGAGCCCTCTTCCATGTGCACCCAACCGTTGTCCTCGACCTCACACACCGAAGCGCTCCCTAGCAGGCATCTGCCCTACCTTTGCTTATGTGACTTCCACTCTGCTGCCGTCCCATTGTTTCGGTACCCTACTGGCTTCCATTCCTTCTCCCACCCTTCCCCACACTCTCTTCTATTTATCAATCCGTCGCTGAGCCTGCATGTCGACACCTTCCGCTCTTCTCTCCCTTCTGGTCTGAATTCTCCTGATCAAGTCGCTACGTTATGCTGAAGATGGCCCCCGTGTTGGTTCCTCGAGTCCTCGATGGAGGTCGTCCCAATACTGATGCCCTCGGTGTCACTTACGTCGTCCTGGCCATCTTGTACACCATCCTTCTCGCCGGCGAGCTGTATCTTCTCTACAACCGTCGTTCTGCCTTTTGTGTCCGCATACGAGGCCTCGACGTTGTGTTTACCGCTGTCTGCTCGCTCCACATTTACCTCATACTGGTTCTCCTCGTCTATCCCTTGAACGGCCGCTTTCCATGCTCAGCTGAATTTTGGATCATGTCCATCTTTCTTCCATCTGGCATGGCTATCTTCCAAGGTAAATATCAAGGACTAGAGCAATATTATTCCAGTTCATTTTCTGACATTCAACAGCCTGCAATGCAAGAGTCCTCAAGGCCTACGAGAGCCAGCGCCGGATGCGCAAGGACTTCCTCGCCGGTGCTCGTAAGAGACGACTTTCGTACACTCCTCGGGGTCTCTGGGAAGCCTGGCTGGGCCTCGACGCAGCAGCCAAAGTGTATCTGGGTACACTCATGGGATTGGCCATTTCGGTAAGCGCTCGACGTTCCTGCGTCACCTCAGATCCTTCCCGTTTCCGTGCCGGCTGACACGAGAAGTTTATCCCCGCCCTCATACTATTTTTTGGTTCACGCCGTTTCCACGCTTCGTATGGGTTCTTCGGCCCCATTGTAGCTGCCATACCGTGCCGCAGGGGTGCTGAATGGTAAGCTTGCCTTCGATGCACTATATCGAGCTCCGACTAAATAACGCACAGGATACCTTCTATTTTCGTGCAGCTATTCTGGAGTGGCTTTGTTGGCCCGTGGATTCTCTGGAAGATCCGACGAGTCAACGACGTTCACTCCTGGGCATGGCAAACAAGGCTGGCTATCATTGCGGGGTATGTGGTGGTTCATTTCTGTACCTGCGTGACGCTAATTGTGGTATTACAGATTACCCGGCACACCACTGTGGATGGCCTTTACTTACGGTAGACTGCCCGGGATGCTTGCCATAAATAGATATCTTCCTCCAGCTGGCTGGTAAGTGTAATCCGTCTTGCAGCGGCTCTCATCGATTCCGAATTATTTTTTGCTTTCCTTCGGCGCGTAGCGGACTCAATGCAGCATACCGCAGAGAGCTACCACAGGACGTCTTTACTATTCCATTTAATTTGCGGTCATATCCATGACCCCTGTTTTCATTGGCTTACATTCACTCTAGGTTCATTCCCTCCCTAATCGTCTGTCAGCAAGTACTCATTCTGATACCGCTTCGCGATGCTGCCAAGACACCCACGAGAAGGGATTCTGTTTCGACATCCACCGATACTGACTCCCTCACTTCCACGCCATCTGCCATGTCCCAGAAGTCTCCATCAGCCATCTTAAGCAAAGAGTTGAAGCCCAAGTCCTCCATGCAGACGCTCGAGTTCTGCATCGAGCATAGCATCGAACCCCTGATTGAATGGACGGCTTCGCGTGAGTTCACTGCAGAGAACACCATCTTTCTTCGTGAAGTTCGAAACTACAAGAAGAAATGGGGCTCTCTACGTACCGTGACGACTGCCCAGCGACGCCAGATGCACACAGAAGCGTCGCTTATATTCTTCACGCTCATCAACCCGTTTACTGCTGAGACTCCGATCAATATTGAGTACAAGATCTTCAAGAAGCTCCAGAGTCAGTTTGAAGGCCTGGAGTACGATCCATATATGCCTCGCAGCCGGACTCCTACCGATCCAAAGTCACCGACAGCGAGGGAGAATGTTGTGTGTCCATGGGAGAGTACCCTGGATCGCCCGGCGTCATTTGAGTCAAATGCGAGTATTTCGAGTACGGCTTCTACAAGGAGTATCGTTCCGAGCGAGTTCACTGAGGAGATCTTCGATTCGGCATTCGAAAGTATCAAGTATCTCGTGTTCACCAATACATGGCCGCGATACGTGGAAGCAGAGCTCGCAGGCAATGCTAGTGCGTCGCCTTAGATCCCAAGAAGATATGGCAGAGAGTAACTGCCTACGAAAGAGAAGGACATCACCATCTTTTATCGCCATTCCGGGAAATTCAGACATCTGGACATGCTCAACATCCCCCGTAACACCTTCTTTAGGCTACCCGAGGACCGGCGGTCGGCTAATACGGTACCAAACCATCACCGGGCTACGGAGTCTCACAACCTGTTCATACAATCTATATGCTCGTTTCCTTCTTCGCTTCATACACTCATTAGACGAAAGCCTTAGGTTCGGCAAATTACAAAAGGCGACTGGCGCGCAATGGTTCTTGTCGTAGTGTGATTGATTTTGGCGAAATTGTACTCGGCATTTGGGTGGTTATTTGCAATTTCAGCGTATTCAATCTTTGGAAGTGGAGATCGGTTTGGCAAGCAATTGCACATGTATTTTGGTTTGCTCGGCTTTGGATAGGAAATACCCCGAATATTGGCGTCCTCTTTTCCATCCCCTCATGCCTCTACCTTACTGCTTGATGTCATCGCGTCTCTTGTGAATTGACATCTTCAGAGTGAAACGCACAAAATGACTACGCAACTCTCACTAACCTAGCATGAGGCTCGAAATTTGTGGATTTGCACACTATGCTTGATGACCAGTTCAACCCTGTTTAGCCTGTTTGATCAGGCTAGCGATCTGCCACAATGGTTGTCTCTACCATTTCAGCCACATCAACATGGGCAATCATGTTAGCAGCCGCTTTTAGAAGTGGTGATGCCCATTGCCTGGTGAGAGCATTGTGCGAGTGTCTTAGCAGAGCCCATAATGTCTTAGTAGAGAGCAGAGCTATATCTGCGTCGCGACTTGCTGTTAAGAGTCAGACGATGACAATGCGCTGAGCGGTTCCAACGGCACGCTCGAAGCAACAAGATTGATGCCACGAGGGATAAGCATCACAATCGAGGAACGGCGCGGAAGGAAAAAATTTAGACAGCTGTCTCCGGAAGTTTGTTGGAAGACCAGTAAGGCTGTTGAAACCACAAACTTTCTCCGAGAATACGAGTCAACGCTTCTACTTTCGCCGCAACCCCTCTAAAAAAAGACTGGCAAAACGTTCGGTTACTAAAATTATGCCTAGCCTCGGTACAGACAGATGGCTTCTCAAACACCACTTTTTCTCCCGCCTACCCTTTCCCCTTTCTCATTTCGACGAGCCTGACTCGACACCCGAAACCAACGGTCGGAGAACAAGAGAAAAAGAATTTTCCATCGGTACTTGGACGTTCCATGATGTCGGATGTGGGCCAAGACTGCTTTACTGGGACCGGGGGGCATGCGTTCATGCGGATGCTTGCGGGCTTCGCTTCTTGCCGCAGTGCACGTCTCAAGTGGACGTGCTGCTTGAACGGAACATGGACAGGCCTCGACCAGTAATCATCGCGAACGTGGATGCCATGTCAGGCTGCTTGACTTGGGGTTTGATGATGGGAGTCCTTGATGTGCATGTTAGAATGGGTGGTGAATAGCGCGCGCACGTGAAATACTGTAACGCGCGTTCGGTAGTAGGTAGGGAGGCCATGCAAAATGAAGCTGGCAAATTCCGTGGTAAATTATAAAACAACGACTCTGGAATTTAGAGGGGGAAAAGAGGCAAGGTAGTCGTGAGGTTACTCGCGTGACGTCGTGACCATCCTGGTGTTGACTTTGGCACTTCATGCACAAAAGAATTTGATAGATAGTTAAACCTTGCCTGTTCAATCACCATCGGTGTGATCAACAATAAATTTTGCACAAAGCTGGCCACAATTCGGTAATGAAGGCTCATCCCTAAGCAAGGCTCCTTGCTGGCGCGTTTTGCGGAGGAAAGGGTGGTGAAGACGGGAAAACTCTACGCTTTTGAGAGACATCCCGCCCACTTGTCAATGCATCACGGAAGAACTCCTCGCACAAGAACAAGCAGGAAAACCGGGCATTGCTAGATGACGTGGCGCTCCAGCAGCATCTTACCATTGCCCAGGTGGGAAGGTTTCCAGGAATCCATCGAAAGCTGATGGGCTTTGCCGCTTTGGGCCGGAGTCGAAAGAGTGGACGAAGCTGTCCTGTTGAGGAAGATGTCTAACTACTCACGGTCAACCTACCCCAATCTATGTCTCCGAGCAAATTGCACGCAAGGTCGTCGGGACTGTCCTGCGTGCTGAACACGAGGTACGAGCACCAATCTCCCGTGCCCTTGCTTGGGTAAATGAGGGTAGACAGGCGCGCGGGCGAGAATGTGCTTTTATTGATGGTGTTTTGGCCGGAGAAACTAGGGGCGAGGGGTGGAAGCGTGTTCAGAGGGCGGCCTTCGCATGCTTGGGTGGGGCGAGGCAGAGACGCGCAACGTGTTTGGGCTTGCTGCTGTGAATGATGCTGTGCAACGGGGACAAGTCTCATCTATTTACATTTGGAAGCTGGCTGATGAGCGAGATTGAGATGCGGAAGAGAGTCGGACTTACGGGGGGCGGGAAGACTAGGCCAAATAGAGGTTAGCCGTCGATCGCGTTGACCTTCCCCAGTCACTTCTGACGATCTTGACCGTAGCTGAGAACATTTCGTGTGCACCAGCTCTATGCATAGTCCCCCAACAAGCTGAAGTCCTTTTCAAACTGTACATTCTTGCTCGAGGTACAAAGCGTGCCAAACCCACGCTCGTCATACTTCACCGAACATTTTACCCCGCGATTGATCGTCATCATGTCTCCCATGGGTAGAGTCGCTTGGCGCTTCGCTCCTGGAACTTCCGCCTTTCAGAGCGTCTTGTTTTCTAATTTCATGTCCCTCATCAGTCATCCGATGGTTGCATATGATGTATGATGCCTTTCATGTGAAAATCAAGTGCTGAGCTTACGAATATGTGGAGAAGCGATTGTAACGCATCCTGCGGCTTCGCCGTAGAATCAGAGGCCAGTCTCATCACTGCCACCCACAAAGCTCCTTAAGAAACTTCATCAGATTGCGTGATGAGTTGTTGAACATCTCTTCACAATAATGGCCCCAACGTTCGGTGTTTGGCCTTCTCAGAATGGGGATGCCATACTTCCTGAACCCAAAACCTCGAAAGCTATATTAGAAGAATATTTTGTAGGTCCGCAGGAAGACTTCTCTATTCGTTGCTTATATCTATGAGGTTGGTCCTCGAGACATGACACGCCATTCGAAATGGCCCCGCGCGCTTCGGATGCATGGGAGCGTAACCCCAAAACTGATTCTTCCCGTTTTCTGTATAGCTTGCTGGGCTACGATAATAGTAGCCATTTCCAAGAAAATCCATGCCAGTATGTAAAGGAAAAGCTCGCTTTCTCTTTGGCTAGTTACTAATGTTTTCAGTTACTGTTCATCCGATCGTCCTCACCGTACTAGGTCTTATTGTCGGCCTAGCCCTTAATCTTCGGAGTATAACAGCCTATGAACGATATATGGATGGTCGCAGGATGTGGTCGACGCTTGGATCCGTGTCAACTTCCTTGGCAAGACATATCTGGTTGCATATAGCAGAAAGGGGAGGAGAACTGGCTAGGCCAGACCTCCTGGACAAAGTGGCGGCTCTGAATCTGGTACTTTACCCCAAGTACTATTAGGATATGTTACTTTGATCCATGTCTGCATGAAAATTCGCTACAGGCATGGAAACCTCCCGAATCGAACATCTCTGCTGACTGAACGCGCTTCTAGATCAATGCATTCGTTGTAGCATTGAAACATAGACTACGATTTGAACCATACGCCGAATATGACGATCTATACGAGCTAGTAAGCCATCTTGACTTATTCGCATTATCTGCGGGAGAGCCGAGCCCACGCGCACAAGTCAAAACCTGCAAGAAGATCGGATCAATGCTGGGTATACCCATGGCTAGGTCGAATCCTCGAAAGGAACTAAAACGAGCGATGCGACCGATTGGGAATGTGCCACTGGAAATCCTCTCCTACCTCTCGGCTTATCTGGCTGAGACATGTGATAACGGAAGGTTTGCGTTTGGTAATGCACAGAACCAGGCCATGAACAATATGCACGATTTGCATATAATTCTATCTACGACTGACCGGGTTCTCAATACACCCATGCCCATTGCTTACTCAATAACCATCAGCCAAATTACATGGCTTTACATACTCAGTCTACCCTTCCAGCTGGTCAATTTGACAGGTTGGATGACTCTACCTATAACGATTTGTACATCTTACATCATTCTCGCCATCTTAGCCACTGGAAATGAGATCGAGAACCCATTTGGCCCGGATGTCAATGACCTACCGCTGGAGATGTACGCGGCGCAAATCACCAGTGACGTCAACGTCATTGCATCTATTTCCATCTCCAACATACAAAAACACTACAAGAGCCCGAAAAGCAAGCCTCTCTATCCTGTCAGCTCCGCAGATGCCAAATTTTGGGGTTCATGCCATGAAAGCGACATTCGTCACGCGTTGAAAACGCGGGCGAGCATGAGCAAGGGAATCATGTGGGAGATGCTCAACAGCTGGCGTGCTGATATAGAGGTATTTAGGCCCTGTAGAGCTTGGGAACAGGGGGGAAATGATGGCTCTACCAGAAATGATAGCTGTTGGAGCTCGTCCACGGACTCGACGGGATCGCAGCATGTTTATAATGCTTCGGTTGCAGATGTTGATAAGGGCGCATCTCCTAGTCATCATGAGAGTGTGTGAAAATGAGTGAACACATTCTCTCCCGTCAAAAGTGGGCGTTCTCCGAGGACGGCACGAAACATGAGATCCATCCGGCTCATCCTTTTGTTGATTCGGACGACATCAGGCCAACAATAGAGTAGACGGGTTCGGTTAGAGGTGTCTACGTAGAATCTTGAACAAGTTTGGTTCTCAAACAGAAGAAGCCCTAGGTAGGCGCTTAATGCAATGAATTCAATACCCCAATAGTAGGTCAAGCAGGAATGCCGAAGAGAATAAAAAGTCCAAGATGTAGATATAACACTGGTTGCAAATATCGGAAAGTCTCCTGTGATCCTGCTATACCCTGCACAGACCACCTCTCTAAACCCCACTATCTCCGAACAAGGTCGCGATCCTCAGCGACGGCATCGCTATACGCGTAGCGCGCCCGCACCATCTCCTCCCAGACAATGTACCATCTTTTCAAGTCGATTTACTTGCACGCCACAAGTAAAGAAGGTAGGCAAACTCTCTTCTCCACCCCTGATCTCGCTTACATTGGTCTGCGCAGAGTACTCCATCCTGCTCCTCGGCCTCGACAATGCCGGCAAAACCACGCTCCTTGAACAGATCAAGGCGACATACACATCCTTGAATGCGAATCTTAAGACTGTTCCCACTGTGGGCCAGAATGTCGCGACTGTCTCCCTCCCTCCGCCCAATCCTCCGATATATTTGAAAATATGGGACGTAGGCGGTCAGCATAGCCTGCGTGGACTGTGGCAGTCATACTACTCGTCGTGCCATGCCATAGTCTTCGTAATTGACTCTTCCGACGTCGGGAATGCCTCGCTCGCCGATCTCTCCGCTCCTGCTGGCACCATAAATGAGGATACAGGCCGCCTCGATGAATGCAGACTAGTCTTGGAAAGTGTTTTGCATAACGAGGATGCGGCTGGGGTGCCGATACTGATCCTGGCGAACAAGCAGGATAGGGAGGATTGCGTCGAGGTTGTGCGGATCAAAGAGGGCTTTGTAAGAAAGGTATTTGAAGGTGAGAAGGGTAGCAGCGTCCGAGACAGTCGCGTGTTGCCATGTAGTGCGCTCACGGGTACGGGCGTGAGCGAGGCCGTGGAATGGTTGTGTTCAAGAGTCAGCTGGAATAAGGAGGCCAGACCACCCGTTATGAGGTAGCCTATGGAGAAAGGAAAAGACGGGAGATGTGATGATATACCCTTAGTTTCTCGCCAGCCTGGATTGTACTGCATTCTTGTATTACTCGGTTTGCATACGAATTTCTCATGAATGAAAAATGACTGCTATCTAGACCGCTTAAGTGCTGAGTATGTCTCTATGCGAGCAAGTATGTCCTCGTCATGGCTCAAACTCCTATCGAGCAGCAAGCATTCCTGTCCCCTCGTGGCATCCTACATACTCAAACCATTGCTGCCCCTTCTCTAAAACCAGAACTTCATGCCACAACCTCAATCCCATTCCGTCCCCCACTTCCTTGGCGTACTTCAAAAACCCACCGAAGATATCGGCATGGGTCTTATGCCTCTTGCTCCAATCTTCCAGGCTCGCCAGCTCATCAAAATACGCCAATCCAAAGGTTCGCGCCACATCCGGCTGAAAGGGAGAAGTCGGAACGAGGCATTTCATGAACCGGCAGCTGTAGCACCCGATGCTCGCGCCTTCGTCCCGGAGGAAGTCCATTCCTTTGATTAGGACCGGATACATTTTCTTCTCGTACATTTCCCATTCGGATGGGGAGGTTTTGGACCAGTCTTGCCCTGAACGAATCACGCATAGGTTCTTCCTGGCCGGAACTACGATGCGCCGTTTTGTGATACTCGCTTCTGCCTCGGGCTCTCCTTCGCCTGAAGGATCTCTCTTCTGTCCAGCAAGTTCCTCAGTCTGTGCCACTGGCAGGCGATCCCTTACGCCGCCCCAATATCCGTGCTCTCTCACCTCCCCACTGACCTTCTCTCCCAAATGCCCCGCCCCCTCTTTAATATCGTTTCTGGAAAGTACAGTCTCGAGGCGATCGACACTCGGTGAGAAGACTTCCATCCAATAGCCAAAAGGGAGAGTTGAGGGGTCGAGGCTCCCCCACCAAACACTATAACCAGACTCTTCCTTCCAGTTCTCGAATGTGGATGTGGAGGCCCAGTAGGCTATGATTGCAATGTTAGGGGCTCCCGTTGCATCTATGTAGGAATTGGGCTCCCAAAAGGAGGGTTGAACGGCGGATGGTGAGGAGGTGAAGAAGGAGGATATCTTTGCAATTTCTGAGGTCAGGCCCGAGGAGGGAGAGGCAGCAGGAGAGTGCTCCTGAACGCCTATCACAGCCATTACGATCTCAGTCGTTTGCTCAGGGAAGCGAGTTGCGTATGCTGAGAAGGGCGGGATATAATTCGCTCTCGGGCATTTTAGAGATGTCGTACGGTCTTTCTGAAGACGCGATGGGATCGCAGGCTCTAAATCGATTGTATTGTCCATAACGACTAAAGTTTTGAGGCTGAGTTGTTTTACAGTGTAGCTGAAGGCACGCAGGATGGGCAAGCCATGTTTAGATATAGCTATACTTCAGCTTCTCCATGAGCTGGCCTCTTCGCGTTACGCCTATCATGGCATGTTCTAATTCCGCTGGAATTTGCCGGACAGTGGTACAACCGTAATTTAGACTTCGCCATTGGAACAATTGTTCAAAGAGCAAAGCACGATGATGCGTTAGCCACTACCCTTTTTGGTTAGGCTGCAGCTGGATGAACCAAACTTTGGCCTGGCGGAATTGATACGCAGCTCATTGGATTGGATGGAGAATTCGCGGAATTAGAACGCTCTCAGCTTCGACCACAGTCCTACTCCGCGGAATTAGGGTACAGCTATCCAAACACACCTTACCTCGCCGAGTAAAGTGCCAGCCCGTCCGATAACACGGGAGCCTCGCGACGACTTTTCGAACCATCCAGATACAGCGTTGCCCGGCTCTAAGTCCTTAGTTCAAAGCGATTTGTTCGCCGACCCATGATTTTGCAGAGTCTCAGGTTCCTTCAACCCTGCCTCCTCCCGATCTGCATTGCATTTATCCTCCTGGGACCTATAGACTCTGATCTGTTCTCGCGTAGATATCACTTCACATCGTTCGTGTCCGTCTTGCTCCCGAGACGTCTCGAGCAATTCATGTCGATCTATTATTGGGCAAGTAATGCCGCTGCTTGAATCGTTTAAAGTGGTTGAACGCATTCAGATTGCCTGCTCGCTCCGACGCAAGCGCATGATGAATCGTATCCAACCTTGATAATTTTTTTGGGTACAATCGCTCCTTCAAAGAAAGAAGCATTGTTACCGTTACCGGGTCACCATGGGCAAAAAACCCAAACATACTAATCCTAATCAATTATGCAACATCTGAATTACCATCTTCAAGCCTCCATTGATTCATACTAAATCGACTTCTTGTGTACTACCAACACTGGATACGAAGATTGATGAAGGGCCAATGTTGGCACAAGTGCCCTGTTATATTGATCACCTCGAAGCATATTTCTCAACGCCATGACGATTTACTACACTAAACTCGTATTGTAATCATCCAGCGTGAAGAATAACTTAGACCATTCTGCATCCTACAAGCGCCGAGATTGTTGTATAAGTAATGTTAACACAACTTTTCAACTCCAAGCAGAAGTATTGCTTGCCCTTTATCAAAAGAAAGCTTTCCAATCGAGTCAGGCTGCACACGATCTCCACCCTTAAGCAATGACATCTGGTGGGATACTAACAGAAAGGGCCCTCCTAAGCTTTGGGCTGCTCTTCGGATTCTGGAAGGGGTCTCGGAAGGAGATTCGCACTTCCGGTTCGTTCAGATTCTCCATGGATCTGCGAATGTTCTCTGCAGACACAGAATTGAGGCCCCTTTCCGCTTTTTCAGACTCCCCGCCGCAGCTGAATATGTTGCCAGGTTGTTTTAGAGCTAAGCTACTCTCTTTACTTGTGAATATTCTGTGTAAAGAGACAGGGAATGATTGGGTTGGACGGACGCGAGAACTGTTTGTGAATGAATTATCTACGAGTTTCCGTCGAGGAGGCAAGTGTTTCGTATGAGCTGGGCTAGATGTACGATCTGACTCCAGATTGTCATAGGGAGAATGCATCGCGTCTTCACATCTGAGTAAGCAAGGACTTGCAGGACTTGTCGGCCGGATTGGAATTGGCGAGAGGAGCTTATCAGAGCGGTCAAAGCATTCACCCTTCGGTACGGCACGACGGGGACTGACGGATTCGACCCTTGTTCGGGACTTGTCTCGAAAATGGAGATAAGAGCGCCAATTGTCTTCTGCACCGTCGAAGAGCTTCGCCATAGGATTACGACTGCGTACCAGGATAGATTTGCGGCTGTCCTTTTTCCTTGGCTCATGTCCATGAGACGTGAGCACAGGTAATATCGCAGGCTTCTTGTTCTGGTGCCTTTCTCTTTGGTATGTCCTTCTCACGGTGCCCAGACTCGGACTTCTTCCGGAACTGGCACCCGCGATTCGCGAACCGTCGCTTATTCCTTCAGCAGTCCCCGTTCCAGCTGACCCAATGATTTTACGGTGGATCACTGGAGGAGGATTACTTGCTGGAACAGTCAATTGAGCCTCAAGATCAGTCCAGGGTGCAATCTCATTCATATCGGAAGGGTAACTTCTGACCGTTTGACTGTTACTGGTACTTGAGGTCTGAGCTTGTAGTTCTGGTGGATGAGAGTGTGGCTGGCCGAACGATGACCCGGATTCGTATTGTTGGATCGTAGGTTCTGAGATAGTCTGCGCTGGGGCGTCATTGGCATTCTTGGGCGAACTACCGAACAGATCTTCATTCCCAAACAGACTATTTAGCACGTCTGTGCTTACACCCCTCTTCGGTGGCAAATGTGACCGTGTATGCAGATCCTCTATTGTCTGAGGAGGCTTGAGAGTCGCCGTACGTAATGTAATCGGCCTCATCTTCAACGGGAATCTATTCTGTGAAGCCTGAGAATCCGATGTTGGAGTTGGAGGGAGCACTTTTACAGATGAAAGTAGTGCATCTGGTTTACCCGTATGTGCATGAACGCCTTTGCGTTGCAATTCTCGGTGGACTTTACGCTGGCGTTTATACTCTAGGTAGGCGTCGACCTCGAATGAGGTAGGAGCTTTGACGACTTCTGCCAACGGCACCGGATCATCCCGCTCGAATTTAATGTCGTAGATGGTATCCCCGGGACGATATTCACTGGTAAGAATGTCTGGACTCTTCATCTGGTGAATGGTCCAGCCTATTACACGATATCTATGCCTTTTTAGTAAGAGTAGCACTATACTGCGAAACACTTACAATCCTTCATACCGCACACCGGCTTTGGGCCCCCAGATGCTGTTGATATTGTGACTGCGAAGAACCCGTATGGAAACTCTGCTCTTGGGCGTAGCAGCAGTCAAGCGGAACTTCCCTTTCTCGTTTTTGTTACAGCGATATGTAAAGACTGATTCTGATGCTTCCTCCATCTCGCTAGTGTCCCTGATCAATAGGGCGTACGCCCCGTGCTTGTCGAAACAGATACCGCCTCCGACCGAATCCATGTCAATTATGCCGGCGTGGCATGCGAACAGAGGATTTATCCACCACCTACAAGCACGAACATTAGCTTCATTAGTGGAAGTAGGACCCAAAGCCTCACGAGCCAGGGCGAAAGCCCAGATCACCGTGCCGATGTGACCTTTTTGGACCTATCTTCTCTGGACAGGTATTTTGCCATCGTTTAGTAAGCCCCTGTTCAGCATAGAGTTAGCATTGTACTGGTTGTCTTCTGGGCAAACCACTCGCCTGCTTAGTATACTCATTAGCAGTAGCGATGCCTTCAAGTCGCCCACCTCTACCATAGAGAAATGGATGAAGGTCTTCCAGTCGTCCAAACTTAGCAGTCCATATCTCAGTTATCTTATCGCAATCATCAGCTAGTCGTCCTGGCCATCTAGTAGCTATGCCTGAAATATCCATAATGGCTTTATGGATGCTGGTTGCTCGCAGGTCTAGTGCCGTGATACATGTCGCGCTCTTTAAGGCCAAAAAAATATCGTGCAAGGCCAGAACATCATCGGGTCGAAGCATCTCAGGACCATCTCGAGCGATGACAGGGTCTAGCTCATCCCTTATCCAGTGTGCAATTTGACTGAGACCTGGACGGGACAGATCGGTTGTAGGAGGTGTTACTGGGTACATAATCGTGCCTATAGGTAGTCTTATAGATAATCCAGCCACGGGAGGATCATATCGTAGGAATTGAGTTTGTGGTGTGATAGATCTATTGCTAGAAAACCTTCTTTTGAATGCAACGGTAGTATTTCTGCACTTGCTGCCCCGGCGGATGTGACATGGTGCCAACGGCAGCTACGAGTTTGTCAATTTAAAGCTAAGACCATGGGGCATAGCTTGGCAATTACTTTGGAGAGTAGGCGGCGCATTGTGGCAAGTAGCGCAGTGTGCACCTACCTCACCAACAGCCAAGAGATATTCACGGGAGTGGCATTCATCCAGCCTTTCGTCGCCTTCACTAAATTTTACCTCGATTACTATCACACGTGTTTCTTCCTGCTTTTCTGTTTTGGCTGCTTGTGCACTACTCGAGGAACTTCTGCATCCGTAGCTATAACAGAAGCTTCGTCGCTGAAGCCGTTCCATTCATCTTCCTCCTCTTCGACTTGATCCTCCTCCCCAAGGGCTGGATTAGGTTTGGCTTCCGCATCGCGAATGAACGCGGCCACGAAGAAACCCATTGTGCCCTCATCGGTACCCTTCTCACAGCGTATACAGGCATCACAAATCTCTTTATGTTGATCATTCAACTCATTGCCAACATTCAAATTCTTAGTCTCCCAGACGCCGCGCTTCTGCCATATCTTCAAGCCTTCAACCTGCTCGTCTCTTTTCAGAACTCTCCACCCAGCGGCTTTTGCAATGGAGGAGGACAGTGCTCTGATCACAACATTCTCGTTCTCCTCGAAATGGATCGAGCAAGTAGAATATGTGATTTTTCTTAATCTAGGAAAGCGCATTGCGTGTGTGAGAATTCGCAGCTGAAAGTCCGACAGAGCTGCCAGACGTTCATGGATGTTCTCTTCAATAGGTGTTTCTTCGGGGGCCGAGTCCTCCAACGCAAGCGCGAGTTTTGTGTCACCTTCTATGCCGTGATTTGTATCACCTCGTTTCCTCTTTTTGCTTTTGTGGACACTGCATCTTGCCGGAGGCTCAGGTAAGTGCATTGTAACGGCATCGTCTCGTCCAACGATGCCACTTCCTGAGCAACTAGGGTCTAGTAGAATTGCGCTAACATTTGCGAATTCTTGGGATTCTGGAAGAGCAGTGAGAAAATCTGTTCCAGCCTTGATCGATACGAGCCGGTCAGCGGACGCTAGCTTTATCATCTTCTTCAACGTGGCAGCCCTTGTTCTGTCTTTTTCATACGCTATTACCTTACGATTCTTGCTTGAATCCTGCTCGAAGAGAATCGCGGCTAGATGAGTGGTTTTGTTTCCCGGCGCAGCGCATCCGTCTATCGCATCCCCGTCATCGGGCTCAATGTTTAATAAATGGGCAGGAAAACATGAGGCCTTATCTTGAAAGATGATTTCACCATTGCTATAAGCAGAAGACTTGCTTAAATCAGTCTTGGGGGGAAGCGCGAGTAAGTTTGGGACGTTGGGATCCTCGTAGTATATCCTCGCGGTACCGGGTGCAAATAGAACATCGCTCAAAGTTCTAGTCCTCTCGTACTGGCTGAATGTGGTCGAGAGCTGATTTTTCAGAGATGTTTTGAGCGTATTGATGCGAACCCAACGCGGGTGCTTCATAGATCCTGCTGAAGCTCCCTGGTCAAGAGCTCCATTGTTCACAGCCTCTCGAAATGCATCAAGGGTGGCGTGTCCATTTCTTACTCGAGCTTTTGTGAACTCTGCACTGAGCCGGGGTTTGTGTCTAGTAACTGCAAGCTTGAGCGCGTGGCTTGCAGGAGCAGCGACGCCATTTTTCGCGAGCAGCAGGTCATGTGTGAGAAGAAGGGCGAGGGTGGGCGTGAGCTGAAAACGAAGGTCAGCAGATCCATGAAGGGTACCATATAGCGAGCTTGTGGAACCGGGTAAATGAGAAAGACAGCACTCGCCTTCTTTTCCTCAGCTAGCAGTCCGCATCTCTCAATAATGTCTTTCAGCACAAGCGACCATTTCGAAGCCTCGCTGATCAGCGCGTGAAGCTGCGCGGGTGAGCTTTTTGTCCCCTTTTGCTTATAGATCCTAGATTTCAGAGAGCCACCCGCTCCTTCTGCGTTGCTAAGGACAGCAGCAGCCTCGAAATAGAGCGACATTGGAGCTCTGTGGTGGTTCGAATGGGAATTTTTGGAGTTGAGGGCCCGTGCTTAAGCTCTGCACTGGCTCAACGCTTGGACCCTCACTAACGGGTGGCCGCACGCTCTTCTCGTGCAAGTCGTCGCTCTATAACATGTCAGCCTGTCTAACCCCGTAAATGGATCAGCAGTCGGCTGCAGGTGGGCTTACGCTTGAGCTTTGCTGCTACTACTTTGCGCCATCTCTACGGAATCGCCGTCCTTCAGTCTTCCCCGCTGCCCCGGCTGCGTCTGAACCTAGGACTATCCCTGGGAGGATTGTATCGCTCTATGGCTCCGACTGAATCTATCCACTGTCAATTCGCATCAGCTAATGACTATATGCCTGTTTCCATGGCTGAACCTCTATGGATTCAGTTGGTGTCCAACAAGGACTCGGCGTGTGATTGGCAACGCCTGATCGATAGATTAGGCCATTTCTTTCAATGCTCACGACAAGGTCTCCTGTATCTTCGGTAGAATGTGCGTTTCAAACTTGACTGCATGATTCTTGAGGATACTATGCACTGATCCTGCAGGTGACGTTGCCTCTTCCTATCGAGTCAATGTTTACGCCCTTTCTCCACTCTATACGGCCGTTCAGCTCGCCAGATGGCTTTATTTCAGCCCAAAGAGTCCGGTCTTGTCACTGATGCGTTTCGCTTTCACTGATTTCTATTGGTATTATAATAACGCATATGCAATCTCGATCACCCCTGGTCTAGAAAACGCTGTCCCTTTTGTGGTGACCCCTCTCTTACATGTCGGTGTACGTTGCTTTAACGACTAGAAACCTTGTCATATAATGCCTTGATGTTTGCCTAGATTTGACTCCAAAAGAGTTGCTGTTAGTCAGTCGGGTAAGCACGGTGAGCCCGATGTGGTGGCTGTGACACTACGCAGCTGGATCTTGGCCATCTAGTCATTGACCATGGTCACGATCTCAACTATAACTTCTGGCATTTTCAACCGCAAAAAGAGTGAAAAGTCATCTTACATGCCCGATTCTTTCTGTTTTGTCTAGAGATATAAGGCTTGGTTCACTTCGTGTCTTGAACATGTCTAAAGTCTTGGTGACAGGTGCTCCTGTTACTCAAGGTCCAAATGGTGCTTGAACCCTACATCTCATATCTGCTTGACACTAATTAAATGGCAGGTACTTTACCAATCCGCAGAGAAATTCGAGATCTAGAATCGAATTTCAAGGATCAATGGAACCTTTATATTCTAGGGCTTGTTGATCTCCAGAAGCAACAGCCAGCCGAGCTTCTATCATACTACCAACTTGCGGGTATTCATGGTGAACCTTATGTTCCGTGGAGCGGAGTTGCTGGCAACCAGAATGCCTCGTTCGGTGGTTACTGTACCCACTCGTCGATTCTTTTCGCGACATGGCACAGACCGTACCTTGCTATCTATGAGGTGTGTCTCGGTCCCGCAATTTGCTAGGAACATAGCTGATCTGCTTCAGCAAACATTATACGCTTCCATTCAAAGAATAGCAAGCAGTTTTCCCGAGGCTATTCGAGCACGTTATGTTTCCGCCGCGAAAGACTTCCGCATACCGTACTGGGACTGGGCAGCTAGAGTTACTGGACAGGCTAGCGTCTTTCCTATATCAGTCAGCTCCCCATCTATTAAGGTCATCGACATTGACGGTGTCTCGAAGCGCATTGATAATCCTCTCTACAGCTTTCAGTTCAGTGACAAGGAAGTTCCTAAAAAACTGGCTCTGGACAATTACGTGAGTCTCTTGTTGCACATACAAGACAAATATAGAATGATCTAATCTTCGTAGTGGAATCAATTTGGCACCACTTTGCGTGCGCCCGATCAGAATGGCATATCACAGGATGCCCTTGTATCCCGTGTGGTGGCAAATGAGAATGCTTCGCTACGGACTAATGTTTCTCTGGTCCTACTGTCATACAAGCAGTTTGATGCATTTACCAACAACTTATGGCTGCGAAACGAGCAGCCCGGTACATATGGTAGTCTAGAGGACATGCACAACGAGATCCATGATAAGATAGGCCAAGGCGGTCACATGAGTGCCCTTGAAGTGTCAGCCTTCGATCCTGTGTTTTGGCTCCACCACACGTAAGTTGCAAAAACTCTCGATCAGACACAACTAAAGCAATCAGTAATGTTGACCGGCTTTGGGCAATCTGGCAAGGAATAAATCCAGACGCCTACATAATCGACAAAGTCGCCCAATCGGATGAGGCCAACTTCTATATTACGACCAACATGCGTCTTAATGCCAGCACTTCCCTAAAGCCGTTCTATGATCCTTCAGGAACCACATTTTGGGATTCTTCCAAAGTCAAACTTAGCACTGCTTTGGGATATGACTATTCAGAGACGCTGCGAGCGCCTGATACCACTGAGCAGGCCTACCAAGCTGCTTTAAGAAAGAAGGTCACAGACCTGTACGGCGCTAATACTATTAACAACTTCTTTGCCAACATTGCACCTGCGAACATCGTCCAAGCTTCTACATCAGCACAAAAAGAGAGAATCATTCCCACCACAGCTGGAGCTCCTAGGCAAGGGGACGCGAAAGACTTCGTCAATAAGGTCGTTACGCACGCCGTCCAAATTACACAAAGAGGAGCTACATCAGGATCAGTACCTGCAGAGTCATCGAAGATGGTAGCGAATGGTGCCACCAATGGCGCAGACCTCGCAGAATTCAGTAACATGTCTCATTCGACACCTGTGCCACTCAACGTCCCTGAACAATTTGTGCATCTCGTTCCCAACCGCACCTACACGGAATGGATTACCAATCTTCGTGCCATCAAACACGGCCTCAGCCAGACCTTCCGTGTCTACGTGTTCCTCGGCGACTTCAGTTCTAACCCGATTGACTGGCCTACCGAATACAATGTCGTAGGTCGCTTCACCGTGCTTGGTCGCGGTGGCGAAACACAATGCGAGAAATGCCAACAAGATCGTGACGACGAGCTGGTCGTAACAGGGACCGTGCCGCTCACCTCAGCCCTACTACAAGACATTGTAGAGGGAAGGCTAGCGAGCTTAGAGCCAGAGGTCGTTGAACCTTACTTGGAGAGGAACCTGCACTGGAGAGTCACATTGTTCGACGGTAGTGAGAGGGAGAGGAATGACGTCCCAGGACTGAAGGTTAGCGTCGTGAGTACCAGAGTAAGAATCGGAGATGATGGAGTGCCGATTCATAGTGGGGTGTATGATCAATACCCAGGTATTACAGATGGAAGACCAGCCGGCCTTGGTTCCGGAGAGCCGGTGTGAGAGAAAACGTAAGCTTCTATGCGAGGATAATTAGGGATGGGAAAAAAAAGTTTGTGATGGCCAGCGTGAGATTAGGGATATTACTGTCTTAAATATTTTCATATGCCTGCTATCACTGCTCGAATTACTTTACTTGATTACCGTTTTATGCAAAGTTTCATTCAAGTACCTTCATGTCCTCGAGCCCCTTCAGACACTAGATAAGTTAGTAAAAACTTGTGTGATATTTCTGGACAATAACATTGGGTAATTTAGACGCCCAGAAACTCAGTATGCATCGTGCTATCGACCAGTGACCACGTAGTGTCAGTTGCGGGTGTGATAGAGACTCCAGCATGGAGATGTGCGCAGGCCGAGCAATTGTTGCTGCTCTCATGTCATCGTAAGTATACAAGCATTGCATTTCCGTTTTATTATCTGACACAAACTCCACAGAGAAAGACCCATGGCTTGAATTCTTGCTAGGAAAACAGGAAGACAATTCAAGATCTCGGCGATGCATGCCCACCAAGCTCAATCCGCTTACTTGACATCCGATCAGGACTATAGAGGAGCTAGCAGGTAGCTCATACTCAGAAAGAGAAAGTGAGTGAGAGAGAGAGAGAGATGGTCAAGATGGTCAAGATGGTCAAGAAGAATAAAAAAAGTTCAAATGACATAGTGACAAGAGCGGGATTCGACGCGCAGGCAAAACCTATGAGAACACGTTCAGAACGCTCCGGAAAACTTTCGCCCGAGTCACACGTCACGGCCACGACTATTTGTTAGCGATGGCATACTATTGATGTGTTGCGGAATTATTGAACTCGGCCATCTTGTCGATAATTAGTGTGAAGGATCTCTACTTCACATATGATGAGGCCACAGAAAAGGCTACGTGCGCACCAGGTATCACAAGTGAATCCGTGAAGATAGAGTGCCGAGTCCCGCCTGAGTGAGCGATTAGTTCCCACACGATTAGCGTAGGATCGATGTTAGCGGTCAAGGCGATAGGAGCGTTGACACGTTCCGAAGTCTATCACGGCCATTGTTTAGTGCGGGGCAGAATGGCGCCCCAGACGCCGCTCTGTGGAATGGGTGACCCTGGATTAGTAAGTTTTTACCTATCTAGCACGATAAGGAGATGATTTTCTTTCCGTCGGAAAGAATCCCGAGAAGGCATCTCATCAAAAGCCTCACTTCCCTGATTCGAGTGATCTTGTAGGGCGCGCATCGCCGAGATTTTTAGTCGTGTTCTGAACTACTTAGACCTCAGCCCCACTCATGTCAGACACCTAACGCTCACTCTCCGCTCAATCTACACAACAGTCTAGAATTTCTTCACAATGGCACCCTCTGCGATTATTACCGAGCCGATCGCGGCTCCACAGGCCAAAATGCTGGTCCCAAAATCGAAGGAAGATCCTTCAAAGGAGCAGACACCTCTACAAGCCATCTCGCAAGGTGTATGTCTTCCGGGCATACCCCTCTTCTCCTCCTATGATAAGCACCGGGCATGGATTCTCTCTCACATGGCTGGCGCTTTCCGTGCCATTGCGCGCAAGGGTTTCACCGAGGGCATGTCGGGCCATATCAGTGTTCGAGATCCCGAAAATCCTCATACCTTTTGGACAAACCCACTCGGGAAACACTTCGCACTTCTCAAAGCATCTGATATGGTACTAGTGGATTATGACGGTAAGGTTGTTGGAGGGAACACAACTAAGCCGGCCAATGCTGCGGGGTTCCTTATACACTCCGCAGTTCACAAGGCACGAGACGATGTGCACGCTGCATGTCATTTCCATGGGAGGGGAGGTAAAGCGTGGAGCGCATTCGGCAAGAAACTGGAGATGATCAACCAGGATGTATGCTACTTTTATGGCGATGCACAAGCTGTTTACAATGAGTTCGGCGGCGTCGTGTTAGACGAGGCTGAAGGCAAGCGTCTAGCTGCTGCCCTTGGCCCTAACGGTAAAGGCATGATCTTGAGGAATCATGGACTATTGGTGAGCAGATTCCCATTCCCTGTCGATGAAAGGCCATTTGTTAATGATTTCAGACCGTGGGAGGTACCGTGGATGAAGCCGCTTACCTCTATACGCTCATGGAGCGCTCTTGCGAAATCCAGCTCATGGTCGACGCAGCGGCCGCCAATGGCAATCCCAAAGTCTACGTGGATGACGACGCAGCTGCTTACACATTCAAGATGGCTAGTGATCCGGAGAGTCTGTATTGGGAATTCCAGCCCGATCTAGAGTACGAATATGAGATGTCGAACGGCGTGTTTGAGAATTGATGGTCCCTTGGTGACGACCGATAAGGAAAGATTCCCAGACGCTCTCACACATAACCTCCTAACGCTTGTCCTTCGCTCTGCATTCTTCTTTATCTTGCGAATACTTTTGCCTAAACTTTAAGGGCTTTTTTCTACCTCTCATCGGCATAGTCCTTCCGGCGATCTCATGCATTCTTTCCATCGTAGATTCCGCTGGAGTACTCTCTTTAGGCATTGTATATACTCGTCCTATCCTTAGGTTAAACATAGACAAGCCTGCGTTTTGTGGGGCTATTATTCGTGCTCCTGACGCTTAGCTCTGAACCTCTCCCATCATGTTGTACGACCTTGACGGTCGCCGTTGGAAACATGTGATATTGAAGGCTATCAATTGATTTCCTCTCTCAAATCCAAAGCGAATACTGTTCTTCGCCTATGCATAAATTCCTTAGACAGACTGCTGGATCTCCGTTTAAAGTGCTTGTTTAGAACAGAGATATCTTAATTGCCTCTGACAAACATCACTTAATCCTCCTCGAGTATTACCTTCACAACGTAACGCTTCATATTGATGGACAGAAGCTAAACTATACCTTTGGAAGAACCATCAGAAAATATTCCAAGCGCCAAAGTAAAGGTCATTTTGTTCGTAAAGTCTCATAGCGGATATCAGTCATTTCTCACCAGGGTCTCGAGATGCATTTATTGTAGTCAGTCCAGAAATCGATCCTCCACTCACCATTCCAGTCACCCACCTTTCGCCAATCGTACCTTCCGATCACGCACCTCGATCTCTGCACCTACCCGCACTCCCTTCCCTCCCTTCCCGCTGCACCAGTCCATAAATCCAAACTTATGAGCAAGGATTAATCTGCTATAGTAATCTATCTGCTATTCTTTTATACTAAAAACACCTCTTGTCGCATGACAAGAGCTTCGAAGAAGATTCTTCAAGCGGTTGGTGGGGGAACAAGTCTGGTACACATGTGGTGTTGCTCATCTATTTCCGTTTACGATACGGAACCATGCGGTGTGGATTGCATTGCCGAGCGAGATCGGGGTTGCCTTGGGGCCAGGGTAAATTGGTGGATGTGCGGGGGATTTACGCGGGGAACAGGGCGCTTGGAGCGGCTTAAAAGGCTATTTGCGTGGGAGGAGTGGACGAAAGGAGCATCCGCTCTGTGAGATGTATACGGTGCTTCCCTGTGACATCTAGAGGATGTCATTCTTCTGACGAAATTGCACATTTCTCCAGATCTGAAAGCACGGCGAGCAGAGTCTAGAAGCTTACAGAGGAGAAGAGTTTGATCCGTATATATGAGGTGGGCGATTAATACGGCTTGGATCGCGAGACTACCAATCTAGACGATGCGCCACCATTATCTGCACGGCCGGCTAGCCGCCTTCCTGTAAGATCTTCCATCCACGTATTTTGCTTTTCTTCATCGTATCTTATAGTACTGCAGGCCATCATAGTATTAGGTTTGGCTACGCACAAAAGTAAGATTGCTACCCAAATTACCAACAAAAGCGATGCATCCGTGTTGAATGCGATAAGACCCATAGCCTCGTGGCAGGAATGCTTGATCGAAAGCCTACTGAAGTCTGGTTTAGATTAGAACACTTCTCATGCTCATAGGTCCAAGAGTGTTACATTCACTGTGAGACAGAGACTCTTGAGTAGTATGGCAATCTGCTATGACTTCGGAAATTCTCGCCTATACATCACTTCTTCGTGGAATTTTACAGGCTCAGAATCTACGCTGTTTATAGAATAGCTAGATGCTTTCGAAAGTTCAAGCCTATTAATGATACCATTTTCATAGTGCCTCGCACGATTGCAGAGAGTAGATAGAAATATGTTGTAACACCCTGCGCTATCGTTGTCGCAAGAAATCTGGATTAGAACCAGCCTTCATCGCGGAGAGGGCTTTGATAAGTCTATCTATTGACTTGAAAGAAAATCTCACCATACTTCACTTCTCTATGGGTATCCGTGAACCACCATAGCGAACAAGGAATATTCATTTTACCGGCTTTGAAGTGTTTCAGTCTCCTTCTCGCATGGTTTGTGGCATCTATATTCAATGTATTTGAGGTATATTTACAACGGGTCAAGATAGAGACTGCACATGCCCGAGAAATTAAGGGCACAAATCGAGCTCCATACTTTCCCCCTTCTGTCCCTCTCTCTAACAAAATGGCTTCTACTACGAAGAACGCACCTAAACCGGCGAATTGCACAAACTCAGCAACATTCACTTATTGACAATTGCACCCAATCTACTGGAGTATTTCACGTGGGTTCTTGTGTTATAAAAGTCTATGCAGAGAGGTACATAGCAAGCTTCATATCATTTTAGGCATCCAAGATCGCCATGGCTGTGTAGGGGGAGAAGACATGACTCCGCTTGGAGAATGGGGAATTCAATGCAACCAAGAGACAAGTTCGCGGTGGAAGAAGGCTCACAAGGTCTCGCCCATGGTGGCGTTTGCTCGTCCGGAAGAGCGCGCATATACATGTGCAACCAAATGTGTGACCCCGCTTTGACGTGTAACAATCTGTCTAATCGACATACGCTACGTTGTCGCAAATCCCTCGCCAGAACCTTCCATGCTCTCCGAATGACCACATTCACACCGCCAGGCCTCCAATTGACCACATTCACACCGCCAGACCTCCAATATAAGCATGACTTGCCCGCAGAGTGAGCTCCAGCCTAGCTTCTCGATAGCGAAACGTTCCCATCGGTCGCCAAATTTGATTTCTCAAGACATGCCTTCTTCTGTCGTCATAGGCGGTGGCATTATTGGAATCTCAACTGCATACTACCTAGCGACACATGAAGGCTCTCGCAACTCCGTGGCAATTGTTGAATCAGCCTCGTCATGATTTTCCGGAGCATCCGGCTCGGCTACTGAGATCATCGGGGCGGCTGGGTTTAATCCACCGCCAGAAATAAAGGAATTATTGAATTATTGCTACCAAACTCACAAGGAGCTTGCAACCGCCCATGAAGGACGTACCAAATGGGGCTATCAAAAAATGCAGGGGTTCAAGGTATCAAAAAAACGAGAGCCTCATGAGGAGGACAAAGAACATGAAACCATTGATAGACATGAGGCAGGTGGTGTTGGCGCACAACTACCTGAGTGGATCAACACGTTTTCGGATTTCGAGGGTGAGACCGAAGGTACCGAGACACAACATCAACTGTAAGAGAATAAATGTAGGTCTATTAAAATGACAGCTGACTAGCTCAGTATACCAGAGAATCTGTGCAAATTTCTACTCCAGGAATGCAACAGCCTTGGAGTACAAATTCACAGCGGAGTAACAGCCTTTGAGGTAGTTACAAAAGATGATGCAATATTAGCCGTCACAGTACGAGACAATGAGACAGGGACGACCGAGACACTTCCGTGCGAACACCTCGTCCTAGCGGCTGGGTCATGGAACAAACCGCTGTTCCGGCAACTTTTTCCGTCTTCTAAACTTCACTTACCTTTGTGGAGCAAGTCCTGGAATTCTCTTCTCGTCTCATTACCTAGAACAGAGCTCAAAGACCGTGGAGCGTATGTGCGGATGGATCGCTACATTGGAACAACATTGCAGCTCACAAAGCGTGCGGACAATTTGATCCATATCGGTCAATACAAGCAAAGTACTGGCGATCCGCCCGAGTCTGTGACTGAGGTCAAGTTCGAAGAAGCGAAGATTAAAGAGATGGAAGCGTTTGCGAATAAGTTCCTGTCGGGTGAGGAAAGAAAGGTAACGCGGAAAACTCGAGCATTCGAGAATCATACCGATACAGAGATACCAATCATTACTTCTCTAGGAGTCGAAGACTTATCTTCGGGGTCTGGTAATGTTGTCAACCGTGGTGGCTCTCATCAGGTCTTCCTCAATTGTGGACATGGGGGTATGGGTATACAGATGGCACTGGGAAGTGCTAAGCTGCTATCTCAACTGATGATGGGTGAAGATCCAGATATCGATATCAAAGGTTTTAAGGTGGCGAGGGGAAACAAAAGCTCAAAGATCTAGTAACTGACGTCAGGAAAGCTCAAACATTAGCTGGTATCTTTATTTTAGATCCACATAATGGAGCAGGTTTTCCCGAGATGATCAATCTGTGATTAGATACCCGCGTGACCCGTATGCAGCTGCTTCCGCATATGAAACTCACGCAAGGCTGAGGATTCGGAGCCAATGACATTCGAAGTCGCCCCATACCCGCAGCAGGACTCAAAACCTTGGCCGTTCATGAGACATCGGCTTTTCACTGTCTGCTCCAACTTGTATGTGTGCTTCGATAACATCATCTGCAAAATGGCTGTCACTTCCCTCTACTACCTAGCTCAATCCGCAAAATACAAGACTGAGAAGCCATACTTTGTTGGATTTCCGGTAGACCATATCCTTAACGCAACGCAAATAAATATTGAGTATTAGTAATGTGATAATATTAAGATTATAAAGTCGCAAGAAGCTACAGAAGACCTCACACTTGATGCTGCTGGTTTCGAGTTCGCGCCATTTGAAAGCCGATTCAGTCACCAAGACTTCATCAATTTTGAGGAGATTCGAGACGAGTATTTCGTAGAAGTAGAAAGTTTTCTCAAAGATCATTTAGGAGCTACATTAGTCAAGGTCTCCGACTGTGACGTAAGCCATGACTTCTAGAGCATCTAAAACTTCGCCTCACTAACCTCTACATTGGCAGATTCGTCGGAGAAGTACAACATACCCAGAAGTGCAACTTTTAGAAGACTGCCAGCCCGTTCAAATGGTCCACGTGGGTACGAAGAAGATTCAGCACCAGGCCTAGAATCGCGTCTACTGACGTCTGCTCAAGACTACTCGCACCAATGGGGCCGCCAAAAAGCCCAAAGAATCCTCTCAAACCTTGGTGAGACGCGTCCAGGAAGAATTCAGGAAATAAAGTAAGCCACCCCCATGTGATTTCTTGCTTCTGGAGTTTCCACACTAATATTCATATCTACGTAGTCTCTGGCGTCCCCTCAAAGGCCCTGTCCGCGACTGGCCGCTCGCCCTGTGTGATTACCGAACCATCAGCCAAGCTGCCGACTCCAAACCCGTCGACCAAGTCTACCCCAATTTCCTCGCCGAGAACATCAACTTCCACTACAGCCCTGGACACAAGTGGTATTTTGCGACGGACCAGCAGCCCAATCAGGCGTGACTGATCAAAATTATGGATACGCATGCTGAGGAGCATGGATTAGCTGCTAGTGAGTACATGTCTCCCTTAGAGTAGTAAATTGGGATGGGGAGAGTAAAATTGATTGGCTTGTGCTGACGAAAAAGGACAGATTGTCCACATACCGCGTTTCGGTTTAAAGGGTTAGATGGCGAAATAGTAGAGCCGCGAGAGAGTATCGAAGTACGGACCTTAGTCTTCCATGCGGAGTAGTAAGAGGTGTCACGAGAGGCTACCCGTAGGTGGCACGTAGAGCGCCATGTGCGGGTCATGATGCTCACTGACAACATCAACAGTGTGTCAAGGCTTAGCTTAGATCAGGTAAGTGGTACCATCTTTTCGCGCCTTCGTCAAAGCTGCTAAGTTAATCCTCTCGCCGAGCATCATCGAATCGCTCTACAGCTGTGTGTGTAATATCGAGATTGAAAAAGAATGTGCACGTAAAGCGTCATTTTCAATAGCTCTGAATTATTGATGGCTGCATTCTCAATATGTTTGTGGGACTAGAAAATCTCTTCCACAGCTTGCTGTTGACGACTCGTTTCATAGCAAAGACAGTCGTGAATAAAGTATACAAGAACTAGGATCTCGTGTTCAGACAGTGAGAGTTTGAGCAAAAGCTCCTGGACGTACTCAAAAGCTTGGTCTCCGAGGTTCGTCAGGGCGGTTTCGAAACAGTAATTCAAAATTTTAGTCATTAGATGAAGCGGTATGACTGCCTCAGTCTCAGTGATGACGTGTTTGCAACGGGCATAGATGCTCTGAACGTGGCTGAGTACCTTCTCCATTGGCTTCCAGTGTTGAGGATTTTGTATCATCAGTGAGTCGATATCGGGCAAGAACCTGTTAATCAGATTGATCGACAGGTGAAGGATATTTCGAAGGTGAAATCTGTTTTTACTTACGGAAAGTTATTTCCTGAAGTAACCGGTGCATACTGAAACTATTACTGGAATAGTCCAGATCAACTAGGGAATGACTAGTGAGGTCCTCTTGTGCATCAAGAATGCGGAAGGGGTCCTTAAAAATCTCTATGTGCGGGTAAAATATTTCCAATACCTCGAAAAGCTCCGTAGGGATGTAGTCTAGGTCGAGTATATCGAATCTAACACAAGAAAAATGCCTCAAGGGCTGCCACGTACGTCTAGGGCCATGCTGAACGGCCGCCGCAGATCCCACCCTGAAGTTTCTGTATGGTGGCTTCGAGTCATTCCATTGTGTCTTTTACGCAATCATTCATTTGCCATACTGCTTATCTCTTTCCCAGTTGAAGGACGTATGCATGCGTAGATTGCTGCGAGGTTGTCTGTAGCACGATGGGCGCCAGGCAGGGGAGGGGTATGGAAGGAGGTGGAGGGAAGGTGGCAAGAGGAAGAGATATGAGATATGATAGGATCAATCAATTCCATTTGCTACAAAGAAGTTGCACGGCTTGCCTCGCTAACTTGACAACGAGCTGTGTGTGTATAACGACCCGCGAACTTTTCAACTCTCACGCTGCCAAATCATGTCATTTGTGTTGCTCACTCGCACAGCTACGGCTAATTTGGAGTATGCTATCCATAAGATCGATATTGGATGGTTAATCACTAATAACGACCAGATCATAAACCAAGACTATAAGTGTTGCGCCACAGGCGCAGGCGAAGGCTCAACCTTGGAGGGCATTCTGTTCCCCAAATCTGAGAACTACAGTGCGACTTAGAAGACTGAAATGCCTTGTGATTGACGTGCAAGTACGACCCGAAAAAGCCTAACGATCGTCCTTGGAGGAACTGGATGCTCGAGAACTAGAAAACGGTAGCAAGGCGTAGAGGACTCTAGGCTCAGCCCCATATTGTCTGCTAGTTTGTCCCGAAAACGCGCTCGCATGTTTCATATATGCAGATTCGGCCGAAAATGTATACTAGTCCTTCGTTTGCGTGGTTTTCATGAATGAGATGAAATTTCTTTTAGATTCTTTTAGATCCTTACTATCACGATTAACGAGAGCATCATGTCCCATACGAGCAGCCATTACAACAATTTCTGCTCCGGTCACCCATCAAAGCTTTGCTGTTGGGCTTAAGAGCACGACACCGAGATTTAGGCGCTTCGCACCAACAATAGCCCCCAACGAGCGGCCTTAGGCCGAAACCCGCAACTCTAAACTAGTCATTGCAGAATCATTCAAGTCCAAGTCCAGAGATATCTATTGAAGGCGGGACTCCTAGGAGTAATTCACTCATCACCTTTCCGCTCCCGAGAGAAAGCGTCACACCATCACTGAAGTGAGCCGTGTTCAGGAACAAACCCCCTACACTTAAGGGACTAGGCCAACCTGGTTGCTCTAGTCGGGCTTCCTGGAGCTTAGCCTGGATACCAGGTACATGCGAATTATCGATAGCGAGTAGATTCCAGTCCACCTTCATGATGAGAGGATGGTTAGGCGTAGCAAGTGGTCGGTAACACCTACCAGCGTCGAAGATCTCAAGCTCTTCCTCTTGGTCCACCTTCAGGTACTGCTTAGCAAGTGTGACCATAGACTGGATTTCTGTTGGCTGCGCTTTCACGGACTCTGCGAATTCTGGTAGCTCCTCTGGAATTGCTCCCCATCCACCCACATATAGTTCGCCCCCTAAAAAGCTAGTGATGTCAAGGCCTTGTCCTCCTGGGATGTCATTCTGGAGGAAAATCTGCTCACTACCTTTCTCATCATCGCAAGATTTCCATTCGGGCGTACGAACCCGGAAATGGTTGCCTGCTGAGGCGGTGGAGTTCATGGGTAACTTTACGGCTGCATATGGAAAGAGTGTAGAGAAAACACGAGGCGACCAAGGCCCAGCAGCAATTACGAGGCTTCGACAAGGGATGGTTTGGGTGCTATTGCCGTGTTCCTGTACCTGAATACTGGAGAAGTATGGTTTATCTTCGGTAGGTTGGACAGCTGTTGCCCGAGCGTTGAAGATGAACTTCACCCCTAATCTTAGGCATTCTTCGTAAAGAAATTGGCAAAATTCGCCAGGGTCACTTATTCATTAGCGCACATCAAAGCTCAGTAAGCAAAGATCATACATGTGTGCCGCGTGTGGGGGGCCGGCCATTAATTGCACCGTCCAACTGCTCTTGGGTCGCATCCACTTTGGAAGTGCAGATAAAGACTTGTTGACTGGAGGTGCTGGTCCCCAATCATTTGATGGCTTTAGCATGCCTGCGAAGTTCTCCGGTGTGATCCGATACACCGTCGAGTCGCTGAAACCGAACTTCTTTGGTCCGCTGGGAAACGCCACCTTTTGGAAGATGGCGTAGGAGAGGAGTCCCAATTCCGCAGTACGAGAATTGAATCCAAAATCGCCGAGTCCTCCGGTCGCTTGACCTGATGCAGAGAGACCGACGCGTGCAGCCGGCTCAATAACAACGACCCTTGGCCGTGAGATGGCGGAGGCTGTCTGGTCAGACACCTCCAGAGCTAGGGCGAGCTGGTACGCTGTAGCAAGGCCAATCACGCCAGCCCCCAGGACGACGGTATCGGTTTTAGTGAGGTCGTTTGTTCGAGCTGGCGGTGTCTGCTTTGGGGCAGACCAGAAGTCGCCCATGGTACCTGGAGTAGAGAGCCAAGGAAAGGACGAGGCTGAGAGTTCTTCGGATCTCTAGTTACTGATTGTACTATATTGTCCACTCGTACACTATATTATTCTGACAATATAATTTACTAGTTTAGGTATGTTTTTTGCGAGAGAAGCTATCTTTTTAGAAAGGAGAGTTTCCTCTTAGGTAATTTTGTCAGAGTAGGCGGGTGGCGATATATCGGTCAATGATCGCGTCCCCTGCAGCCAGTCAACGTGATTACACTTGAAACTCCGCACATTCACACACACCGAACACGCACTGGCCGTTTGCAAGCGCACCTTATAATATATGTGGTCCTCGAGTCTCCTACAATTGCATACAGGCCTGCAGCGTGGCGCTATTTTGCATTGTTGCTCCTTGAGAAATAATGATCCTGACGAGACCCCCAGCAACCATTGCGCTACGAAGTCAGCAATACTACATCTTCCCAAGAATATATCCTTTTCGACGACGGTCAATCGACCTCTCTTTTCAGGTCGAATCTAATACTGGCGACGTCTCGCGGGAGCATGTACCGTGCTCATTGTTCGTATTCCACAGCCCTCGCCACCTGGAGCAAGGTCTGTCTCAAGAAATCAACAGATTTCTACAAGAAGACGACGTGTTCAGCGAGGGCTTCCTGGAGAACGTTCTAATAAGCTTTGCCAGCAAGGATGAGAATGTCACGGCAGCTGCATTCGATTTGCTCGAGAAGTTTGGCACAAAATATGTGTCGACCGTTGATTTCGCCACGTCCCCCTTATCACCTGGCCCTTACTTTCTCGAGAATGAAGGTATACGCCAAGCTTGGAAATGTTACCCAGATCCTCTTGCAGCATTCGTCCGGCCCATCGTGCCTACAGCAAGCGGTGGCAGGTTTGAAGACCCTGGTATCCCTCTATTCCCTGTCCCTTCAAGACTCTTCTCAGCACCAAAAAGCGAATCCAAACCCCTTTCAGGCCTGAGATTCGCCGTCAAAGATGTGATCGACATCGAAGGAGTTCCAACTACCAACTGTTGCCATGCTTATGCACAACTTTACGGTGTGGCAAAGACTACCGCACCAATCGTTCGACAGCTTATTGACAAAGGAGCAATTCCCGTTGGAAAAGCGAGGACAGTTCAATTCGCATCTGGGTCACATCCGATAGATTGGGTTGATTGGCAATGCCCATTCAATCCACGAGGAGACGGATATCAAAGCCCTTCCATGAGCAGTGCAGGTAGCGCAGCCGCTGTAGCTGGTTATGACTGGATCGATTTCGCCATTGGAACCGATACATTTGGCAGTGTGATAATGCCCGCTGCAGTCTGTGGTGTGTATGGATTTCGACCCACGAACGGGATTCAAGATTTGTCTGGCATAATACCAGTCTCGAAGCATCTCGACACTGCTGGTTTCTTTACTCGCTCTATATCCGAAGCAATGTTGCTTGCGGAAGGATGGTCTGAAGATGATGCGTTGTGTGAGACGTCTGAGCATGATGCAGAAATTTTTTACCCTGTCGATATGTTTCCATTCGGAAATGCGGAATACCGAGCTGTTGTGGACAGATTTGTCGCCTTACTAGAGAAGTTTCTGGACGTCAAAGCACATCGAGTGAGCCTTTCAGAGAAATGGATCACTTCAGAGTACGGTGATGGTCGGTCTTTAAAGGGGTATCTGGACACCACTATCCCACACATACAACTGAAGGATTGCTTCGAAAATTCGGACGACTTTAGGCGCTCTTATCTCGACAAATATGGCAAGACACCATATGTTGATCCTGTCATTCGCTATAAATGGAACCTATCGCACAGCGTCACCAATGAACAATACCAGAATGGCATAGAAGAGAAAGAGACATTTGCAGAGTGGATAGCGGAGGAGATGATTCCCTCAAGATCGAATTCGCTGTTGTTGCTTCCAGCTGGCAGGGATAGTCCGACTTATCGAGACGAGTATCATGGGCATGTCCGTTGTTTTCTCTATACATAACATGACTAACCTCAAACAGGACCGTCGAGGAAAGTGGTCGAAAAATGCAAGGCTTCGGCTTCTCTTCTTCAGTACTTCCTGTCCTTGCAGGCCTGCCAACAGCCACACTACCCGGTATGCCCCGCAATACATAAAACACAGGACGAGTGGCTAATCCAACTAGTTGGCAAATTCGACTACTACTCGAAAATCAGTGCCACTGTAGAGCAGTTGCCAGTCTGTGTCACTATCTCCGGCTCCAAAGGTACCAGACACATCTACGAACTCGACCCCAGCACTAACAACTGGCAGGCAGTGACTACAAGCTATGGAAGATGCTGGAAAAATTCAGCAAGACTGAGGATGGTATTCCCTCATCTGTTGCCACTGGAAAGCTGCTGTTCCCTACAAAGCATCTTCTCAAATTGTAGACACAAGAAGCCTCTCTTGAATGCAATATAACCTTGCCGACCATAATTCTTGCTCTCACTCCTTTCCATAGTATTCTACATAAGACTGCTACGGCTAATTCTAATGGCTTTTACCTCGCCGACGCCTCTTGAATGGCAATCGCCTTCCTATCCCACTTCTCCGTTTCTCTACAATGATCCAATTGCGGTTCTGTATATTTAATGTGTATGTTAGCATATCGTCGATGGATCTCCAGATTATTTATTCGTGGGGTGGTTGATCTCGATCAAACAGCAGTTTCGAAGTTGCTGCAAGCATAGTCTAATTCTGATCTTGGTTTTTCAAGTCTATAAGAAGAGATTCCTTCCAACAAGTTGACAATCTTTGGATTGCAATCGTTCGAACAAGGCTTTTTACGGGGAATTCCTATGCTACTACTGGTTTGGTAATAGTTACAATTCTTTGAAATCATTTTGCATCACTGACTGGTCTAGGTCTAAGAAGAAAGCTATAGCATGTCTAATGAGCTAAATTGAGGTAGACGAGATTTGGAGTTATTTTTCATCTTGATATACAGGAGCAGGTAAAATTTTTCCCGTTTATAGTCGGATACTCGGTCATCCCAAAGCGTGTCCTGGCCCTCCGCCACCGACGAATGTGAGTGATCCAATGTCGACCCTTTAGTCAATATTCTGCGATATTCTCGTTTTTTTAATATCATGCATCCCAAGCTTGAGTTGAGTTTGTCGGGTTTTATTGATGACATTCCCAGAACCTTTTCGAGCAATGACGTGCTACGAAGCCCGGCCAGCGCGGATCTCTCAGGCCATGTGCTTCACACCCACTCTACGCTTCTGCCTGAATTATATTCATTCGAGAGGAGAACGGGGCGTGGGGCATACTACACGGAGCAAGGAATGTCGAGTTTCGGTTTGTAATGGGCAAGACTGCCGTCACCAACCTCGCGGGAAGTGGAGACGCTGAGACCGGATAATCCGCGCGTGCGGAAATACAAAATGCAAGGCTGAAGAGCTCGAAAGGGACGTACTCCGTTCCCTACAATGACCCGGTGCCCTGGTCCTGGCGGGGGGAGAATTGGACTTGCGGGACATGCCGCATGACCACCCCATATCATCGTATCTGCACTGGTTAGATTTAAAAGAAGAGAAATACGAACATTGGTCAGGAATTTGTAAAGTAGGAACTGCTTTGCAGCCTCACCTTTCCGTCCGGTTTTTCTCGTTCTTATTGTTCCTGCAGCGGGGCCTAGAACATGGTGTCGAGCGCTTCCCACCAGACACGCGAATCAAGCTTTCGGCAATCTATCGCAATTGACACAACCACTATATGCTTAAAGCACGCTGACCCAATCACGCCCGTCGTGGGGCACGCATGCGATCGATAATTGGTGCTATATTAATCCTTGGAGATGGGGATCGGAGGAAAATCATGTTGGGGACCCACTCACGAATAATGAGGGCCCAAATGAGGGTCGTGGCAAGCGAAGTGATGTCGTGATGGGGTAGCAATATGGGGAATGTAACGCAGCGAATTTCGGGGAAGGGTTGAGCCAGTTGATCGTCGCATTCTTCTTCTTTGGAGAAGCCGCCGGTCTCGGTCCTATGGGATGGAAACTGTGTCGCACATCATCGTGTGAAAAGGCGGCTCGATTCTTGAACCGTCCTTTCGCGATGCGGTAGGAGAGTGACCTGCGACCATTCTTGACTACTTCGGGCCCCTGCTGCAGAAGCCATCCGTTGGAGAAAGGTTCGGGGCAGTGTGCCGAGCTCGTTCACGATGAATGCGATCGCGCTGCTCGTAAATCCGCTGCTCATTCTCTTCAACATCCTCCTACTTCTCGGGGCGTGCCGCGGTCAGTCGCCAACACCGACGCCAGTTCCAACATCGCAAGGACCGTCTATCATCTCACAACCCATCATACACCCCGCTAGACTAGATGTTCTTGTTCCCGGAAGTACTTTCACCATTACATGGACCCCAGATACCCACTTCAAGAACGTAACGATCCAACTATGGGACAAGACTTCCTGGGGCTACAGCCGCGATTTGCTTGGGCCGTGTTTTCCATGGGCACGCAATCCCTTCTGCGGCACCATCGCCATGCACGCAGCCAACACGGGCACTTATGACTGGCTTATCCCTGACCCACAAAATGGCACCACAGGCTTTGGCTTCCCAAGAGACGAAAGGCTGTTCTGGATCAAGATGTACGTCGAGGACTACGTGAATACCGAGATAGGAAACGCGGATCCGGTGTTGAGCTACAGCCAGAATTTTGCGTTTGCGGGCCCCGGGGAAAGCGGTACCACGGTGACAGACGTCATGACATCGACAAGTAGTGATGGGAGTGACCCGAATACCATTTTCGTTACGGTCCATGAAAATAAAACCGCTGGATTAGGAGGGACTGGTGCGTTCGCCACTGCGACTAGGACTGCCATGGTAACTGGAAGCGATTCCAACAGCACGGAATCGTCAGCGGTGGAAGGAGGCGCATCAAGGTTAGGGAGGAGTATGATGGGCGCATTGCTAATCATTCTGGGGTTGATATAATGGCGTTCAAAAGTCGCGATTCAGTCTCTCAATATTGGAGAAGAGGCAACCGTCGTCAGACGTATGCTCTATTTTGCATATGATATCCCTCGTTTTTTTCCCACTTGAACAATATGACTGGGTAGTTATAGACATCAATCTCCATGAAAGGTTGAACCTGGCATAGGCTTCTGTGCAAAAGCTGCAGACTTGACTCCGAGGCCTTGACGTTCGCCTCTTTTTCACTCCCTGAGATGACTTCTCGCCTACTATACACTCGAACCTGTCACATCGCGTTCCATACTCTTCTCGCCAAAGGCCAAAAGTTGGGGAGTCGGTGCCGAAATATCCACGACGTGGCCGTCGCAATGCTAAGGCATCTAGCCCTACCTCCACTAGTGCGGCCAGCTAATTTTCAGCTCACCAGGGACGCCGCCTGCGCAACGCCACGCTCTGTCTAGAGCCCGAGAGCGACCCATCCAGCCGCGTCTCGTTCTTTTAAACACACGTAGCGAAAAGCCAAGGACTAATCGTCAAAGTGAGTAAGGACAACTGTGCGGCACCAGCACCAAAGTTACACCTCCTGAGATGCAGAGGCAGTTTTGACATGTGTTTGCACACGAAACGTGACCACTTTTACATTGGATACAGACTGCCTGCCTGTCACAGCATGCGCCCTATTATTGATACTGTACTAATTATGGTGCTCCTGCAGAGCCTTATTTTTGAACAAGCAAAATGCCGAGAAGGGTATATGTCAGTATGCGGTCAGTGAGATCGTGAAATGCCCAGCATTTTGTCGACGCTATGCTCCATGCAATTGTAAAACCCAAACGCCCGCTGAGATGCTATACATCGCCACGCCCCAATCAAGTTGTGTGTCCACACAATGCAGTGCACCTATGATACCACTGAGTGTTTTGCTCACTTGCTAGAAGGACCAATGCACATGAGAATAATGATTATATAAGAAATTGGGTAGTCGTAGTATTCGTCAAGGTTTGTAGGATGGCGCGTGCAGTGAGTGGCGTCGAGAGTCGTGGCTGTCTTTCAATAGTGACTTTAGGCGCCTTGACACCTGTCTGAACCCCCGACAGAAGGTGCCGCGAGCGGGAATGGATAGCCTGGTGATTTACCGGGCTAAATTTTGGAATGACTCGTCTCGCTAGATCTTCACCGCCGGAAAATTGCTATCAAACTTTTTCGCTTGCTGACCCTGGGAGTTGGTGAGTCTTTTGGAATAGGCGGTGGAGGAAGAATCGTCGCCATGGTGGATTTTTTCGTCGTCTTTTCGGCAAAATCTGTGGATGCTTTGGATTTCAAGGGAGCCTTTTCGTTGAGCTTGCTGTCGATGGGCTGGAGGGGGGTTGACTCCGTTCCCTTGTCGACTGCAAC
Organism: Periconia sp. TS-2; assembly: GCA_030378425.1. NCBI lineage: Eukaryota > Fungi > Ascomycota > Dothideomycetes > Pleosporales > Periconiaceae > Periconia > Periconia sp. TS-2. The sequence goes on from JASNQO010000007.1 coordinate 86,423, forward strand.
TCCGGAGTCGAATGGGCCAGGGCTAGGAATCGGAGGGGTGATGACTGCTCTTCCGTCAGGGTTAGCTTTGGAGTTATCCCTTGAGAGCTGGAAGCTACTCTTGGCTTTAGTAATCGCAGACCTCCGTGAGCTCTTTGTGAGAGCACGCTTCAAACCACCGTTCTCCTCTGCCTGCTGGCGCTCCAATCGCTCAATCTCGCCCAGGACCGTCATGCCGTTGGTCGCGATCAATTCCTCCTGAATCGGGACGAACTTGATGATGCCGCGTTCCAAGGGTACGCCAATTGATTCGAGCATGAAATTCTGGATGAGGGCGGCATTACGCTTGTTGGTGGTGGGACCCAGCTGAACAGGAAGCGCGGTGATGCTTAGCACGTAGGTGGGTTCGAACGAGCCTCCCAGCAAGAGACAGGCGGAGTGAGTGACAGTGATCATAATGGAGGATTCGGGCCTTTGATACCGCGTGGACAGATGGTGCGAAAGATCCGTGACCAGCGTGTACTCGTCTTTGATCTAGAACGTTGTCAGTGGGGTTTACTAAAAATGCAGGGACGCCAAAGCGTCAAAACATACGATAACGTTAGTCCGTAGCTCGGCGAGAATGGGTGCATCCTTGGTCACGCGGTCGCGAGCAGACGACGTCGTGTCATCCTTGTACGCAAATTGCTCTTCGTAGAACGCTGCACGGCTACGCGAGCCGGTCGGGTTGGGGCGCACTGCATCGCTCTTCGGCACGGTCCGACTTGCAGGGCGAATGTTTCGTGCATCTTCGAAGATGATGGCGCGCTCGGAGCCCTGAACCGACTTGGGCGAAGAGTCGAAGGAAAATGTGGAGCGCGAGGGCGACAGCTGCTGCTCCGCAACAGGCTCGGGCGCTAGCAGGGTCACACCTGCGGGCCTGGGAAAGGCGTTGGCCGGGTTGGTCGAGGTGGACGATGGCCGCGACATGGACGAGGATTCGTTTGTCGAGTGTGGCATACTGGCAGAACAGGGACGGAGAAAGGGAGCCGGGTTCGCAAGAGGGGCGAGTGTCGCGTGAGGGGAGCCGCAGTAGCAATCGGGATGGTCGAGGGTAGATATGGATAGATACGAGTCGGGTTGCGCAACGCACAGGCCAGGGTAGTGATGTTCTTATCAGAGCTGTGCTGTCCGTCGCTCTGGTGAAGGGTCTTGCTGGAAATGCAGTCCGGGCGTGGTCTGGCAGAAGCGTGGTGCAAGTTGAGCGCGGCGGTGGTGCTGTGCGGTGGGGTGCGGTCTAGTCCAGGAATGCGAGGGTGCACCGTGTGTAAATAGAGGATTGCAGCAAGCCGTGGGGGACAGGGGAAACAGCGGCGCCGCACAGAGAAGAGGAGGAGTGAGGAGAGGAGAGGAGAAGAGAGAGGCGTGGTGGAGGGAGGGGAGGTATACTAGAGAGGGAACGAGTGCCGGGCTGGGCAGGGCTATAGGAACAATATATTGGGCGGTCGCGGATGGAGGGTGCAGCGCTTTGGGAAGTCGCGACCGGGGTTCAGCGCGCCACCAAGCAGAGCCAGGCAGAGGCGGCGGCGGGCGCGGCGACAGCAGAGACACCAGCGACAATTTGCGGCGGGCGGCAGGGGACGAGTTGCTGGTCATCCACCGACCTTATCTGCGTTGGGCCGTCTGCAAGCATGTGGCGGCCGTGGCTCGTCCCCATGCAGGTCATGTTGCCAATCTTATCGCGACACCAGCCCCGATGCAGTCGAGGCGTCGGCCGCTCCTTGACGCCTGGCTTGCCCCAGCCCTCTCCTCGGCTGCACAGTCAACACCACACATGTCGCCTGCGCAAAGCATGGCCTAGACGCAATATTGCTACGCACATGCTCTGCTCGGATACGACTCTTGCTGCGTTGGCCTGCCCTTGGCGCGCCGCAAGCTCAGGACGCAGTACAAGTAGCTGCCCGGCGAGCACGTGAGCACCTCGGCAGCCATCCGGCCTAGCTCTACGGAGTACATACTCCTCACCACCAGTCCCCGGTTCGCCGGCTCCCCTTAGTCTGCCGTGCTACTGAGTACGGTTAGGCATGGAAAGGGCGCCTTTCGCAACCGCGCTATGCACGGCTTCTGTGGGGTTTGGCGTACCTGCGTTGTGATCGCGACCCAGACTTGCAACCATCTCGATCCACACCCAAAGCCCGCACATGGTGGCAGCCTGTTGCCCGCACTCCTGCAATGCAAAACTCGTTGAACCGGGCGCTCGTGCTGTGCGTGCCATGCCTGGCCGAGCCGTCCTGTCGATTCTGCGCGTGCAACTGTCCGCGACTCCGAAATGCATGTCAGAACCGCTTGGGCAACTGAAGGCTCGGCCCTGCTGTGCCATGTTCCACCGTACTGGTGCCGCCGCCACACAAATGGCCTTCTTGTGAATTGGTTGGCTGCATGGACGTCTGATCCGGGTAGGCCCCTCGCCTGTATATACGAGACGACCCGCAGGTGCTTCACCCGGAAGATTTACACTGTGACATCAAGTCGTACAAATGCAGCCACCGCTCGCCAGTGTTCCCCGTACCACCGATCCAACTCCTTGATTGCTGGAACTCCATGTAGGCTACACCGTCACAGATTAAACAGAGCGCCACGGAGAGCATGAAAGCTGGGGTTGTCCAGTGTTGAGGCCCAATGACGCGCAAGCTCGGACTTCTTTCTTGTCCAGAGCATCCAGGAGACGTGGCATACATGGGGAGAAGGCGCAATTACCTGTAGTGCTACGCTCGGCTACGTGTTCTGGTTGATGCGTAAGACCTTCACAGTGGTCTCACGACACAATTTAATCACTTACAATCACACAACAAACATCACAGGACATCCGTGCACTCAGATCATTGTCTAGATGCTCACATGAAACCATGCTGCCATTCCACAACATGTAGTGTACTCTGACCACTATCCCACCCAATTTGCTTCTCCTCGTGACCCCTCTAAATCTACTCATACCCCTCCGTCTTTGCCCCATGGCTCGGTCTCGTCCCCAGCGTCATCACCGGACTGCTCGCAAAATTCTCCCAATCGTGCGTGAAGAAAGTCTGAGCTTTCGATATCTGGACTTCGGACTGTCCTCGCTGCACGACGTTCTTGTCATACTCTTCCACCGCTTCTTCCATCGGCTTCCCTGCCTTCACCGCCGTCATGGCTTCGACGAAACAAAATGCATCATACAAGGCATTGTTGGCACCTTGCCCGCGATCTGTCGCCGATTAGCATCATCCTGGCAATCTCTAGTCATGCAGAGGGGCGAATAGGAAAGAAGAAGGCATACGAAATGTCATTGCATGTGCAGCGTCTCCACATAACGTTGTCCTCCCACCGTGATGGTCCCACTTCACCGGCTTCCAGACCTTCAACTGGTCCCTTAGAACCTCAGTATCGTTGGGGACCCATTCAATGATGCTCTTGTACGGGTCGGCCCATCCAGCCCTTCTCACATGCTCCTTGAGTCTCTTCAGTCTATCCTCCTCGTTGTCGTAGTCTACCACATTCTTGATGACCCACGTCGACAGAATTTGGAAGATCCACGTAGAGGCATCCGAGGGATCTGGCATGTCGAGGACATTTGTCCGAATGTAATGCCCCTCGGGATGAACGGCAATGTCGACGAGAGCATGGGTCTGATCGTTGATATATCGGGCTTGCTCGGCACTATAGCGGGCGTTGAAATTCATGAGAGCGAAGGGGAGCAGGTCCGGCCGAGCAGCCTTGCCGAGTAGCTGCTGTCTAAGTCTTGATCCTGCGCCGTCGGTGCCCACTACTATGTCTCCTTCCTCCTTCGTCCCGTCTTCAAAATATACCGCCACACCCCCTGCATCGATGGCCTCAAAGCGGGTGAATTTCTTGCCATACCTAACATCCAAATCCTTCACTAGTAATCCCTGCAACTTCCCTATATTCATCTCGCTCGCGTTCGGTATGGGGAACGTGAAGGTTTCTTGACGTGTCTTTCCATTATATATTACGATTCTGTCCTCGCCAATGGCAGTACAGTCTATGCTGGGATCCACTTGGCAGGTGGAGAGCTGGGAAGCGATATGATCAGGAAGGAGTTGTGTGAGATACGGACGCGCCCAGCCGAGAGTAAATGCCCAATTGCGGGTTCTTTCGGGCACGGGGGTGCGCTCAAAGATGCTAAAGGGTATGGAGGCCTTGCAGCGTCAGGAATCAATTCTGACATGGGAGAAGTAAATCTATCTGGTACGTCAGGAAAGGAGGCGTACTTTTTTAAGCCCGTGTGCAAGTGCACAGCCAGCTGGTCCTGTTGTTGGAAGAATTCAGTCCCCTTCGATTTTTTATATTAAGAAGGGAGCAGCCGACGTACCAGCCCCAATGATCAATACCTTCATCTTACCAGTCTATGCCAACAATTACGAGTCCACTGTGCAAGTAAAAAGGTACGAGAACTACTCAGCTAGCCAATTTTCATGCCAGCCTACAGATATTTATGTGCCTTTAGTTCCAGTCTTTCGAGACCTTGCGCGAAAACTCAGACGACGTCTGACTCTTCGGACATCGGCCCAGGTTCACCATGACCGGTCGCTCCGGATTCCTCGACTCGTACCTTTGGCACACGTCCAGGGATTCGGCGACGAATTGGCGAAACGCAGTGTGAACCAGCCTCGCCCATGGTTCCAATCGGCATGCAAGCTCGGACTTTCGTCTTTCTTTTTCGCCGATCTGCACCTTGCATCGGGCGAAAAGTGTTTTACTTCACACAAGATCCTTCCACCGCTCTTGAAGAAGAAGAAGAAAAAAAAAAAAAAGGACGCAACGCTCCGAATTCAACTTTATAATTCTCGAAAACGGAAGTCCGTCTGACCCTTACGCAGACTGGATTCGTCCATCCGAAAACTCGAGGTTCTTTCTCAGCCGCATCGAACGCCTTAACTGTCCCCACACTGCAATCGTAATTGAAAAAAGACGCATAGAAGTTTCGGCCGACTGTGAGAGACTTTCGTCGCACCGCATAAAACATGCAATCAACATTCAGTCAAAAGGCCTTCGACTCATGGCATTATAAAAAATAGCTATAGTAGTTTGAATGTGGTGGGAATATATTAGCTTGTCGCTTGGTGCTAGACAGACCTGTTTGTGTCGCAAGCTTTGCGTGACCGGGCCACCGTTTCACGAACGCATAATATTAGAGCCACGCTTCGTAAAGACAAAGGATCCCATGAAACTTCCCACTGGAACACTTGATTTTTTATATTCTAGCATCTCTCGATCCCGCTATTGAACACTATCGTACACGCCCTACGAATCGGTTTCGCAATGCAACCTAAACAATCAAGGTGAATTCGCGATGTCATCCGGTGAGCCAATCAGAAGCGGCGGTGATTGTTGTATCCATTTCCACCGCCATATCCATTCCCTCGCCTCTCATCATCCCGGCGATTCCCGCCATAACTTCCGCGACCTCCACCCCCGGACCTGTCGCCACGAGCAGGGCGTCCATCCCTATCTAAATCGCCGTTTGATCTTCTCCCAAGAATGTCATCGGGTGATCGGTAATATTGCTCGTTGCGCAGCGAGTTGTTTTGTGGCGGCCGAGGAGGCGGGTTACCCGGCGCGTTCATCCACGAAGGGCGTTGCGGAGATGACTGGTACGAGTTCCCCGCATTGGCTGGTGGGGTCCACCCAGGGGGTGGTGGTGGAAGGTTATGGGGAAAGAATTGGCCATTGGGGGGAGGAGGCCATGACTGAGCACCAGGGAAGTTCGGCGGTGGCGGAGGGAAGTTACCATATCCTCCTCGTCCACCATTGTACCCGCCACGATTATCGTAGCCTCCACGACTGTTTCCGTAATTTCCGCGATCATTGTTGTCAAAACTCCTCCGATGGTTCGAATCTCCCCGCCCATTCCCATTGAAGCCACCGCGTCCACCGCGTCCGCCTCGATATCCGCCACGATCCTGGTTCCGGCGTACTGCTGCCTCTTCGTACTCATTGAGCGCCTTAGGTGGGAGTTTGACACCTTTGAGAAGGATTGATCGATGAGCGCGTTTGGCTTCTACTGTAGGCATTTCATAGTAGACCCTAGCATGTATTAGTAACACTTTTTTGAGAACGATTGTAGGCAGCAAACCTCATTGAGCCATCTTGGATGATGTCGAACCCAGTGTCACCGTCAACATCAAAGGGCGGAACAAGTTGACTGTCTAAAACAAACAAATCATGGGCTTCCACCTCACCATGAAGGGCTTGGCTTTTGACATGATCGATGGTGATCTTTTCAGCACCCTTGCGGTAAAGAGCCTTATTGACAGCCTCGAATAGCTGGCCGCCTTGCGAGAACATCAACGTTTCCTTGCCAAATTCGTTACGCTTCTTCTCGTCCTCCGTCAACTCCTCGTATTTTTCTTTCATAGCGGCCAATAAGCGTTTCTCGTCGATGAAGGGTAAGATGGCAACACCTTGCCATGCAAACTTTTTGCCGTTCAGATCGATGGGGAAATCTTCGGGGTAGAAATCGACAATGGGACTATTCGGATCCGACATGAGTATCCGGTAGGGTTCTGGGATAGCGTGATTTGAAGCAGCTGGTAAAACACCCATTAGCTGCTCATACGGATGAAACGGAATGCCCTTCTTGAATAGCTTCCGCGGATCCATCTGCTCTAGGCCAACAAAGTCGGCAGCGAAAGGGGCGTAGTGATAGGGAAAATACCAAGTCCACGACTGGCAACCCTGAAAGTAGTAGGCAAGTACCCAACAGAGCCCTTCAGCATAGTGCCGAGCAACCTCATTTCGGAACTCAATGTCATCAGGTGCAACGTTAAATTTTTGCGAGTAATAACGCTCCTCGTAGCCGGGCTCCCAAAGCTTGACTGTGTCTTCTGGGGGCGCGTCGTCCTTCTTTGGAGCAGGTGAATCGGGAACGATTGGGGTGTTTCTGCCTGGCGTTCCATTTTCAGAGTTCTCCATATCATCATGCGTACGCTTCCCGAGCTGCACTGGGGTCTCTTGTCCCGAGGCAGATGCTGACTCGGACTCCTGACTTTCATTTTCGTTAATTGCGGTACCCTCAGCCCGAGCCTTCATTAAAGCCTTAAGTTGAGCAGCGGCACTCTTGTTAGTCTGGTTCTTGTTCGCTAGCATTTCTCGATGAACACCGCGAACTTCGTTCGACTGGGCATCCTGAGGCGAAAAAAATGGTATGCCTGCGGCCATGTAGGTGTTTGTGTCCTCCTTCCGCTTCTTGGACGGGGGAGCAGCATTTGCACCCCCCTCAAACCTGCCGCGCTTGTTGCTATTCTGTTGGGCCTCGCGTGCTGCTCGCTTTGCGGCCTGCCGATCGGAGACTTCTTTACGCTTCCGGAAGATCTCTGCTTCTTGCCCTGCAAGCGCTTGAAGGATCTGCTGCACACAGACCATGTTAGGAAAACCATCCTGAGTGACATAGTCATCCATCTGCGGCAACAGGTCTCGCCAAATCTTGGTCAGAAGATCAATGCCTTGGTCTCTGATCTCTAGACTTGGTAAGTGAGGAAGAAAGTCGTTACCAACGAAGAAGCACATGAAGACCCAGTCATCAAGGGCGCGTTCCATGTCATATTTGAACTTGCGTTGAGGTGAATCCATCTCTACGGCAAGGTACTCGCGCAAAATGTTGATATGAAGCCAAATGTATGGCTTGAGCGGATGTTCACTGTTCTCCCACTCCTCTTTCGCCTCTTCTTCTGTTAGCTTGGCCCCATCGTCTGGGTGGGGGCAGTTGGCTCTGATATGGCCCTTGCGCCCACATCGCTGGCAGCTTTTGTCCTTTCCAGAGTCAAAGAAGACGTCCTCTCGAAGAACGCGAAAATGGGGTTCATGGGTAGCGAGGCCAAGCATGATCAAGTCAGCATCGAGGCCGTAGATGACGTGACGGGTGTTGGGGTCATGTGTGGGCATGGCTCGTTGAGAGCGGATGAAATTCATGATCTTATGTTCACCTTCACCGGGCACAGATGCATCAGAGATGATGACTTTCATGTCCCGCCAGGACGGGTCAGTGGTGAATTTATAGGCGCACCAATACTGGAGACTCTCGGCGAGCAGGTGCATAAAGGGAGTGCCTGGAGTAATGGCGTTGGAGTCCCACGTTTTCTCGACGACCTGGTCAAGGCTGGTGATGTCCTCGCCGCGGCTAGCCTTTTGGGCATTGAGCATCTTGACGAATTCGGCGCGCTCTTCATCCTTCTCTTTGGCCTCCTTAGCCGAGCGAAAACGGCGCGAACGCTGCTGATTCATTTTGGCACGCGGGGCCACGCCGTCGACAGCCAAGTATAGAAGCTTGCGCGGGCGCACCATGCCTACAACGCGGTCCGTGTATTCGAAGATGGCGACCATCATGTCAGCCTCGGTCTTGGGTGCAGGTTTATCTTCGGGATGCGAGCAGGGATGCACGATACCATTCATGTCAAGATACAGGTTGTCAAATTCCTCGCCGTTGGGATTTGCCCCTGTGCGATCAACCGGAATCACTTCATCGCCGACCTTTTTAGGTAGTTCCTCAGCGACAGTTGATATGATTTTGGGGTATTTCTGGCTGAGCCAGCGAAACATAGCGGGGACACCCATGGCTGCGGGATGCACTCAGACGGCGCGCTCTACAACGAGGACGAGTGTATATGAGAGGTAGGAGAGGATGTGTACGTATGTACGTAGATGTATATTGTTGGGGGACGAGCGACGCTGCTGGAGCCACGTGTGGGCGCGCGCAGGATGTAATCGATCGAGTTTTGTGTCCTAGCAGTTTCTTTGAGATACAGGCGATATGCAAGACTACGGCCAGTGTCTACTAGAATGAGTACTGTGAAGCAAACAAAGGGAGAGTGTCTGTAGTCTGGACCAGCGGAGAAGGCTGAATGCCACCGGCGGGTGAATCAAATCGCGTGGTTACGAAGCTCCCTAAGGGATACTAAGAGGTTCGCGGGCGCCCCGAGGCCAGGACAGCGCGACGAGTCGGGAGAGAATGGATGAGGGCGATGGAGACTGTCGGAAGCAGGTCGCAAGCAAGCCGGCAAGCCTTTGAGATTGAGCGTTGTGGCCTAAACCAGATTAGCGTCGGCGAATTGCTGTTCCGCCCTGCAGCCTCGCAGACGCGCAGACGTGCCACCGTGCAGCTCACCCGCTCTAGATCACGTGCATCTGATTTTCTGGCAAAGGTGCCGACGTGTACTTGTACCTATAGCTTCAGGCGCACATTCAGCGGATCAGACCGATCAATTTCCCCGTCCACGTACTCGCACAGCGTCCCGAGCTGTCAATGCTCTGCCCATCGATAGTTGTCCGGTAGCCCCTCTGTCCACACCATGCATTCATAGCCTGCGCCGTCCCCAACCCGTCAGGATGCTGCGTATGCTGGAGGCTCAGGCCCCAGCTAAGCAGACAGCTACCGATACTATCAGCATTCTGAGCGGCCGACTCGCCAGCGCGACGCTTCTCGAAGACCGGAGAGCTGCCATTCTGGGCCTCCGCAGCTTTGCAAAACAATACCCAGCTTCTGTTGCCTCGGGTGCCCTACGCGGTCTCATCGCATGCTTGACCAAAGACTCGGAAGACGTAGACACCATCAAGGTAGTTTTAGAGACGCTGTTGATGCTCTTCAATCCCAACGAGAACAGCGTAAGTCGGTCCATGAACGCCCTTGTTCTAGAGCCCCGTAACGATCGTTGCATTCGAGCGGAGGCTGACTCAAGTACAGCCGGAAGCGTCAGATGAGATTGCACTCTGGCTGGCAGATGAGTTTACACAGGTAGACACACCCTACGTCTTTACTTGCCCGTGCTGAGCTTATGGTAGCGACAAGATAACATAACCCTCCTCCTCGACCTCCTCGAAAACCCCGACTTCTATTTACGCCTTTACTCGCTCCAGCTCATACGCGCCATATATAGTGCACGGCCTGAGAGGACTCAGGAATGCATCCTCACCGCACCTCTAGGCACTCCGCGGCTGGTGGCTACTCTGGACGATGATCGAGATGCTCTCCGCACCGAAGGTCTCATCCTACTAAACCTCCTATCTCATGCGTCGTCGGAGCTTCAGAAACTTTTTGTCTTTGAGAATGCCTTTGACAAAGTAATCAACATGATCGAGGCTGATGGGTCACTGAACCAAGGTGGTGTCATCATCCAAGACTGTTTGTCGCTCCTTGCCAACCTCGTCAGGTTCAACGCTTCGAATCAGACCACCTTCAGGGAAACTGGCGGCGTGGCCAGATTTGCCGCCTTGCTACCCAGCGCTAAGAAGCCCAAGAAGCCACGAACAAGCGCTGACAATGAAGACGACTGGGTGAGCCCTCAGGCCGACAAGAATATATGGGGGCTCCTCGCTATCCTACGCATGTTCCTCGTCAAGGGCAGCACGAGCACCTTGCCGAACCAGAACGCATTCCAGAAGCATGGTCTCCTCCAACAGGTTCTCAATATGGCATTCGACCCTTCATCTACCATACCTATCAGAGTCGAGGCGTTAAACACTTGCGCCGACATGATCAGAGGAAATGCTAGGTTGCAAGAGGGCTTCGCGCAATTGCAGGTCCGACCTATGGTAGAGGCAACCACCAATGGTGCGTCAACTCCTAATGGCATCGCAACAGTGTACGTGATAGATGCGCTTCTCGACTTAGCCCTTACTCCTGCGGCAAACGAACTCTTCGATGCACGGTTCGCGGCATGCGAGTGCATAAAGGCGTACTTTTTCAATCATTTACAAATACGCATTCACTTCCTCAATCGGGCAGTCGGCGGGCATGTAGAGGGGGGCGATGAAACTGCTAATGCACTGACTACACTTCTTACTGGGCCCCAATCTTCTCAAACTATCGACCCGTACCGAACTTGGTTTGCCGCGACTCTAGTATTCCACCTCATCTTCGACGATCACGAGGCCAAGAACATTCTGATGCAGGTTGTCGAAGGAGACGCGGAAAGTGGAGAGGAAGTCGTGACGTGTATACAAACCTTGACAGGAAATTTGATCACGAGCCTACAACTAGGTGAGGATGAAAGGATAGCCATAGCCTATCTGATGCTCTTGTCAGGGTGGCTATTCGAGGACGCTGCGGCCGTGAACGACTTTTTGGGTGAAGCCAGCAGTTTGCAAAGCCTTGTACAGGCTGCACTGAAGCCAGGCGATGATCACATTGTCATCCGAGGCCTCTGTGCCGCTCTTTTGGGAATTATTTATGAGTTCGCTACAAAGGATTCCCCTGTGCCGCGACGCGAATTACAACCCATCTTGACATCGAGACTAGGACGCGAAAAATATCTCAATGCCATCACAGAGCTTCGTCATCACCCACTCCTGCGAGACTTTGAGGTGCTTCCACGGACTGGCTCGTCAGGGGCCAACTTACCAGAAGTGTTTTTTGACGAGACGTTCGTCGACTTTCTCAAAGACAACTTCAGTCGATTATCTCGTGCTATCGACCGGGATCCTGTGATTGAAATACATCAGTCTCATGATGGAATCGACCGAGATTTGGTTGACGCTCTTCGAGGGCAATTAGATGAGAAGAGTCAAGCTCTTGAAAAGCACCAGGCCGACCTTCTGACTATGGAACAGAAGTTGAATCAGGAGCAGGCAGATCACCGGAAGACGCAAGAATCATCCCTCACCCAATTGAATGCCATCAAGCGGATCAACGACGATTTGCATCGAACTCACGAGGTCGACGTCAGGAAGATGGAACGAGAACACAAACAAGCGATTCTAGAACTAGAGAATAAGCAGAACCTTCAAGTTACTGCGCTCAATAACAAGATCCAACAAGCTGCAAAGGACTCGTCCTTGGCCGTTGCCAAGACGAAACGTGAATACGAGGAAAAGCTCCATGAAGCAAAAAGCTTCCGCACAGAGCTAGAGCGACGGCTTAGTTCATCGGATCGGGCACGTCAAGAAGCGCTTGAGACTATACGCGGGCTCGAACAAACACAAAGACGTACCAGGGATGAAATTGCAACTATTACTCAGACGCTTGGTAAGGAGCATTCATCGGAGCTACCTATGGCACAAAATGTCAAGACTAGTGCTAACACTTATTAGGCAATCTTCAGACACATGTTCGTGATAGTGAAGCGCAAATCAAACAGCTCAGAAACGAAAAGGATGCGCTGCAAGTTACACTAGACAAGCTTAAGGTAGAGAATCAAGAATTGAAGACGAAATCGCAAGATCAGACTTGGAAGGTGAAAGACGCAGAGGAGAAGCTCCGCAAGGCAGAGACGGCCGTTAAAGAGAAGGAAACGGCGAGAGTCGCTGCGCAAACTGAATTAGACGACTTATTCGTTGTTCTTGGTGATCTAGAGGAGAAGAGGACACGCGACAAGGTAAGTAGCTTGTGCCCTAGACGCGCCTGTAATGGCACAAGTGCTAAATATGATCTAGAAACGGCTCAAAGAGCTTGGAGAGGAGATATCCGATGGCGACGATGAGGACGATGAGGATGAGGATGAGGATGAGGATGAGAACGACGACGACGATGAAGATGAAGATGAGGAAGCAGATAAGTAAGGCTCATCTTTAAAAGATGAACCTCATGTTGCCTCATTCAAAACTAGTTAAGGCCACTTGATTTTCCGAAATTTTTATGGAACTATACAAGCATGTGACCAGTATTGTGAATTAAAGTTTCTTCGTAGCAGCAGTATGCATGGCATTCGTATGCTGCGACCCGATATTCATCCTCTTGATCACCGTCACAACCTTGTATTGCGGTGAAATAGCTGGTACACTCTGAAAGAATACGCCATGTCACATGCCAAGATCCGATTGTGCATGTCGTTATCGCCGCCGATCCCGCATCTTTAAAGTGACAATCTGGCAGACGTCAACCTGTTTACGCACAACACCATCCTTCAATCATTGTATCTTATTAGATCGTCACTAATAAATAGCGTCCAATCTCATCGATCATCATCCGACATAGTCTTTTGCATTCGTAGCCTTGGCGTGCCCATGTAGTGTGCTGGCAAGTAGGTCATGTCTTCTCTTATGTCTTCCCGACAGACAATTCAATTCTTATCGTCTAGCGAGGTCCCTACTAGATTCAGAACTGATCATATCTCACTAGCGACTTAACATTAAGTTTGGCCTGACAAAAGCATAGATCATTGAGACGATCGGCCTAGCGAACCTACATGATATTTTTCTCTGTCGTAACCATTTCAGGTAGCAGAATAAGCTGAATCACGAACGTACGAATGGCAAACGGTAGTTTCACGATTCACACAGACCATGGTCTTATTAGTGTCACTGACACGGCACTCAAGAACGATGCGCCAGCTCTACTCCTCATCCACGGAAACTCGTCGAGCTCTAAAGTCTGGAGACACATCCAATCTAGTGAAAGAATAACTGGGCGATGGCGTGTCGTGACATTTGACCTACCGGGCCATGGTGCAAGCTCAAATGCCCCAAATCCCGGCATTTCGTACTCGATGCAAGGATACGCCAAGCTAGCTGTTGAAATACTCCATCATCTTAGCATCAGGAACGTTGTAGTGCTGGGCTGGAGTCTCGGAGGCCATGTTGGCATTGAAATGATTCCACTTCTTTCAGACAGGAGTATCAGCATGAAAGGTGTTATGATTGTGGGTACACCACCAGCCCTTGGGATCGAACAGACGGGCCGCGGTTTCGTGTTCAAGGATCCCCATATGTCCCTGCCTGCGCAAGAAACCTGGTCCGAGGAGGACACGAGAGCATTTGCGCGATCTTCAACTGGCGAGCCTTTTGAGCAGTGGATGGAAGACAATGCAAAAAGGACGGATGGACGCGCAAGGCTGCTGATGTGGAAGAAGTTTGCTGAGGGCGATGGTCTAGATCAAAGAAAGACAGTGGAGGAGAACGGCGATGCATTAGTTGCGGTGGTCAACGGCGGTGCGGAGCCATATGTCAACCTGGATTATTTGGATGAGATCAAATGGAAAAATCTATGGAAGGGCAAGTGTATTCGCTTGCACGGTCTTAAGCATGCTCCATTCTGGGAGAGACCTGCGGAATTTGAGGGAATATTGGAGGAGTTCATGACGGACTGTGAGAAGCTCTAATCGGACGTTTTCGAGCGTTATCTCGATAATGCAGTCGAAGCCAGCTATGGAAGGTACAGCAAGTGGTGACCTGTTACAATACCTGATCCGGTACAAGGGGTTATTGGACATCATGGGCAGTTGTATTGCTAGACCATGCCCAGAACATCCATATTCAAACTCGGTTAGATAGTTAGTAGTAGCGTTGTTTTCCCCAACACCAAAAGGTTGATACCGTGGTGAGACGCGTACACTATGACGTCAAAATCGCGCTAACTCCCAACGTTGCTCATGCTGAAAACCGGAAATGTCCCTTGCCGCCGAAGACAGACAAAGGCAAGCTTCGTCCGGAAATGGAATCATGGCCGTTTCCGAGCATCAAACTGCCGAGTGGCATACATGTTGCCCGTATCTCGGATCTTTTGGAGCCTGCTTGATATGCCCCCGACGATAGCGGAATGGTCGATTACACAAAATCTGTATTGAGGACATCTTGCAAGTCCGACGCGAATGTGGAGACGCGGGAGGTTTACGGCGTAGCGGCCGTCGTGGCAGCACTTGCTTCGTCGCCTCCTGTCCTAAGGTTCTACTTCGTTCGCCACGACGACGCCGCTGGACTCGCGATTGCGCCTGTGGACATCTTGATGCTCCACAGCGGCGGCTACCTTGTTTGCCCCCACGGGCTACTGTAACCGCTAACGGCGCCACATCCGCGCATCAACCTGGAAAACTTGCGAAGCTTGAAGGTGCTTGGTAAAGCTTGGGAACCCATGTCCCTGCATTCCTGCAGATCAAACTTACATGTTGCCGCTAGTCTACGTACACAGAAGGGGGCGAGAGGAGAGGGCTTTTGGGCGAGCAGGTTTGCCTAGGCGGCGTGTGTTGATGGGGTGATGTAATGTTGGAAGGAGCGACATATATGTGTTGCTATCTTCCTGCCGGAGGCCGAACAATTTCTCATTCCACTAAAGCATTCCTCGAGCACTGCTATCTCGACCTTCAACCTATTTGACCTGACTTTGAATCGTGTTATATTGTTACCCCTAAGATCATGGCAACCTTCCAGCGCCTAGCTATTCAGCGCAGCCCGGTATACAAGTCTAATGGCACCAAGTCCTATCTCCATGCCATGAGAAAATGTACATTTTTCTCTCTTAACCTCACATTTTAGAGGCTCTTTGCTGATATTGATAGATGGCTTCAATCCTACCAAGCCTGGGCCGTACTTTCAGGCCAAAGTGTTTACTCAACAGGGCAAGTTCGGCCGAATCGGTGGTCGTATGCGTTCACACTATGTCCTCCGCAAGCGTGATCAGACTTCTGCACCTGGGGGGGCGCAAAGTAAAGCAGCGTCTTCGGGCGATAGTGCACAAGAAGGTGAGGTGCCAGCAGAAGACATCCAGAACGACTCGCTGTACCTTTGTGAGGTCGGCATCGGCACACCTGAGCAGAAATTGTACCTAGACTTTGACACTGGCTCGTCGGACCTTTGGGTAAGCTATAGCACCTGTGTAATCCTATCACTGCTCATTAGCGATAGGTATGGTCTACTGAACTCCCGAAAAATATTCTCAGCCAAGCAAACCCCCAGAACCAGCAGGTGGCTTTTGACTCTTCCAAATCTAGCACATTCAAAAAGCTTGAAGGGGAGACGTGGAAGATTCAGTATGGAGACTCCTCGTCGGCAAGTGGTGATGTTGGTACCGATGTTGTAGATCTAGGTGGCCTTAAGGTGCAAGATCAGGCTGTAGAATTAGCCAAGGAATTGTCTCAGCAGTTCGCACAGGTACGGTGGACATCTCGTCCCGGTGTCTCTCGCTGACTTTCTAGGGTAACGGAAGCGGCTTGCTTGGTTTGGCGTTCAGCTCGATCAACACTGTTTCCCCGGATGCACAAAAAACTCCTGTGGACAATATTATCGCGCAAAAGTCGGCCAAAGAACAGCTATTCACCGCCTACCTGGGCAGCTGGCGTGACACAGATGAGCCAGATAAAGGAGAGGTAAGACTTGCTCCTTGAACACTGAGATTTGTTTCTAATCCCATGGTAGAGCTTCTATACCTTTGGCTACATCGACCAAGACACCTTGGCTGCCACTGGCGTTAGCACTCCGAACTACACTGATATCGACAGTAGCCAAGGATTCTGGCAATTGCCATCTGCAAGCGCCACTATCAACGGTCAGACTGTTACCCGTAGCAATAATACTTCCATTATGGACACCGGAACTACACTCTGCCTCGTAGATGACAATCTCGTCGACGCTGTCTACAAGGCCATACCAGGCTCCAAATACGACCAGAGCAGCCAGGGCTATGTTTTCCCTTCCAATACTTCCGCAGATGATCTACCTGAGGTTAAGCTTGCGATTGGAGATGATTTCGTGGTGTTCCAGAAGGAGGATTTGGGGTTCGCAGATGCGGGGAATGGAATGGTGTACGGAAGTATCCAGAGCAGAGGCTCGATGGACATGGACATATATGGAGATGCTGTGTTGAAGGCCATGTATGCGGTAAGTTTAATCATCTTAAAAAGGGATTTTTGCTTGATATGAGGAAAGCTAATTTCTATTTTAGATTTTTGACATGAACAATGGGAGCCCAAGGTTCGGATGGGTGCAGAGGAAGGAAACGAACCAGAATACGTCGGCGCCTCCATCCTAGTAAAGTGCAATTAGTATGGACACAACAACAAGTCCCTTGAGAAAATAAAGAAACGTTTATTATACACTTGCACACCTACTTTGAGCCTATGACCTGCGTGCTAAACCATCCTACACTTATTATATTCAATTTCGCTTCACCCTCTACTCTCTGCTCTGCTTGCAGCAAGTAATTGACTTCCCCTTTGGCTCTTCCTTGCGTAGAATTTCAAGATTCCCTTTTTACAGATTTCCACTCTATAAAGACAACGCCGATCAAGGACAGTGACGACAACGCTACCGCCAGATACCATGTATGCGTCACCGCTCCATTGTATGCGATAAGAATTGAAGGTAGTATGTCCGAAGGCATGCTAGCTTGTAGCTCTGTTGCGCCAATTTTCAGTACCGCCGCTGGGTCGATGTTCGGCAGGCCGCTGAGGTTCTTGATGAGTTCATTGGTAAAGATGTTCTGTGCGACAGTTACAAATAGGGCGCCGCCAAACGTCTGTGCGAACGTCAATAACGCCGTGCCGATCGGGACGTCTCGAGAGGGAAGAACGGTCTGCGCCACTATCAGAGGCTGCTGCATACCGAATCCGACGCCGATTCCGAACATCGCTTGGTATCCGATCCATTTGGCATGTGCAGTTTCGATGGTGAATGTGCTAAGAAGACCAGCTCCCACGCTAGAGAAGATAACTGAAATATAGATGAATGGGCCGTAGTGTCCAATAACCGTGACAGCAACACCGCTGACAATGGATGCGATGACTACGCAGAGGATCATCGGAAGATTCATAATGCCAGACTTGACAGCGGAAGCGCCCTTGATGGCCTGAAACCAAATAGGAATCTGTGAAAATTGAGCAAATTAACTTGCAGTCAGTTCAGAAGGCCTCTCAACTTACATAGTAGAGCATTATGAAAAAGGAACCGCCCAAGCAAGTGATATACAATGCGCAGGACCATATACTCCGGTTTGCAAAGATCCGTGGGGGGATAGTGGCCTTTTCCTTCTTGTGCACCTGAATTGCAACAAATGCAATGAGCAAAACCCCAAAGACAATGATAAGGCCAATGATGCGGCCGTTAGACCAAGCGTATTTCGACCCACCCCACTGTAGAGCCAAAAGCAATGCAACTACCCCAGGCAGGAAGCAGAGAGTTCCTTCAATATCCATGAGTAGAATCTGTTCTTTGAGTGAGAGTGAGGTGAGTTCATCCTTCTTGGGGGTGGGGAGGAGGACTAGGATGAATATGGCAGCAATCCCCCCGAATGGAAGGTTGATATAAAAGCACCAACGCCACGTCAGCCTGTCAGTGAAAGCCCCGCCCATCAAAGGTCCTGCAACGCTTGCAATGCCATACATAGCGCCAAGGATCCCAGTGTAAGCTGGCCGTCTCTGCAGCGGAACGGATTCGGCGATGATGAGAATCGCCCCAGAAAATATACCTGCAGCTCCGAGACCAGCAACCGCTCGGCCAATGATAAGTGCGGCGGAGGTCTGTGCAGCTCCGCAGACTAAAGAGCCTATCTCGAAAATTCCGAGGGCCGTCAAAAACACCCATTTCAGAGAGTAGAATGTGTATAGTTTGCCGAACATGAGCTGGAAGCTGCACACGGTAAGGAGGTAAGCGGAGCCGTACCTACGTAGCTAATTAGTGACTTTCATTGTT
Organism: Periconia sp. TS-2; assembly: GCA_030378425.1. Classification (NCBI taxonomy): domain Eukaryota; kingdom Fungi; phylum Ascomycota; class Dothideomycetes; order Pleosporales; family Periconiaceae; genus Periconia; species Periconia sp. TS-2. The sequence continues at coordinate 104,768 of JASNQO010000007.1, forward strand.
TTTGCTTCACTTCGGTCGATCTTACCATCCCACATCATTCAAAGCATGAAAGTGATCGGTTATTCGAGGGATAGCTGTTGCGATAATGGTGTTGTCCTAGAGGAATATCAATGAGAGAACCAGAACGTGTATATAATCGCATTACTCACTAATGCCATACAGAGGACGGATACACCAAGAGCAAAGATAATACACATGAGCCTCCAGTTACTTGGGTATCCATTGTTATTCACCAATATGTCCTCGTTTCTATCGGTCCTTGTACTTCCCGCCGCCTGTGATGTAGATTCAAGATGAGCCTCCTCCATCTTGTCATGTTCTGTGTCAAGATCTCCTGCTGCGAGCTCTTGTTCTTTCGGTGGAGTAGACTCTCTTTTGAGAGCTTGCCAAAGGTCTGTAGATTCGTGCTTGGACATGTTGCTTTAGAGGTAAGCTGTGAATTTTGAAGAGAAAAAGCGAGGGATGTGATAAGGAGTTGGACAAATGGATAAAATCCAACAATGGTAGAAGACTAGATATATATACTTCGCACGGTAGGCTTTGCGTTGTCTCTCAATGTTCCTCAGCCACTGATGGTGACTCTGATTGGCCGGCTCGCACTTGTTGCTCGTAAAGAATTGCCCCACCGCACAGACTAATGCGAAGGTGGGTCCTGCACTGGTCTCAAAATAGTTTAGCTCCGCACCATGGACCGCTAACGAGACAGGAGACTCGAATGGAAGACTTCAAATGCACCGGTGTAAGGAAATGCCCATCGCGCGGAGCAGGATCCCAACTCTTTTAATTCTCCCTGGTGAGCGGCAAACTGAATCTCTAAGATTACACAGGCATCGCCCCTGAGACAAATTGCTATACTGGCCCAAAATGTCACTCAGCAACTAAAGGAAATACAGGTGCGACAATTCCTTTTACTCTTTAGCTAGAGAACTCCTGAGGTGATTCTTGGAAGGGTATATGACTTGACGTAGGCGAGGGGGAGTGTCGGCGTTGCTTGTTGACGTCGAATGGAGCCGTATGTGCTCCTTGTGGAAGCCCCAATCTACGTCGGTGCTATCTTGTTTCATGAGGAACGTGATGCAATGCAGGCCATCTTCGGTGACGGGCTCGGGGTCTATATAGAAATAGAATATACGTGCACCCACGGGAGGGAGACCACTTTCGCATGGCACAATGCCTGGCGTCAGGTTCGAGCTGGTTTCTTCTATTTCCATGACCCGCGACAGGACAATGTGGGTGTGCACAGCATCAAAGAAGTACTCGTGTCGTGGAACCCGTAGAAGTAAGTCCAGCGCTTTCCGTCGAACATGTGCCCAGCGACACTTAAATGCGACGAGAGTTAGGGGTTCGATGAGGCTTGTTTCGAACGAGCAGGCTGGAGGAATGCTTGTTTGATCATCTGTGTAATGTCCCGTGGGAATCAACGATTCTGTTATTCGAATTACTTCCTGGAAATCGCATAGATGCTTATCCCATTCATCCTCTGTGCTGAAGCCTGCATATATCCCGATTTTCATAGCCAGCCACGAAAGACGGAGAAAATCGATTCCATGCTTTTCTTCTTCTGTCCAGCGACCTCGGTGACGCTCGACCAAGCACTCAAAATTGACCCGCCAGTGGGTAATTGTGCGCCGAGTTCGATCCGCATATGTAGCTGTAGAGATTGCATCATCATTAGCGAAGTTGTGTATGCCCATATTAGCTCGGAAAAGTTTAAGACCAGAATTATTTAGATCAAGAAGTCCCACTCTTGCCTCGGAAAGGTTGTTAAATACGTTGCCAAGGATCGGAATGCCCATATCGTCAAGTGGATTGAGAGAGAAGTTGGTTTTTGTCTGGCTGAACTCTCGGATTGACATGTTCACCGAGCTCAACATCGGGGCTAGATCTGTTTCAAGAAACGAAGACTGGAATGAAGTATAGGATTGACCCCATGGGCGATCGGGTTGGCCGTGCTTATCGCGATGTGCCTGAACGAGTTTGATCCCACTGTCGATATGATTGAGGGCAGATTCAATTCTTCCCAAAAGCCCTTCGAGGTAGACGAAAGCAATGCATGCTACGATAACGACGGGAAGAGCGTCAACACCAGTAGATGCCCTCCTGATAATTGCACTGATGGCTTTGTTGTAGAACTGCAATGGACTTGATACGACTTGGGTCACGGGCCTGCAAGTTATAGGATCCAGACCAAACATCTTAGTTTCGTGTAGAATGCCTATCGCTATAATGATGTAGCGTATACTGGGTTCTGTGAGAGCGAGCTGCTGAATGCAGGTTTTCCAAAAAGATCCACCGAAGTAACGTGATAGTTGCGGAGCTGTATTATGATAGAAGAATTCGAGTGCCCGACTCTCCGTGGTAGAGACCGTAGTGGCCTGGGAGATAGTGATTGGGAATACGTAGCCGTCACATCTCCTACCAGAGCGAGTACAGCTTCACAGTCCAACTTAGCTTAACGCAATCGCATCTACCTGAGTCACACTCACCGAAGACACTGGGGCCTGACCTCATCACATTTCACTCGTCGTATCCTAGAAATAGTTCATGAATGTCGTTGATGGCCTGGTAGGCTATTGGGTAGCATACTTGCATGTGATACAGCCCGTCCGAACCTTGGGTTTACTCGAACGCACTCTTTTTGTGGTTTTTTCCATGAATCATGAGAACCGATCTAGATTGCACACTGGTAGCTCTGGGAAGTAATTATAACGGAGGGAATGGAGGTAGTATGTGGCAGGACCCTTTTAAATCCGAAAGAGCCCGAGCGCGTCCAGGATCGGGGTCTAAGCGAGAGGTCATCGCGCGATCTGACTAATCTGCACGTGACCTAGTTTCATCACAACGCCTGATGCCTCACTAAAGCAACCGTAGTAGTTTTCTTACCCGCTCTCTTTGTCAATTCTTGTGATAATAGCATCTATCATATATTAGCGTCTACTGATGTGTTGGAGATCTCCACTTCTAGTATTGAATTGTTATCGAGCATAGGGCGGGTGGATGTATGACTGTTTTTAAGACTCGTGCGGTGAAACTAGTTTGTACTTCCGGAAATTCTCGAGGTTAATAGCTGGGCAAACTCCTAAGTGCCACATTTTGCTAGTAGTTTCAAGCCCGTCCATACCATCAGAGGATTGTTCTTTTTTAGCCCTTGGGGAAAGCTTCTTTCATGAATTGGGCCTCTGTGTTTATTTTCTCACTTTGTTCCACACCGCAAAGGCTGTAGTAGAAGTTATAGTCTATATCAATAATATATATATCACTGTACTAGGAAGGTGAGTGTGGATTCACGTCTTACCCTCCTATATTCATCAGAAGTCATTTATCCCGCTTTTTGCAGTACTTTAACATAGTCATCACAACTCACCAGCCCAGGCCCTTAAGTAGCCTCATCTGAGCTGCAGCAAATAACGCGAGTTTATGACTAGCTAGCCGTATACTTACGGAGAAGGCAACCGCGAAGCAGCGGATGGGGCGAAGGCGGTATGGACAAGCCATTTGCAGTGTGCACCTGTGGCTGTAAGGTCAAATATGATGGGTGATGTCCAAATATAACTACAGTGCCGTTGTAAGAGAATAAAAGTAGCACGCCGTCGTTTTATTCCTGAGGATACAGTGCTGTTGCTATAAGCTTATTGAATTCCAGGGTGGCACGGCCAGTACACAGCCCCATATTCAGATCTGCACTAGGACTAAATCCTTCGGCGTCTATCACCTCTAAGCCCCTAATGTGAATTGTGATACTGACTCTTTGGATTCCTTATATTTAGGTAGATCATGCCACTCTTCATCAAAGAGGAAAGGTTTTCCCTTAGCTATGAATCACAATGAACCTGTAGAAACGGATCACAGTATCTTGTAATAAGACCACAGAAAAGACTACCCGGACTCAACTCTCATCTCAACCCTTGATTCGCCAGATTAACATAGGAAAAATTCGTAAGTCCAAATAAGGGATTTTATGCATCGATATTTCGTGGTAGAAGCACGATCGGTAGGTCCAACCGAGGAAATTTGTGCGTTTAGCAGCTTTACTTGCGCGGTACACGCCTGCCCATGATTTCGTGACCATACTCGGTGAGAATCAAGCTAGAAATCTACTTAATCTAAGTAGATGCGTAGAAGCAGCCAGGGCTAGAAGTCGCCAAGTCTGCTCTAGCCAAGCGTGAAGGGGTTGCATGTTAGCTTATCCTACCATGTACCAGGTACCCCAAGTCTGCTACTTTGACACGTCAGTAAGCAATGTAGTTTTCTCGAGCTCCGGGCTCATAGACTGGTGATTATTGTCCAGGTATACCAGATGCGTTGCATTAACATGACGGAAAACGTGGAATTCGAGGGCATCGCGCAAAATAGCTTCATTTTTGAGGTTGTTTGAAAATATTAGGACGCGACGATAGTCTTCAATAGACAGGTGAATGCGCGTCTGGACGTTGTGCAGGAGTCGCTGCAGGATCGGGCGACATATACCTTTACTGCGGGAGTAAGTGGGGTAAGAGGATATCGGATTCGGAGAGTTTGGTGTAGGTAATACGAGTGTATACGAAAGCATTGAGGGTGGTCTGGCTGGCGGTCTTGGCTGTTGCGTGGTTAGACTTTGTAACTGTTCATACAATTAAGAATTTATTATTATTAATAATCGCAATATAGCATTCGATTACCTCAGTATTCCATCTTCCTCGTCACTGCTCTCTGCCCATAGATGCCGCCGCTCGTGTTCCATCTCCTCTTCAGAAAGTGAAACTTGCTGTTGCCATGGCCTGCCAATACAGTACTGCTTCAACGCAGCTTTCCCGTGATCCCACAGCAAATGGAAGCCTGCATACCCTTCACTTCGCGTCTCTTGACGCACCAGCCATGGATCCTCATCGCAATACCAGCTATCCTTTCGCTTGACATGACGCTCGATAGTTTCCTGTAGTGTGAAACCTAACTTACCGCGCCGACCTTCGCGCTTGTAGAACTGGAATTTTGGAAAGTGTTGTTGCATCCGCGGTCCAGGGGGGTCTTCGCCGATAGGCAATGGTATCCAGCACATCTCTCGGATAAGGTATACTTGCTTCATTGAGAGCGAGGCAATGGTTTGTTGCCATTGTTGTTCGTTCAGTCGTATGAGATTCCAAAGCTGGTAGTATGTACGGATAAAACGGCGGCGCTCGGTTTTCGTGAGTTCTTTTGGATGCCTCCCATCAGGATAGACATCTCGGAAGTTCTTAGCTAGGCATGATCAGTCTAGGACTCTTTATTGATGATTGGTACTTACCGGAGACGTTTTTTGCGATTTTGTCATTAAATTGATTCGTGATAGATCCTACAAAGTTTGCACGATGCATAATGCTCAAAGCATCGTTGGGTGTGATCTTAGTGTTTCCCGATATTACAAATTGAAGTGCGGGCCAAGCTTATGGTACAAGGGTAGTTTGCAGGCACTTCATTCTAAGTGGCAGCTATACTTGCGTAAGCAATATTGTTCAGCATTACGTGTTGGTATCTAGGTTTTTTTACGATGTTTTCGTGCGAGAAGTAGTGCGGCACGTGGGTGGCTAGACCCATAGAATTCCATACGAGAAAGTAGGATTGACTCAATCCATGAATTCCGTACGATAAGTAGTGTGGGTTTAATCCATGAACTTCGTGCGAGAAGTATTGTTGGCTTAATCGATGAATTTCGCGCGAGAGTTAAGTGGCTGGATTCATAAATATGGAGCTTTTGGTAGATAAATACTAAGTAATCAATCACCAACATAGTAAGCCCTCTACGCGCTGTGTACTGTACGGGCTGGGCAGCCTCGTCGTCATTATCATTGGCCCAAGGTTAAGGCGAAGGTGGAAGTCCGCTATCTCCATCATCCAGTTCATCCTATTGTAGCATGTACTTCGCCGGTGCTGAATTACTCAAGCTGATTACCCTAGCTCAAAGGATGTTACATACCTTCTAAATGTCTCTACTATAGCGTCAGGTAATAGTTATTTCCAACTGCTTGATAAATATTGAGCCTCTAGGAGGCACATTAAGAAACACAGCTTTAAAATTAAATATACAATTAAGAATAATAGGGCGGTTTAGCCGTAGAGCTCTGACAGTTCCAACGTGCTAGCTGCGATCAGGCTAGTAAGATTGTTCTAGAGGCCAAGTCATTCTTCATGTAAACTTAAATCCAGGTTGTCCATCCATGGACAGAACACAATACGGATATAGCCAGTGGATGTACTGATACAGATCCTAGGCCAACCATTCTTAGCGAGAAGTTGGAACTACTTAGGGCTGAAACACGGCGGGTTGAGATCTCCTGAATCTAGGTGGTTAATGTCACGGTATCAATGTTCGGCCCGGCTGTCGGTTCCCGCAGGCGCCTTCTCCTGGCAATGCCCTACAATAGGCAAGATGAACTACGATCTGACAAGCACTAAGCAAGACGCCCCCAGTATCTGACAAGCACTAAGCAAGACACTCCAAGATCCGACAAGCTCTTCTTGGAAAATTGGCACGTTGAACAGACCTTTCTAAGCCGTATTATTGCAACTGTTTCTATTTACAATCACGATCGTTAGCTCTAAGTGGCCTGAAACGCTGTTGGCGTGTAGACAATTTGCAACAAGCGGTCTAGTTGCATACGCGCCCTGTGGAATCCAGAAATGACAGTGTCACTACAGGCAGATTGAACCTGGGAGGCAAAAGCAATCGCTCAGCTGACGATCGAAATGAAACAATGTTCCATGGGGCACAGCCGTATGGACAGCTTGGATCTTGAATTGGCCAAAGTGTCATGAGAATAGAAATGAACAGCTGTTGGTGTCTTGATTATTTCTAAATCTGTTCTACGACGCTGTGCATTTAAGAGGCAGGTTAACGCTCTTCAAAGCTGTTACAGAAGACAACTCAGCAATCCTCACGACCAACCCCCCGTGTTCATAAACGATGCGTTCACAGCCGTCTCTTTATCGGCTTCTGCCACTCTCTCTTCTCCTTTTGAACTCTCTACCAGGCAGTACTGCATCGGCCGAGCTTGCACGGCGCGGATGCAAGTGCTCTAAGCAAGACACCGATGATGATGGCAATTGCAGACCTGTTGTTCTGAGCGATGTCGCTGATCAAGTTGCCGATAGTGGTAAAACTGGTATCGGGTTCGAGTTTGAAACGGGCGAAATCAGGCTGAAACCTGATGATTGCTCTCGAGATAAGATAGTAAAGGCGAAGGGCCATGTTCTCGCTGGGCGTACTGGCACCAATTAGGAGTTAACAGCCGATACTACTGAGGATGATGAGATTGATGTGGAGTACATATTAAACGGCAAGACAATCACACTCGGCTCTGGAGATCTTAAAAAGGCAGCCGAAGACGTGGCCAAGGATATTGTAAGTTGTTTTCTCCAACCCGAGCAACCACCTTCTAATATTGAAATAGACGGATTGGAACCCCTGGAGCGGGATGGATTCGAATTCCTTCGAAGTCGATCAAAACGAGTGCAAAAATTGGAAGGTCATACTGCCAACGGAATTGGGGGAGGCAGCAAAAGTAACATTCGCACTCCAGGCCACAGCCCCGCTAGCCGTTGAAGCCGTGCAAGATTTATTTGGAAAAGCCATCAGGGGAGAAGGCTCGAAATTGCTTCCTAGTAAAACACTCCCGGCCACGGTCTATGTTACCAAAGATTTCTTCCAAACATCCCCGGGTGGACTTGCACCAGATTCGCTCAAGGATGATATCTTAGGATATTTCTCGGTAGTGCTGTCCTACGCAAAGGCGGACAAGAAGGGCGACGAAGATTCAAGTGTCAAGGATGTGATCTCTATCATGCTACGTAATGACTTCAGCTCAACCTTCAAGCTTTTGAAGGATCAAGGAGCTATGCCAGGAATCCAAGGGTCACTGTGGGATTTGGTCAAGACTCTTTCTTGCTATAAAAATAATGGCAATGACGTAGTGTAAGTCCTATATTCCCTACATTGATTAGTTGATGCTAACCTTTTCAGCTTTGATAATAATTTCTGCGATGGGGATGCGGGCTCTCCAAAACCAAAAGACGGGAAATTGGAAGGCATGACATATGAACGAGGAGGCGACAAGTGCACAATGAAAGAATGGATAGACGCCATCGAGGCGGGCACGACTCCAGATCCGATTTCACGAGTGGATCAAAAGGTTGATGGATCTGTAGGTCGTTTTCGCGACAACTTTGAGGTCATCTTGAACACACAACGGAAGGTTCCGATCTGGGAATTTCGACGACTCAAAGGCGCGACGCCGGAACAGTTGGGAACCAGGGTCGAGGAAGTGGAGAATGAGATCAAATCCTACCACGACAAGCTTGCAAATGCACCTCGAATGCTACGAAGGAAGCCAAATGCAAAGTACTCCCACATCAAGCGGGACGATCCTTCAGACGTATGCGATGAGCCAACACCTACGAAATCGCAGGGTACGAATACGCCACCCCCGACCACCCCATCGCCAGAAATGCCATCCTGCTCGATGCAGTATGCGGATCCCGACCAAGGCATCAATCGAAGGGGATGTGTCTGTGGCTCGACGACACTCCCTTTGCTGACCATCCCCGACGCGACCAAGGATACCCAATCCTGCTCTTACACAGCGATGCCAAGCTCAAGCGTTTCTAATCCCATCACTATAGCACACCAGACATACACTACCAACTGTTACGCGTGTACCTTGGTTGGTGGCATCGCAGACACTCCATCATGCGCCACAACTCCAGTCTCAGGATGCGTACCCACCACTCCCCCCACCCCAACCGCTACTGTCTGGCTTTCAAACAACTCAATTCCAATCGGAAACGAAAACAACAGAAATAGCGGTGCAGATCTCCGTAATGAAGTCTTTCAGAAATTGAAGGCGCTCTGTCCCGATAACGCAAACGCATGCAACTCTAAGGGCACCGCGGAAATAGATCACGTAAAGACGATAGTCGGCGATGACCCCATGGAAGAGACTATAAAATTCGTCATCCAGGACAGCCAGTATCATAGCCTCAAGGAGCGAGACCAGATGCTTGCGGCAGCCGTCGCCTCGTGGGAACAGGCTGTATCGAAGTCGTGCAAGGAGGTTGAATATGAAGACTACGAGGATCTTACGAAATCTGGTTGCGGAACTGGAACTGTAAAACGGGCATTGATGACGCCTGAGGAACGGAGGAATACGCGCAGGGCTCCAGCACCGGTTTGTGATGATTGCAGTCCCCCGCCGCCACCAGAGTGTCATTATAAGGCGACGGTCTGTACGGGGCCTGATCATATCAGTGAGTTTACTCGCCTTTTCAAGATGATTAATCCTTTCTAATCCGATCTACAGATCCCGTCCTTAGTGGTACAAGCGACGGTCCATACTCCAACCACATGAATATCCAACTCTCGTTTGAGATAGGCAGCGGCTCGGGCTTCAATGAATTCATATGTGAGCTAGTTGTCGATGGTCTGACGGCGCTGGCTATGGCAGTTGCTCCGGAGCTTGCTGGTCCTGAGATGTGGGAAGACATTGAGCTGCAGGCGATATGTGAGGGGATGGCGGACCAGATTGGGTCGCGCGACGTCAATGTTACCGAGAATGCTTTGCTAATTGGCGCATAGTAGTGAGGACAAGGGGTGGCATATTTCCCCTTTGTTTCGTGACATCAGCATTTCTGGGAGGTTTATTAACTTTTGGGTTGCATCTATATAACATTTGTATAATAACATTTGAAACATACTCTTCAACTTCTTGACATATCGAACATTTCAATAGTCTCAGAATTTTGCCTGCGGATCATACTTGAAGAAATCCTGGCTAGCTTCCTAGCCTCATGTACTTAATGGCTCTCTTCGAGCATCTAGCTATATGAATCAATCATTCACCTACTCATTTTGCAGTTCCCATTTTATAACATCTTCTATTTACTGGTGTGTAACATCAGTGCCTAACCCTCTTGAAAAATGTATATAATGGTCTCCTCGACCTCTGTCGGCCACATTGGCTATATGTATCATTGTACTAGGAAGCAGGTGTGGATTCACATCTTGTCTCCCTAAGTTTATCAACCTCCTAAGTCAGTCAGCCAATCATCAATCCTAAACTTCTTCTGTCTAATATCTGGACACATCTTATATGTCTACTCCCGTGCATTCCATTGATACTTTGACAGTCCCAGAATCGTTAAAAGGAGCTAAAAGGGTTCGAATATAGACCTCAGGTACTATATCAACTTATACATCAGTACTCGAGAGCTTGGAAGAACGACTATGGAAGAATGCGCAGCATTGCATTGCCTATAAGAGTTTTTAAAAAAAAGACTATTATTAATATAAGCTTATCTCAAATTGCTATTCCGCTCTGTCCTCAGAAACCTCTCCTCCCTCCAGCTAGGTCCCCACTTTATGATTACTAGACCAAGCGGCGTGAATACAGCAAGCACCAATCCTATAAATGTGTAACACCACCCTAACCCCATCGCATCAATGAGATACTGTATAACGCTCGTACCGCCCGCACTCAACAAACACCGACACACATTCAGAGCCGCTGTTACCGTTGCTGGAGACTGCGGATACAAATCTATTAACAACGCCTGCTGCATGGCCATTGTGCCCGATATCGTGCCGCCGCCGATAAATAGGATGACAAGGGGTGCCGCGAGATTGGTTCTTGCGGTCAGAGTCCAACCCCAGGCTATCATACAGGCGCTGCCAATCAAAGCTGGCAGCCAGAGAACCTGGAGCCGCACTTTCTCGACAGGAAAGTGCCGAAGATCGTCGCCCCGGCGCAGGTGGAGTGGGTGACCGATTCTGAGGGCAACACGGCGGAAGTTCCAGTCTAGAAATTTACCGGCGGCTATGGTGCCGATAGCGGAACCGATGCTAAAGGGGCTAGGGAGTGTAAGAAGGTTTGTAAGTGGATGATTGGGGGAGAGACTCACATGTAGCAGAGGCCGATTTGGAGCTGGTTGAATTTATAGACGTCCTCGAATACCGAGGGAATGGGGACCATGATCATGTAGAAGCCTGTGACCATCAAAGCAGTGAAGAACATAATGAGAGCAACATCCTTCTCTACTATGATAAGCAAGGCCTTCAATGGATTTGGTATTGTTAGTCGCGGCCGCGCTGGAAGTCCATGCTTCCGTTGCTGTCTCTCAAGCCTATTCATCGCATCTGGCCCCCGCTTTCTTCTATTCTTGCGATCCTCAATTATATTCCAAACAGTCCTATTCCAACTCTGCGGCGGAACTGACCCATTACCAACAACCTTTCGACAAGTCTCCGGCAAGAAAGGGATATAAACCATGAGATAAACCCCACTCGCGATCACCAAGAACCAAAACAACGCTCTCCAGCTCAAGAATTGCGTCAGAAGTCCACCAATTGTCGGAGCGATGGCTGGTCCCACCATCATCCCTGCTTGCACATAGCTGATGTATCCGGAGCGTTCAGCCGGTGTAGCAATATCGGCCATAACTGCATTCCCCAAGGCAATAGTCCCACTGCTTCCCGTGCTCTGGAGAGCTCGTAATACGAGTAAGGCTGCATAATTGGATTGTAGAGCCAGCGCGACGTTCGCAACGAGGTAAATACAGAGCGTGAGAATGTACACAGGCCGCCTACCCATCTGATCGGCCATGTCACCGAAAAACATAGGCGCAAGGCCCTGCAAAATCATGTATGTGGTCACACTTAAATTGATGCGGCCAACTGAGACGTGGTAAAAGTCGGCGAGGACGTCCAGCGCGGGCAAGTAGATCAGAGAGGAGACAGGTGAGAATAGGCTGCTGATTGCTGACATAATGATAATAAAGACCTTGACGCGATGCGTGAAGACGGTGTAAGCAACTTCAGGGGCTATCGCACCCGCTGGTTCGGTCGTAGTTGCTGCGACTGAAGCTGCTCCAGCATTTTGAGACTTTGGGGATTTCTCAGGATCTGTAGAATCCAGCTTCTCGGCCATGATGGAGAAAAATCAAGTAGTAAGAAAATAGAAGATGAAGAGCTAGAGGGAAAAGAGGAAAGGAGAGATGTAGAAAGCTAATGCCATCTGGAGAAGAACGTGTAGCCAGGATGGTCAGTCGCGTCGGTGTTAGCCTAAGTCCGAATTGTTCAAGGCGTTAGCGACCGAGCACGTAGATTCCGACCACCCCACAAAAACCTTGCCGCTACCAAAAGACGCGTATTTCAATTGCTACTGCTCCAAGACTTTGAGCGCGTAGATCTTAAAAAGTTCGAGGGTTTTCTCCGTTGCGGAGAAGGAGTTACTATATAGCACTAATAGCGATGATGGAGGCGAAAAGGGCAATGACTGGTTAACCTCACCCCTGTGTAACGAAAGACGCTTGCATCCCGAAAGAACCGGGATGTACCTTGACTTCGCAGCAACGTCAATCCAACAACACTATATGCTCTCTTCCAATGAATCAATAACATGATTTACGCATACTTGGGAAGCTATTTCGTAGGTCGCATATGACAAGCGGAGGAAATTATTGATTATCACTCGAGAAATAGAGTGAATTCGGAGAAGATCACACCTGGGATCAAGGTATACGAGCTAAGCTCAATCCAACGTATTGGCTTTTCCGTTGTCAAATATATAAGGGTTGTTTTTGTCCTATAGTTATTATTTTCAGTATAAGTCCTTGACTAGCATATGTACAATTCTGACCTCAGTGTTGATATTACGCCTCGAACAAATTGCTCATAAGATTATCAATATCGACAATACAAATCCTGTCTCAACATGACATAGCAGATGTTCCAGTGTTCACTATAACAAACTTCATTGATATTGATGAGCGAAGTAGTTGATTGATTGAAGCTACGGAGAGAACGAGACAAATACACACTGTGGGTGGCCAAAAATGGCCATAATAGGCATGGCCGCAAGGCAGCTGCACACAGAAGGCCTACCCGCCAACAGATATCTATATACGCCTAGAGAGGCCTTGATTAAGCTGTTAGCATGAGGGATAGCTACGAGGAACACAAAGTAACTTACGCAGAGGCCTCGCGGTGGCGGTGGATGGCAGCAGCAGCAGTGGGCAACCAGCAGTGGAGGGCCAGCGGCAGTGGGGGGCCAGCAGTAGCAGTAGCAGCAGGAGCAGGAGCAGGAGCAGCAGAAGGAGCAGCAGGAGCAGCAGCAGTAGGGGTCGGGGGGTTCGATTGGTGGGTCTCGGGGATTATACTTCCCCAGCGGTGGGCTGATCGACCCTCAATATATCATGTTAGTAACAGCCAAGAGGAATAGCGAATCAATAACTTACAGAGCGACCTTCTCCTCCCTCCCTGGCAACAGGGCCGGGGAGGGGGTTGACAAGACCGGAAGTTGTTTGCTCAGTGAGTCTCGGGGATTATACTTCCCCAGTGGCAAGAAGATCTACCCTTAATGCATCATGTTAGTAACGGCCAAGAGGAACAACAAATCAATAACTTACAGAGCGACCTTGCCCTCCGGCAGGACCGGGGACAGGGCCGGGGCCGGGGAGGCCGGCCGTGGTCTACCCTTATTAGCTCTAACTTACCGACAAAAACAGTGTCTGGGCAGTGTAGATGTTGATATAGAGCGTGGATGAGGATCGTAGATGAAGGAATGCTTACAAAAATGAATCGCTATACAGTATACACTAGGAGTTATGTTAGCAAAGTTCGAAGGCAGCAAGATCAAGAACATGTAATAGCAAGTAAAAAAGAGTATATTTACTGGCAGCGGGCGGCAGGCAGGCGGCAGGCAGGCAGGCGGCGCCGGACGAAGCGGCCCTTAATGCATCATGTCAATAACATCTAAGAGGAATTACAAATCAATAACTTACAGGGCGACGACCACATCCTCCTCCCTCCCAACGCCTTCGGCTTCCCACCTCTCGTCATTCCACACCGCATAGGGATCGCTTTCCCGCGGCTGAAGATGGCGAATATGGCCCATCGAAACACCAAGGCTTCTGCCGATCGATTCTAGCTCGGTCGGTGCCCACCCACGACCCAATGGGACGACGTGGGTGTGGGTGGCTGCCTCATTCTTGTCCAAGATGTTGAGCACATGCTCGATGACATTGAATAGGGTCCACGGCCTGCATTGCCAGCCCTCGGATAGTACGGGCGACACTATCTCAACGCCGTCTAGAGCAATTGTTAGCCATGCTTGACACAAACGGAATTTAGTGGCTCAACAGCTTTCCCCCATCACCTCCGCCTTTGTAAGTGAGCTGTTGCTCTCGATACCCCAGAGGGTATAGTTCTTAGCACCTTTTGGAGCTCGAACCTCAGAGGCCAGTCCCGCCTTATCGAGTGCGTGGTGCAGGTACTGTTTGACGGCGACTGCGTTGTGCCGGTGCACACCCTCTCGTCGTGAGGGTGGCCGCCGCCGCCGCACCTCTTTGTAGCCTAAGTCTGTTAACTCGTCTAGCTTGTCAGACTTGACCTCCAGCATACCTTCGAACTCGAAGCTGAAGCCAAGACGAAGATCGGGGCCGAAAATGACAGCCATGGTGAGCTAGGAATTTATGGGATACTTAGCTGATATATATAGCTGTAAATATAGCTATAGCCCAAGGCTGAAAAGAGTGTGTGGTGTTGGTGAGGGAACACAGAAGAAAGTGCAGCATGAGATGACAACAAAACTCGTTTACCGAGAGAGCTCCTTCCTGACAATGTCCTTGCCATGCGTCTATCTATCGACTGTTAGCAGCAATCACCACCCAAAGCGCATATTTGCAAGCGCTGCTCGACGGTCCTCTATAGATGGGGAAGAGTGTTGGGACGTTCGTGGCATCATATCCGCGACAGAGTCGGAAGCAACGATTGCCGTTTAGGAGACCGACACCCAGATCGTGAAGCATGAAGCGTGAAGCATGAAGCGTGAAGCGCGTGAAGCGTGACATTCATCTTCGTACCCAGAGTCCAACCGTCGAAAAGCAATACAGACGAATGGTCTTTCGTGTTACAGCCATAGGCATATCTGGGCCAAGAGAAAATGGTGCATGGGCTGCACAAAGACCATGAGGCTCTGCTACCGCAGTTGTTTGCGAAAGTGATCCCTCGACTCCTGAGGCCTCTAGAGATGCATGGCCGCTCAATCAAACCTGCACTAATCCATAGCGACATCTAGCATAGATATATCGCGACAAGCGCCGATACAGGCGAACCGCTGGCATTCCATCCGATAATGATTGCACCACTCAAGCTAAGCAACACTAGCGAGCTGTGCGGGGAACCTTGTGGCCACTCTATAACCACCTCGTCTCGCTTCCCCGCTTCTCCGAACCGTTACAAAGGCATTACAAAGGCAAGTATTCCAGATATCTGCTCGAACGCCTTCGGCACAGAAGGTAGTTCATTTTTTACACGTAGTGAATATCTACGTTTCAAGCATTATCAAGCAGAACGACAGTTAACTACATTCCTGTTTTGACCGTCATAGTACTTAGATCATCATTGGAGATCCTGGCAACACGTCCAACCCTGTAATTTAATTAGCCCCTTCCTCAAACATTTTTAACGAAGTTGGCAGTGGGTAAAGGGCTGGCGACACTTACATCCGTCTACGTCCTCTCGCACAGTCTTCTTGATCTGGCATTTGTTTGCCACGTCAATCGTCTGCGTTTTCAGCCCACCACACTGCGCGCTAAAGCACCCGTTGTCATCCATGGCCTTCTGCAGGGCATTTTCTTGCCATCCGAAGACATAATCACCGTGTTGGCCATATCCCGTATTGTCACCGGTGCTGAGCACAAAAGGCTGGGAACCATCCGTCGGCCACAAGCTCTTATCATTAAATCCGGTAGTATTCCAGACAACCTAATCACGGTTTTGATGCATTAGTGAGTGTTTGGAATTTCCAAAAGCACATGAGAATAGGGTAGCAAATACCTCGAGCATAAGCTGTGGGATTTTCACCGGGTGTGTGGATGGACAGTTTCCTGTAGATAGGAAGTTCGATGGGCCAGCGGAGGGATAGGCAACATGGGTTTTATGATCGGGTGAGTCCAGATTTTTGCCGTCCCAGCACCTGGATGATACGTTGATTAGCATTGAAATGGATCACGCCTCTATGGAGTTATATGACCAGAATACATACGTCGGGTATAGAATGTTAGATCGGATGCCACCTAGACACGGTTGTGGAGGGAAACCCTCGAAGTCTAGTTTCGCATCCGAACACGGAGCTGCATTGTCACCACCGTAGTTAGGACCTGAATAGCAACGGAAGCAAGATTGCGATTTATATTTCTTGGATCGGTTCATTGGATCCCCCACGAGCATGCGGAAACCCTGAGGATCTCATGAGTACATAATCTGTGGACCAATCAGGGGAAGATGGCTTTACCGGCTTAAATGCAGTCACGGTGTTCTTCTTCGGAGCGATGTAGTACACGGTAACACCGCCGTTTGTCTGCGTATCGAATCTGTCATTGAATAGAAACCTGGCCATTTGTCAGATTCATGTTATCAACGATCTTTCGTACGTCATTGCTTGACATCCTCATCTCATCTTCACCGGTAAGAGCACTGACCTGTTCGGCATCTGTGGCACACGCTTGTAACTTCCATTCCTGTGTTTGAAGTAGAGGTTCGCAGTCCAGTAATTGCTACGATCTACGCGAATTAGCATGTCATTCGATGAGAGGTCTTTCAAAGCAGGCATAGATCACATACCTTCGGGTGGACCACATGTTGTGCAGTCCGCTACTTTTGAAATATCTGTACTAGGCATAGAGGCATTGAAGGCATTGCCACCAACAACTTGGTGCGTATGGGGCGTCCCAATCATTCCAGGGTTTACGAGGGGATCGAGGCGCTCAATCGTAATTTGTGAGCATCCGAAACGGAGATGATTGAGGCCATTGAGATTTTGTGTGTACGCAACGGCTGCGAATAACAACGCGTGCCAAAACATGATATGCAAGATTTGTGCAATTCTTATTTATGGAGAAGGAGTTTCCAATGGAGTAAAAGTTGAAGAACGAGGGTTGGGGGACTTACTGTTGATATTGGTGAAAAGAACAAGGGCCGTAGAAGCCGATAGGCCGGTAGTCGCCAAATCTCACTGCCGCGCCACGCCCTCTTAAAACCAGATATATGGTAAAACAATATCTTCTAATTAATCCAAGTCGCACAAACCCCATTCCATCGTGGGAAAAGCAGTACTTGAACCCAGTGGCGATGTGTTTGCCTCGGGAAGATGCTACCGCCACTCCTTGAGCTAATGCTCGCATGGGTGAGGCATCGGCAGCCATCCTAAAGCGACGAAAGGGCAGGCGGCTCGTATACCAACCTTGCGACTCAAAGCGCCATGTTGAAATCTTGCCTTGCACGACTCGTAATGTGCAGAGCAGGGACGAGACTATCTCAGCCTGATGCGGCATGATAGGGTGGCGCACATGAGCACGGTAAAAGTTGACATGTATAATATCGCACTAATAGCTGCCCGAGCACGATATTCGCCAACAACTGCAAAACCCAATCCAAAGGTCCTAGCGATCTGATTATTCATCAACTACGAGTCCTACCAATGAATTCCGCGTGAGCGCCTTCGTACGTACTCAATAAGACTAGATAGGTGCGGCAGTAGCACAGGAGAAAGTTAATGTCGCATTGACTGAGAGACTAGGTCGATTTACTATACAAAACAGCCCCTTCATAAAAACAGGATACATAACGGTAACGTCTCATGTTACAACTCGATCAATGCCTCCGTGAAGGCTCCTAACCTTCACACTAGTACTCCACGCGCTACTCATCATCCTCACATAGCCACAGCAAGGGATCTCGTAGATCTATCAAACTGTTGTGTGGCTCAACGCGGCAGTCTTTAAGATGCTCTAGAAAAGCATCTCTAGTGTAAAGCACGTGTTCGTTCCGTGTGCCCAAACAAGTGGAGCAGAATATACCTTGCTCTGCATTCGAAGCTGTTGAGTCTGGCCAAGGTGCAATCACAATAGACATATGAGGGTATAACGAGTAGTGGAGTGGATCGCGTAGTACAGTAACGGTCCCCAGGTCTGGATACCCTTTTGACATAAGCTCTTGGCGGTCATAGTACTCCATTGCAAGCTCTGATGCATTGGCTCCATCATGGCGCAATGGGCTCCACCCTAGCTTCTTAATCAAACGGCCTTTAGGACATTCATAGAGTGTATGACGCTCCTCCATCTTGAATTTATTTATGCCATTCGTGAATGTGCCTAGCAGTGGTCGAAAACTGGGCCAAACGGCGAGCTGTTCGGGCCGAACCCTAAATTCGTGAACCATCTCTTCTTCCGTGCATGGCATATTATCCATAGTATCGGAACTAATAGACATATCGGGAACAAAATTCGTACAATTAAAGCAAAGTCGTAGGCAGGCTGATAAGTTGATGCATTGCGCCAGCATTCCGCATACATCACACTCCCTCTGGTAGAGCTTTTGACAGAGTTGTGTTGCTGTAATATGTAGAGAGACCTGCATTGCTACTATTCCCTTCGCGGTGTTCGGCGCGATGCGGAGAGCTGTGCGTAATGGTGAAATCGTGCTAACGAAATAGTTCAAGTACCGGTTACACCGCCGAAGTCGCATAAGATCGACAATCGAAAGATCTTGAAGAATATCAAGGAGGAGTTCATTTGGAAGACTAGTGAGCCCCCTAAGATCTCTAGTAGGTGGGGTAGGGTCATTGATTAAGAAGACAGGCGCCATACGGTCAAGGAGTCGATCTAAATAGAACCATTTCCTGCGGAGATCGGCATGCGTGTATGTTAGGCTCTCAATATTGAGATCGGTTGGAAGCGCCATTGGAGGATATCGTAGAAGAAGTCGTTGTCTTCGTACTGTGTTCGGCGGTGTCGGTCGATTGATTCTGAGGTTGAATTTATGCAAATTGGTGACGGAAGAAGCTGTTTCTAAGTTGACTGGGTATCTCTGAGTCATAATTTTAGGTTGGAAGCTGGAAGTGTGGTTCTTGAGGCGTCGTACCATGGTTGATATCTAAAACTACGTCACATGATAAAGATCATGCGGGTAGACAGGGAGCTTATTATTAATACTACTTGTCCAGAGGACCTTATTATTTATGGAGTTCTTGAGCATGGTGCGGTCGACGTCAAGTAGAACATAATTAAAAAATGCAGTGAAAAGCAGAACCTGCCGTCTAGAACTTTAAGTCCATTTGTTGCGCTTGTCTGTTCGATATGCATTCTCATACAACATTCCCCTTGTCTTTTAGATGTTGCATGAAGTTGTCCACTTCCTCGACGATGATAGGGGGCCTTCGCATAGGTAAGTCATGCCCGAAGGTCTTATATGCCCTAAATTCGGCATCTTGTGACAGACTACACTGCGCCCTAGCTATCTGATCGTGAAATAACTCGAATGTCTCCACAAATATTCTCGCTTTCTCCCTCTCTTCTTTCGTCCCGTCGCCGTTATTTATACCTGCATCGTACAGCATTTGATAATCTTTTGCCATGTTGAATTTCAAGACCAGCAAAGGCTTCGAACCCAGAGCTTGCCGTTCTAATTGGTGGTGTAGGGCGAGGTGATGTGCAGAGGTATGCGTATCCTCCATCTCCACCGCCTTCTCACACCTTTCTTGTGCCTCGATAGCGTACTTCCATTCTTCGTCGGACATACCTGACTGCTCTCTGAGATGTGTGAGCGCCTCCCAATCCACATTTCTTGCAACGGCCATCAATTCCTTTGCTGGTACGCGAGGGAAGAGCTGAAGCATAAGCTCTGTGGCAGTGTCGAGGAGGATCATTCCTGAAATGGCATCTAAATTTGTTCTATACAATTCGAGGAACGATCGGGCGATAATGCCGCCATACGAATGGGCCACAATAAGATATGGCGGTTCGAGTCCCGTTGCTTTTAACAGCTTGCCCAGATCTTGTGCTGTGCTCGAAGCATATATCTTTTTGTCTGGGACAGAATGCAAAGGAGGAAATGTACTTTTATCGTATCCGGCCCGATCATAGAAAAGTGTGCGTATATGGGAGCCAAGTGCTTCTTGAAGCTTTACATATGTAGCGCTCGGTGCGCCGGCACCAGTGATGAAGATGAGAAGCGGATCGGACCTTGAGCGGACTGGACCACGCACAGTAGCCCACAGACAATGCATCCCTATACTGACGAGGCCTGAGTGGTGGAGGTGGGTACGCCAAGGGTTATTGAGATTAATCCGCATGTCTCGTCTTATTTACTATTGCAGTACAGAGCGTATTTTATTTTATTTTCTGAATTGAGTAAACTGTAACTGCTACCACTCTTGTATGATGTCCGAAATTGGTTGATCCGGTCAAGACAGCTGTGCGGTTATCTAGGCGGATGACGAGGGAGGATCGTACGGATGATAGTGACATCATCCTGGTCTCACCCTTATCCGAAGTAGCAGGATGATTTGACTTATGTACCTGTAGCATATAGCCGTACAAACTCTAGCTTTGCTGCTACTATGCAATGACGATAAACGATGCGCATCAACGACAAGGTTGCAGCTTAGCGGAAAATAGTATGCAGGGGTAAAGACAACTCATTATCGTTTGTGATCAATAGTCACTTCATCGCCGCATAGTGCTATGTTAGCTTAGCACCATAACCTTTCGCTGCGGATTTCCGTTGCGCAGGGATTGACATCAGCGGGAACGACAATGTGTTTTTAGAGTCATATGGCCTTCGGTATAGATCGGCTTTAGCCTTATTTCGGAAGTGGGGATCGCCAACCTTTCGCGCCGCTTTCGGCACAGACTGGAGAATTTTGTTTAGAATGTATACTGATAAATCCAAGAATATATACTGATAAATCTAAGAATCTTCATCAATCATCCGTTATGGTGTATCGGCTAGCATCCGTCGCTTTCATGAGCTCATGCAAATGTAAGCCTCCGACGAGAGCCGGGTTCGACTCCCGGTAACGGAATATCGTCAGTTTCTTTTTTTTTTTGAAAAATTTTCTTCGCATAGCTGCTACACAATAAGCTCATGATTTGATACTATGGTGGTTGTGGTGGTGGTGATGCTCTTTTTTTTTTTATGAGTCCTTCGCTACTAAAGGTGGCGGGGTTAAGAAAAATTTGAGAATCCGTGCTATCAGTACCTACAAAAGTGCCCCGAATGAATGAAGTAAGTTAGCCGAGCATGTCCCGTGATGTCGCGTCGACGTGAGAGCACTAGGGCGCGGCAACTCATCCACAATCCTAATACTCTACCATATGGCATGCATAGGACAGACCTGCAATGTCGGCAGAGACAGCCATTGCTGCTATTGGCAATTGTCCTCGCCGCCCACAGACAAGGCCGACCAAGGAAATCAGCTGGGAATTGGCAAACCACGCTAAGGCATATCTCGAAGCACGACACTGTAATCCCGCCGCATTCCCGCCTACATTATACCCGCTGCTTACCTGACCTATAGACGCAAATGGCTATGCATTTCTTCACTCCCTTCTCGCCCCCGGAGCATCCATCTCAGTGCCCGCGAAACCCTATATTGGCTTTGTCGCCCCCGCTGCGCAATTAGCACTTGCCTCCACCCTCATCGCATACCCGCCCACCACGACCCGGACCACGTCGGCCGACTACCATAAAGGCTCGGATGCTGCCTTGAAATACCTGCGATGCGTATATAGCACCATCGAAGGCCCGGCCTGGGCCAAGGTTCGCAAGGCTTTCTCGTTTCCGGACGAGCGCACCCGTCGGCGCACCCCTAGTGCTCGGAGCCGTGCCAACAGTGCGTCCCCGGGGGCCAGCGGTGACGTTGAGCGGATCGATGGCTCTGCAGCCAATGCACAAAGTATCTGGCAGCGTGCAGAAGACTTTTGGCACCTTGTTGGACGCGCCTTCAATTGTTCTGTCGCGCACAAACGGCGCTGGGCGAGGTGGAAACTGTGGCTGGAGGTCATGCTAGACTTTCTCGAGGCAGACTGGATGGCATGTGTCGCCGCGAATAGGGATAATAGTGCGATGGGAGACTTCGAACTGCGACATAGTCTGCTATGGCAGTACATCAGCAGCCAGACTCCTACTAGCAGGAACGTGAGACGGAGGATCGTCAGAGCAGTCTTCGCCACAGCTGCCCCTGAGTCTCTTCGCCAGTATCCCGAAGTTTGGGACAATGAGACAGCAGAACCGGACCTCCACTCCCCAGATGATTATGGAAACGACGAAGCAGGCGCCGGCACCCGCGACGCTCAACAACGCAAGTGGGAAAGAAAAGCATTGCCAGTATCTGTCCTTGAGCCTAGTGACCATTCTCCTATCTCCACTCTAGACGAGGCTGTGGAGTCGCTTGGCGGCATGGAAGCCCTCCAACTTCGACAGCGCCTTCTAGCTCTTGTAAGCCCTCCCAATTCCCGTTCTGAGCCTGCAATTGACCTCGCTGTAGCTAGCTCAGGCTGCCAAGGCATTGCCAGCACATTTTACCAGCCTCGAAGACTTTTTCGACACTGTCACTGAAGAGTTGAAGCCTCTTCCGACCATTGTGCTCGGCGCCGTCATCTCCACATCACGCCTGCCCGGCCTGTCTTGGCTAGTCCTCAATGTCAACCTTCTTCTAATGCTCACAACCCCCCAACTCCCTGACTACAGCAGGATTGCGCCTCACCAGTCACACCTAGAAACCAATCTACTTCCACTACGCAGCAATGCACAGAGCTTTGCCGCAAATGCCAAGATATCGCTCATCGTAGAGCACATATTTATATACATGATGGATGAGAAGCTCCTAAATGCTACTGAGCAACTGCGCGAGGCCACCGAGTCGGGCATCAAGGCAAGAGGAAATTGTTTAGGCTCTGGCAAAACGAAGAAAGGCAATATAGCAGAGGAACAGCTTGGGAAGGAGCTGATGGAAGCTAGCTCGGAGAGAATTCTTGGTTTACTTGAAGTTTTAGAGGTTGCTGCTGGAAAGGAGCCACGACTAAGATCTCCGACAGGACAACTCAGTTAGATGTCTATGTTCTCATCATTTGGCTCTTCGCTTTCCCCTGCCCCCGAAAGCGAGTGAGGATGTGCATAACGTAGTGGATTTAGTGATACCCCGAATCTGGTCTTTTCTCTGCAAGCACGTATCAATACTTGAATACTTACACTCCGCTATTGCGTTGCGATGTGTATATTGAAGTACTATTTGAGTGGCTTAAGAAACGTGACACCCGCCTTCACAGAGATGCAACGACCCTTTGACCAGTTTCTAGACGACTATTTCTGAGTCAATTCGTGCTCTGGAGAAGCAGACGTTCCCCTCTGAAGCCTCCGAAGCAAAATAGCACTAGGCCAATACCGGCAATCTGTGAAGGTCTTTTTTCTCTAAAGGAAAGTTAGCCGAGCATTCTATGAAATTACGAAACCCCCACCTACAAGTAGCAACATCCAGTACCTTGAGCTTGACAGTCTTATAATCTCTAACTAGACCCCCTTTGAAGCAGGCATTGTGCATGCTGCACACTGGGTGAAGAGATAAACTCGACGACAAGCTATACATAGCACGCTAATATTGTACGCTGCCTACGTAAAGTCGAAGTCATATAACATTATATCCTTTTTTCCAGGAGAGCAGGTGAGTGCAATTTCTAAGTAGCCCGATGAGCTTGTATAGATAATCTTTTGAACAGCAGCTGTCGACCTTTAAACGCAGCGATCTCTGCATCGCGGACCCCTCCGACCGAGAGTGACTCATCGTGGTCGAGCCAAAACAAAATCAGCAGCATCATCCGATAATATCGACATTAACGCGACCATCCATGCCTCCCAGAATTTCTCTCGTGCGCCACGCCCAGGGCGAGCATAATGCTACCGTATGTCTTCAATACCTGATAGTCATCGACACCATACTTAATGATTATGCTAGCGTAACTTTACTCTTCGCGATCCTCTCTTGACGCCACTGGGGAAACAGCAATGTGACCGTCTTCGCAGCACGTTTTCCCATCATCAAAGCGTCAATTTAATTCTAGCCTCTCCCATACGCCGCACCATCCAAACAGCGGCCCATTGCTTTGGACCCGCTCTTGCTCGGCCTGATGTACCCTTCATTCTGCTCCCAGAATTGCAAGAAGTCAGCGATTTAGGGTGCGATGTTGGGCTTGACCCGGAGGAACTGAAGAAGAGCGTCAAGGGGTTGTTCGAGGGGAGGGAGCAAGAGCTAGGATTTGATTATAACAAGATGGATTTCACTCGCGTTACCGATGGGTGGAATAATAAAGTAAGGCTAAGTCTATGCTATTTTTATCTATTCGCGTGAGTTGTTGACGCGAAATTAGAAAGGATATTGGGCGTACACAAAAGAGGCTCTGTCGAAGCGCGCGTCCGATCTCCGAAATTGGCTCTTCCAGCGTCCCGAGGAACATGTAGGTTGCTACTCTCCTTTTCCAGACCTTTTCACTCATAAGGTATCACTAGATCGTCCTCGTCACACACGGTGCCATCGCTCATTTCATCACTGAGGACTGGGATGTTGAAGATCCTATGACCGGCACCGCGTACAGGAACTGTGAAGTGCGCGAATTCGTATTCACGGAAAAGTCAACTGAGAAAGATGCGCATCTAAGCGAGACAGAGAATAGCCTGCGGAACAGACCAAGGGATGATCATGAGGATGATGAGCATGTGATTGATGAGTTGGAGACAGCTGTGCATGCAGGGAAAACAGGCATTAGTGGATTATAGGATGGGCAGATGTCATCGGTCTCAGCTAGAAACTAATGTCCATATCGAATTTTTGAATTAGTGGATCTAATAGACAGTAGCTATATCCACCATGCTCATGAAAGCGTCTGTATACATGGCTGCAAATACCATGAGTCGTTTCGAGGCGTACGCTTGCTGACGTTAATTGCGACTACTCTAGCCATCTCGAACGTTGGACTGCTTGGACATTTGAAGGATCTCCAAAGGTATATATCGCTCCAGTGTTTATGAGTCTTCCACTTCCCAAAGGCCTTCAATCGAGGAAACTGAAGTCCCGTTGCTCCATCTCTTGTTGCAGACCAGCGATCCCACGAAGCTCCTCATCGTCAGAGCTCGACCAAAGATCAACTCCTTGATTGTAGCATGGAACCAAACATTCGCATTTGATCGGCTCATCGCACGTCTTGGAAAGTCGAATAGCCTCCTTTCGCAACGCCATGTCCTGCTCGAACCCCTTTCTCTCCTGCTCCAAGATTCGCTCCCATTTTCCCCGTGTAGAGTTTTTGATGCAGCCGCTCATAGTGACTTTGAAGCTGCATTGGCGTAGATGCTCGAGAGCGAAGGTCAGGAACCAATCAATCCACCTCTTTTGGCATGAATGCATTCGGTTTTCCGGTGGTTGTAGAATGCCCCAGGGACAGATTGCGCAGGGATGCTTCGAGCTTATGAAACGCAAGTCAAGCATCCTGATGGTACGTATCGCCTTTAGTGTATGTATGCTGGCACATATATCATCTGGGATGAACTTAGCGAAGGGGTCACCAGGAAATGGCCGGATGCCGATGAATCTAAAATACGCTGCCGCTGAGAATTCGAGTTGAAGATGGGTCAGTACTGCGGGCGGTGCGAGAGTGAGCATCTGAACTGCTGACCGACCGTGACGTGCTTCGCAAAGGTCTCTCGGGGAAATCATGTGAAACCGCTTGGTCGCTTGTCTCCGGGCCATCTCGAAAACCTCGCCGTGAACCTGACGGCTGACGCGCCAGATGTTGAAGCCAGAAGGCTCGAGTTCTGGGCCTAGATTGGTACCTCCCTTCTTCATCCGTTTAGGAGTTGTACGCTCGCCCAGCGTAAGGCGGATCTTGATCAGGTTACTTCCTAGTTGCGATGAAAAGGGTCGGACATTCAAATCAATGACGGGACCAATTATCTCCAGATATATGGCATCGCGCAACTCGCGAGGGAGGTCTAAGAGACGGAAGGCCTTCCCGTTGACGCGCCACCATATCTTTTGTTCTTCTAATTGGAGCTGTGGCCAGTTCCACTCGTACGAGTCACGCCACTCCAGCTTCTTTCTCATCCAAGTGCATACATTCATCCAACTCTTCGTTTCATCAATGTCGCAAACTTGTAGACATTCAACCGTGAGCTCGGTCGCCTGCGAAGTGCAGCGCAACGGCACCGTATCAGTGAGACCAGTCAGATTCTGATGAAATGTCATCCACGTGCAATCACTAAGGTCTGAAGGGTGCGAGCTCCATCGGGCACATGCGAGATTAATGTCCTCCTGTGCCGCCACTGAGATGGATAAATCCTCGCCGTTCATGTAGACATGGGAGTAGCGGCCAAGGAAGGCGAAATTGCTGCGTCGCTCGGATAAGACGAAGGCGTGGATGACTTGGACGATGCTATTGCGACGACTTTCGTTAGACTGAGTCATATTTTCCAGACACTGTTGTGCATCGGCTGCTGCTTTCTCGTCGTGTTGCAATCCAGAGCAGACAAGACACGAGGTGGAAGCGAAAGCTTTCTCCAGGTCCTCCATGCTTTCTGACAATCAAAGCAGCTACGTGAGAGCAAGACAGTGGGACAGTCAATGAGAGAAGATCCTCCTTGAGGTCAAGAATGGAACCTGAGAGAACTAGGTGATTGCTCATTTGGGTCGCGCCAAGCCGTAACAGACGACAATAGGTAAGTGAAGGAAGCGTTACTAGGCTAACCGACCGTCATCAGCTTTCACTGTCTTCGCTCTCAGCATTAGCATGTGATGAGCTATTGAGAACGTGTTGAATGAAAGGTATTCTTTTATTGTGTGATATGTACATGCGCTTCTAAAACACCCCCGCTATGCAGCTGACTTACAAAAAGCACTCCGCCGATTCAAGTATACGCGCTTGAGGAGCACGTGAAAGAGCTCCGCACACTGCCGCTGGTATACTGGTTGATAATGTCTTGAACACTTGCGTACGTTCCACAGCCTAGCACCAGCAGCCCAATGATTAACACCACCATGTTCAGCACCGACAACGAGATATTCTTCAAGCCGACGTACCACTTGCCCTCCTTGACCAGCTGGAACCAGAAGAGAGCGGGGAAGTAGAAAGTGAAGCCGCTAATGAAAAGTGACGACATCAGACCGAGAAGTGCGTTAAAGAAGGGAATAGCTTCGGCCACGACCCAGGCAACGATGGTGATAGCCATGAGGAGGCAGATCCAGATGCTCCATCCACGGACGCCCTTGATGTAGCGGATGGGCGACCTCGGAAAAGCGCGATCCATAATATACCGCCCGACCACAGTACCGTTGATGCTACCGGAGATGAAGATGACCGGCAGAGCGATTCCAAAAGCGATACGTGACACCGTCGGCCCGGCCGACAAAAGCGCCGGACTCTTGACATCCTGACCAACGAAGGCGTAGATCAAAGCTCCGGTAAACGTGTAGATGAAGATTTCAATAAGGCCGAGCGCCCAAATTGACTTGACGTAGTCCTTGGGAGTGTGCATCTCCGACATGAAGCTAAACTGGCAGATGGCGAATGAGTACGCAAAGATGATGTTAGTAGTGGAAAGGAATGCCTCATAAAATGTAGTCTCTGGCGGGGGCCAAGCAGACCAATTCACGGCTGAAAGCCCTCCGGGCGCGTTGCTGGCCTGAATACCCGTCGCAATGATCGTGACCAAAATGGCAGCGATGATGCTAACGAAGTCGATGTAGCCGAGAATGGCGAACTCGGCGAAGGTCGGCGGGAGTGCGAGGATTAGAAGAATGATGGCTGAAACGATGCCCCAAACGAGCGCACATATCCCATAGTTGTCTGCGATGTTGATGAAGGCAATTGTGCCGGTCAAAGCATGAGAGCCCACCAGTAGAACTAGAAAGATGGCAAACATGGCTCCTGTGAGCTCGTAGCCAAATTTGCCCCAGATCAACTGCACCGCATCTGAATAGTGGTTAACCATGGGATATCTCATCTTCACCTGCCCGACCACGTAACTGGTGTATATGGCGATCAATCCAAGGCCGACCGTGAGAATCACTCCACCAACCATACCCAGGGTTGCGAATGCGCTCGGCACACTGAGCGATCCCAGAGCGATGGCTTCTACAATGAGGCAGATGGTCAATCTCTTCCATCCGAGACGGTGGAACTTTTCCGGGGAGCTCTCTTCGATGGTGGGCGTCTTCTCGAGATTAAATTCCGGATCGCTCTTTTTTCCATTCGAGCTCAAATCTTCCCTGTCGTATACCGGAAGAGAAGATTCCATGTCGGCGTGTGTGATATGGTTTGGGGTCGCCATGTCGAGTGTCGATGAAGGTGTGTGACAATAGGAGCGATGGAAGGAAGGATATTCGTCGGATGAAAAAGGTCTTTTTAGTCGGACGAAGAGTCCGCTGAACCTAGGAAGTGGGTCACAAGCCGAGACTCGGGGTTTGCGGGGTCAAAAGTGCTATCCAAGGTACAGAAGTGCAGTACAATTTGGAACGGGCTCGACGACTCTTATGCAGCCTCCCTTATCGCGCATATACAAGGTTTGTAATACCGCGGGGTGGGAGATTCGAAGCGCCCTGTTGGCGGACTTGACGGGTCATGCATGATATTGCCGCCTCATGAGGAACTCTGTTGCTTACAGGTGGTGGTGCTTTGTGGTACCCACTTGGTGCTTAGGTTGACGTAAATAGTTGAAAATTTTACGTGGGAGCATTCATTAGACGCAACACTCGAGGGCTCGTGCGGCGATCAGCAACCCATGGACCGACCCATACATAATCAGAGAGGGAACCCCAGTGACATTCGAGGGAAAAATAATCGTCCATGGGTGACATACTTTCAGTCATTCTCCAAGCGCAAATATCGACGTCATGCTTCCAGCTGGAGTTGAGGCTGTGGCTCTTCCGGGCGTTGGTGTTGGTGCATTCATTCAAGCTTTCATGCTTTAGCTCCCGATCCTCCCGGTCATCAACGGCGGGTGTGGCGGCATGGCATCGGACTTGTCCAAATTGCCCGAATAGGTACCGAGCAAACTATTAGTCAACCATGGTCGGTGCGACCCCGGGATCAGCCCTAATTTTTCATCAAGAAAAACCCTCTTCGTGTGCCTTCGCAGGAAGATGTAATACCGTCCTTGTGAGTGGTGATGCTGCTTATCTACTATGTCACCACCGGCATACATCTTGTGGAATAGGACTAGCTCGTAACTCACACCATTCAAAGAAGAGTCGTGTCCACAGTCAACGCACCCCTACGTAGGGCGGAAACTGCTAGCGAGAGCCGGTGCAATGCATGTTGCTCGAAGCGAGGGCTCTAAACGAAAAGCTGGAGAAGCCGATGCTACCCATGAATAAACCGTAAATCATTGCCACTTCTTGAACGTTCAGGGACCTGATGGAAGCGTGACATTCATTGCGGGGAATTCTACCCCTGTTTCGCGGGCAAGGCAAATGTCTCCTTCCGGTCAATTCCCTTGATGACAGCTGTAGCTTACTCTTGTTGGGCTTGAAGTAATCCATTGTATCAATACTTGCGATGCAACAAGATTCTCGGTGCACTGCCCGGCTATGTTTCTCGTCGGCTGATACTGTCACTTTCCTCGGGACTCAAACGCAGGAAAAAGGCGCTGGCTCTATTGGCGGGACATATCAAGAGTCATACTAAGCCAAATTTGTGTAGAGGCAAGAGAGCATTAGGAACAATCTGGGAACAAGATTGTTCTGATGCACAGAGTATATGAGTCGCCTGGCCATACTTTTAAATTGAAGAGGGGGACAGCGCGAGTTGGCCGAATTGTTACTGGAACTCTATGTATTGTGCTTCATCTGCGACGAGGTCAGGAAAGTCAGACTAGGATAGTCTTTCGCTTCAGATTCCTTACCAAGGCTTGCTAGATGTTCAGATTCACACCGAGCTATGACTGCTTCACCTGAACAACCACCTTGCCAAAATGCCCACCACTAAACAAATACTCCAACGCCTCTCTTCCCTCCTCAAATTTGAACACTCGGTCAATCACAGGCCTGATTTGCTTCGTTTCGTAAAATTTCAGCATCTCCTCTAGTTTATCTCTTGGACCGTTCAAAATTCCCTTCAGGGTAACGTTCCTCTTCAGGCATAGCAAATTGGTATTTGTCCTATCAGTCATGTCATCTTGTTTGCCGGATAGATAACCAATACAAGCAATCAGACCGCCAAATTTTACGCAATCGAAAGATTTTCGCAGCGTTTTCGCACCGCCAAGTTCAAATATGATATCTGCGCCAGTATCTGATGTGACCTTCAGTACAGCTTCTTCCCAGTCTGGACACGTTTTATAATTGATCAGAGAATTTGCACCAAGTTGTTTCGCACGGTGGAGCTTCGAATCGGAAGAACTGGTTATGATGACGGAGGCACCTGCCGCTGCTGCGATCTGGAGCCCTGCAATACTGACGCCACCTGTACCCTGGCAGAGGATAGTTTCACCTGGTCCAACTAAATCACCTCTTGGTCTCATACAATTAAGACTCATCCAAGCTGTCATCGCGACGATGGGGAGGCAGCTGGCTTCGTGGTCGCTTAGGTAGTCAGGTATCTTAACGAGGCCAAATGTAGGAAAGACACGATATTGGGTCAGGACGCCAGGCGCAGGACCACCAAGTCCGTTTGATACATCTGCCCGAACATAGTAGAATCAGTAGATGTTCATCGAGGAAATGTATACGATCACTTGATGATTGCGGGACGAGGGGAAACGTCATCTTAGAGTTCTTGCTTATCCCGCTCAATAACAACTCACTGCGCACATATTAGTCTGCAATCTTTGAGATATAACATCCGTCAACTTACCCTGCTGCTTGAACTTGGCCAGTCAAATGAGTAGGTGCAAAAGTGCTAATTACACGATCGCCCGGTTTGAGCTGGAAAGCAGGATTTTTGTATGGATCGGTTGCGTTGCTGGTGTATGGGCCGACTGCAACGACGGTGCCACACATGTCGCTACAGGGCACTAGAGACGGAGGATGCTCGACAGATTTATGGTGATTGTAGAGACCCATCACCACTGGAGTCGTGATTAGCCATGTTCAAACTAGACTCAAACCCAGTCCGCATTTGCTCTTTGACACAATCAATGAGCATCTGGGGCATACCTTCAGTGTCCCTATAGTTCAAGCTTACAGCATGCACCTCCACCAGGACCTCGTCCTGCCCAGGCTGTGGGCAGTCTACTTCGTCCAATTTCAACTTATCCAGCCCGTTCTGTCCGGTCAACCATTGCTTTATCTTTTGCGGGAGGGCCATTATCACTAAAACACTTCCGATCTGTGATATTCGCTTTTACAGTTGTACCTCTTCCCCTCTTATGAATTAATCCACGGACCTCGTCAAGCCAATCGCGACGATCTTGAGAAAAGGGAGGTGTGGGCATCGCAGTGTCTCCTTTATCTTATAGGTATTGAGAATTGGTTGATCTTGCGGCAAAAGGAACCGACGCCGTAGTTCGGCAGGGTGGGGGCATTATAATTGTATCGAAAACCCATGACGATAAGGGTGCTCATTTGTAGTAAGACTATCGGGAGGTCTCGGCTGGTCAAGAAATAGCAGCCGAGGTGACAGGGATCGTTCGGAAGCGAACTTCCGATGACGATCTCGGATCGTATCACTACATCTTAAAGTGTGAACACCACAGTATAATATCACGATGTCATTGAGACAAAGGTTGATTTGGACGTGCCATAGTATACAGACAAGCGGATAATCCAAAGTCAGCCGCTTATGCTGTCTACCTGGTTTTATGCAGGCTGCTCATATCTGCTGATGAGATAGCCGTTGAACGTTGTTTTATTCACTATGTTCAATATACTAGAAGAGTCATTAATTTCTTATAGTCTCATTTCCAGATTTATGTCTTCGACTTCTGTTCAGCGCAGGCAAGGACCGTTGCACCCATGCCGTCTTATATTGCCTCTATCTTCAACTGTTCTACTCAAAAGACTTGTTTTCTCTTAACGCACGAACCTGTGGATAATGTGGTATTGTGTGAATATAGTACATAAGGTTTCAAGAAGTATCTACTAAAAGAAAACTCTACGTCTACTAGATATGCTTATCTTTGTAATACCTCGTCAAGTTCGGCCAGCCGTGACACAATCTCATATTACCTTTGTCATGCGTCTATCGCCAAGACTTTAGATGTAGCAATGCAACATGAATGAACCCGGGCTCACTACATGATACCACGCCGCTGACTACGCCCATTAAATTTTAAAGTAGGTTGTGTGAAGCCGACTCGAAAAGGACGCATAACAAGATCAAAGTCATTAGGGCTTTCTCCTGCAATTTCAGTGATAGATCTACACGTGAAATCCCCCTCGACCTGCGTAATCTTGAATCTTTGTTAATAAGAAGTATTTCTTGCTAGGCTTGTGGATTGGACGAGACGGCTGGTTGTTGGAGACCAATCCGGGGTTAAGCTCAAATCAAGTATTCTTGTTTGATGAGAGTTCCTCTTAGATCATTGGTTTTTAGCTTAATAGTGGACCCGAGCTCGAATGCAGATGGCACTGACAGAATTATCTTGATTTAATACCATGGTAGCAGTCTGGAGTAAATCAAGAGAAAGGGACTGAGAGGACAAGAGTTAAGAGAGGAGAGACAATATACAGTCTCGCCAGTGAATGCTAGTTGCAAGGCCCTACATAGGACCATCGTGACTTTTAGGTGAGGGGTCTGCCCAACAACGGAGGCCATGTCTTGCCATAATCAATGGAGCTTTCGACGTTGGCGTCGCTACGAGCCAGCCGATCATCAAGTATCATGCATCTTAAGGCAGCTTTCCTCGCCTAGCAGAAGGCGTTGCTGGGATGCGTTACCCACAACATGTGACGTTTGGATTCTCGAACACTCAATGATTACTTCCTTCGAGGCTCTGTAGTTATAATGGAAATGAAAATATTGATCCAATAGCTTAAGAATGTAGACTTTGCATACCCTTTGGAAGTTCTCCCTCCGTACGACAAGATGAGTGGCATTTGTTTGATTAATCAGAGTTATGCTGGGCTGAGCAATTAGGCGACGAGAAGGCATATAAGTTCAGTGGATGATTGATAGGAGATGTGCTTCACAGCGCTAAATAAAAAGGTAGATTTTTGGTGTTGTGGGCATTCAAACTCAACTATGTCGCTCAATCCCGTTGTTGCCGGTTGGCTTTTTGTTTTCTTTAGGTTTGCTGCCTGCGTCGCTTCGTTTGCCCTACTAAGATAGCTTTCGAAGTGAAATGATATTCTCGACTGAGTCATACAGGCTTTGTGTGGCCGCTTTTCACGGCTTTCACTCCCTACAACTAGCATGATGCAAGCGCGTGCCGCCACAAACTAGCTCTATATTCTCTTCACATAACCTTGCCTTCGTCTTATTACCTAAGATTCTACGCGCAACGTCCCCCTCGCACTCGGGACTTTAAATTCCAGACGCGACCCGCCTACCTCCCTGCACGCTCTCAACCCGACTTCAACCAAAGTCCATCTTCCACTGTACGATTGCAATGTCTAGTGTTACTAGAAAGCGCCCCACGTCGCCATCACCAGAAGAGGCCAGCAGGATCAAAAAAGCAAAGTCAGAGGGTAAGACCACATCCGTCAATATCGCAGTCTACAACATGCCAGCTCTACCTAAACAGAATGTAACGTCCGCCGACGGTAACACTTTGGAGGTGGCACTATTTGAGGAGCAAGAGATCGATGCTGCAGGGTCTGAAGATGAGGAGAAGATGCCCACATGGAGCGGGAGTAAGCAGACAAAACGGACAATCCCAATCAAGACACTGTTTAACCAGTGGACGCCACAACTTGACCCTGTTCCGAAGTTCAACGCCGCTTGGGGTCGAAAACCCATGCCTGGTCCTGCAGGGCCTCAGTCGTATCCCGACCAGCCACCTGCCCGGACCACAGATGCGCAAACCAACCCACCGCTATGGGAGGATCGTAAATTCCGGTTTAGAAAGGGTAGCCGGGTCATCCAAATCGCCCAAAAGGGCAAAGACTCAAAGGAAAAAGTCGTCAATATTGACCAGCAGGAACATTTAGTCCTAAAGCTCATTGACATGCGTCCCAAGTCTCGAAAGGACAAGACACCTAGGCGTATTCCTATTTACTACGTCTATGAGAACGGTACTCCGAAGGATTGGGGCAACAAACAAACAATCAAGGCCCTCAACGATCGTCGTCAACAGGCCATTGATCGTGTGACGATGGACGCTCCATGGACAAACTTCGAACGGGAGTACCTCGGCGGCCTTCTTCAAGATTTTCCTAATGCATCCATCCTTGAACTCACCGAGCGTTTTAATTGGCACTTCAAAAATCAGGAATTCGCCAAGTCGACGGCCTTCTCGTGGGACTACATTTCGACCGGCCGTACCATTGAGAGCGTTAGGCATGAGTACTTGACGTACAAGCACAAATACGACCAGAATGAGGTTCCCAAGAAGAAGGATTTGGCCGACAAGTCTTTGGTTGCCAAGGAAGCCGAACCAAATCGCATGCACAAGTTCGGCAAGAAGGATACGAGGTTCGATCACGACGACAGTGACGACGATGACACAGATACCGAGGGTATCGAGAAGCCTCTCAATAAGAACACCCCGTTAGACCATCCCTCTACCGACGAATCAGGGCTCGAAGCTTCTGCTCATCATTCAGAAGCTTCGCTCCCAGATGGTGACGAAGAGCTACTTGAGCTTGCAGGCTTCAACGACCCCAATGTGGCATACGCCTCATCTGCCGGAATCCGAGGTTCTTCTGTCAGCGATTATTCCCGCCGAGCCTCTGTTTCTAGCTTGTATGACGTTGCGCAGGGCGAGTCGGTGGACTACAGCATCCGCGGTCGAGATGGCACTGTTGCTAACTTCCCAGTTGATGGTGCTTCCACCGAGGTGACGCGTGTCGGGACGGGGTCAGTTTCGAACCCTCGCCTACACGTTAGGATCACCCACGAGTCCTATTTCTATGAGGCCGACGATTTCGAGGCTATCGTGCTCATCAAAAAGAAAAGGCAAGGAGCAGTCTGATCCTTCCGACAGTATCATGGTGAGTGCATACCGTTGAACTTCAAGTGTCGCGATCCTTCTACCACCTTCCTCCCTCAGCCAATGGGATAGGTATAGATGTTCCTATTTCCTCAGTTTGCTCTCTTCAATCGCGGGGATAGAAGGGAGCTGGCAGCTACCCTCAAGGTTGTTTATTGTTGGTTCATTGATTTCCTTTTCATGTTCTTCGTCTTCAAGAGTACCGGATGCGGCAATAATTGCGTTCCATGGGCTCAGGCACTGTCAATAAGCCATTCACAAAACGGGCCACATTTTCGGAATGCGAATAGCGCTTGTTTGGTATGAGACGTGCGGGTATTCGATACTTGCGGACTAGTAATGAGCAATAGACGGTTGAGAATGTGCCAGTCAAATAAAGGTCGATGGATATCTGGCATACGACGTTATGTCTATGCTGTGTATGTAGCAATGGACCTTGATCACTGTATAGAACACATTTGTATTTCTCTAAAGTGTTTATACGCATTCCCATACGACCTTATATCACCAGAGTTACAACAAGATGTAGCCAGAAACATTGCTTATAGTGCTTGGATTATTGATGCATCTCGGAATACAAACGAGTACTCGTCTCGTTTTTTTCGCGCCATATCTACGCAGACACTTCTAGCTCTTTTCTGAAATGCATACTACTTACTTCAATACCCTCGATGACCTCCATTTCCTGATTTTCCCCTTGCTCCCCATTCTCCTCCCTCCATGTCGGGTAATCCGTATACCCAATCCGCCGATGCGGCACTGGTCCGTAAAAAGTGGACCTGTCGTACATCGTTAATGGCCTTCGTAGTTGGAGCCTCTCCACTAGATCAGGGTTGCTGATAAAGTACCGACCCATGAGAATGGCATCATACTCCCCTGTCTCTATGATACCCCAGCAGTTGGTGTCGTTCCAGCCGCCGGCAGAAAAGAAGGGTGTGTCCCCCATGATTTGCCGCAGAAACTTGAGGTTGATGGATGATGGATCGAGACCCCATGAGCGAAGGAAGCCGTCTTTTTCCTCGGGAGAATGGATCTGCTCGAATCGTGGTTCGATCATTGATATGTACGACATGTTGGGTATCTTTCGTTTCAGCTGTGTGCATAGAAAGCTCCATGTCTCAACTCTTTGCTCGCCCCTTGTCTGGTTGAAGAGCCCGAAAGGACTTAATCTAATGGCGCAGTTCTCACCACCTATGGTGTTCGCCAAAGCTTCCATCAGTTCAACAACAAAAAGGCATCGCTTCTCGGGACTGCCTCCATATTCGTCAGTCCGTTTATTGATATTCGATGAAAGGAATTGCTCTGGCAGATATCCATTTCCTCCATGGACCTCAATACCATCAAATCCAGCTTCTATTGCCATCTTGGCAGCGTTGCAGTAGTCACTTATTGTTCGTCTAATGTGATCTTTGGTAAGTTCGATGGGTGGAAAGTCGGCATACTGGACGAGTTCCGTGTGACCGGGTGGAATGCGCCTTGTCGATCCTTCTAACGGTGTCACAGATGGGCATACAGAAGGCGACCCTGTAAAGGGCGAGATAGTGGTACGGCCAGCGTGCCATAACTGAGCATATATGAAACCCCCTTTTTCATGAACCGCTTCCGTTACTTTTTTCCAGCCGGAGAGATGTGCCGGATGAAAGAGGCCAGGTACACCGGGCATACCGTTTGACTAGATACTCCTTAGCTAGTGTTTGTCAGGTACCTGGATTTCACAATACCTCGAGACTTGGCGGTATACCCTCTGTGATGAGTAGACCACCGGCTGTGGCCCTCTGCTTGTAGTATTCTACAATGAGCTCGTCTGGATACCATATTCTATTCGGATTATTTGATTTTCCTTCGATAAAAGGGACAGCACGATTCCGAGTGAGCGGCGCAAGAACCACACGATGATTTAATACGATCTTTCCATTCGAAATTTTTAACGGTTCGAAGAGCTTTGAGCCCGAGCCAGCTGCTGCCGCCATTCTCAGATCTTGCAAGTGATAGGTTCCAGTTTAGTCGAGGGTTCGATGGTAAAATCCAGTCAAGGGACTATGATAATCAATACTTTGTGAAGTAATACAAAGGGATGTCAACGAACATTAAGAATGTACAATCTCGAGTTTAATAGTCGCACTACTTCTCGAGAACTGAGTTGGACGTATGCGAAAGCTTCTCCTCCGGCTACTAGAATACCGATTTTTTGTGCCCTGAAATTTCACTATCGGCGAAAAGATTCCCTTATCAAGCATTCGCTATAAGAGAGAGGCCGTCAACCGATAGCATTAGCGCGGTCAGTCCGCGAGGAGGCGATTCGGAAGAAGTGTACTGTGCCGATAAGGATCGGTTGCAACTAGCCGAAGGTCCGACTCGAACTTCGACTGATCTTGTAGTCCATCATTGGTCAAAACTCGCCAGCATATTGATGACTTGAAATCAGCCTATATACCCATAACTTGCGATGTTGGCACATAACATACGTATCACGTGATTACGCGTTGTACACTACGCAGGTAGGTAACCGCGCGCTCAGAGCCTCAGACTTTATTCCCTAAACGTGAACATGAGGAGGCACGGCTATGCCAATTCTTATGACTCAAAAGGGTCACAATAGCTTCGGGAACATGACAAGAATGACTAGTTTGCACAATAGCAGATGACGATGTGAGTGTGTATGAAGGAAAAAGCTCTGGCTGAGCACTTTTCTGTGAGCAAATTTTAGGTCACGTAGGCAGCGGGCTTGCACATGTTAAGAAATATCTGCCTTGAAAAACCGCCAATGAGCGAAGCATTCCGCTGTCACGTTGGCCAATCTGTAACAGTGCCTCCTTATGACGTTCAGGGATAGTTCCAGTTCTTTCTTTTCACATGCAGCATTGAGGACTTGCTGAAGTTGCTGCCTATCTGCCTGGGCAACCGTTTGTTAACAGGAGTATTGTGCTAGGAGAATGAGGCTAATGTAACAGAATACTGTAGCAACGCAATGTAACAATAAGTGAATTATTTATTCTACGCTAATAAATTCCCCTTCCTGGCTGCCTCGTGCTCATACTTAAACGCGCTAAGCCATACTGGCTATAGACACGAAAACTATAAAAGAAGTCTTCCCATCCTCTTTGTAGGCCGCTTCAACAACTTCCACTTCGGGGTCTCTTCCTCGATCGCAAGCTCCATCTTTGGTCGACTCCGTCAAACTCAAACACCAAGATGATGGCTCGAGGTGGCAGAGGCCCGGGTGGAAGAGGAGGCAGCAGAGGGAGGGGAGGTAGAGGAGGTAGAGGAGGTAGAGGAGGAAGAGGACAAGGTAATATCACCGCCCACCCAGCCCCCACCCAGCCCCAAACTGCCAACCCCCCAGACCTTGTTAGAGACATTCCAGATTTGCAGGAAGCAGTTGGAAATTTCAACTCGCTTCCACTTCATGAGGAACCACACCGAGATGTCCCTTCGATACTCATTGCTCATCTTGGCAATCCACACCTCTCTGGCCCAGAGCCAATGTGGACGGAATTGCTTGGATACTTTCGCACCAAGGGAGTACCGCTCGGTGTTGGAAATCTGCAGGATTTGTACATCTTCGCAACCCGCATCGCCATACCAAACGCCGTCATGGTCAACCGAGACTTGCTTCTGGCTTGCTACATCTCATTTCCCAACGGCAGTCCGAATCTTCGTCTTCGATATGACTCTTGGAATGGACGCGATGAAGTTCCATTGGAATACGAAGCTGTATCCCCGAAGCCCCTCAACATCCCGTTCCGGCCTGTTCTAGGATCATCGCCGACTCCAAATGGAACCAACTTCGTTGCGTGGCTCAATATACCTCCCCGATCGGCGCCACCACAACTTGCTGCGCCAGCTCAGATGGCCCATCGTCCAAGCCAACTGGATCTTTACCTTGCCGAAAACGAGATGACTGTCCGCAATAGAGACCCAGGTGCTCTCCTGAACCGGACTGCGAGGGTCCTGAGCCTTTATTGGTGGTTGGTTTCGAACAATGCCCGACTGGCCAAGTATCGGGACTCTAACTGGGATGGAATTTGGCATGAGATGTCATAGACCTACGGGTGTATGAGGCGGGCCGGACGATCCATATAAAGTCTTTGGAAAGATTGTTATATATGGGTAGAGGGCTGGTTTACATCGCATATCTGTGCGTATCATGGTATGAATCATTGTAGTCGATGGTGAGTTCCTCTTGCTTTGTATTTCTCTCCGATTCGTTTCTGCCATGGCAAGACCGATGTAGCCCCCTTTATTTTGAGCCGTCCTTACCTCGCCGTTCAAATTGTGTATTAGAATAGAAACAATGGAGATATCATGGCATGCAAAAATACTTCAGTCCTCTGGCCACTCTATACCTATGTGAAGTTTAGCTCACGATAGTGTATTTTCTGATGCTCTAGTTCTCAAATTTCCACTCAGACTTCTGTTACTCGAGCGTATGTCGCAAACTTCCCCTCGAAGCTTTCTTGCTCATACCTGTAGTGCAATCTTGCTCTCAAACTTCTGTTCCTCAGACCTGTAGGCCCCCCCCAAAGCTTTGTGACTCAATCTCTTCTCAAATTCTAGCTACTATAAAAGCTCTTCTCATACTCCTGCTTTCTTGCATTCCCCAACTCAACACCTGATACTGTACCTAGCTGCAACTTGCTAACGCACATTGTAAGGTAACTATGAACCGACAGATTGGATACCGCGACTCTCCTAAAGTCTCTTCCACGAGCTCAGGAGCAGTCTCAAGCACTTTAGAACCTCATTACTACCTTCCTCCTACCATTCCCTCGCCCTTCCAAGGTACACTCGAAGCGTCGCTTGACGCTCTTCTCAAATGTGATCAACTTCATGAACCACTACGCCCTCTCACCAAAGTCCTCCGTGAAGACGTGCACCCGAAAACCAATTGGTTGCCCCTCTTCCTACAAGTGTTAAAGGATGACCCGAACAGGAGGAAGCTGTTGGAGGAGTTTCTATTCCTGATAACACGTACACTACTTCCGGAGCAGATAAAAGAGAACCGTGGTGTCATGTTCAAGTACTTCAAGAAAACACGCGGTCAAAAGCAGTTGGTAAAACTGAGATATGACATGCAGCGCAGGGAGAGGGGCCCTAGCCAATCTACAGTGCCAAGCAACCCACCTCCTTCGCAAGGCGGACAGCCTCCGAAGCCTGTGCATAGTCACGAGTATCCAAACCGCCGAGCACTTCTTCCTAACATCATCCCAACGCTCATTGTTGCGGAGCTAGGTACGTGGTCTGAGAATGCATGGCGCGCGCATGGATTAGACTGACAGCTGACCTTTGATGTTAGACAATGGTGAATTTATACAGCCAAAAACCAGGGAGGCGATGCGCCACCATGTGACGGAGTTGGACAAGCTTCTGTTACTAACGACTAAGGAAGTGGAAGGCTGGAGCTTACTTCTGCTGTTCATCAAGCTAGGGAGCATTGCGTTACAATGGCAATGGCTACGACAAGACACGGAGAAGTTTATGACCTGGGAAACGAGGAACTTTGAGGGATTATATTCAGAGGAGGACGAGTGGGGTTTGGATGCGAAGTAGGTAAAGGAGTGATGTGAGACTGGGTGTTGCTCGCTACTGAGACTCTACTCTGTAACGTAGTGTCGAGCATCAATGATCATATGTTTACAATTTGGACGCGTGAGATGCTTGTGGAAATAGCAAGTGGCCCAAAATGGAAAGATCCATGTCCGTGAAGGCAAGAGCGATTCGGCAGGGCTGAGTGAGACGGACATCAGGTTCGCCACCATACGCACTTTGGCCTACGGAAAACAGAGAGGAGATGGTGTTTCAGAGATGCATTCGGAGCCGACGGAGTTAGCCAGTGCGGTTGCAAGCTCATGACATGGGATGGAGCAGTTTGGGAGGCGCGGGTACACAACACAGTACGTCGGTTAGCCGTCGATCCCTGTGGTGTTGGCGGGCATGAACACGGGAAGCAAAGGGGCGCGTAGGGGTTCTGTGAGC
The DNA here is from genome assembly GCA_030378425.1 of Periconia sp. TS-2. Taxonomy (NCBI): domain Eukaryota; kingdom Fungi; phylum Ascomycota; class Dothideomycetes; order Pleosporales; family Periconiaceae; genus Periconia; species Periconia sp. TS-2. The sequence goes on from JASNQO010000007.1 coordinate 145,659, forward strand.
ACCACAACAGGCAAATGGCAGTTGCAGATGAGCAGTGCCGACTTGACTACAGGCACAGGTGCACTGCGTATGCTGCGAGTGTATTGCATATGGTGTTGTGTGTGAGAGTGTGAGTGTGTGTAGGCAGCGTCGACGGTTGCGCAAGAGGGGCAGGGGCGCCCGCAGCGCGCTAGGCCGCTGCCCCTGCCCCATACAGAAGAGCTCGCCATGCTCCACCCAATCGTCCGCCCGTCTTCGCGTGCTTCTGCAGCGTGGCCGTCTGGCGAACCACAACGTGCTGCCACGCTCCGCACGCGCGTCTGCCATCCCATACGGCCATGATCAGACTGCGAGCACCGTCCGCAATTAACGGCCGGCCGCTGAATGCGCGAAGCTCGCGGCCAGATGTGTGACGCCTGCAACGCCCTGTCCCGTTAGTGGCCCGTTTTGCCGATGGATTAATTCGCCAAGCAGCAGACCCCTTCATTCAGATAAGCTACCGACCTACCTCCTTTACGCCTCGAGTCCTCTCCGCATTCCTCCCCCTCCTTGACTTTTTCCTGCGTTTGTTTGCGTGCCCTCCTGTGCCAGTCACTCATTGTTAGCATTTGCATTTGCATTCGCCCTTGTCTCGCTCATTCGGCGCGTGTTTTGATCCATATCCCCCCAGCGACGCCCACCCGCGATTCCACTCTTTCGAAACGTCTTCGCCGCCAGCATCGTTTGCACCTCTGACGGCCAGTCCGCCACCCACTATCCTGCTCAATCCCTCCTCGAAACACGTCCACCTTCTGACGACACCACTGCGCCCTTTCCAACTCTTCTTCCCCCCACATCCTAGACGGTCCCTGCAGATGTCATCTTTTTGAGCCACCCACCGGACAGCCACTATGGATGTCGACAAAGACACAGTTCAGGTCACACAGGAGCCGGTCGAGCGTTCTCCGAGGACACATGTCGACAGCCAGCCGCTACCCACCGACTCGATGGTCACCGTCCCGCTGTCTGAGACCGATGGCTCCCCAACGGCAGATCAGGACCATGTCCTGCCCGGAACACAGCCAGAAATTATCGTGGAGGAGAAGAGCCCATCCTCGCGGCCAAGTTCTGACGACATCATGAAGGCGTTCGGTCGGCGTACCAGCCAGGATGATGCCTCGCCGGCTGTAGTGGACAGCCCAACCATATCGCTTCCCGAGGATGATTCTCCACAGACGCCGACATCAGCCGACCGCTTAAGAAGCGATAGCAACGGATCGAGTCATAGCGCACATGTAGATTGGGCAGAGCTAGAAAAGAAGGAAGAGGAAGAGTCACAAGAGGATGGGCAGGATAAGGTAAGCCATGGCCAATCCGGTTAACGTACTTGGTTCCTAATATGTATAGGCTATGGCGTTGCTCCTGGCTCGGCTAGAGCAGGAGAACAATGCCTTGTTGGCCGACTCGAAATCTGGTATGAAGCTCACTCGGACTCGAAGTCAGTCCCGACCGCCTTCCATGAAGCAGCTAAAGCGACTCGTGGAAGAAGATGCCTCGCAAGTTCGACTCTCGCAACTGCCGTCTCCACCTCCCATGACAGAGCTGGAATTCTGGGCCGCCCTGGTCCGGGACTATCCTCAGACGATTCAGCGACTGCCCACTCTCACCCTCAACAAGATCCGCGGTGGAATCCCAGCGCCATTGCGTGGTGTTGTCTGGCAGAGCGCGTCGGGCGCGCGGGACAGGCTTATCGAAGATCAGTATGACCAACTTTGCGGCGAGTCGAGTCCATACGAAAACATCATCAACAAGGACCTTGGCAGAAGTTTTCCGGGTGTAGACATGTTTAAAGACGCTGACGGCGAAGGTCAGAAGATGCTGGGCCGTGTGCTCAAGTGCTTTAGCTTGTACGATCACAAGATCGGCTACTGCCAAGGTCTAGGATTCCTGGTTGGCCCGCTCTTAATGCAGATGGGCGACAGAGAGGCCTTTTGCGTGCTAGTCCGGTGCGTGCTTATTCGTAGTATTGGGTCGTAGAGTGATTGCTGATATTTCCCAGGCTGATGGAAGACTACGACCTACGGTCGTGTTTCTTGCCAGATCTCTCTGGTCTACACCTCCGCATCTACCAATTTCAGCGCCTATTACATCAGCACATGCCAAAATTAGCCGCTCACCTCGATGAGCTACAAGTCGAATCTGCCTACCTATCTCAGTGGTTCTTGTCGTTCTTCGCCGTCACATGTCCGCTCCCCATGCTATTCCGTATCTACGATGTGCTCTTCGCCGAAGGCGCGTCCGAGACGATCATGCGGGTAGCGCTAGCGCTTATGAAGAGAAATGAGCAGAAGATACTGGCGCTGACCGAATTTGAAGACGTAATGCAATTGTTGTTAGGGCGATCGCTATGGGATCCGTACGGTCGCAATGCCAAGTCCGCAGACGAGCTGGTCAACGACTTTGTCAGCTTTACGAACGATGTCACGAGGGAGAGGCTGCAAGGCCTCGAGACGAACTTCAAAGAAGAGCAAGAAAAGGAAAGCTCCAAGGCCAAGGTGCAGAAGTCTGCTACCTCATTCCTGGGTCGGTTATGGGGCCCGTCCAACTCTTCTACAAAGTCTGTTTCGCTCAGCCCTGGTCTATCTGCTCCTTCAAGACCTGGCAGTTTCCTTCGTCGTACTCCGTCGAAGCAAAGCCTTGCGTCCACCATGGTTTCTACCGAGGGCTCTGAGTCATCGACCAATACTCAGAGCACCGCGCTCACCGAGATATCGCGAGCTTCGTCCGGCGACGCTTTGTCATTAAAGTCAGGCCATGAGTCTACCGCAATGTCCATCAGGATGGGCCACTCATCAAAAGATCGAGATTTACACTATCAGATCGAGCAGCTGCTCTTGTCTGTGAGTCAGCTTCAGCGCCAAAACAGCGAACTCGAAATGGCTTTGCAAAAGCAGCGAGAAGACCGTAAAGAAGATCATCGTATCGTACGGACAGTAGTCGACAAAATCCGGAACAAGCAAACATCACTAGCGACTCCTTCAAGTCGGGAGTCTCGTCGTAGGACAACCATCACCGCCGCGATGCTGACTCCTCCCGATGGAGAATCAAACGTGACCATGCCGCAGGGTATTGAGGAGGCTGCAAATGCCCTGGATAAGCGATTCCCGTCGCACCTCACTCACCATCGCGCATCATCCATGTTCGAGACCAAAGAGGTTCTCCGCGAGAATCTAGCTCGAACAAAAGATCAATTGTCTTCGGAAACACTTCGTGCTCAGGCTGTAGCGAGGGAGCTCAACGACGTACAAGCGGATCTGCATCTTTCGCGCGATGCCCTCAAAGAAACTCGCCATCGTTTGCAAGAGTCCTATAACCAAAACCAAAAGCTAGAGAAGACTATCCAAGACTTGCGACAGAATGCCAGAAAAGGATCGGTGCCCTGGGCTGAATCAACGCCCGATTCTTCGCCAACCTTATCACGATCAAACACAGCGGACAGTGCAGTGTCGGGCTCAGGTGGCCTGCGCGAACTCCGCCTTGGTCGATCTGCATCCCAGAAGTCTCAGAAAGCCGTGACACAGTTTTCGAAACGCACCTCGTCCCTAGCAACCCAGCAAGTCCTGGCCACAGAGAATCACGCACCCGCTGACAACGAGGCCCTTCTTCTTGAACTTGTCAACTCGAAAACAGCGGAAGCTGTTGCTAAACAGGAGCTCGAAGAAATGAAAAACAAGTTCGAGAGCATGAAGAAATCAATGGGCGTACAAACCCCTCCGGCTATCGCACCATCAGCCACCACAACACCTCCGACAAGCACAGCCGGCGGTGGATGGGGCTGGGGCGGATGGAAGAGGACTGTTAGTACGACCAATGCTACGGTGACGTAAGAATCAGGTCGTTTCGGTAGGATGTAGATGTATTAGGATCTAGGTGTACATATGTGGATGTGGGCATAGTGTTGGAACTGTGGTGTTTATATTGCAACGTTGGACATGGGAACAGATATGGTGGAGAGACGTGAAGTGCGCATACCTAGCATTTTTAGCTGATGATACCTCGTGCCTACTTTTGGCACACCTTCTGCTCCTGAGGCGCGCTGGCATGCGCGTAAGGAGTACCCATTTAATTCATGACATTTGGAACGAGTAACAACGAGGTCATTTCTCTTGCCAGCCACTAAGACGACTTGGATCCTGCGTATCGAATCAGACACGACGGGATGGCTCAGGTGGCTGCAAAAGACCAACAGTCATCATCGCGTTCTGGAATCGCTTCCCCCCTGGTTCCTCCCCGCACCCCATGCAACGCCGCCGAGACTTATCGAACCGTGATCCGACGTCTGCGCAGCCACACACGATTGCCGTGAAGCATCCATTCTTGTTTGGGATCAGGCCCGTTTTCAGGCATTGCTTCTGACGAGAGAGACATATGCCGCATTCTGCAGCCGCTGCTTACCAGCCGGGGCGGCGCCTTGTTCTGGGACTAGGCGTTTGTGGGGTAGCGGGAGCTAATTCGTGGAGAAGGCTCCGGGCAGGTCTGGATTGTCGCGATACGGCGATTTCGACGAAGTGTGATTTGCCGATATCGTGCTGCACTCATGCCGTGCCGGTGATTTCCAGCCACGCTGCTGGGTAGGCTGGCCTGCGATATGACGCCGACGCGGGAGCACGACAGCCAGGGGACCTGGTTGTTGGGGCTCGTCGACATGTTTAAAGGGGAGATGCGCCCAGGCACAGCCAACTGACCGAACCATCAACTGCCGAAGCGTCGTCTGGATACACTACTTGTGGCTTGCGGTTCAGCGCCGATAGTGAGACGCTCTTGACTAGACGCTTGACCTCTTTGCATGTCGCCGGGGCAGCTGATTCGTCCTCTCAATCTAGAACACCGAGGGTGTATCGGGCCTTTCAATAACGACTCGGACGGAATTACGCCGCTAGAGCTTGGGGCTCTGTACTCAAATATAAAGGCTTTGGGAACAACAAAGCCAGGTATAAAGCCTTTCAGCCCCTTCGACTCTGCCTTTGAGGCCGCGTCCGAGCAAAAGTAGCCCACCATGGATCTCAGTCATGAAAACAAGGTAAACACACGCCTTCCTCACACAAGACCATTTATACTGACATGAATCACAGGAAATCCGCGAGATCGAGGAGGAGCTCCACACCGAGATCCTCCCGGGGACAGAGATCATGGCCGACGTGGGAACACACCACTTCGTCAAAGGAGCTAGTCGCAACGTCCTCGTTCCTCAACCATCTGACAACCCGCACGATCCGCTGAATTGGAGCACGCCATGGAAAGCAGCATGCATCACATCGGCTGCCATGGTGACCTTTACACAAGGATTCGGCCCTCTGTCGCTAGCACCCACGTTCCCAGCGTTGATGGAGGCCTTTAATTGTAGTCTCGAGGACGCGGTGCAGTTCACTGGTGTCTGTATCCTGGTTCTGGGTTTCAGTAATTTCATCTGGTATGAATGCAATACTTCTATTCTATTCCTTTCCTGCTTTAGTATAGAATAGATTACTGATCCCCGAGCTGTATAGGGTACCTATCAGTACATCCTTTGGTCGTCGCCCGGTCTACTTGTTTTCACAACTCATCAATTTCGGCACTTCCATCTGGCGCGCCAAAGCTACTTCCTATAGCTCTTTCATGGGTGCCTGCGTCGTCAATGGTATCGGTGCCGGTCCCGCAGAGACCATCATGCCCGCCGTCATTGCCGACATTTTCTTTCTGCACGATCGTGGGAAGTGGAACACGCTATATTGGGTGGTGTACATGGGCAGCCTGATGGTTGCCCCGATCATCTCGGGCGCCATGGCAGAGAATGTCGGCTGGAGAAGCTTCTGGTGGCTGAACACAGCCCTGCTCGGTTTGAGCTTCCTGATGGTTTGCTTCATGTTCCCCGAGACGAGATTCCACAGGTCGTATCCCGAAGAGCTGGAAAAGCAAGATGTAAGTCCTGCAGGAAGTTCGATGGAGAAGGACACCCCTACCATGGCCGAGGATGCCAACGTCAGGAAAAATGAAGACGAGAACATGATACAGCAGGTCCCCACCGCCGGTTCAGCCCTTCCAAATAGCGCAGGTCTTACGCACGAGGAGACTGCGGCAAGGGATCCGTACCTGGGCAAAGGAATGCCAGGAAAGTGGCAATGGGCCTTGTTCCAAAAGAACGCCCATCCATTCAAGAGCATCCTTCTCGACCTCTGGATCCCATGGAAGCTTTTCGCCTTTCCCATCGTCGAGTTTGCGAGTTTTGTAGTGTCATGGAGTTGCAGTTCTTTCCTAACGCTCAACCTCACGCAAAGTCAAGCTTTCGCCGCACCACCCTACAATTTCAAGCCTGCCTCCATCGGTACGTCTCCCCCCGAACTCACTTCTCCCCGGCACAGAACTAACCCCTTTCGTAGGATTCATGAATTTTGCCATCCTCGTTGGCGCATTCATCGGCCTCTTCACTGCTGGTCCCCTTAGCGATTGGGTCAGCGCCCGGTCTACTCGCAAGAACAACGGCATCCGTGAACCTGAAATGCGTCTCCCTGCCATGATTCCTTACATAATCATCATGTACCTAGGCAACATTGTCGTATCCGTTGGCTACGAGCGCCACTGGCCATGGGAAGCAATCGTCATCATCGGGTTTACCTGCGCGGGTATCCAGGTTGCCGCTCTGCCGGCCATCAGCAGCACATATGCGGTCGATAGCTACAAGCCTGTTGCAGGTAGTTTGTTTGTGTCCATCACCGTGAACAAGAACGTGTGGGGCTATGGATTCTCCAAGTTCATTACGCCTTGGGCAACGGAAGCTGGGTAAGTTTATTGCGTTTCTCCATCTCTGCTCGAAGGTCGACTGTGGGAGGCTAATTCAATGCATAGATTCATTCCGCCGATCATGACCAACGCGAGCTTGATCTTACTATGGTGTCTGTTCGGAGGACTCTTCTGGTGGAAGGGGAAGACATTTAGGCGGTGGAGCAAGAACAGCAGTGTGCACAGAATGTAGGAAGCTAATCTTTGGAAGGGCATTCCAATTTGGAGGTGGAGCTCGATAATCTTTGGACATGTGTTTCTGAAAGCGATATAAATGATTTAATTTCAAACACATTCTTCTCTCTACTCTGATGACGAATTGAGAAGGGGCATACTAAATTGCTACTGATAGATCATTTATGAGACTAGAGCATTGGGAAAAACCTTCGACAATACTAGCGTGAGAACCGTGCAACACCGCAAACGTCCATGGTCGAAAATGAATCAAATGGTGATAGAAATCTTGCCTACGCCGCGCGAAACACACGAAAGCATAGATTCCTTCTTTTCCCCTTCCGTCAGCGCCGTCCCCCGATGATCCACCTCCCCACGCCTCAAGCCAACCCTGCAAGTCCCGCAATTCCCAACCTCGCAGCTACTCCCCACCACATCGCCAAACTCGCGCTGCAAGACCTCCAGCAGCGACTCTTCTTCTCCGACGTCCAGCGTCTTCTCTGGCTCGTCTTCGCGGTATACTTCGACCTGGAACGGATCGCCGCCCACGTCGGCTTCGAAAGCCTCGAAGTGGACTTCCTTCTCCCCGATGCCGGCGGCTTGCACGGCTGCCTTTGCATCGTCCATGAGACGTCGTGACCCGCACACGTAGATTGCCGAGTTCCACGGCATGGATTGGACGACATGTGTAACATTCATGCGCTCTCCCTTGGTCTTGTCGTACACCACGACCCGGTCTCCAAGCTTGTCGAGCCTGTCGCGAAAAGGTACGTCTTCGGCGCTGCGGACCGCGTAGTGCATCTTGACGCTCCAATTGATTCCCACCATGGCTTCGGCCAGCCAGAGGAACGCCGTGATGCCTATGCCTCCCACGATGAAGACGTGGTTGCTGGCCATGCCGTTGGGTGGTATGCCAGCGGTGATGGTGCCTACTTGGATGATGTGTCCGACTTCGACTTGCTCGTGCAAGTACTTGGATCCACCTCGCGACTTGTCATCTAGGGCGATGCCGAGCTCGAATCGGCCTTTTGAGCCATGTACGATGGAGTATGCGCGTACAAGCCCGTTCCCTAGACGGATTTTCACGTGCGAACCTTCGTCGGGTGCTGAAGCTGTGCTTGGATCCAGGGCCTCGAATACAAACGAATAGATCCGCCCTGTTTGGCGTGTCTTTTCTACTACTTTGTAGTCCGACCACTTTGTCTCAGTCTTCTTTTGCTCCTTGGCCTTTGCTTTGTCTACGCGCCGCTTGAAGGCGTTGCGGCTCTCGTTGCCGAGTTCCTCAATCTGTGAGATAGCGAGGTTCATCTCGTCGTTCTCTTTTTGTCGATGAAGGTACTCTTGCACGCGCTCGACCGTCCAGTCAGGCCATTTTCGCTCCATGAGTTTGATTTCATCGCCGGCCTGAACGTATCCCTCGCGCAGCACGCGATAGTACCAGCCTGTACGGCTAAGACGCCAGGTGTTTGGTGCAAAGTTCTTGAGCTGGAAGCGATGGTTGAGCTTGAAGCATGGCTGTCGAGGGAGTGAGACTTGGAGGAGAAGAGGTTCCTCTCCGCTTCCGATTGCGAATATGTCGCCGACGCACACGTTGCGCTCGTTCATGTGTGCTGTCACTAGATTCTCGCCGAAGCCGCCGGGTACGAAGCGTGTTGAGGCAGATGGGAATTCGGATCGCCATGAGGGATAGTGGGTGCTGCAATCTTGAGAATATTAGATGGTGTCGACAGGACGTGAAATTGTGGTTACATACATCCATGAATAGCCTTATCTACTCCACCATGAAATGTCAAGTCATGTTCGTCTCCATCTATGCCTAATTTCCCAACCCACATCGGACCGTTGCATAGCTTCTTATCTATACCCGACTCGATGGTCAGACCAGGCATGGCCTTCATTTTTCCGCGGCGAACCTCGAGGATCGTGTCTGACTCAAAAGGTGCGTAGAGATCCGTCACTGACACCATGTTGGGCAAAGTACTTCAAATTAGATTCTTAGAGCTTCAGAGGGACTATTTTCAGCCGTGGAATTCCAAGTACGGAAAAAAGGAGGCCGACTTAACCAAAATGTTTCAAGATGGTTCTTGGGTGTTAAAAAATCAAGCTTCAAAATCCATGCCGTACATGAAGAAATCTACGGGCTTACACAAGACGTCCAATCGAGCAATGACAGCTCGATCAAACTAGCAAGAGTGGTAGAAAGGGAAGCAAAATCGCGTCAAGAGTAGATTGTGGAATCTAAACAAGGGTAAAGGTTAGTAAGGCTCTCCGAGGCTAGAATGCTTACGCGAGCCTGCAACCAATGGAAACAGGTTATTGGGCATTGACTCCTCGACGCCGCTACAGCCGCCGAAAGCACCATTACTGCCCGCCAAGGTGTGGAATTCTGGCTAGAGTGCGTTAGATGACTAACAGGGCGGATGTACAAAGGAAATAGATCTAGTCTGCAGGCGAGGAGTCAAACATGCGGGGATCAACGCTAAGCTGATTCTACAGGTAATAATTTGACTCATACCACATGAGACTGACTATACAGGAGAAAAAGCATAAATACTCGACTCAACATCTGTTTGCAGAGCACACTCAGTAGATTTCAGCTTCAAACCTCCACACAAAGTAGCACCTCTCCAAATACTGCAAAACCATGACCTCCCCAGCCATCCCCTCGGACCTAAAGGCCCGCGTCAAAGCCTCCTACGACGCCATGGCCCACACATACAATGCCACCTTCAAGAAAGACGACTCTGACTCCGTCCGCCTAGGCTATCTAAACCAGGTCCTGCACGAGCTGCGCTCCTCGGGCGCAGAGACGGCTTCGGTGCTCGAGCTAGGCTGCGGAGAAGGCATCCCAGGCACGCGGACGCTCCTCGAGACGGAGAAGCCGCAACTGCACGTCACGGCCAACGATCTGTCGTCGGCGCAGATCAGCAGGGCGAGGGAGAATCTCAAGGGATTTGGAGAGAGATTGACGCTGGTGGAGGGCGATATGATGGCACTCTCCTTTCCGCCTTCTTCGCTCTCGGCCATTATTGCTTTTTACTCCATCATTCATCTCCCGAGGGAGGAGCAGACGCAGATGATGAAGAAGGCTGCCGAGTGGCTCAAGCCTGGTGGCCTCTTCCTCGCTAATTTTGCTGCTGAAGAGGGGGAGAGCATAGTGAATGATCACTGGTTGGGTGACAAGAATTGGATGTACTGGAGCGCGTGGGGTGAAGCGAAGAGCGTAGAGATGGTAAAGGGAGCAGGGTTTGACGTGAGCCTTGCAGAAGTTAGGCATGTTGAGGGCGATGCGAAGTTTGTGTGGATTATAGGCAAAAAGGTCTGAAGTTGGTAGCGTAATTCTTACAAGAACATTGGCAGGACGTATGAAACACCTTGAGTGCGCGAGAAGATGGTAGAAACTGCAGCATAAAAAAGCTCATGGCCTAGAGGTAGACCTTTTCATTCAATCTTATCTTAAGCCAGCCATGCACATGACACTATCCTCGGTGTACAGCTCCTGCCCACTACCAGTCTCACCCCTAGTCTCTTTACTCTGCCAACACACCTTCATTTTGGCGGTTTCAACCAACCCGATTCCATGGCCAACTCAAACCCTACAAGGGTGAGTCAAAGCCTCAGAAACAGAGCTTCAGGATACCGCTAATGATCTGATGAACCGGAAGAGCGAAAGCATGACAAGGGACCCGAGGAAAGGTAAAAGAGGAAAGCAGAACACGCCACAAGACCGGTCGTGCGTGAAGGAAAAGTACGAACCAACCCTTTGAAGAGGAATATCCCTTACCAATGCAACAAGCTCCGTAAGAATGCAACACAAAACGCCAATTCCGATCCGTTGTAAGACGTCAGCAGCCATTACTCCGCAATTTAGGTCATGATTTGCAGCAACTCTTTCCACGCCACCAATGCACGTGAAGCACCGGACCGCAAGTCTAGTACACCCCCACCATACCACCCGTAAAGTCTCTCTCCGCTGTATCTTCGAATCCCTCCCACGGTAGCTCGTCTCCACTCAAGTCTTCAACGTCTTCGTCCTCATGGAAACTCTGAATCGTGACCTTCTTCGCCTTGCTCTTCTTCTCAACTTCCGCATCTTCTGCCCTGATCCTCTCAGTGACATCCTCAACAAGCTGCTCGGTGATTTCTGAGTCCTGCTGACCCTCAAGCACGTCAAATAGGTTGTAGATCTGATCGTCTTTCACCTTGATCTTAGCCAGAAGCTCGCTGATGTTATGCTCGATCTCGGTGCGCTTCTTGTAGCCCAGACTAGGATCATGGGCTTCTAGCATAGCACGCATGACAGCGAGCTCTACGTGCAAATGATAGCGCTCATCCTTCAACTCTTTCACTACAAGAGCGAGAGCTTCTTTAGGTGATCGCGCAGGGCGTAGCGTTGCATCAACATCGTCGGGCATGCGAGAGGAGACGGGCACCAGCTTCGGAACACGAAGTGGATTAGCTGAAGCATTGGCGGCATCCCGACGGCACACAGTGCAGTTGTCATTATCATGCTGCTTGCTGAGAACTTTCTTGGTGAGCTCAATCTTGGTGGTCGTCTGCTTATGGCTATCGATCCTGATGTCGGGGACAATGAAGGCAGAGGTCATCTCAGTGGGAGCACTACGGCGTCGGCGACTCGTGTTACTCAGCATCGAGGCATCGACAGACAATGGCTTAGTTTGTGTGGAGTCGGCAGGCGCAGCCTCAGGATCCGAAACATTGCCTGCAAAGTCCTCCTCGAATTGGGTGACGGTTCTGGTGTTGGCGTCTTTCATAGATGATTTTCGAGGGAGGGATCGTTGGCGGTTGCTTTTTGCAGATGCTACAGAGCGAATGGTATCCTCACGGCCCTGTCTCTCTGAACGTATAGTATCTTCGCGAGTTTGTCGTTCGGAACGAACGGTGTCATCACGTGCAGCTTGCTCCAGTGGAACAGACGCAGCGCGAGTACGAATACCCGCTCGCTCTTCTTCAATCTGGCGCCGAAGCTGAGCAATCTGGCCCTGATCAATGAAGCTTAGTTCAGTGAAATCCATGGCTGGAGGCGGTTGAACGGTGGTGCTGTCTTTTCCAGAAAGACCGCCACGCATCACATACGAAGAACCAGCTCGAGGTGCGAGTGAAAGATCTGTAGTGGACTCAACATCGCTGGCAATACCTCCGTCTTTGCTCGAGGAAATAGGGGCAGACGCGCGCCGACCAATATCGGTAGGCAGTGAGGTGCGATGTGATGTCCTGGAGATCCTAGTGTATGACTTGCGGGGACTCTCTTCAAGGTGGCTAGACAGGACTGAAGCATTCGCTCTGCTGATGCGCGATTCCTCCTGAACACGGTTACGGATGCGGGAGCGAGTGTTTTCCTCCCGTCGGTAGCTCGGCTTGCGCTGAACGTGCTCCTCGAATCCGTTCTCTTTATCTGCCGACACACCAGCCATGTTTCTGCCCGATCGGCCGTTTGCATGGCGGGTGCTCAAGGCATCGCGTGGCACCTCTTCGACTTGTTGATGTGCACTCTCACGCTGCGCGACTTTGCGTCTCAGCTCCGTCTCTTTCTTAGACCATCGCCGATGCTCCTCTTCTTGTTGAGCTGTCAGCTGCGCAAGCTCGTCCCGAAGGTTCTCGTTGTCAAGTCGAATCGCCTCATTCGTCTGCTCTTGCGTCATGTCCTGGAAGTGACGGATCGTCTCATCACGACGGTCAACCTTAGCCTTTAGCGCAGCCTCGAGATCAACCCAGCGACGTTGTTCGTCTCCACGCTTGGCTTTGAGATTCGCCAACTGAGCTCGGAGTGCCTCATGATCAGCCTTGAGCCTTGAGTATTCCGCTTGTTCTTGACGCGCTTTACGGAGTTCAGCGTCCTTCCGAGCAAGTTGTTGCGTATTTTCGTCCTGCTGTGCACGCACACGGACCAGCTCGGCCTGGAGCGTTGCATTCTGCCTTTGAGTGACGTTTTCAGTTTGATCCACTTGGCGCCGTAACTGAACAGTTTCCTCGCGATGATGCGCTTCCTCTTGGTCCAGCTGCTCCCGAAGAGCCTCGTTGTCCGCTCGGAGTGAATCGATCTCTTGACGAAGAGTGTCATTCTCGACGCTTAGAGCCTCTTTCTCAATTTTCAATTCATCGAAATTTTGAAATGCCACCCCGAGCTGGCTTGCCATGTTATCACGCTCGCTATTTAGTCGCTTCTTCTCGATCTCCATAACGGCGGCCTTTCGTTCGGCTCGGTCGAGCTTGGTGCGGAGGGTCTGTACGGTGGCATCGAGGCCTAGTGATGTTAATATCGTTACATCATACCAGCAATAGTAATACTTACGTGTCTTCTCGACCTTCCAACCACTCTTTCCATTAGAGCCCTCTCCGTCTGTTGAGCCTAATGCGCTATCGCTCCGTCGAAGCTTCTCTTGGGCCTGTGCGGTGGCTCTTAATTCAATGAGTTCTTGCTCTTGCTCCTCCATCTTTTTGTCTGCCTCAGCTCTCTCGTGCTCCAACTGAGCAACCTTGTCCTGCAGCAAATGAAGTGCCGAAAAGATAGCCTTCTCTTCCTGGGGAATCGGCACGCTGTCAATTGGGATGTGGTTCGGTCGTCGGCCGCTGCCGGCATTGTTAGGCGCACCAAATCGCGATCTTGAAGGGGCAGTTTTTGAAAACACTGGCGTACCGTCCTCAAACACACCAGAGACGAGCTCAGTGAGATTCGGGAGGTCGGGTAGTATAAATGACTGTGCAGTTGGATTCTGTGCGGTGGCCGGCCGTGATCGAGGCGTCCCATTGACACGCGGAGAAGCATCAACAAGGCCATCCATCTGAAGAGAAGTCTGCCGGCTGCGAGGATTGCCCCATCGTGTGCTCTTGGAATGCTGAAAAGTGACTGTTGGCGGGCGCTCTTCAACGAATGAAGACTCGTCTTCCGACACTTTGGCATGCAACTGAGCCAGAGATGGCCTTTTGCGTTCTTGCCTTGTCGGCAATCCCGGAGAATTGCGCGTGCTTGCTGGACGCGGTGACGCGGTCATATCCAGGTCGTTTCGCGAGGCGCGTCGAATTTGAGCGTCGCGGCGAAGACTTCCCGTCTCGGGTCCCAGCGATTTGCGCGAGCGACCAGTCGGTGGTGTCATGTCGTAGAGGCTATCGAAGGCTCGGGAGCTTAATTTTGCTGGTGTGCTGCGGCTACTACGGTTACCTCCTCGCGCAAGCTCCACCGACACGTCCTCCTCCTCATTGAGGGCGCTGTGGTCGAAATCCCCAAATTCTTTGTTGACCATTGACGTATCTGGATTTGGCTGCTCCGAGTGGAGTGCACGCCAACTATTGAGCTTCTTCGCCGTTGAACGGATGCGCGGGTACTGAGGCAGAGTATTCGTCTCCTCGTCGATGTTGTGCTGCGTCGACATCAACACGTCTGGGTTGTCGAAGAAATCGCTAAGTGAGTCGCCAAAGCCCGATTTCTTGGTGGGGTTGGAGTCGCTGGGCAGTGATGGGACGGGGGAAAGAGATCGTTGGCTATGGTTGAGACTAGCTGAAAGTTCTCTGAGGGCTCGCGCTTTCCCAGCGCTCTGGGGTGGAGAGGATTGCATGGGACGAGTGTGAGGCTGTTCGCAGCCGAGAATACGCGTGTCGCGTGGTAGATGTTGCCTAGGGGATAGAAAAGAAATGCTTCCTAATCATGAGTGAAACGAAAAGATGTCATCCAAAAGGCTATCCAAGCCAATGTTAATTGGGCAACGTGGTGCGCTATGGAAAGTGCAATGCTGTATTGAAGTCGAGGACGTGTTGGCGAGGTCGACATAACATCGGAGGTAAACACACCAAAGTGCCGACGCTAGCCCGTGGAAGGAGCGCAATCACGTGACTACGATTCAGCCAGTTAGAGCCCACCACTCACTAAGCCCCTCAAAATGCATCACAGACATGTAAGAGGGGACGAATTGGTAATAAGGGTATTTTACAATATTTAGGGTGAAATGCAGCTGCACCCATGGAGCATACTTATAAAAGGAACAAAGTACTCTTTACAAAGATGCCATAGCGAACATTTCTCATTAAACATGCGAAGCTACAATTCTATCCCCACTACTCTCCCCGCTCACAACCCATCAACCCCATCAAACCCCTCCCACCCTATCCTCCCCCTAAGACAAAGCTTGTCCCGCTTGAGCAACATCACCACCACCAACACGTGTCCCACAAGCAACATCAGACTGCCACCCAACCCCCCAATTCTCATTTGTCTACCTCTTACCTCCAGTCTGATCCCCACGAACAAAAAGTCAAGCGAAGCGAAACATAGCAACGGATATGCGATCCGAGGATCTGCGGCAAAGGGCTGGCACGGACTGAAGAGAGAAAAAACCTTTGCGATGAACAGGGATATCTTGGTGATGCCGATAAAAGTAGGATGGTGTAGGAGATGGTAAAAACGCGTGTGTGGATTCCGTCGCGGGGGAGGTGGTAGCATTAGGCGGGGAGAGTGTTGAGGGGAAGGAGACTGCCGAGGAGGAGAGATTTCGACTTTGCGAGCGCGGAGGATGACCGAGTTTGTGTCAGGAGTGGGGTGAGTTGGCTGTGTAGGCGGTGGGCTAGGTGAGTGGTGGCTATTCGCAGAGGTGCTCATGCTGAGTTTTGAACGACCAGCGCGGCCATATTGGACTGAGGCTCGCTTTCGTGATGTCTGTGTCGGTCCGGGACTTGGTGTGTCTGCTCGGGAGATCCTAGGGCTCATGTCGTCGAGCCCAGAAGGCCCGGCGAATCCGCTGAACTCATCGAGAACGGAGGGAGACTTTAGCGCGTGCAGAATCTCCTCCGTCGTAGGACGCTCGTCTGGTTTCAAGGCGAGTAGATGCTTTAATGAGCGATAAAGCTTATCGGGGAGATCGGATCGCATTGGCCTTCCATCATCAAATCCAGCCCACATTGATATCTCGGCTCGGAGCTTATCCAAGTCCTCGTTATCTTCGTCGACTCCATCCGCTTCGCGATACGGCAACCGTCCAAAGCACATGAAGTAGACAATCATGCCTAGCGAGAAGATGTCTGATTTGTGCGTAAAGTTGCCCAGAGGACCATTTGGCATTACGTGGCGCAGAACCTCTGGTGCACAGTACGATATCGTCCCCGTAGCTCCAGTGCTCTTCCTCGCCGTATTCGCAGCCTGAACCTCTCCAAAGTCGCTAACAAGTACGCGGACCTTTCGTCCAGTGTTGTGTAGCAAGCAATTGCTGGGCTTGAGATCGCGGTGGATATATCCGTTAACATGGAGATGGTTCAGCCCAGAGGTAATGTCTTTGAAGAACGAAATAATCTCCTCGAAATGCATCCGTCGCGCACCTGTAAGATCCTGCGGTTCATCCAGCTCTTTCTTCGATCGCCGCCTTACCCGCTCCTTCAGCTGCTCTGTCGTCAGGGTGGATTTTGCGCCACCCAAGATATAACTCTGAAGATCGCCAGCATTGCAGTACTGTTGTAGGATGAAGGCGCAAGGAACGCTCGGCCCGAACGGGGATATCTGGAAGTCCTCGAGCCACACGTGCCGATATGAGACTAGATTCTGGTGCGAGAGATTTTGCAGCAATTGCACCTCAATAAGCACTTTTTCAAGCCATTCGTGATCATCACCCACAGGCACACGCTTGCAAGCGAACATGCCGAGGTTCACGCCATCGAGCATATGTCGCACAAGAAGGACGACACCCTTGCCCCCTCTACCTAGCTCTCGCTCTTCCACAAAGAAAGTCTTAAAATAATTCGGGCTGAATGCTCGCGCAGAGATGCCATGATGCCTCGGTGGTGCCGGTGCGCTGGCTACGAACTCGGCATTCGCTGGAGGTGGCAGCTCCCCGTCCGACCCTTGAATGGGTGCCGGCGCAAGTTGTTTATGCGGTGATGGTGGTCGCGACACATCTGCAGACCCAGGTTGACTGTGTCGCAACATCTGGAAGTATCCCGGGTTGACGAAGCCAGCCTCCCCATCTCCCAGCCCTCCATGTTCGTGCTCATCGGGTTCCTCGGTCTCATGATGTGGGCTTTCGCGGTACGGTCGATTGCAGTACGGACACGACGGAGGTTCGACGGCAGAGGGTAGTGAGGCGTCGCGAAGGGAGAGCTGTCGAGAAAGCTGGTCGTACACAACAACCGCTGAACCGTGACGACTAGACGAAGTGTTAGTAAGGACTCGGTCGTCTTCTATTCTAATACACAAGCTTGCGCACATACAGTACAATTTCGCGCGACTCAGCCGGCTGGTACGGCACCAGCGACATCTGTCGCAGATGCTCGCGGTCATCCATGATGCTATGCGGGGAAGCGGCGGGGCAGTCGAGTATTGTCGCGAGATCGTGAGACGCTGGCACAAGCCCGGTGGAAAGGGGAAGGGGGCAGACTCATGGCTCTGAGTATGGTGAGTCGCCGCCGGTTATCGTTTTGTTTGTTGTCGTTGGCGGAGGTCCGGTGGGAAGCAGGGGACATGCCTTCATAGAATCATGGAGAAACACCAAAACGCCGGGGGCCTAAATAGGATCTTTGTATCACAAACAAAGGGTTTCGACGGGTTTGCAACATCCGTTCACACCATAGCACAAATAATTCATGTCCTTTTGATCATTTGATTTTATGACAGAGTCGTTCGAAGATGGAAGAAGACATGGCGCATCATCATTCGAGTCAAAATACCTATCGCGTCTGTGTTCTCTATGGCCAATAACGCGCCGATGGCTTTCAAGATAAGCGATGTCGATCTTCAGCTTCCATGTGCGCCTCTCGTGTCTCCACCACTCAGTCTCGAGCCCTGGGCCTACAGCCTATCACCATGCTGGCATGTTTGAGGCTCGCAAGAGGCTCCCAAGTAGGATCAGATACAAAATGAGACCCGACTACAGCGCTAGTCCTAATAAGGAAATATTCTCTAGCGCCGTCTTACCGTGGTAGTCGGGCATCCGAGACGTCCTCCCTGGGGCCAAACGTGCGTATGCTTTGTTCCTGAACCGGAGATTCCAGCTAGCGTGGCGCAGGTACGGCCGAAAGCTGGAGGTCGGCTTAGAAGACATCTGCAGGGCGTAAACACCTGCGTTGTGTTTTTTGAAGATTCGGACTCTGGTGAGCGGAAGATGGAGAAGACATTATCGCCGGAATGACGAGGACTGGGGACACGCGGAGGTTGAGTATAAATGGAGTGTCTTTAAGACTGAAGAAAACACTGAATCAAAAGCTCCATCTCCTAAGTCTTGCCATCTTCAATTGATCTTCAACTCGTCGCAACTTCTAAATAACTAAAGATGTACACTACCCTGATATCCGTTCTCCTGTCCGGCCTTGCAATGGCACAAACACCTCCAGGCTTCACTCCCGAGTCCTCAACTCTACTCCCCGTCTCCTACGGCAACAATATTGTTTCGCCTGGCCTCCACCTCTCTGTCAATGGTACGTCCTTACTTTCCAATGCCCCTTTTTTCCTGGGTGTTTCTCTAAGTTTCACAGCAACCTCTTCAGCCCCCACTGTCTCGTTCCCACCTTCTTCCCTCGTAGTCATGCTCGATCTTGATGCCCCCATGGCGTCTCTCAACCGTAGCTACGCGCCCTTGCTCCACTGGATCGCTACCTCCGGCAACCAGACCGTGATA
The DNA here is from genome assembly GCA_030378425.1 of Periconia sp. TS-2. NCBI lineage: Eukaryota > Fungi > Ascomycota > Dothideomycetes > Pleosporales > Periconiaceae > Periconia > Periconia sp. TS-2. The sequence continues at coordinate 164,219 of JASNQO010000007.1, forward strand.
CAGTACGGTGGTCCTCAGCCGCCAGCCAGCTCGCCCGACCATCGATATGTCCTCCTCTCTTATAGTCTCCCGCATAACACGACGAAGGCCTTCGCGATGCCGAAAGGGTTCGAGAAAGTGGGCGATACAGTGATGAACAGGGCCAAGTTTGACTTGAGCGGCTTCGTCAATGGAAGTGGAGTAACTGGACCTATAAGTGCCAATTGGTTTACAGTTCCTCCTGTGGAGAGTCGGAATGCCACCTCGCCCCCTCTCTCTGAGAGCGTGGCGACTTCATTCGGGACTGTAGACAGTTGCCTGGCAGCCGCCTTGGCTGCAGGGCTTGTTGCACTTTCAATGTAAGATAGATTGGTCAATGAAAATGGCTTGTAGTATCGGTTCGTGTATTGCTAGGATCTCCGGCTTGAACTCCAGTTCAGACTTCCACAGATTGTTCGTGAAGTCCCTTATCTAGCTCTTTTCTCGTCCTGTCCACGATTGTATTGGCTCGATTGTCATTTCCATTCAGATTTGGTCCATGAATGCTCTCTAGAGCTAACGCGCTTATTCCACCCATTCCACAACTTCTCCATCCCTCGAATATTTCAATAGCCGTCTTTCGTTGGGCTGCTTTTGGTGCATGCATCGCCACCAGATACAGCGGCGTTGCCATTCTCATAAAAGCACACCCAATCTTTAATGTACTCAAGAAACTCGTCACATCCAACACGACCTCATAATGATCGGTAAAGTCGAGGTAGCTAACAGCCAGCCGTGGCGCCAGAATGGTAAACAAGATGCGAGCGGAAGAAAAGTAGGAGATGCAGAGGGCAGTAAATGCATCACGGTATCCGGTGGACCCATCCTTGTTCTTCCATGAGAGTTCTTCACCCTTCTCTTCAGCAGCCTCCTTGTACTCCAACCACAATGCGTCCACACCTGTTTTGATCTCCATGTACAATTCCAGATCGATCATCTGCTTTGGCTCATCTCTGCCATCAACTTCTAGTGATACGTGTATCTCTGCCAGTCTTGTTATGTGCGACATGAGGCGCTGGAAAACCGGCAGGCGGCGATAACTTAGCGACTCCCGCAGAATGGTCTCTGCACAAACATTGTTCTTATCTTCCTTTCGTGTCGTCAGGTAAACAAAGGCCATTTGGGTTCTTATGTGGAAGAACAACTGGCACATGACTCCGTAAATGCACTGATCCGGGCCCGCGAGCTTGACCATCTCAGCCGCACCGCTGATGTGCTCTCGATACGCAGAAGCAGTTGTCGCGTTCATAGCCTCGAAAATGCTCAACAGAATCGATGTCGAGACCATGTGCACGGTGATTGCCTTGCCGGACTGAAGCATATGACCATGCATCTGCAGAGCTTTGCCGTAAAGATTGCATGATTCCTGGAGAAGAGAAACATTTTTCGTCTTCACGCCACTAAAGGCCGACGACGTGGCGTGAAGCGCCAACGTGAGTGCACTGTTCGTTCCATCCGTTGACAGGTCGGGCAATTTGTGGAGCCATGTAATTCGATTTTGAAGATCCGCGCCCTCCCCAGAGGACGTGAAATAGGCGAGGAAGTTGCCGTAGAAGAGCTCCGTCAGGGCGTTTCTTTGGGATACTTGCATCGTCATGCCCCATAATATCTCAGGAGGTAGTGAAAAGAACATCAGGCCCGTCTCATTCTTGATCGTCTTCTTCTTTCGTCGTGCTGCCTTCGCTTTCCCCGTCATGTCGATGATGACGGGACCGTTGCCAGGTCCTGGACATTGGCGGCCAAAGCGGATACACATGAGGCATTGCGGAAGCGTTGCGTCGCATTTGATTCTTTTTTGGCGGCATATAGCGCAGGCATTCGTCCTAGAAGGCATTTTGGATTTCGGTAGAGGTAAAAAGTGGATCAGGTGTAGAGAGGCGAGGGAAGTGAGTGGCCTGTGGCTATCTTAATGGAATTAGTCAGCTGGGGGCGGACCCTGCATGCGGGTTCGAACGTGACCGACAAGGCAATCTCCGCCAGTTGGGGTCGTTAGCAGGGTCAGTGTAAGCAATCGCCGCAGTGATTCGTAAATTTATGTATCTATTGGGCTTTCTCGCTCATGTGCGCTCTACCCAGCACTCAGTGATAACACTGGGTCTTTGAGGATGATTTCCCTAGGTAGTCTCCAATGCATCCATGAGCTATACCAAACCTAGATCTATCGTATGTTCCAATTTCATGCCAGCGTCATCCAATCGTGCTCAAAGTAGACTCTTGATCGTCTGTCCACCCTCGAAGACCTCACCCTTCTCTAGCTTCTGCCACCCTTGCACAGCGCCTACTTCTACACAGAGCATGTTTTTGTAGGCCTCATCTGGCGAAAAGTCACCCATAGCCTTTGCCTTTTCGATCCACGGGTTCCACACTACGGTATCCTGAAGGTTGTCTCGCACAACATCGAAGCGCGGCTTGCTGTCCTCGAGGACGGACGTGGTGTCTTGGGGGATGCTGGCGTAGACGCGATCGACCTCGCCGGCAATCTTGAGAGTGGCGTCCTTTTGCTCGTGGGTAGTTGCATTGAGGACTTTATCCACGTATGAGACACCGAGGAGGCCGTTGATCCCAACTTGAGAAATATCCTAGATCATCAAACATCAGTAAGCAGCCGGGAATCCGAGGAATAGGCATCGTACCTTGACTTTGAGATATGTGTGTAGCAGGAACTGGAACTCGAAGCTCGTTTCACCCTCGTTGCGGACATTGACCACTGTCTGCAAGCTGTCCTTGGAGAGGGTCACGCTGTATACAAGGCCGAAATCGAGCGGCCACGCCTTGCGCGCCTCGTCACTAAGTCCTGAGCTATAGAGACCAAAGTCAAGCTTGACCGAATTGGAGTCGAGAGCATCTTCAGAGGTGCTCTTGCCCAAGAATTCCCAGCGCGAATTCCGTGCGAAGCCATGTTGTGCAAGCGTCGAGGTGGGGTGACCGGACTTGGGCGGTGGACCGAAGACCTGGAAATCTGTGTCAGTGATACTCCATGATAGCTGTTCTTCGATCTTGTTCCCGTCCTCAAGTAACGTTCTTCATGTGTTGTTTCAAGTTCGCGATGCGGCGTGGAGACAGGTAGACTTACAGGGAACACCACCGGAATACCTCCGCGCACCGCCTTCGATCCATCCAACACCGCCTTCTCACTCAACCACAAGTTCTCCGTCTTGCCCCCATGGCTCTTCCAGCTGGTCACCGTCGCACCGTATAGCAGAACCTCGACGCTCTCGCCGGATGGAAGGGTGGCAATAATCTTGGAGCTCGCCCCGCTTCCCACAATGTCAACCTGAGCTTCTGGGGCGGCGGCCGCGGGCGCGCTCAGCGCCGACGGACGGTTGGCACGGTCGACCATGATGCGAGGTGCGGCAATTGAAAGCCAGGTGTCGAATCCTGCTTAGAGATGCAGAGTCGTGGTTGTGCTAGGCGCTGAGCAGACGTGGAGGCGGGGTGCAAGAGGGCCGACTACAGAAAGTCTGCTGGGATGCCTTCGACGGGCACAGCAAGAACGCCCAGGTAGAGACAAGCCCCCGGGACAACGGTCGCTATTCTTAGAACGAGGAGGCAAATGAAGGCGAGAGGGTGCAGCGTCTATGCAAATTAATATAGACAGGACAGCAGGAGCGGATGTGGCTGAAGGTGAGGGAGAAGGGTGCGAGGAGGGGCAGCAGGCACGCCCCACCATGCATGGCCAGCAGGAGGACCAGAGACAGCACCGAGGCGCTAGTGTTTCAGGTGAATGTGTTGGCTTGCATCTCTTTGAAGCCACCCAAGGCACCGCCATTGGATCCAACGTCCCTGCATACATATTGCGGCCGACCATGTACTACACCACGAACTGTCACCTGCATCTGAGGACACGCAAACATCACCGGCTGCACGCGAGACCTGTCATGTTCCGGCCGAAAGCCGTTTCTTCCATATCATCCTATTGATGTACCGTGCCTTATCCATGCAAAGTCCGTCTCTTCAGAGAGACACAAGGAATACAAACACCATACCTGGGAGGACTGCCGCCCAACCACTCGCTTTCCACTTGCTATAGCGACCCGCACTTCGCAGACCTAACTGTGCAATCCCAATCTTACCGGCCTCGCTCTTCCGCCCGTTTCCCCGCCGCATGCACTTCGCGCCTAATATGGAACAGTTCATCGTCAATCTCATGCTCATCCTGCATCCCTATTAGCAGCTGAGAGCCGCTCCGGAACAAAGCTTCCTTCAAGTTCCTTAATTGGTTTATGATGCTTCGTGGAGTGAGAATAACCCGTTCGGCGAAAGAACGACTAGGCGTGTCCACTTCGCCAGAAGCTGGTTGTGACTGGCACTGGTCCATTTCACGGGTAGCGTCTTTATCGATTGGTGGCTGTGATGTGATACTTGTGTCCTCTTCGTCCTCTGGATGTACGTTGGCACTTGTTGCTTGCTGAACTGCAGCTGTGTTCTCTTCAACAGCTATGACAGAATCGTGACCAGGTGATACCATTTCGGATGATCGTGAGGGAGAGACCCGGACGTGACTGAGACGCTTAGCCTGTGTCGCTCGTGAGCTCCTCCGCGGATTTGGTTTGGCCTCGCTGACGTCCTGGGCGAGGCTCTGCCGTCGTCGCTTGGTTGCCGACGTATCTTCTCCAACATCTCCAGACTGAATTTCTACCTGGCTGAGCAAGGAAGCTGAACGGCGGACGGCGCGCTTGTGAAGTGTCTTGGGAACTATGTTATCGCCTTCGGCAGCAGCGTGGGAACTCTGCCTTGCCGTCGTGCTTGCCACCTGGTCAAAATTGGGCATTGCAACGACTATGTTGTCAAGCATCCTGTCGTCATCTGGGACTTGATTAAACGGTGCTTGCGCAGCTATCTGCTCAACCACGACAACCTTATTTTTCCTGGGCCTCCCGGGGCCCCGTCTCTTTACACTGCTTGTCTGCGATGGACTAGATACTGCTGAAGAGCGGGTGGAGCGGCGAAGAGTGCGAATTTGAGGGCTCTCCGTCTCTATTACCTGGCTCGAAAATGAGTCTCCAACACGGCTGGTACTGCTTGTCACAATGTCATCGGCTACACTTTCCTTCTGTGTCGGCAGGTCAATCTGAGTATCTTCGACTTCGGTGTCGTTTTCCACGTCAATCTCATCATATCGAGCTGGTAGCTGGTGAGACGCAGCGTCGACAAAGATATTTTCAGACTCTTGCGGGACTCCCTCAACCCCGTCACCAGCAACACCATCCACGTGGGCCTGCATGTCGGCATCGAACTGGGCAGTGAGCTGCAGCTCAAGCGACGAGCTTGGCATATCGGCAGTATCGTAATCCTGCGCAATTGGAGCACCAATAGCCTGCTTAACAATTGGCAAAGTCGTCTCAGCTTCCGGCAACGCTTCGTCTTCGACAGTAGTACCCTCGTCGAAAGATACAGAGTAGGTTCTCTCTGGTTGTCTGAACTCGAAGCTACCGTCAATCAAACGGGTTGTATTACCACTGCCCTTGGAGCCCACGGTGTCCAACCTCACAAGTTTTTGTAGTTGAGGAGGTGAGGAACCTAGGTTTTCATTATCGTCTAGTCGAACTGACCGTACGGCAGATGGTGTGGTAACGCTAGCCTGGTCGTTAACAATCTGTTGGGTTCGATCCCGAGCCTGGGGGGTAGGAGAGGATCCAACGAAAACGTCCATAGGCCCTAGAGATGGGAGACTCTTCAGTGGTGTTCGTGAATTCTCCATAGGTAAATCGTCTGCGCTCATGGCGTCCGATGTCAAATCTATAGGGGACTGGACAGATGTTTCGTTTGGTTGTGCTGGCGAAGAGGTAGAACCCAATTCAGCAAAAAGATTGGATGTTATTGCTTGCCGTTCGACCATCTCCCTCTGTCGTTCTGTCAAGACCTGGGATTCTTGGTTAAAGGGATTCGTGGGCGAAGAGACGATGGGCTCGAAGTGAATTTGTGAATTATCGTGTCGGAGTCGGACCCTTGAGAGCTGGCGTCTAGTACTTCTTTTACTAGGCTCACTTGAGACTACTGGGGATCGGGATTTGCGAGAGGACTTCGTGACCCTAAAAGCTGCCTCCTTGACACGTGGGCTATGCAGATGTCGGCCAGCATTGTGTGAACTATCGTCAGAATCATAGAAAGAAGGGGCACCATCCTACTCTGATCAGTAAGCTGTACAAATTTTAAAAATCGTGAAGCACTTACATAGTCCTGATCTACATCTTGCAAAGACGGTAATGAGATCTCGGTGATACTTTGGATACGCCGTAGCGCTTGTTCGAGACGAGCTGGGTAGCGCAAGGTCTTTTCCCTCCCAAATGTTGCGTTCCACGTTGCGATGGATATATTGGCAATACCACGCCGTCGGCTCAGGAACCCAGCCGTTATCAAGGGCTCGAGGTGAAGCAAAATCTGGCCATCTTTCCGTGGCAGTCTCTCGATAGCTGAGCATACTTCTTTCCAGAGATTGACAACCTGGACCAGTCAGTAGTGCAATGAATTATAGCGCGCTGTCTTCTTACCTGCAGATGAACACTTTTGATTTGTTGATCCTTCTTCTGCAATTTACCGTCCGCATCCTCCACCCATATACGAATGGTCTCTTGGATCTTGCGCATGAAGACTGCAAGTAAAGCGATAGGGCAATGATAAAGTGCGTTCGCCAAGGCTGCGAGAAATTCTCGAACAGTTTCAGACCTGGATTTCTCAAATGCATGATAGCTGGCAGATCCAACAGATACAAGGGCATCATAGAAGTGACCGTATGGATCGAAGTCCGGATTCCGGCCAGTCTTGGAAGCCAATGGCCATAGGTTCTGTCGACCTTGCTCAATGGTCCAACGAACGATCGCCGTTGGAAGATTGCGAAGAAGGATGCTGAGAAAGGGAAGGCAAGCGCTCTGATCTTCCTGGTTTCCGCGTCTGAGAATGCATTCGGATACCCTTTCGATCACGGCGAGAACGACCGCACCTTCGCCAGCTTCGCGTCGAACAGTTTCCGTAAAAGAAGTCAAGACCTCTCGACCTGAAGGTATGTTTGGAAGATAGGAAGATCCAAAAGAAAGAATCTCCACAACAACATCATACTCTTTCCCGAGCTGTTGAGAGACGCGCTCGTTAGAGTCTAATGCTGACTCTTCAATGCACGCTTTTGTAAGATTAGCGATATGGGCCCAGAATTCGGTATTCACAGCCGCTGCAGAAGATGACTTGACAACAGCAGCACAGTCTCGAAGAAGCTCGAGCCTGTGTAGGCGCGTGTTTTGGGAGTCGAAACAGGGTTCGATCAGCAATCTCGTAGCTGGGAGCCGAACGGCATCGGAAAGTTTTCCCTCGGACTGGTTGACAAGAAGATCAACAAAGTAGATAAGTGGCGAAACTCTAGGACCTTGTTGACGTGACCGGGCGGATGGGGTTGATGCTACTTCAAATTCATTTTGTCCGTTTCGAGCGAGACACTTGTCCGCGAACTGTAGGGCGCCTAACTTTTCCACCACCGTCTCCAATAGGAAGCAAAACTTGTTCGCCCAACTTTCTTCTTTCTGTTGTGAAAGTGCGAGTTGGGTAGCGTGCTTGTCCCACACCCGACGGAGAAGGTTGACAATATGGGCCATTGCATCTTTGGATTCGGTAGATGACATGACTTCTTGACTGCTTGCTACATTCAAAGAGTGTAAGAGAGACAGCCACATCGTCTTTGCAGGTTCATCTTTGCAGTCGTCTTGGGTCCAGGGAGTTGCGTCAAGAAGAGTCTCAACGAATTTGAGAATCGAGGAGACTGACTTCCGCACCCATTTAGGGTCCAAGACAGGTAGATCTACACGCTGTATCATAGCTTGAGGTCTTAGGTCTAGGGCTCGCTGCTGATCTAGAGGTTTCCTTGCGCCATTGAGAAGCGCCGACACAACACGGCACGCTGCAAACGTATGGACTGGTGAGGATGAATGAATAAGCGGGTCCCAGAAATCGGCGACAAATTCACTCCAGTACATATCGAGCTGCTTATGAGATGCCATGGGGTTGAGTGCGTAGTATAAGAGTGTAAAGTACCCGCAGGTTGCTGACTCTCGCTCGGTTTTTTTCCACTGACCACGCTGTTTGAGTTGATGCTGCGGAACGTTGACAAGCATTCTATGCCAAGTTGGCGGGGTGTTGTCTCCAATATTGATGCCGTAGACTAGGAAACCGAAGGCAATATTTGTGTGGATCTTGACCGAGTCATTGGTTGAGTTGAGGCATTGCTCAAAGACCCTCAGCCAGTCAGCCAAGGCGTGGAACAGTTCTGGCTTGAGGGAATTGTGAAGCAAGGCAGTTATGGCAGACCAAATTTGGGGGACCATTGAGGCATTCTCCGACTTTAGCATCTTTTCCAGCTCTCTAGCAATGACTGTGGCGAACGAATCTCCTTCTTGCTTCTGGTCATTCTGATCTCCTTGAACCTTCTTCTGGCGGCGGTTCAATACGCTCAGGACTGACTTGATCACTTGGCGATCGGTGCCGATGGTTTTCGCTGCCGAGATGGCCGTATCTAGTGCACTCTGATTAATGTCCTTTTGAGTGGAGAGCAAGGCTTTGACTGTGTTTTTGAACCAACGCTCGCTGTGTCTTGCCATGGTGTCGGGCCGTTGTTGGATAAGTTTCCTATATATGCGAATGCGGTATGCCAGCACGGAAAGGCCCGATATGCGTTGTTGGATGGTGTCGAGAGCGTCCAAGATGCGCTCGACTCGCGCAGCCGTCATAGTTTTGGGACGGAAATTTTGCTGCATGAGCACGGCCAAGTGCGTGTTGACTATAGCTTTGGGTATGTTCGATTCCCCAGCGGCAAGGATAGAGCGGTCAATGATGAAGGTGCAGAATTCATCGTCCATGGTAGATCTGAGCTCAGGGACACGGACCAGAGCCATGAGCAACTTCAATGCTTGCGTGATGAGCTGTGAGTCTAGCCCGGTCCCGCTGATACCGACAGCCTGAACATCTCGTGATATAAATTGGGTCAAGAGGCCCATCTTGTCTTGCAAAGCTTGGATATCTGGAATTTTGTCATAGGCCTGCATGGTCCGGTGCAAGGCATGATAGGCGTCGAGACTAGAGGGCCGCTTGCCCAAAGCCAGCTGCTTCATTATGGACTCTAGCATCTCGGCGAACGACTTGTACCTGTGCGCAGGGGTGCTTTGGCTCTGGGGCGAGGGCGTGGACGCACTGTCGGCCGGCTTGAGGATGGATTTCAAGGGTTTCGAGACGCGAGTTTGCGGTAAAGGTCGGAGGGGCGAGCTGTGGAGGGGAGCAAAGGTCTGCGGGGCGAGGCCGCTGGTCGGTATGGTGCATGGGTGGGCGTGGAAGTTGACGCGCTTCTTCCTGCTCGCCGAGCTCGAGGGGATGGCGCTATCTGAGGACGGGGACTGCTCGGGGGTATTGAGCAGTGTTTGAGAGGCCAACAATTTTACAGCCGGGGGTTTCTCCCCGAACGGATCGCTCAAGAAGTCGAGCACTTCTTCTACGTCCCTGTCGTTTTCTTCGACATCTTTAGGCGGCGTGGGAGGGCGGATGGAAAGAGAGGAGAATCTAGACGGAGAAAACGCCATGGCTATGCGAAGAAAGACAATTGCTAGAAAACGGAAACAGACGAACGAGACGGGGGTTGCATTGCAGCAGCCGTGGGTGTGGACTGGGGAAGGGCAGCGAGCGCGGTGGTGGAGGACTATCACGACCGCGGTCCGTGTCGAGTCGAATGGCTGGGGCGCGCATCCAAATCGCGTCGCGTCCACGAAGGCGTCACGTGCCGCCCACCCGCAAAGTGGTTTTCCCAATTCCAGGCCGCCAGCATGTACAAGTATGTGGTATACTTGGACTTGCATTGCCTAGCCCGCCCGGTGGATCGCATTCTTGGCCCTGGGGAAATGGCGCATGCAACTGTCCGTGGGTCTAGCCTGTGCTTGTGTGCTGAAGGGCATCATCGCATCGCCGTTCTCCACGACGACGACGACAGCGAGTCGCCTGTTTGCTTTCCAGGATGTACACAGTGTGATGCGACGGGACAGGCGAATGCGCTCGTCGGGGCCCTGCTGGGTTCTCAACAAGTACAACCGAGAGAAGGCCCATAGAAGACCCCAGGGTGCCAGGTCCCGCGGCCCGTGACATGCAGCACAATCCATCGCTCCAGCGCGAATTGCGTCCACCTGACACCTTCTCAATCGTCCCTCTTCTCTTGTTTGACACCTTGTGCATCCTCTGTCAAAGTCAGCCCGCCATGCTGGCTCCAGCACTCTTTGGCCGCCAACCCAACGCTCGTGCGCGGGGTCCCCATCCCACCTCGGCGCCGCCGCCTTAGACCCGCGACACCTGAACTCCGCACGCTCGACTTCGCTGCCCCGTCGCTCATTTTCCCCCAGCCATGTTGGCCAGACACTCGTCCAAGCCGCGCGGCGGAAAAGGTCCGTCGTCCCATCCTGCCCTGGCCCGCCCTGGTGCCCGCAGACTAACGCCTCGCAGCCAAGCTCGACGACGTTACCCAGATCCTCGCCGAATTGAAAGCCGACCTGACCGCGAAGAAACTGGCTCCGAAGAGTATGCGCCTTTCCGCTGTTGACGCTCCCATTGCGCGCTCACAAAGCTACCAGGACGCAGGAGCCTGCTGGAACAGCTCAAGATCCATGGTCGCGAAAAGGAGGATGCGGACCCCATCTTCACAAAGGATGTATGTACACCAGAGCCTGATGTCTAAGAGGAGGTTTGACACACGCCGCCTAGGGCCTCCAAACCCTATGCACCTACGCCTTTGGGGCTGTCGACTTCCAGACTTCCCAAGAAGCGCTACGCTGCATTGCGAATGCCCTACTACTCGAGCCCAAAACCCGCCAGACGGTAGTGGACCTGGGATACGGTCCTCATGCAGCGGACAAGTTCAAGGAAAGTATACGGCTTTGCCCAAGGTTTCAACGTCTAACCATTCGTGCAGAGCGACAGCATCGACGACGAGTTCCTTCTTGGCCGCATCCTCTTCCTTATGACCTACGACACCGACCTCAACTATGATAACCTTGTCCAAAACCACCAGCTTGCCGAGCACGTCAATTCTGCCCTGGCCCGCCACGCAAAGCGCTACTCCAAGTCGGCTCGCCGCCTCTCGCAGATGCATACATCGCCCATGGATCTCATGGCCCTCTCCGAAACGCTAAAGCTTCTTTTCAACATCACCCACTTCTATCCCGACCTCGCGGAGCACTTCTCCAAGTCCATTCCTCACATATTCAAGATACTCGTACGACGCAGGATCCCCAGTCCGCCTCTGCAAGCACCCGTCAATTACCTTGTCAACGCTCTCATCAACCTAGATTTAGAGGATACCAAAGGCCAACAGGTAAAATTTCTGGGACAGAACGCCGTCTTTCCGAAATTTGATGCCAAATGCAACGCCGAGCATCTAATCAATATCTTGGACAATGCGATCGTCGCATATTCGGAGCGCGAGATGGACGACACAATTGCCCCAGTGCTGACCCTGATCCGCCGCGTCTATGAGATCGCACCGGATAGCGTGAAGAAGTACATGGAATGGCTCCTCCTTCCCACAGACGAGGAACGTTCGAGGCCACTCGGTCAATCGGACACGCTATCCGCCCGATTACTGCGCCTTTCGACTTCAGCCATGACACCCTCGCTCAGGGGTTCTATATCATCCATGATGTTCGAACTCTCCGGGAAGGACGCCAGCAAGTTTGTGCAAAACGTAGGCTACGGATTCGCTTCTGGGTTCCTACTTAGCAACAACATTCAAATGCCTGAGAATGCCATGGAGGCTCATGCAACCGCCAACGCAGATCACAGTATACCCGTCAACCCCATCACGGGACAACGGCTTGACGCAGAGGACCCGAGCAGAGAGGCTCCCATGACAGATGAAGAGAAAGAGAAGGAGGCGGAGAGGTTATTTGTACTCTTTGAACGGCAAGTCAAGCACCATATCATTTCCCACTTAAAAGCATACATCTAATTCTCTGCACAGACTCAAAGCAACCGGCGTGGTAGACGTCAAGAATCCCGTCGAGGAAGCGTACCGCACCGGGCGCATCGAAGAGCTACCCGACGACGCCGAATAAACATCATACCCCTTTGTTCTAGCCTTGGCCTTTTCTGCATCTTTGTTTGGCTTTTGGGTCTATGTGGCTTCGAAAAAGCCAAGCATCTAGGCACTGGCGTTTAGGAAGAGCCGCATCGCAGGTTTATGTTAGTATGTGGTGCTCATGGCGGGTGGTGGGCGGATATGTCGTCCATGTGTCTGGAGCGTTGAGCGCGTCCAATTCCAACTGTTATACGGTATCCAAAATCATGCAGAGCGAAATATGTTTATGCCAATCTTTGTCTGTTTTCTTTCAACGTAGGCGCAAATTCACAAACGCAAATGGTGCAACTCGAACGAAAACCTGCACAAAATCGTACAATCGTACAAAAAAAATCATCACGGAGCGCAAAATGTTCCATTTCAGAATAACTCATCTCATTGTTTTCATGTTGCAAGTTACTTCCTAGCTCCCCGCTAGCTGCGTGTGTGTGTACTTGTTTAACCCCAGGAGATTGCCTCCAACCCCATGTGCAGCCCGTTTGAATAAAGCCCCCATGGAAAAAGAAAGAAAATGGAGCGCTGCCCGGATCATGCGCCGACGAGGGGGAAGAACAAAGGACTGAGAATCTAACTCCGTATTGGTGCTAGGGAAATGGTCTCGCCTAGAAGAAGAAATTTGTGAAGGCTCCGTAGATGATGTAAAAGCAGATGAGATATAAAAAGCAAACGTGAAATGGTAAAGGAGTGTCGAGCATGATTGAGTGCAGTGGAATAGAGAGAGTCGAAGTAGGAAAGAGATGTGATGCTAGATATGGCCATCCATGCCGGTGATAGTCGGATTGATTCCCCTCCTTTGGTGATGTATGCGGAATGCTGAAATGTTCGCGAGATGCCGAGCTAACCAGTCCTCTTGAATGGTACGTTGCCTTGAAGGAAGTGTAAGGGACGTCGTTAAGTCTCAGGGCGACTCGTACGATAAAAGAATGAAGAAGGGGGTATAAAATTCGTAAATATCGTAAGTGTCGTCAAATGTTGATCTCGAGAATGAAGAGCTTTGGAACTGGAGAAGCAGGTTTGCGTTCAAGGATTGTTCTGAATCCTTGGAGCTGCTGTCGTAATTTTATGGACTTGCTGGATCGATTGGAGTATACTGATCCTGCTCAATCGCACAAGGAGCTGACGAAAAACGGATGGCACCGCTTCGAGCAAAAGTGTGATCCTTGGCGAGCTGAGGCTTAGGTGTGGCAGCCCTGCTGTCGTAAGCATCCATGGGGGTTTCTAGGACCTCGATAGTGGGTATATATGCTGTATTTCCGTGGTCATCCTTTTTGCGAGAAATTCCAAACAATCCGAAAAAGGCGCGAGACATTTTAGCACCTTGCATTACTAGGCTGTTGTATATGTTGTTAAGCTTGTGCAGGGAGATAGCCAATAAGAAGCAAATCGCCATGGAGACAATCATGAAGCCACTTGATGGATTCTTGATGTATTCTAGAAGCGGGTGCGGAGGATTGCTAGAAAGACCATTTGAGATTGACTGGAATTTCTTCAATGGATGGTAAGTGGCCAGTAGATGGTATGCAGCACTGAAGCCGAAGACAGCGAGCAACAACCACATGGTTCGCCGGGATGAGAGATTTTTCCCCACCATGAGTGCACAAAAAAGACTCAGCCCGACCATGAACGGTACGCTCCAAATCTTTGTGAACCTGAGAACGTTGTCCAGGATTGCAAACACATGCTCGATAGACTTGAATCTTACTCCTAGGTGGTCCAACCGATGGTGTAGGAGGTCAAGCTTTGCTATTGAATTGTCTGTCTTGTTCTCGAGAACGTGCACCATGTCGTTAAGCCGGTTGACTTTGAATTGGGCGCTGTTCAGTTCACCATGAACTACCCCGAAGCTCTCCATTGTCGCTCCATGTTGTATTTGAATGGCCAACAGAGCTTTCTCATGATGCTTTTGGATCTCTGCATCCATCGTCTTTGCAAGATCAAACTGTTCAGCTTTCAAATGATGTCTAAAACTTTGCAATTCGGTGATAATTGATGCAAATGTGTCGGTGTAGCCTGTTTGCACTGCTGCTGTAGCCTTTGTCAGTGCAGAGTTCATGTGCGCGTTGAACTGGTCGTTATAATTAGAGATGTTGGATAAGATCGCGTCACGAACAGATCCGATTTCTACTTGAGTGGAATACACATGCTTCCTGGCCTGTTCGCGTTCCGTTTGAGCATCCATACGAGCTTGTTGAACGAATTGCTTGTATTGCTTGGCAGACTGCTTCATCTCCTCTCTGTTTGACTTCATATCTTCGAAAGACTCCTTGAGCTGTGTGTGAATGGAGCGAACCTCATCTTGTACATTCCGAACTGATGACTGCAATCGGAATGTTATGTGAGTTAGGTTTCTATGAAGCTGAAGAGTCTTTTCTCTCTCAATGGCATGCCTACTGAGCTGACACATTCGGACCGCATGAAACCTAGCGTTGCTGTACGAAGTCCAGTACTGAGGAGAATTCCGTAGAATCTTCAGACACTGGTGGCGGTGCCTCTCGCTTGACTCTGGGTAACAAGGCAATTGGCTCGGAGACCCGGAATCAAATCGAGACCACAGAGCCCAAGATCGCTTGATGCAAGCTTCTGCAGTTGGGTAAAACACGTTGCACTGTGAAGGCGGATAGGGGTGGTCTGGCTGTGCGCCAACAATCTCGCAGATGGCGAGCTTGACGGCGTATTCTGCTTTGACATCGTCGAGATACCATTCGGGATGCGCTTGAGCGAAATCTGAGGGATTGTCAAGTAGTTTGCATTCAGTCATGAGCTTCATAGCGGCTAACTGGACGCAATTGGATTCTGATGGCAGTTTACTGAACCAGGCAAGAGTCTCGGCAAGCTCTTTATCCTGGCTAATTGTCGTATCATGAAGCAAGGCTTGCAGATCGGTCTCGAGCATGTACGATTCATCTGAAGGAGAAGAATGGCGCTGTGCCATTGAGTCTCCCGCTAGTGCAGCTAGCAAGAGGGCTAGCAGCCCGGAGGTAATAGGCCTTCCTTGGAGCCTCATGTTTAATGACGAGTGCGGAGAGTTTCGTTAGAGGGATCAGTTGGCCAAAGGAGACAAAAGGGATTAGAAGCTGAAGTTGGAAGTTTGGAAGTCGAGGAGGAAGAAACCCATGGGACTTGGATGCGAAACTAGCTCTTTTGACACTGATGCCGGCTTTCATAGCTACGTAAGAGTAAGTGAGAGAGACATGAGGATAATTGATCAATCTCACGGATAGGTGAGAGATTGCACAGTCTCGAAGGCTTGGATGTAGTACAGAGGCAGATTTGTACTTAGCATCTCTCACGAAGCAATGATCGAAGGTAAACGACACGTGAGAACTGCGATATCGTGCACGGCTCTTTTCCCCGAACCGCCGACATCGCGTGAGCACGGGATCTGGACGCTTCGCGTTCATTGGTCAATGCAGAGCATTAGCTAAGCAAGTAGGACAGAGAAGTCGCAACTCCAGAAACTGTCTCTCACAATTGTTATCAACGGCCAACCATGTTCACACCCGCACGGCGGCGGTGCGCACAAAGTATCTCTGCAAAATCAATTCAGGCTCCAGATTCAATACCCCGATGTCTCTCACCCGCTTTCCAGGCAACAATCGCCGGCAGAAACTTTACAACTTCCTCACCATGTCTATCTAAGATCGGTTCCGCGCCGCTTTCGGTCCCTCCTGGCGTGACTTTCAAGGTCATTCCGCCCTCTACGCGGGGAAGAGTAGCTCGTGTACAGGCAATGTCGACGGTGCAGATCAAAGGACCCCTCGGCGAGCTCTCGATGGCTATTCCTGCCTACGTGAACATAAACCAAGACGCTTCCCTCTCTGGACCGACTCTTACAGTACAAGACTCGTCAGATGCGAAACAGAGAGCTATGTGGGGTACGGAGCCCTTCACGCGCACAATTTCAGCGTGTACTAATACTGTGGAATAGGGACGACCCGCGCGTACCTGCAAAATCACATCCTCGGCGTCAGCGAAGGCCACTCCGCTATTCTCCGCTTTAACGGTGTTGGCTACCGTTCCTCCGTCGAGACTAGCGCTACCACCATCGAGCCTGAATATCCTGGCCAGCAGTTCGTGAACTTGAAGGTTGGATACTCTCACCCCATCGAGCTCGGCATACCGAAGGGAGTAAAAGCGAGCACACCGCAGCCGACGCGATTACTATTAGAAGGACCTGAGAAGGAGGTGGTCATGCAATTTGCGGCAAAGATACGCATGTGGAGGAAACCAGAACCGTATAAGGGCAAGGGTATCTTTGTGAATGGGGAGACGATCAAGCTAAAGAACAAGAGGACGAAATAAGTAATTGGCAGATTGGAGCCTGTACTATATAGACTTGTATTTTGTACAATATGTGAAGACCCACAACAGGGTCAATTTTTGGACAAAGCTCTTACTCCAAGCTTATGCAAGCGCAACGCACAAAGGCCTCCGGCTCCCGTTCTCACTAAGATCGAGTTGCTAAGCCGCCGAAGCATGCAAACCCACAACCTCATATTTTCCTTCCAAAAGAGAGGGTATCCAAATAGTAGAAATAAGAACGGTCATAAATCAAGCAACATCATCATCCACATCATATCATCAAGAACCCAGAAATCACCGCCGCCACGGCCATGCCAACCAAGTTTGGTACGAAGCGGTCAACGCCACTCTTCACATCGATGGCCGTCAGCACCATTTCCGGGAAGTACGGTTTCGGCTTATCCGAAGACCTCGTGCCATTCCAGCAGTACTTGTCAAAGCACTTGGAGCACGCATCCGGAACATCTTCGCCGTTGCGGTCGAGCGAGCGGGAAATGATCGCACAACCGACGCAGGTGGGCCAGTCGGAGTACCCGCTGCGCGAGCTGTTCGCCATTGTTGCGACTTCATAGCCATTCCGGATCATTGCGTCGCGCTCTGTGTTGTTGTATGACAGCTGACCGAGCGTAGACGTGTTGGAGTTGTACACGTAGGGAGAGTTGGGGATGTAAACGATAATGGGAGATATGCCGTCGCCCGTGAGGTTCTTCGCGTCGCAGCCAAAGAAGGTGGGGCGGTTGTTCAAGCCTTGGTTCACAAATGTGTTTTGGTCCGGGACGTACGGGAAGGCAGTACCATTCTGCATGGTCTCATTCGTCGTACGCTCATACGTGGCAACTAGGGAGGTGCCATTGGGCCAGTTCTGTGCTGAGTCGGTGGGTTCCACAGTGTCGGCGGAGGAGTCGATTGCGAAGATAACATCTACGTTACGGTGGGGCTGGATGAGAGGATTGAACGGAATGTTCTGCAAATCCTCGCCTCCGTCGACAAGCGTAAGACGCTCCGTGTCTGCGCTCGGATTCGTGCGGTTGTGGAAGCCCTTGAATGGGTTGGGCTTGTAGTCTGCAATATCATTGCTAGATTTACCGATCGAGGATAGAAAGCCTTCTATTGCCTCGATGAGGAAGTCAGGAACGCCGTTCGTGCTGTTGAGATTGAGAATGATCTGGTTGAAGAGCGATGAGGAGGTGCCCATGATGAAGCCCGCATTGTCAAATCCTTCGACGCAACCTTGGTCATCCGGAAGTTCGCCGTCGGTAAAGTTGGAGCCAAGGTAGCGGAGAGGTACGAAACCGAAGAGCGTCGGGTCATAGCTGCCCATTTCGTAGGGGTTGAATTCGATGTCGGTGGCATTCAGAGACAGAACAGTCTCACCTGGAGCTCGCTCGAGAGCTACGAGAATGGGCATGGGTGAGTTTCCATCCTTGAAAGTACTATCATCCTGGATGGACGAGAAAGTAAAAGCGGGACCTCCATCGGTCGCATTGACCAACTGGAAGGATAGTGCTCGAGCCCAGTAGTCCGTGAGAGAGGTGTTGAAAATGCCAACGGCATCTGCTTTGGAAGTGACGGTGTCTACAAGATTCTTATAGTAGTCGGCAGTTGAGAGAATCTGGATGCCTCCCGTCTTAGGACCTACTCATCGTTAGCGAAACAATTCCAGGTCAAATTCTCAATTCCCGCACCTTTCAGAATGGAGTTGCCCAATTGCCAGACATCGCCGTCATCGTTTTGGCTAATGATGTTCTGAACTGATGTGAAGTTATTGGCGTAGACACTGCCAACTAACCATCCACCACCAGAGAGACCGGCGACATAGGTAGATGACTGCAGCAAACCACCTAGTTGGCCATGGGCCGTCGCATTCGGTGTCCGACTATCAAAGGCGGCAAGCGCACCAGCACCGTTCAACATTGCCCGGTAGCCTCCTCCCGAGAAAGCAAGGGCTATATTAGGTAGGGCAGTAGAATTATCTTTGTGCTTGTCGATGTACCCCCCAACATCAAAGCCATTGATATTCAATAATCGATCCAGCAGTTCCCGCATTGGCTGCACTGTGTTGGGTCTTCTCTTCTTCAGCCATGATGTTTCCTCGTCTGAGAGATTCGATGCTACTCGAATACTCGGACGCGTAGATGGACATTTTACGCTTCCAGGCGCATAGCCATCCGGTGCCTGGGGAGACGCGCGTCTGAACAGATCTAGCGCATTTCCGTCTATCTCTACGCGACCGACTGAAGATGCTGCTTGCTTGTTAGCCCCGAAACCCTTGAAGGAAGAGAAAAGTCGCGTACAAGTCGCTAAGCACGTGAGTGTGGAGGCTGCTAGTAATTGAAATTTCATTCTTTTCAATGAGAAAGATATACGCGATTCACTCTCCTAAATGGCAAGATATAGCAAAACTTCAACGGACGAGGGCAGCAAGGGTAAAAGAGTGTCGAGGCTGGCGATTATCTTAAATGCGGGTGAGTTTCATCGGAAGCGCGGAATGGTCGCTTTGCGGCTGTGTCCGCAACACGGACTCCAAACCCACCGAGTGACCTCATAACCAGATCGGCAAAACGGGCTAGGATGAGGCTGGGTACCTGCCGATTCTTGATCGACTCCATATATTTTTAGCCCGTCTTCAGACCGTTTGTGTGTTGGCGTCGCGTGCCGCAGCTCAGCTTTCGTACGGAACTAACTCGTTCCAATGTGTGGTCACTACATGATGACTGATCTAGTGGGTGTGCTGATGCTCTTTGGCACCATCTTCAGCTGCATTAGAGAGCATTCTCGTGAGATGGTTCCCTTCGAGGCATGGCTTGTGGCGTTTCAGAGATCATCAACATTAGCGAATTGCACTGTCTGGTGCGGTTGGTAGGAATGCAAGGGTGCAACTAACAGCCGCCTGATTCATCGCATGAGAGGAAGCTACGCGCTTTTATCTCGAAACGTGTATGTAAGACGCACTAGCGCCTATGAGGATGGAGGATGAAGGTGTGCTGGCACTTGGCTGGCAAATTGCACCCATGGTTGGCATTAGCAACACGCTGTGCCTCGTGAGTTCGCCCCTGCAGATCATTCGACACCGTACTTCGTATATTCCCTACCCATGTTGAACACTTTGTACGGGTACGCAACTTACTACATAGTGATGTACAAGTAGGCCGTATTCATCCGAGCTCTCAGTTCAAAAACGCCATGACGTTTAGCGGAAAAGGGACGCGCCAGCGTTCCGGTACCGCAGGGAATACTCTGCGAGCCCAAACCCACGACAAACCAAAACTTGAAATCCATCCGGATGCGCTAGGAAGTGGAGTTAACGCTAGTTGTATGAGAGAACTCCCGATGCAATACAATGTATCCGACTCCTAAAAATTGTGATGGAGGTTTAAATAGGATTGACTAGATCAATTCGAGACTGTACGAATGTCGATGAGTAGAAGAGTAGAGTCGGTATATATACCGTCCGAGGCACAACCCTCGAGAGTATATGTATCGGCAAACTACAATTTACTCACGTACTTGAGCGTGGAAAAAAAGCCACCTTTAGCCCATTGTCCCTTTCGTTCCATTCGTGCTCGCAATGCCCAACATTTCGATTGAAGTTGTAGTATAGATCATCATTTTTCGGCGATGTCGGGGCTAATAGTTGGCGTGTCTTTTTTTTCTGCTAGTACTTGTTGTTGAGCATGTTCAGCGTACTCGTTGTCTACAACATACTGAACGAAAGCAGAAGATTCCAGGTTATCTCGAGAGGAAAAAAAAATTCGAATGCTTGGGTTGCGTGATGATGATGATGATGATGAATCAGCGTCCAGTAAGAGCCGTGAGCCCCCAGCCAATTCACCTCACGAACCGTGCCATCCCAATTCCAGGCAATACAGTCAGAACGTTCATTCAACCCTCGTACTACGTAGTCTTCGACCAGGGTCCGAAAGCAACTCACAATGAGATCTATATGCAGGGAAATCCATCCCTTTTCTAACCCCTTCTATATGCTAAGGTTTTCTCACATTTGCAGCTTCAAAAAACTTTTTAAAAAACCATGGCACCACCATCTACAATGATATCCGTCCCATTGACATACCTCCCCGCCTCACTGCAAAGCATGACCAATGGCCCCGTCAACTCCCACGGATGCCCCATCCTCCCCATCGGATTCCTAGCATTCCACATGCCCCTCGCCCGCTCCAAGCCCGCGCCGTCGTTCAGGATCGTATCCATGTACCCGGGGCTCAAGCAATTCACCCGGATGCCGAAGCTACTCCACTCGGCCGCGAGGCTCTTTGCGAGCGACAGGATGGCCGTCTTGGACGAGTTGTACGCGGCTTGCGGCTGCGGGTAGTTTGTGTGGTGCGCGGAGATGGAGGCGGTGAAGACGATGCTTCCCGACGTGCCTTGCTTGATGAGTTGGCGTGCTACGCCTTGAGCGCAGAGGAAGCTGCCTGTGAGGTTGATGTCGTGTGTTCGACGCCATTCTGCGGCCGTCATGTCGATGGCGTGTGTGCAGCCTACTACGCCTGCGAAGCAGCATAGCGTGTTTATGCTGCCCAGGACTGCCACGGTGCTTTCTACCGCCGAGGCGATTTGCTTTTCGTCTCGGACGTCTACGGCTTCTGTGATGATGCGGCGGTCGGGGAACTGTGCGTGGAGTTTCTTGATCGACTCCATGGCTTGGTCCGGGTTGAGGTCCCAGAGGGCGAGGCCCGAGGCGCCGTGTTCGAGGAGACCGCGAGCTGCTTCTAGGGCAAGGGTGCCAGCGCCTCCCGTTACTTTTTCCAGTCTCAGTAAGCTGCTCTCATTGTTCGGGAGTCCACAGATGAAATGTTGGGACTGTTTCCTAGCATGAGACTTTTGACGTACCTACTACATTTCCAGTAATTGAGAATCTGTGCTGTGCTCTCTGTGCCGCCGACAGATTCTCTGGGGGTGGTCTAGGTGCCGTCAACGGATTCTCTGCCGTGGACAGTACCATCTCAGGAAGCTGGCGATTGACCAGCGAAGCTCGGTCTTCCGGTGCGTCGGGCATTTTGTAGTCGTACAAGGTCTGACGTATGCTGCTAAAGCTGGAGATAAAGGACAGACTCTTTATATATCCAAATATCTGGATAGCTTTATGAATGGATTGGAAAGCTTCCAGCTACCATCTCAAAGTTTGCAAGCTATATAGCTAGGAGCTCCGATGTGCCCCGCCCCCACTACACATCATACCCATGGAGACGGAGATCGTCGCGGGAAGGTTTGCCGAACTTCAGCTATGTCGGCAACTACGGCAAGATGTCCGAAATCGAGTCCCACTGCTTTGCTCAACATATTGTAACGATTCCTGCTTGTGTTCCTGCTGTCTGAGAATCGTAATTGACAGAATGCTTTTTGATCTCGCAAGTGGAGTCATACTAGACAAGAGCAACGTAAGCATAGGAAATTCTATTAGGCAATTCTAATGTATGCAATAATGTATATATACGTCTAAATGATAACATATACAGGAAGCTGAGCGAAAAATTGCAGCTACATAGCCCCAGTTGACTTCGATGCTGTAGCGGATCCGTCCTTCGCAGGACCGTGTGATCGACCTCCCCGGGTATTTCCACGCCCGCCTCGATAGCCTCTGCCTCGTCCTCGCCCTCTATCTCCCCCCTCTTGTTTCGCGGTGGGTGTCGAAGAAGCTTCATGAGTGACGGGTACCTGACTCATATCTCTACTCTCTTTACCGCGATTCTCTCCCTCATCACCATCCTTTTTATCCCTAACCTTTCCCTTTCCTCTTCCTCCCCGACCTCGGCTCCTCCCCTTATTCGCTTTTGTTGCCCTCTCCTCACTACGCTTCCGCTGTTCTTCCTCTTGCATCACCCTTCTGCTTTCTTGGTCCCACCATTGTTGAAACTCCTGCTCTTGTTGTATCTCTTGTAGACTACGCTTGGCCGCTGCATCGCGCACGTAATCCTTTTCAGCCTGTTGTATGGAGAGAATTTCTGTCATACTGAGATGCTGGCTTGGCGAAGTAGGCGAATGGGATGGAAGTGGGATGTGGCGAATGGAATGGGGTGTGGCAATAGGTGTGGTCGATGCGGACATTCCACGTTCTGAGGAGGACGTTGGCCGGGGCTGGGTGGAAGGCTTGCCCCCAGACACAGATCGCGAAGGCTGCAAAGGATGTTCTTGTTCGTTCTGCTTTGATGAAGATCTTCTATTGGCAATAGTTTGGCGCATGGTCAAATGAGGAGTGCTGGAAGCTCTGGAGGGTTGTGACTGCGCAGGTGAAGTAGAAACACTCGGGCTGTTGCTAGGTTTCTTGTGAGACATCGCCTGCCACGGTGATACAGTGGGTGGTGCTGGCTGCGGCTTTACAATAGTTGTCGGCTGTCCAGGTTGTTGAGATTGTTGAAGTCGTTTGCGTTCCTTTTGCGACATCTTGGCGTGGATAGAACCGGAGAATTGTCTCTCTGTTTCCTGTTGCGAAAACCCCAGCGTCAAATTGGAAGGTTTATCAACCGAGGTCTGTGCCATGATGTCCTTAAGATCAAGCCTTGCTCCCGTTAATGGCGCTGTACCCCATGGTTGTTCTGGAGCCCTCTCCGCTGAGGTCTTTGATGGAAAGGGGGTTGTGTACGGTAGAGCAGCCTTCTCAGTGTCCAGGTGATGAGGAGAAGGTCCAGTCTTCCTCACTTCGGACCATGTCTCCTCAAGGGATTCCAAGGGAGGAGAGTTGAACGGCTTTACAGTTGACGGTCTAGTGAACTGAGGAGGTTGAATCTTCGTCTCTGACAGTTCATCATCTTCTCCGTCCGACATTTCAAACATTAGCTCTGACATGGATCCCTTGCCTCTCAAAGCAGGATATGCTACGGGACTCTCGGGTTCCACTTTTCCCTCTTTGGAAGCTCTTCTGCGAGTACGCTGCCTCAATGGTGAAGCTGAAAGCTCTTCTAAGCTCTGCGCACGGAACGAACTCGATATCAACCCGTCAGCTTCAGAAAACTTGTTCGAGAGCACAATAGCGTCGATTTTGGCTCGCTTGCCTCGCTCCATTTTCTCTACAAGCTCAGGGTATTTATCGAGAAGCAGAGCCTCAGCGCGCCCACTTCGAGCGAAAGGCAGATAAGCAAGTTGATTGTCGCGCACGACTTGATTCAGCTCAAGTAGGAGGTCATCATCCAATTCATCCAGCGAGCTACAAAAGTTAGCTTAGATATTAGCGAATTAGGGAATCGACACACACCCATTTTGTATGACTGCCTCTAAACTAAGACAAACGTATTCTAAAGCGGCGTCTTTGAACTCTGCCACAGAACTTGGGGCAATGGCATTGAGCAGCGAACAAACATTACGGGCATTGACTACGGCTTGGTTAGTATCCGATTTAGTCAGTCCGGAGAGACCGTCATACCGTAATGACCTATAAGCCTTTGACATATTTGTGACAACCGGTCTAGCATCAGCTCGTTTGCAATAGACATGACATCCATCACATGGTCGAGAAGCTCGTCGAGGGCGAGGAAATCATTCAAATCTTCGCTCGCAACTTCGTCAAATAGTTCTTCCCCGGCATCGGTATACAGGTGACGGACAACAAGCTCGAACAAGTGCGTTTCAACGTGTGTGAGGTCGATCCGGACAAGTGATGCCTCTTCTATTCTTCCAGCAAGCCATTGCCCCCCGGCTCGACCTCTGAAAAGTCCTTCGAAGAAAGGGCACCGTTGGCAAACGATGTTCGAGTGAAGAAGCATTTCACCATCTGCCAACTCCACGATTATGTCACCGCCGTCGAAATATGACGGATCTTTGATAGCTAGTTCCATGTCCATGTTTAATGATCTTCTCGGGCTGACCATCTGGCGAACCGCTGGCTCCAGTTGGCGTAGCTCCAGTTTTGAAGCAATCTTCATGAGCTCAGTTCTAATCGTGCGATATCTGAATGCCATGGTGGGATAGTGCCGGGTAACATTCCAAAAATCAACGACCGAATCTGTATATGAGTACAGTACCAGATTAAAGATGGCAAGGAAGTCTAGGCCCTGAAACAGTACACTGACCTTCCCATTCTCTTCTCCTATGGTCATCAGTTCTGGTATCTCAAACTCATCGGACTCGCCGGAACGATAGTCAATCATGGCATCTCGGAAGACGCGGCTTCTGCCGGATATGATGAACTCGTGAGCCGGGATACGCATATCGGAGAGTGTTGTTCCCAGTTGGATATCGTATGTATTTTCTGAAGAAGGAAGCGAGCGATCCAAGATATCTGTGACTTCTTTTTCCAAATCTGCCGATCGTAATGCGCGTTTCCGAAGAGCTTGTGCTTCCGAAGGTCGCTGCCAGAATCTTGGTGCAGGATCTTCATCGTCGCTATTTTCTTGGTACTCTGACAAGTCGTAGAAGGATAGTAGAGGGGCGATGTCTTTCCAGAGGCTGGGTTCATCTACCCCAATCTGGGATCTCGTCACGTCACAATCCTTTCGAATCGCAGCATAAGCACCAAATGCCGACGCTCTCACTGCGATGACCCGAGTTAGGCCAGACACTCGCTGGAATTTATAATCTTTTGGTCTTTGCTCAGCGCTGCTGATGACAGCTGTGTTCTTGATAGTGGCTCGCTTGGTGCGTCTCCAGACGCTGCCCGCTTCAGTCGTCAGAATGATGGATCCGTCCTGATCTACATCTACATCCCGGGCGGCCATATGGCTCTTCTTGGCCGACCAAATCCTGTATGGCACTGACAGAGCACCACGAATTTGCTTTGGGTTGGTGGTGGAAGTACTAGCATCCTGAGTTCCTTCGGAACGTCGACTGACTGCGACTGTGAAGACCTCTCCAGAACTCGATAGCGCGCATATTGTATCCCCACCAGATGTTATTTTCTTGATCCGATTTGGTGTGGTATCATACTTGGTTGTGAGCCAGCTTTCCTTGAGAAAGCTATTGCTAAAACCGTCCAATGGGAAGTTCAATTTCGCATAGCCGTAATTGGCAAATACCCAGACTTCTCGGTTCTCGAGTAAGCAGATGGTAGCTCCGTCTATGGCCGACACGGAACCGATTGAGGAAGAGAACAATGAAGCCGCAATCTTCCGGGGTATGACCTGCATCTCTAGTGATCGTGCGTCTGAATCGACAATGCCTAACTGTCCTTCATTCTTCCCGAAGGTGTAAAGCGAGGTCGAGGTATGGGCGACGGAATGGATCCGTGAAGCCGAGATTCCGATGACAACCTCTCGCTTTAGGGGCCCGAATATTTGGCGAGGGATGGTCGAGATGGGGTCATCATCCTTGACTCTAGGTTTGGGAAGGGAATAACCTAGCTGACCAAATGCGTTATTGCCCCAGGAGTAAATTTCTCCTTCATCCGTGATTGCCAACGTGTGATTCTGACCAAGAGCTACCGCAGCGATCTTTTTTTGGCCTAATCCGCCTGTTTCTATGCACTGAAATTGGTACATTGTAGTCTCATTGCCAGTTCCGAGCCTACCACCTGGACCATGTCCACACATGTAGAGGTTCGAGATTGGATCGGTCGTTAGAATGGCAGTGTGTAATTTTGACATCTCAACATCCTGAATGACGAGCGGCGTATTGCGAATGTGCGTCGGTAGGTCACTGATGGCTTTAGGGGGGACTAACGAAGAATCCTGCGTGGACATATTCATGGCAGCCCAAGTCTGATTTTCTCTGCTTCGATGTTCTCGATAAAACCTCTGCAGCAAGTGATCGGGCCGCCTAAGTACAATGCGTTCGGGGAATTGGCGGTCATCTTGGTCACCAAATCCGAGAGTCACGTTCTTGTTGCTACCAAAAGTGTAAACTTCGTCACCGGCGAGGAGGACCGGAGGATAGATCAAGCGTCTCCGCACTTCGTCATCTCGATCGCCGCTGTCACCCTGAGCGACCTCATCATCTGAATCTGAGTCTTGAGCCGGGTTGACATCTGGTCTCAAAGTCCGGTCTTTGATTGTCAAGGAGAAAAGATCCAGAGGACCATAGCCTTCCTTGTCCTTGATCTTGACGAGACCTCGAGCGTGTGAATTGAATCCGCTGGAGCCGTGACCTAGTATATCTTGAGCGTCGCGATTGAGAATGACACGGGCAATAGAAATGTTGCCAAAATAGAAGGCTCGATGCAGCGGAGTCCAGCCATTCTCAACGTCTTGGACGTACAAGTCGACCAAAGGATGTTCAAGAAGTGCTTGCGCGAACGCAATTGCATTCTCAGAGGTGGATGACGCGACATGGTGCAAGATGGTCATTCCTGCTCCATCGCGGCTATTGAGGTCCGAACGGGTGAGGGTCAAAGCCGCTGCGCCCGCGAATTTGCGACCCTTTGCGCTCAGCATTGGAGATATTCCGTAACTGCCGGGGCTGCTGTTCAGCGCAGCACCATGACTTCCTCCCTGCCGGCTAGCAAAGCCTTTCTGTGCTCCCGCACGCGAAGTGTGCGCGGCAGATTCCAGGACATGCCGGAAACTGTCGACATCATCTTCGAAATAGTATTTCCAGAGATAGCCGCTCATGTGCCGGCGAAGTTGCGGAGTAATCCTGCTGCTTCGACAAATAGCCCCTCGCTATGGCCTCTAGGGGTCAAAGCCTGTTTAAAGGTGCTGGTTGCGAAGCTTGAGGAAGACTCCCGAGGGGCACCGGACACGAGTGTGGCCGGTGATGTGGTCTGAAACGGCGCGTTGGCGAAGGGATACGAGGTAGAGGCCGATGGCGGTAGTGGTGTATATACGAAGTAGAGGGGCAGTAGGCTTGCGGGCGGAATTTCAAGGTGGCGAGTCGACAATGTGCGATAGCTCAGGAAGCTTTGCGGGCGTGATAAGAGAGGTAGCTGGCGGTTATCTCGTGCGACAGGACGTTCGCTGAAATTCGTCTGAGTTCTTTGCACCCCTAAGAAAAGGCGTGCAGGAACTGAGGTGTTGCGAGGGGGCGTTGGCGGACGAGCGGTACCTTGCAGTCAGTCTACAATGATGACGAAACTCGGAATGGCCAGATAGCGGCGCCGACGCGATGCTTGAGTCTCGGATGGTGGGGTTCTGAGTCACAATGATTCGAACTTGAGCCTTGCACTTCCCGACAAAGGAGATGAGAGCGATAGTCGAGGTAGTTAGCAGTCACGGTGGCCGGAAGACCGTTCGCAAGTGTATTTCCATCATGTCTAGGAGGGACTGAGCGACTCATTCCGCGCCAGCCAATCACGACGGCCGACGTCCACCACGAGCATCATCCCTTGGAGAGAGCTCAACAGGAGCCCTCTGGAGCTATTGTAGAGCAGCAAAATGTACAAAGACGGAAAGGAATGGTGCAGAATAGTGTTTATGCTGGAGATCTAAAGGTGGGAGAGCTGTTGTTCAGCCGGCAGATCTCCGTGCTATGTACGCACGTCCGTACTCCACAGCGATCTAGCGGTGAAGAGCGGGCACCTGTACGTCCATATACACCTGTCTGGATTCAGCGTCCGACCTACTACCACTACAAGCTATGGGACTCGAGGCGCTGTGCAATCTCATGCATGTTCAACTGTTCTCTGGGGATGATACTACAAGTCAAACCGAGGCTGAATGTGATGACCGCAATAAGGTTAGGCTAGGTGAAAGTTTCCGTAGGCTGCTCATAGGAAATGAGACGAGCAGAGCGGTGTCCCTACCAATGAAATGGCGTGCGACAGTGCCTGGGAAGAGTTAGAGCCTGCCCAAGTCATGCCAAAGCCGGGGAACATTGTTCGAGGAGCCGTCTGCATGCGACCGGATTGGGAAAGCCGCAGCAAAGGTTGCCTGGCGTGCTACCACATACTTCTCCACAACGCCAACATCAGCCTCTTTGCAGGTACAGGGACACAGCGCTCTGGGCCCCTCGAGCGGAGGCGAACGGCGCAGCAGGCGGAGGCAGCGAGCGTCCAATGGGCCAGCATGACATGAGAAAACAGTTGCTGCGGTCAATTGGGCCCTGAGGTGGTCAGATTCGGCCACGCTCGCATCTCCCATCAGGCAAATGTCAATATCAATTCCCCGCAGATGGTGATATATTCATGCGTGGGAGCTAGGCTGCCGCCAGTTACGAGGCGGGTGCAGACGTAGCGGCGAGGCACTGTCCAATGACCGATGAGCAGACTGTTGCTTTCGTGCTTTGTGATACAGGCAACAGCAGGCGCAAAGTCGCAGAGATTTTGTACGCAGCTGCGTTTGGCGCGACGGCCTGTGCTGTGGGCAAAGTCATGGCAAGCTCGATTGCTGGAGATGATGCAATCCCGAAGCTAATGAGGCCAGAACCCTGCCTGCCGCCGCCTGCATCTTATGCGGTGCCATGGCAAGGGCTACCGAAGCGGTGGTGCTGTGCTGGCAGTGAGATGAGAAGCGTTGCACAGATGCTGGCAGCGGACGTTGCGTCACAACCGGTGAGTAGTAGTAGTAGTAGTAGTAGTAGTAGTAGTAGTAGTAGTAGTAGTAGTAGTAGTCGACTGCTGGTAGTGCAAGGCTGTGGGGGGAATGGGGTTTGTTGGGAGGTGATTGCTGTCGCGGGCGGGCTGGCGGGCAGACAGGCGTGTAGAGCACAATTGCGCTGTTGGTCGCGCGGGGCCGGGCAGAACCTACCTGCTGGCGGCCAAGCTGGTCGGGATGCGTGCGTGTCTGTAGGTAATCAGGAGCGTGCGTGTGGGTGGTGTCCAGCGGTGCCAGTGGTGCCAGTGTGTCGAGTGCAGCCCCGGCCGGCAAGTGGAGGCGCGGTGCCAAGGCCCGGCCTAGCGCCGTTCTCGGATCGCGCGGCGGCTGCAGCTCCCACCTCACAGCTGCTCGACACATCCAGGCGAGCTCATGCTCCGTCGCAGCTGGTCGACAAGTCAGGACGAAACGCTCGACACCCCGGGGCCCATCGCCCGCTTGCTTGCATCTTCACCTGCATCCCGCGCCCTATCGCCTCCCGTCTGCAGCGCCATCGGCTGGGTTATCAGCAACAGCGCTGCTCACGGCTGCAGGGCCGTCTTGCTATCAGTCACAAGCGTCATTCGGAACAGTCACGAGCCTCCTCCAACGGCCTGACTCCCGCCTCGCTCAACGCTCTTTGACAGCCTTGCTCCGCTGCTCTCTCCTCCGCCCTTGCTGCCCTCGACCCCGTCCCAGAAAGGACGCCCATTCCGTTTTGCCCCCCCAGCCGCCGCTCCCAGTAGGGTGCTCCATCTTATCTCCGCCTTAGGCTCCGCAATCCTCTACCACACTCCCACCCTGTACACTGGAACATGGCACACGGCGTGGCTGCTGCCTGAGCTTCCCGGTGAATGATTGTTTTTCACGCGTGGTCTAGTCTGCTGAGGGACATTTCTCGCCGTACCATTCGAGCCACCGAGCCCCACGCCTGCCCGTTGTACTCGTGATGGCTTCCATCAGTACTCGCCTGTCCTCGCCGCTTCATCGATAGTCGCACGCCCGCTTTCGCCCCCTACTACCCCCCCAGTACCCCTCCGCCGCCCTTTGCTTCCCCCCGGTCTCCCAGAGGCCTCCGCCACCATGTATCCGCAGCCGCGCCCTTCGCCGAGGACCGCCGCCGCGGCCAACAACCTCCAGACCAACCCTACCCGCACAAACAACCAGCGGGATCCAACTTCCGAACGTTCTTCTCCGCACTCAGACATCGCTCCCTTCAGCGACCGCGCCGTCGAGGAAGGCGACGGCGAGATGGTTGGCCGCGTCGAGCAGATGTCTGAGGCGGACCAGAAGCATTATCAAAAAGTGAACCAGGTCATCCAGGTATGCATGGTTGCACCATATTTGCTACGGCGTAGGCACTGACAGTCTCCAGAACTTCTTCACCAAAGCAGCACTTACCATCATCTCGTCTCGAGCCATCCTACCCCAGAGCTTCAACAAGAACGGTGATCTCAGGCACAACAAATGGGCAAGTTTCCATTTTCTTTCACGTTACCAACCATGTACTTACACTTTGTAGTTCAATGTCGTCCTTAATGAAAGCGATGCCCTTCAACAACACCTTGCCGAATGGAAGAAGATGGACGCAGTGTCAGGCCAGCATCCTGCTCTCTGCATCGAAATATACCTAGACATCAAAGGCCTCGGCCACAGGCAATCACTCGTCATCCATGATGAGGACGGCAAGAGATGGGATGTTAGCGAAGCATTAAATGTACCCGTCGAGTCCACCTCGCGACCTCCAAGCCGGATGGGCCGATCTAATCAGCTTGTGCTCGAGCGTTGGATGGTTCATGTCGGAGACAAGAACTCAGTGCATCCCTCGGAGCTGAACGACCCCTTACCCAATGTGTATAAGAAGGCTGTGGTCCTTTTCCGGTCGCTCTATGCCTACCTCCGGTTCATCCCAGCCTACAAGTACTACAAGTCCATCAATAAACAGCCCGCAAACCACCCATCATTGAAGCTTAATTGGCGCATATCAAATGGCGACTTCAAAAGTCCCCGACCAGATACCCTGAGTATACCGCTATATCCTTCGACCGAAAGTGTTACCGAGACGACCGACTTCACGCCCTCGAATTCGCCCGTCGGTCCCTTGTGCATATCCGTTCAGTATCGCACCAATTGCGAATTCAGTGTTGATGATTCCGAATCGTTACTTAGCTCCCATTTCATGGGCCTGGATAACACGTACCTAGAGCAGACAAATCGGGAAGTGCCAGGCTCTTTACCCGTGAATAAGATTCATGCACAGGAAACTCCAGATTTAGGGCAGGCGTATGGTAGCATGTCGACCTTCCATCAGGTCGGTCCTCCGACCGGAACGAGCCCTATGTCCGCACTGCGAGCCGCCCGGGATATGCCCTCGTCATCCCCCGTCGAATCACCTCCTCAAAAGCTTCCTCCGAATCATAGAACCGCCCAAGGCTCAAAATCTTCTCTGCGTACCGCTGATCCACCATCATACCAAAGGCGTACCTCCGTTTCGTTTCAACCTACATTCAAAGCTGGCTCTTTGTCATCCTCACCCGCCCCTGGCTCAGGCGCACTTCCTTCCCCAGGAAGTTCACTCGGACGCCCTAGTAGCTCCATGGGGCGGACACCTACTTCCAATGCTCTGAATCAACCCCGGAACCGAACGTCTTTGACAGCTCTTCCTCAAACAGCTCTCCGCGCCCCATCTCTACCAAACGATACCGCTATCGCTTCATCTACCTCTAGCTCCCCGAAACCTGCACCCATCTCACGCTATAGCAGTAGTTTTGGACATAGGAAGAACAGATACTCGTCCGGGGGCGGCAGCAAGGCTGAAGACGATAATCTGAGTAGTGGAAAAGGAAGCGTTGCCTCATCCCAGCAACGGGGTTCTGATGTGCTCAACGAGGGAGACGGGGCCAGCTCTGGTTCCATCAAAACGGACGACGAAAACATATCCGATTTCCTCAAATTGCTCGAACAGAAGAAAGATCTCAAGAGCTTTAACCGCAGCGATGATGCCTCTCGAGATGCAACGATGCGCAAGACCACTGCCCAGCTCTCCAAATACCAGCGGCTACGGGAGTCACACTCTGCGCTATCGGATTCTGTATCGTCATCGATGATGCTTCACCGTTCCTCTTCGTCCTCGAGCCGCCAGCTCTCGAGTGTTCCTCCAATGGTTGCTGGCACTTCGTTCTCTACTGCATCCTCACCTGGAAAGCCCATCTCGCCGCACACTCCCCATACTCCAGCCATACCTTCCCGTTTGAGTGCTAACAGCATCATCGACTACGAACCTCGTCGCAGTCGCAGTCGGTCTCATCAGCCATCGCGTGAGCAAGAAGCTGCCAGTGTTGAAGAAAGGAGCGAAGATGATGACCAGGGAACTACCGCAATTGACATTCCTACATCGCCTCGGCCATGGCATCACCCCCGGCGATCGAGCTCCTCTGCGCAGCAGCACCGTGCATTGGAAGAAGAGCCAGACTTCTTTGGCCTTCGCTCGGC
The DNA here is from genome assembly GCA_030378425.1 of Periconia sp. TS-2. Classification (NCBI taxonomy): domain Eukaryota; kingdom Fungi; phylum Ascomycota; class Dothideomycetes; order Pleosporales; family Periconiaceae; genus Periconia; species Periconia sp. TS-2. The sequence continues at coordinate 196,514 of JASNQO010000007.1, forward strand.
AAGCTTACCACCGGAAGAGGTGGATCGGGAACGGGATTTGCACCGAATCACGGCTCCTGACCTCACCTCCAGCGGCCTTTTTGCCCAGACAGAGCTCCTTGCTAGCGCCAGTCGCGACGCTCAAGCTCCTGATACTCTTGAAGCCCCTGGTGCTCGCGATGAAATAACACGGCCACTCTCTACTTCCGACCTTCCCTCTAAGCGTGGCACGTACTCGGGTAGCAGTCGCGGCCGAGGCTTCTCGTCTCATGGGTCATCAACTAGCCTTACCACAGGTGGAACTAGCTCAACAGAACGTCAGAGCCGCTACGCCTTCGCGAGTCGCCATGTGGCCAACGATGACGACGAACTTCTTCTCTTCCAGATGAGCGAGATAGGAACAGCCTCTAGGCGAAGTCTAGAAGATGGTCGAGGTGGGTCCAGCGGTGGTAATTCAAGCAGGCGATGATCGGCCTGGCGATAGAGGCTCTCAAAAGCATTCGTGCATCTTACCTTCATAAACGCTTATTACTACCTCTTTTGATTTCTCTGTTTTGCACGTTGGCGTTTATTCGGCGGAACGGGAGCAGTGTCTTTTCTACGTTTCTTCTCATTTTTGTGCTTTGCATGCGCTTCTTCACCGCTCTATACACTCCTCCGCTAGCGAGCACGTATCTGTTTACTACTCACGGTGGCGTTCATTACTACATTTCTGCGTTACTTGCGTACCGTCCAAATTGTGCGTCCAACGGAATGGACTCGGGAGCTGGTTGGACCCGGCGTTGTTTTTACTTTGCGGATCCGGGAAGGACATCTGGCTCTCATGTACGGAGATTTGTTTATTTCTGTTCCTACATGCTGTTTATAGACTCATTGCTCATTGCGGAAATCTAGGATATTGGGAGTCTGGAACGGGAATGGACCAGGGTTTTTTTATATCGTCGAGTGCAGAGAGAGGAGGTAGGGTGAGGGTGGGGAGCTTATAGCAGAATGCTGTATTGGTGTGTACTTGACCTGTTTGAATTCTGGGGAAATAACTCGATTATTCCTGACATGTCTGGCTTTTACGTGCTTTGTGATTTTTGTGTCTCACAGATGGCTTTCAAGCACCCCCTGGCCTGTGCTTTGCAAAACGACATCAAAAAAACACAAAGACACCAAGACGTACATTCACTTAGCCAAAAAAAAAAAAATTTTGCAATCGATCCAAAAAGAAAAACAAACCAATCTACAAAGAACGCGAAAATAACTCCTCCCTACAGCTCCTCATCCCCATCCTCGACGTCACATCCCAAAACAGGCGGCAGCAGCGGCGGTGGCTCCGGAATGCTGAAATCGTCGATGCTCGCGCTTCCTCCCCACTGACTATATTCCTTTGCGCCAAGCTGTCCGCCTGGCCTCTCTGCTGGTCCGCCGTCGTCCTTGTGTCCGGGAAGAAGCACGGGACTGCTCCAGTCCTCCATGACCTTTGTCGGACTGGGAAAGCTGGATGGGATGAGTAGCGGAGGTGGTTGGTTGGGTGACGTTTGCGTCCAGGGGAGCGAACTTTGTGTCCTCTGCGGTGTGGTCGTTGCGCTCGCGAGGGACTGGGTCATGGCTTCGGCTTTTATTTTTCGAGGAGTTGTCTTGGGTGACGGCTGTGTAGGGTCGATAGTGGTGGCTTGGCTGAGATGGCTGGAGTGTGGTGGGTGTTGAATGGGTTGACGTGGTGGGAAGGGTGTTGCTTGGTAGCTGAAGCCTGTGTCCGGGGCTACTTGCATGCTTGATGCGGGTGGGTGAAAGCGTAGTTGCGACTCTAGCTGGAGTTGTTGTTCAGCTTTGCTTGAAAATGATTGTTGGGTGTCGTGTTGAGGCGAAGATGGTGAGCGTGGGACTTGGACGGGTTCGGTCGCTTCGTGTTGGAGTCTTTGACCCTGCTCAAGTTCAAAATGTCGAAAGGAGCTATGTGTTGATTTTGGAGCCGTGGGTACTGGCACTACCTCCATATCGGCAGAATCGTCTGACATGAAAAATGGCGATGAAGGCAGTTCATCATCCTGTTCGACGTTGTCTGCTGGTGGCATAGAAGTGAAAGGCCTCGTAGGTAACAGTCTCGGTGATGACCGTGTAGAATAAGCATCTGATTTGCTAGACGGAAAAACGCCCCTTTCGCGTTGTGATCGAGGCGATGATGGCACAGGGAGTGCCGACACGATATTTCCATCTGTTTGTTCTTGCTTAATGCCAGAATGAGCTGAGCGATAATGAGACGGTGAGCTGGGTGGTGCTGCATTCTCATCGTGCTGTCCTGTAGCATCATGTTGCTGGCTTGTAACGGGTTCACCTAGCTCTTCTGAAGTTTCTCTAATCGACCATGCTGCGTCTTCTTCTGCATGAGCACACGCTTTGTCAATTGAAAGCAACATTGCTTGAGTATCAGTACCAATGCCTTGACCAGTCACAGCGTGATCTACATTACGTATCAACGCTTGTGTCTCGGGTCCAATTGGTACACCACCATCCTCATCATCTTCAAGCAACTCCTCTTCCTCGTCCTCTGAATCTCGAATCACACTAGCGAACGTTCGTAAAGAACGTTGAGGTGGTTCTTGCTCCTCGGCCGTCTCTTGGAAAGTCACTTGCTTCCGTTTTGAGGGTGTCTCCACCGCGTTCGAAGCGTTCGCAGAACGAGCTTTCAGAGGAGTGCGGGTGAGGTTGTGAGGGGTCATGCGAATTGATAAGGGTGAATCAGGCGGTGACTGTGACGAAGGTATCTCCAGGATGCGGCGCTTTTCCGGAGTAGCTAAGAGACTGAATCTAGACTTGAATGAAGTATGCGATTGAGATTGGATGACGGGTGTTCTAGCGGTGTCTAGTCCAAACTGATGAGACACTCGCCTTGTTACGCGCGTCTTCTTTGCCGTCGGTGAACGAACGAATTGTGTAGGATGATACTCGTCCTCGTCCTCGTTCTCGTCCTCGTCAACAAGAAGGGCATTTTTAGTAGTTAAAGATTGTCTCATTCCATCCCTTCCCTCAACCTCCATGACTTCAGCATCTTCGTCCACATCATCATCAGAAACAATACCGAATGATCCTAGGCTAGGCACCATCTGGGTCAAAGTGCGCTGTTGCTTGTCCTTCTTACTTCCACTTCCCCCACCACCCCTGGATTTCCGTGAACTTGTCTTTGCCTTCTTGAATTCCGGGTCCACTGCAGTTGGTAGAGGTCTGCGACTCTCCACTAATTGCGTCATTGTGGATTGTCTTCTCCGAACATGCTTGATGTATTCATTTTCGGGCTCGGATGATGAGGCGGATCGGTCGGCTTCGACTTCTACTTCGGCAGATATGGTTCGAACAGACGATCGCCTTCTCTTGGGGGTTGCAGACTTCCTCCTTCGCTTCGGGTTTTCTCGAATTGGGTCGTCATCCTGTTGGGAGTCTTCCTGCATTACGTCGCTTACCCTCTTCTTCCCCTTTCTCGCTACCGCTTTCAATCTATTCTTCATTGTATCTCCCTGCTCCTCCTTAATAACGTTGCCGACGCTCTCATCATCCGAGTCGTGCACCATCTCCGTTCTTCGCACCGTTTGTGCCGCATCTTGCTCTTCTAGACGCCGAACGGTCTTCCTTCGATGTGGAAAGAAACGTTGTTTCAGAGGCTTTTTCGAATAGTATACTTTGAAATTGGCGTCTTTGTTTCGCGATCTCGTACTTGCAGGCATGGCAATCAGCTAGAGGGTCAGTGGAAGATTTGGGGCGGAAGACGCGACGCGTCGAGGGGTGTCGTTAGCGCGTTGGTGATTTGCCACTTTAGGCGCCTAAGCACGTGCTTCTGAACCATCTATTACAGCTAGCCCTGGAGATGCACCACATATCACAGATGTTTTTTCATGCATTCTTATCAAATGAAGCCAATCCAAGAGATATGATTAATTTCCGTGTCACCAATGTGTATTTACCGGATACGCTATGTAGCCTCTACCAACCAGTCGGGGTCTGCATCTTCATCCTCTGGATCTTCAAGTGGCAGCGAACCTGCATCCGAAGGTGACGAAGATGGTAGGGATGATTCCTTGGATGCTAAAACGTCTGATTTGATGTTGGCATTGATATCAGCAGGCAAGGCGTTAGGGCCACTTTGCTTTGGCTCCTCATCAACCTTCGGCTCCGCTCGTATCGGTTGCTCTCTTTCTGATTTTCTCTCAATATGAGTGTCGGGTCTAACGCCTCCTTGATTATCTGCAAAAATCGGTTCATGTACTGTCATATTCCCAGTCTTATCATCACCCTCTATAGGGATTGTGAATCTCACAGAACGCTCATTGCGTGTCGACGGACCTGGGATAGGTGGGGTTGGTTCACGCATAAATCCAGTTCTGTCTACCTCATCTTCATCCAACATGAACTCGCCACCCATACTACTCGTACGCCGCGGACGTAGATGCTGTTGTGAGAGGAGGGTGCTCCCAAAATTATGAGTCTCTTCTTCGATTAAGCTCTTGCTGTCGACTGTTCTTCCAGCTACGAGACCACTATCGCCACTGTTACCTTCATCTTGGGAATTGTCTTCATCAGGCAAAAAACCACCGCCAAAGCCATGATACGTCGGTAGCTCATAATTTCGTGTCGAGGGCTCTGTAGAGGTACCTTCTTCCGGGAAAAAGCCACCAGCAAACTCTTTCTCAGTAAGATCTTTGTCTTCCTTCTCTATCTCTTCTTGCACATTGATAACGGGCCCTATCTCGCCGTCTATCTCGATAGCATTAACTCTCTGTGCGATCCGTAAGCCCAGATAGAATCGTCTCCATAAGCGTAAGGCCTCTGCTCTTCGTTGGGATACCTCCATTCGCTCCTGTTCGTATTCCATAGAGTCGATGACATCTTCTATCGCTTCAGCATATTCTTGAGCCACCACGATGCCTTGTACAATAGCCGTCCCATGGCGACCTTTGAAGGAAAATCCAGTTACGGCTTCGGCATAATCAACACCAACTATTCGAGCAGCTTTCGATGCTAACTTGTGTCGGATATGAGACCCACCCGGAGGACACATAGATGGGACATAGAGATCAAGATTGCCGTACGCATTGCGGGGCACACGACCCCTCATGACTGGCGGAGGCTCATATACCTCTGTCTGAAACTCAGCATAGAGTCCGGCACCCACCTCCTCTTGTTGATCGTCCACGTCCATAGCAGGACCAATAGATAGTCGTCTAATGTTCTTCGGCTTTGCATGCTTCAATGGTTGTTCGCCGTCTTTAACGTCTCGCCCAAGCCTATACCACTTATCGGCACTTCGAACCGTGTGCACATTTCTTCGTCGATAGATTGGCTCCATCTTCGGATTCATCGATGAACCTACATTGACCTTACCAACCTGATTGAGAGGATGTATCACTTCGTTATGGCGGAGATGCCTCTCAAGCACGTAAACAGGATGATCTTTAAAGTCCTGGACGTTCTTTGGTATCCCTTCTGCGGCTTCCTTGCGAGCAAGAGCAGCATCCTCAAGTTGATCTCTATCCAGCTCCATTGAACGTTGGAAGAATTTCAATGAACGCATCCACCACTTGTCACCATGCGGTGTACACTCGACTCTAAACTTTCGCACCTTTGCATTGTACGCTTTAGCGTATCGGCGCGTGACATCTTTAGCAGTATAGTCATCCTCAAAAGCAATCGCATATACAAGACTACTTTGTGCAAAATTCAGCGGAGGCTCAATCTTTTCCGGTGCGTTGACTGTGAATGTGGATAAAGGGTCAATAGGGACCCATTTTTGATGGGCCGAGTTGAATGCTTCTATCCAGTAAACAGGATATGCAGTGTGGTATTTCTTCTTTTGTTTTGGCGCAACGCCAGTACTAAGCAACGAGTGTCGCTCACCAATAGCTCGCTCCAGCCGGGATGGTCGCTTCAAACGCGATGTACCAGCAGCTCTTGGTTTTGACGGACTTATATCCTGTGTATTGTACGGATCAAGAACAATGGTGTTCTTGTGAGTGCTAGCCTTCTGAGGAGTAGAAGGCTGTGCAGCAGATGCGAAAGGTAGGCACTGTAGAGAGCAAACGAGGCGAGTATCTATTCCAATACTGCGAAGTAGAGCACAGAACAGTTGTGCGCCGACATCTTGCGAGCCCTCGAGCTTGAAAGCGGCCGCTCGGAAGTCATCTAAGTCCATTGGAGGGTCCATTTCGTCGAAGTCTGTGAATGGCCGGACCTCAGCTTCCACTTCTGCCCATCGAGGTCTGTACATGCCTTGAGCAGTCACTGAGAATCGCTTCGACCACAGTAGCTTCAGCTCATTCATGCCGTCTATGAAATGCTTCGATGTCTGATATTGTGAGAACTCTGGATTTGGTACGAGGTTAGACAAGATTTTAGGAGACGGGATCTTTCGCAAAGTAGCTTGGACCCTTCTATCGTTACACCATGCATTTCTCCGGTGCACATGATATAGTAGGCAGAGAACGTGCATCTTGTGAATATCAAGCCTGCGCTTTTTCTCGACCGATGTTATTGCACGTCTGCGAACTTGCTTCTTGATTTTCTTTGCCTCATCCTCGCGCGGACCGATGGTAATCGAAATATCACCTATCTCTGGATCCGGCTCACCCCCTGCTTGATCTTCAGCATCCTCTTCCTCGACCAGGGCATCCTCCCACTCCATGTCACTATCATCCGACTCATCGGAGTCAATTATTGTTTGCCTCACACGGCCATTGTTTCCTACGTCGCTAGGGTGGTGCGGAGGTGGCACGGGTGGTTGGGAAGCGGACGGTGATAGAAATTGGGACTGTGACGGGCTCGGGGGCTGCGCTTGCGACGGTGCTTTGGTAGCCGATTTGGCGTCTGAATGTCTTGTTGGCAGTGATTCAGCTGCACTGGTAGCGACGGTGTCACTAAGATGCTGTGCGGTCTTCCTTCTCTTCAATGGCCTCACATTTTCATCCTCTGGGCCAGAGACCTGCTCATCAACGAGCAAATCCTGGAAAACTTCAGGCACTCCGCTATTCTCTTGCGATGTATTCAACCGACGCGTTGATCGCCTTGGTGTTGAGCTTTGCGTGAGCTTACGGGGGCGTCCTCGTGCGCCGGCCATGACTGTTGTAGGACGAGAACAGTGCGGAAACCAACTCCTGCGGAAGTGAGCGGAGATGGCGGTTGGCTGCGTAGAGCGAGGAGGCGATCATTGCGCATCTGTGTGCAATAATCTAATAAGTCCTGGCGCTAATGGTTTGTCATGTAATGGGCCTCTCGCTCGTTTACAGGATGTTCATCGCGAGTGGACAGATGACGCATCAAAGACTCCGCGTAATCACGTGGCTTGTTGCCGCGCTCCCAGGTTCAATCTAAGCCCGCAACACGTTCATCATGCCTTCCACGCCACAAGCCCCCTGTTTTGCTTTCAACGATCTCCCCCATAGAAGACAGACTTATAGCACTATGTTTGCGCTGTTTCTTTGATTTATAAGCCGCCTCGATGTACTTTGTCGCTCGCATTTAATTGACCACTCTTGACGTTCGCTCCTTCATTCGATACAGCTTTTCAGATCCACATTCGATGTAGTTAAAAAGATTAGACACACATGGTAATACTACAAGGACGACAGGATGCGATGTAACCTGCAGGTGTCCCCCACTTTCCCCACACTGCCAATCCAACTCGGTTTCTTATTCACCTGAACACTGCCGCAGGTGGTCGACATGTCACCATGCCTTCCATCCAATAATAGTAGTGCTCACAGTAACGCTATTTGTGCCCTTTCAGATCATTTCAGCCGGAGTTAGCATCTGATGTTAGCGATGCTACACAGTACGACTGGTTTATATAGCAAACATATCGCCTTGATTCCCAGTTCATTGATTTCAATATTCTAGCTTTGTTCCTCTCGAATTCACGACTAAGTCTCATACCATCACTATCTATGGCCGGCCGTAGCTGCTGCTTGTCAGTAGGGCATTGTGAGAACAAGCAGGAAAGAAAAGGGCTATCGCAGCTGCCAGACAAATATGTTACTTCTCATCCATGCAACAGCCCCAACAACTTCACAACACCATCAACGAACATCATCTCTACCCAAGTATTGAATGGTTTGAATAGCCTGGCGACGCCTAACACAACGCATAGTAGTGAGCAACATCACCATCTCGGTCCCTTCCTTTCGACACCCGTATTGACCGTAGAAGCACCCGACAATTCCTCTATCGGTGCCTCCTGCCAATGCAGTGATCCATCTACGGGGATAGAACCAGGATCGATAGCTCATCGTCTTGAAAAGCCGTCTGCAATGTCATGCTGCGGATCCTATAGAATCCCTAGCGGCATTGTCCCATGCCGCGAGGGTTCATCTCACTTTCAAGAACAACACCAACAGCCGCATAGCTCTGAACTAGATATCTCCGAAAAATCCGAACCAGATAAATTCGATGACGGCAGCCGTGGTTGTTATGGCTGTAAACCGAAGAAGACTTTTGGCGCGATCAAGCAGTCCTGCTGTGGAGTAAAGGATAAAAAGCCGTGCCTTCAAAGCTCGCGTACTTGTTATAAAACTATACATGTTATTCAAGCAGGGCTAACGAGATCAGATATACTACCCGACTTGCCTTCTACTTACGGCCTTGTTCCAAATTTCGAACGTGTCATCCTCACAATCGAAGGTCTCAAATGTGGCTGTTGCGAGCACGGAATTTCCAGAGCATTGGGCCATATATCAGCGATCAGAAACCATCAGGTCAATGTTGTTTTGGCAAGAGTTGAGTTCGAATTAGATGTCAATCAGTACTCCGTCCAGGAGGTCATGAAGAAGCTTAGCGGCGCTACCGGATATACATTCAAAGAGCTCATCCAGTCAGACGGTCAGGCATTCGAGATTCTAGTAAATGATCCCTCCGAGATCCTCCAGACTGTTAGACCTTACGGTGTCGGTCTCCTTGACACAGGTGATAAGAAAGTTTGGGCGCCTTACCGGATCTTCAGTGGGCAGAGTAGCGCAATTCCACCAGCTGCTTGTACGGTCCCGCCAGCCAGAAACAACACGCCAGTCATGAGCATACAAGAAGAGAAACCAACACCACGTAGCTTTTGTCAGCGTATTGTTCGCATACACTACGACGCTAGATTCATTGGCGCACGCGATTTGTTCGATTATTACAGACGAGTTGCTCCCTGCCAAGATGTACAATTAGCTCCACCCTCGGCACCCTCAAGTCTCGCCATCAGCGCAAAGCAGACTCAGCGGGCCTGTATGATGTTCATTCTCGCTCTCGTCTTCACAGTCCCCGTTCTTATCTTCGCTTGGGGTCCAGTGGGCCACGAAAAATTCATCTTTACGCACCTGTCGCTTGCTTTTGCTTCTGTTGTTCAAGTCATTGCAATCTGGGAGTTTGTCCCGGGTGCCCTAAGATCTCTTATACATTCTGGGCTCCTCGAAATGGATCTACTCGTAGCGCTAAGCACGACTATCGCGTACGTCTTCAGCATAGTATCATACGTATTTCAACTACGAAGGCGGCCACTTGAAACTGGCACCTTTTTCGAGACATCCACGCTGCTGGTCACGTTGATACTCCTAGGTCGCCTTATCAGCGAGGCTGCGCGCCTCCGGGCCGCGGAATCAGTATCCTTCCGCTCGTTACAAGCTAGAGAGGCCATGATCATTGAAGGGGAAGTGCAGCCCACCGTCTCGCCTTCCAGAACGCGAAAGATCGACGCTCGTCTTTTACAACATGGTGATCACTTTGTAGTATGGCCGCACACACGTATTGTTACGGATGGTAAGGTAATCTCAGGCGGCTCAGAGGTGGACGAGTCCATGATCACAGGCGAGCCCTTACCTGTTGCTAAAGGCCAGGGCTCCGAAGTGTACGCTGGGACTAATAATAAAGATGGCACCCTGATTGTTGCACTGACAGCTGTACCACACGAGAATTCTGTCAGCAGAATCGCATCTTTGGTCGAAAACGCAGAGCTCACCAAGCCAAAGGCTCAAGCTCTTGCCGATCGTATTGCTAGTTGGTTTGTTCCAACCATCGCAGCCATTGGGCTTATGGTATTCCTTGCCTGGCTCTTTGTGGACAGATACCAACTTCATCGAAGCTGGAAGGATGCTGTTGTCAAGGCAATCACTTACGCCATCGCAACTCTAATCGTCTCCTGCCCTTGCGCAATCGGCTTGGCCGTACCCATGGTCATTTTAATCACCGGCGGTGTCTCCGCTCGATTCGGCATTATTTTTAGAGATCCAACGAAACTAGAGATTTCTCGTAAGGTTACGGATATAGTGTTCGACAAGACAGGTACGATCACAACAGGCATCCTCGCTGTAAAGATGGTAGAGTTTCACCACGCCGGAACCGACGAACCGGGGACAAGTGAAGGGACCGTTGTCGTCAAACCGTTCAATTCGACCGCAGCGATGGAATTACATACTGGCCATGAGAATGCAGGAGACACCAAAGATGTAAAAGAAATCCTTCTCGGGTTGTTAGGCGGCATTCGACACCCCGTTGCCTCCGCGGTCTACGAGTGGACAAAGGAACAAGACATAGATAAGTTGGGAGCGCCTCTAACACCAGCGCCAATCTCGAACATAAGCAGCTTCCCTGGACAGGGTGTCAAAGGAACTTGCATGGTCACCGGAAAAGAAATCTTGGCTGGAAGTACACAATTCGTGGGAATGAAAGATGTTTTTGGGTCATCTCATACACTTCTCTGCGTCACAATTGGTGGCAAACCAAGTGCAACTTTTCGACTTGAGGATCAAGTGCGAGATATGGCATTAACCACTATGAAATGCCTCAGAAATCGTCGTATTGAAATACATATGACTACTGGCGATAATGATGGTGCTGCTCAAACAGCTGCCTTTGCCGTCGGCATCGCGAAAGCAAATGTTCAAAGTCACCTAAGACCCGAGGATAAACAAGCGTACGTCAAAACCCTTCAACAGCAAGGGAAAACTGTCATGTTCGTTGGCGACGGGACGAATGATGCAGTAGCCCTCAAGCAAGCAGATGTAGGCGTCCACCTTAATCATGGCTCCGAGATTGCAAAAAGCTCCGCAGATGTCGTCTTGATGAACCCCGAGCTTCTCGACTTGATCGTCTTATTCGATATTTCTAGGGCTGCTTACAGGAGAATCGTGGCTAACTTTGCGTGGTCGGCGATCTACAACATCATCGCGATACTCATGGCCGCCGGAGCTTTCGTCAAAGTGAGAATTGCGCCTGAGTATGCAGGTCTAGGGGAATTGGTCAGTGTCCTACCTGTTGTTTTCATTGCCTTTCAGATGAATTGGCGCAACTATGGGCAGGTGGAGGGCCGGAAGAGGGGGATTCGCGTCCGCTGGGAGTGGCTCTCTCGTTGGCTGAAAAGGTAGAACGACTAGGAAAAGCTGTGATCTTCTTATGTGTGAGTAGGGTGCTACAGCAAGTAGACAAGACTTTACCTTCATTATTTGAACTAGTTTACCTTTGCCCCTGGTCTTCTCTACGTTATTACTGGATTCCCGTTTACAACGCGGGCTAGACAGGCCGGCAAGAAAATCCATCTGCATTGAATGCTTCATTTCTGCCTCTATTTGTTCTTTTTATCTAGGAGGTCATCTAACGAGCCCGCGCCGTCCTCATGCTGATCTACATCATACTCCTTTGGATATCGCTTGAGAATATCCCTCATCTCTTCGACATGCATTCGCTGCTCCTCTGTCAAGTCTTCCCAAACACCGCTGAACGCATGCTTGATTGCCGGTTTCTTCTCCTTTTCAGCTCGATCAAATGCACCCAATATCTCCTTTCTCAAACTACTCCTCAGTTCCCTTTCTTTATCTTCATCCCACATTTTCCTTCCCTCAAGCCACTTCCGTAAACGCGTGATAGGATTATCACGTCTCTTCCAGTCTTCCACTTCGACTCGCTGGCGATATGCGAAGCTGTCATCTGAGGTACTGTGATGTCCGACGCGGTAAGCCATCATCTCGATTAAGACTGGCTTTCCGCCGTTTTCAAGAGCGAGACGACGAGCTTCCTTTGTTGCTCGGCGAACGGCGAAGATGTCGTTCCCATCTACACGGAGAGTGTCGATTCCGTAGCCAACTCCTCGACTTGCGACGCCATCACCTCGGTATTGGTCGCTTGTGGGTGTGGATATGGCATATCCATTGTTTCTACAAATGAAGATGGCTGGCACTTGTCTCGTTGCAGCAATGTTCAGTGCGGCGTGGAAATCACCCTCGCTCGCAGCACCCTCACCAAAATAGCACACTGCTATTCTCGGCGGTACGTCTGGCTGCTGCATGTTCTGTAACTTCAATGCATACGCTGCACCAGCTGCGTGGGGTATCTGCGTCGCTAACGTCGATGAGATAGTATGGATGTTTAGTTGTTTGCTGCCATAATGTACTGGCATGTTCCGACCAAGCCCTGCATCCTTTGTATTTGAGAAAAGCTGGTTCATGAAGTCATCGAGGGTAAAACCACGCTGCATGTATACGCCAGACTCGCGGTATTGGCAGAATATAACATCGGCGGGGGAGAGGACGCTGGCGGAGCCGATGGATATCCCTTCTTCACCGGCAGAGACCTGGGTATTCGATTAGTTCTTGTTCGAGTTAGGCCTCAAATATGAAACCGTTGAGACGTACCATGTAGAAGCTTAATCGACCCTGTCTCTGAGCCTCGAACATGAGAAGGTCCATGATGCTTACTGTGCTCGTGAGTGCGCGTTCTTCCAATTTCCATAATCATTATGACGTACAGCACACCATGTTCCTGTATAACACCAAAGCCTCATCATCCTCTGTATCCACGCCTATCTCCTTGTCCAGTACCTCCCCATAATGGTTCATAACACGGTACGTCGAGATCGCCTTGTTTGTAGACGGCCGCAGGAACTCGAGTGTATTTGTGAAGTCGCTATTCAAGGCCCCGGGAAAGAGAACTCTAGAAAAGATGATCAGCTCTAAAAGATCTACTACGAACCACCGTACTCCTCAGTCTTACTTTTCAGCACTTGGTGTTGACGCAACAGACCGCCGCGCCTGCCATACAGGCTTCACTTTTGGTGTAATCCTTGAACCATTGATACATCTCAAGGATCTCTGGAGTGTCCTGCAGCACGCCCTTTGTGGGCTTAATTGCAACGACATTGTGGGGTGTCTACATAGTGTCAAGTGGCGCCGTGGGTCCTTAAAGTCCGGGGAAGGTGAATGAAGCTCGGTACGGCCAGTGTCGGCTCAGCCCTATAGACGTTCAGCCGTCTGACCCCGAGCTGGGGTTCCGCCGCACGTGCCAGCGCGGTTTGCGAACTTCGCGCCAAGCCATCTCCAGATCTTCTTTCAGCACGACATCATGAATTCGCAATCGGCACGGGTGCTTTTGAGGAGGCAATTGTTTGCTCAAGGCACGCGAGGGACTGTGACGAAGGGAAATTATAGGTGTTTCTCGTGTACGGCGAGGGCAGAGCAGCAGAGTGCGAGAAAAGATGCGCAGAATGATTCGAGGACAACACATTTTGGGTTTGAGACGGTTGCAGAGGCTTTGAAAGAGCAAAAAGGTATGGGAATCTTACAGATGATTCCATAAAGTTGTTTCGAAAGCTCACCAGCATAGTCGGTGCTGTCTTCTCATCCGTCGCCTCCTCGTACGACACCATGAACGATCTCATGTCCCTCGGCATCCACCGCCTCTGGAAAGATCACTTCGTGCGAAACCTGAATCCGGGTCGCAATCCCCTCACATCCGCATCATCGGAACAGAAAGGCTGGAATATACTAGATATCGCGGGAGGAACGGGAGATATTGCCTTCAGGATGCTGGACCACGCATCTACCATCAACAACGATGCGCATACGAAAGTCACCGTTGCGGACATAAATCCCGACATGCTGGCTGAGGGAAGGAAACGTGCATTGGCGACCCCATATGCTCGAACGCCAAGGCTGAACTTCGTCGAGGCGAATGCGGAAAAGTTGGACATGATACCAGACTCTAGCATCGATCTCTACACTGTCGCCTTTGGCATTCGCAACTTCACACATAAAGATGCTGCTATCCGGGAAGCCTATCGTGTGCTCAAGCCCGGCGGGGTATTTGCTTGCCTTGAGTTTTCCAAGGTGAACAACGGCGTCTTCGACGCCGTGTACAAGAGGTGGAGTTTCAGTGCTATTCCGCTCATTGGTCAGCTGGTGGCTGGCGATCGGGATAGTTATCAGTATCTGGTTGAGAGCATTGAGAAATTTCCCAGCCAAACAGAATTTAGGGATATGATCAAGGATGCGGGCTTCCTTGTACCTGGGCAGGGCTGGGAAGATTTGACTGGTGGCATAGCGGCGATTCACAAGGGCGTGAAACCGGCTTGATTGGCACTCCGTATAGACGAGGGTGGGAAACTGCAGTGTACATGTTTTAGCTTGTATGATATGTGTAGGCCGGCAATACACCGTTTGAGCACAAGTTAGTAAACGAACAGGATCCATTTTAGAGAACAGATGAGTCTGCAGTACCACCACCAAGGGCTTGACGGAACATTCCAAGCCTTCGACTAGACCGATTAACCGGGACCCTCACCTGGTCGAGGATCGATATCTATGCCCCCACCCCTTTGTTTATTCCAGGTGACAAATTCTTCGAGTTCCACTAGCCGCTCAATCTGTCTATAGTCAGCACGCGCAAACTCATCATACCTCTACCAGTAACCTTACAGAAATTACTGAACACCTTAGCTAACAAGTGCTCCCCATACGTGTTGCCCTCGTGCATGGGCTCCCTACCACTCCTCTCCACACACTTCTCCAACGGCTTTACCACCGAGTCGAAATTAGGTTCGTAGAAGAATGGCACGGACACTCTATAACCATCCCCACGATGGACTACGCGATGGCGAGTCGATTGCCAAAGGCCATTCGTCCATCTTTCTATCATGTCGCCAATATTGACGACGAAGGCGCCAGGGATGGGATCCGCATTCAGCCATGTGGTATTGTCTTTGAGGAGGACCTGTAGCGCGCCCGGTGTAGGGTCTGTTAAGAGAAGGGTTACGCAGCCATAGTCGGTATGCTCGCCACAGGAGAATTCGGTGACGTCTGTGCCGGGGACATGTGGGGTGGAAAGTTTAGGATATCCAATCATGCGCATTACCCAAAAAGATGACTGAGTGTTGCGCACGAAAACACTCGAGTCTTCAGTCGATTTGTCCGCGGCGACTGACGGTGATGGAAAGGGAAGATCCAGTGCTTCTCCCATTGCGCGAACGAGTACCTGTCCGACATGCTGCACGTCATCGATGTAATCTAGATATGTCGGTTTCAAATCCACGGGCTGTTCAGGCCACAGATTCGGTCCTTGGAGCGTTTTGTGTCTTTCTTGCATCTTGTTTCCAACCACTTTCTCCGGGCGGTCCCATTCACGGTAGAAATCGACCGCTTCGTGCATGTCCCGTCGTCCTAGCGTAACATTCTCCCCCATTCCCTGATACCCACGCGCACCATCTCCGCTTTCAGGGCCCTCGGCGTCATGCCGTTTGATCTTATTCTTCTCAGAAACTGGGAGGAAGAAGAACTCGCGTGCTAGAGAGATAATTCGGTCTAAAGTGGCGGTTGGGATCCCGTGGCCGGTGAGATAGAAGAAACCGTAGTTCACACAGGCGTCATTAATTGCTTTAGCGGTCTCTCGGCGAGATGAGGGGGATGATCTGTCGTCGAGGAAGGAAGAGATGTCGATAATTGGCAGCTGTTTGGCGGAAGACGAATCATTGGGTACAGGTGGCTGGGGCCCGCTGTTTGGAACTGGAGTGCTGGTGCCGTTCAGACGTTCAGACGAAGCCATTCTGGACCCGCTGTTGGGCTGTTTCAATGCTGAAGAGGGTCAGACTAAACAGTCACAAGCTAGTTTGGATTTATAGCTTACGCAAGGTATGAACCAAGGCTTCTAAACTACCCAGACGACCACAATTACCTTTAGGTACCCTTATGCATGGAACCCAACTTTAGCAAGGTGATTATTCCAGATCGAGAACAGTGAGATCATATAACACACGACGCTTATCTTACACCGGAGGGAGCCAGAGCCAACCAGTGTTTGTTAAGCCTCGGTTTCACCCACAAGTCGTTGGGCTTCGTCGCAGCCAGGATTGACGCTGTGGTAAAATTAAGTCGCAGGATTATAGGAAAATTGTGAAACGTGGCACATACAGAATATATGAGTATGCAGCAATCTGGATCACCGTTAAGTAAACAACGAGTCCCGTCGTTGGAAGAGGACTGATCGGGTGAAGTTGATAGTAGTCGGTTGGGATTGCCATCCTAAGACTAGCGTATCATGTCCAGCTTCGTTCTATAATTGGTCATCCTGAACATGAGCGGCTACCCTGGCCACCGGGGCATAGTTCACAATAGCTGTCAAGGGACATGGGACTTCAATGGTGTACTTCTTGGATTGCATGCTAGGCCTCTGGACTAGGCCATTCCTGTGTAGATGAGCAGTGTAGCTGCTTCTAACTAACGAATCTACAAAGACCTGGGGTACATAGTCCGACATCACTTCAGTCTGGGAAGCACACATTCTTGTAATTGGTCATATCTGCGAGCATCTAGCTAGAATTCTATTCAATGAAAACACTACTCATTTTGGATGCCGTATAATGATCTTCCTTGCAAGTCCAATCATACTCTATGGTCAGCTTGTTCCGCTACATCGTGGTATCATGCATCTCGAAACTCTCATTACATAATGACCTCGTTGGCCACGTCCTATTTTCCTCTATTAGCGGATTTGTCAAAACAATGAACATAGGAGACTCACCCTCTTAAGCTCCTTATATGGCAGGCAGACGCAGTTCTGGACGCGGACTTCATCGCCGACTCCGCATTCCTTGCCAAGAATTGTGACACTCTGAACCTTGACGCCATTCTTAATGATACTCGTGCTATGGTTCGTGATCGGGGTAGGAGTGCCTTCGACACGAGCCCAAGCGCCGACCTTGCTCTTCCAGCCAACGATAGCGTACATGACGCATGCATCGTGCTTGACTTCAGAATCCTCTAGGACGATTGAATCCTTGATACGAACACCAGCCCCGATTGTCACGCGAGGTCCAATGGAGACATTGGGACCAAGCTTAGCCGAGGGATCCACATGCGCAGAAGGGTGAATGTAGACTGGAGGAAGAATGTTGGCAGACGGCGCAGCAAGCTCCTCAGAGCCAGACTGGAAGGCCTTCATCAAGTACAAAGCATTGGCAGGCACGGCCGAGCCAGCAGTCTTGATCTGGCGCCAGAAGTCCTTGGACTCCAACACAAAGAATTGCCTGCTGTCGGCAATGTCAGACAGCACATCCTGCTCTAGGCGGATGACAGCGCTCTCTCGGTCTTCATCATCGTCATCCTGACCCTCATAGAAAGATGACTCCAGGTTCTCGGAAGAAGGGTAAGACAACAAGCGTGGACGCTCGGTGCGGCGCTTGATGGCGCTGCGAATGGCTGGGAAGATGCAATCTGTGGCGAAAAGGTATACACCGCAGTTGATGAGGTTAGAGATGTGCCCCTCGGGCTTCTCGACATAATGGAGCACTCGCTTCGTGTGGGCATCTGACACAATGCAGCCAAAGTTGCCAGCGGCCTCGTTTGCGACTCTTGTGCCCAACATCACTGCCTCTGCGTCCTTGTCCTCGAACAGCTGAAGCATCTCCTTGAGCGGGAACGAGGAGCAAACATCTGCATTCAAGACAAAGAACCTGTCAGGCTTGCCCTTCAATATGACATCTCGGAAGTGGTATAGACCACCTGCAGTGCCCAATGCCTGGTATTCTCGAAGATATTTCACGCTCAGCTGCGGGAAGGCGCTGGAGACGGAGTTGATGAAGGGTTGGAAAACGGATTCTTCATAGTAGCCAACGATGAAGACTTCTTTGATCTCAGGGACGCTGGCAACGGCGCGGAAGCAGTGCTCGATGATTGGGTGGCCGGCGACGGGGAAGAGGGGCTACGCGAGAAATGTAAGTGAACAGCCCAGGTCGTGCAGATGCAACTAACCTTGGGAAGCTCCATAGACAGCGGCCTGAATCTCGTGCCTCGAGAGGGGCCTCCCACCTATGATTGTTAGATTCCATCGAGTGGTGCGTCGACAGAAAGGAAATACCAATATGACGGCCTTGGTGGAGGGGTTGTTGCCCGGGCTCTTGGGCCTAGAGGCGAGCGAAGGCGGCTGTAAACTCATGGTGGCTTTCGCTGCGAAGTTGATGGTGAAAAGGTTTGTTTGAGGTTCCGATTTTTGGAAAGAGGAGTACAAGGAGAGGTGATGAGATACACGGCGCAAAAGGAGACAGCTGGTGGACCCTTGAATTTCAATAGTCCGCCGCGTGGGCGGTGAGCACTCTTGGCAGTCACCCCAACCATCGTGTCATCCCTCCTTACACAATTCTTTGTTTGAAACGTTCCAGACTCAAGCTTTTCTGGGTCAGAATGTCACATTATGTTTGGACTTTTTTTTTGAGAATCTCCGAAGATAGTTCCTCTCCTATACCGTAATATATATGCAGTTCCATAGCCAGTGTGCCCCGCTTCTATAGATTACTAAGCTTCCAACGCGTTGAACACTCCCCGTAGAACTTCGCCTGATACCACCACTCGCAAACTTCCCGTTTTTCCCTCCTCTCCCCTTAAAATACTGCTCGCCTTGTATAACATCCTGATTCCACTGCTCGATTCCTGTTCTAATCTGCAGCTCGGCACGCTCTCACGTCTCGCTGGGAGCCTACTCCATCGGTCAGAGTTCTGGTATTGCAGCCTTGCGACGAGACATGCCCGCGCGATTCAAAATCAGGTTGATCTGTTACTCGTTGCAATAAAGAGGCGATATATAGGCATAAACAAACTTTTTTCATCAATTCCATGCGATGATTACAGTTACACATGATGGATCAGCCTGGAATTGAACTTCGTGGCCTGAGTGGAAGTAATCTTGATAGCTCGATTCCACCATGGCAAGATGACCGATGGTGGATAAGGTGGCCAGCTTCGATAGTCCACCAGTTTGGGATTCTCACATCTTCGCAACGCGGGCAACGCGAGCAACAGTCCCGCCGACGCAGCCAACGGTTCTCTGTGGAGATCTTCCAATGGATGAAGAGCGAGAACCTCCATATTTTGCTCATCTTTGTGCCTATTTCTATTGCAGCAGGTTCTCTAGGTTGGCGTGAGAAATATGTCTTCTCTCTAGGCACGTTAGCTCTTGCAGGACTAGAGGTATTCCTTAGTTCTACTGCGGAGCATCTCTGTCTGTCACTTGATGTCAGAGCAGCAGAAATATGTTCCGAGGCGATTCCAAACGTGTTCCCTACGGCTGTCAGTCAAGTTTCTTGCAATTCACCATTATTACCGTAGCTTACCTGTGCAAAGGTCAGCGTCATCGCACTCGTTTCTAATCAAGGTAACCTCGCTCGGGCATTTATCATTGGAAGCGTCCTTTCAAACATCCTTCTGGTATGCTGTTTCGATGTTTACCTAATATCCATTCTGATAGCGGCAGGGTGTGGGTGTTGTATTCGTCTTCGTTAGGGGCACATATCGTTTACCACCAAATTCTGACATGACGAAACTGACAATGATTCCCATCGGAACGATTATACTCATATTTGCACTCTCCCTGGTAACTTCTGATAACGGCAGCGATCCAGAGAGAGTGCTAGTCCCTTTATCCAAGGCCGCCGCCATTCTCCTGCTCCTTGTGTACATTGCGTGGATCTATTTCCGAAGATTTACTCACAGATTTATGTTCAATCCAGAGCAGAGTGAGTCCGAGGATGCTTCGAATCAACTTCTTGAACCAAAAATTCGTTACATCACAATGGCGAGGCAAATATTCTATGGATTTGCTGCCGCTGCCGGCTTTGTTGCGACCGTATTCTGCTGTCGATATGTCGTACGGAGCGTGGACCCACTGGTGCTCACCTCATCCATTAACAAGAGTTTTATCGGCATCATCCTCCTTCCGATCATCACCACCTTGTCGAACCATGTCAAATCCGCACAAATCGCTCGCCGCCACGAAGACGTGAGTCAATCGGTCCATCTCACTTTCGGCGCAGGGGCTACCAATATCCTTCTAACCATGCCTCTTCTTGTGTTGATAGGATGGGCAAGCCAGCACCAATTCCTCTTGGACTTCAGTAGGCTTGAATTGGTAGTGTTGGGAGTAGGAGTGTGGGTGTGCTCTATTCTTATCATTAACACAGCCAACTACTTGAAAGGGCTTGTATGCATCTCGCTGTCCGCGTCCCCCAACTTCTCTCATTATATTGCCGAGAGGTTAACAAGCGTACAGTTATGTAATTATTGCTTTGGCCATCTTTCTTTCATAGTGAAATGACGGAGCTAAGCAAGGCCGCGTGTCCACATACCTGCAGATTTCAGCAGCGAGCGCATGCGATAGCAATGGA
Organism: Periconia sp. TS-2; assembly: GCA_030378425.1. Classification (NCBI taxonomy): domain Eukaryota; kingdom Fungi; phylum Ascomycota; class Dothideomycetes; order Pleosporales; family Periconiaceae; genus Periconia; species Periconia sp. TS-2. Next base: position 216,915 of record JASNQO010000007.1, read on the forward strand.
GGCATACCGATATATGTCCATAAATCCGATCTACCCGCGACCTGGTGGCTTAATCGCTCGAAAATTGCTACTCTCTCTTATGGCTATCCCTTTCAGCTGAAATGTTGTTGGTCGATATGTAATTACAGGGGTTTCATCGCAACAAGACAAGGAAGAGAAAATTGAGTAGGCTCGCCAATGCCGAGGTAATTATAAGCTAATTGGGTGCGTAGAAGGTCGAGGGCAGATATCAGTGCCGAGACTGGACAGAGTGCCTCAAATCGGGTAGACTTGGCCATGGGGATGCCATATGCCTTGCATCCGCGAAGCTTTCTGTCCTCTAGCAGCATGTCCGTGGAAATTACTTGTGATCCGCACTATCAATCAAGTGACGTAGGTTTAATAGAAAAGCATCTTGCAAGTGTAGGTATTATCTGTCCATATCGGAGCGTGCACTATGCGATGACTGCTACAATTCTAGTATACGAAGGAATTTTCACATTAAGGACTCTAGGCCCTCGTTCAACTTAAAATCGAGACCAACCTAGGAACTTGGAAAAAGCACTTCTCTTTTTGGCCTCTGTAATTTTGAAAACTAACTCCTCTAACTCCATCTTCTTCGCTGGATCGAACAGATCATCGAAGAAGTCGAGAATGGAACACGAATGCATTGCCACACGCTCAACAACGACTGGCTCATTATACCTTGCCGTCATAGCATTTGGTTTAATGGGCTCGGTAACTGGCGGGATTTGAATGCTAGGATCGGCACCGTGTCGAAGCAGCAGCTTTATGACCACGAATACCGATTCCTTGGTAGATTGCGGCCAAAGGCTCCAATTCTTCCGACAAGAAAATAGGAAGAGGAGCCATGGAGTTCTTTGTTGGTAAATGCGTATCTTATGGTTTGGATCGGCGCCGTGGTCCAATAATGTAGCGATCAGTGCTTCGTTTAATAATGGAATATCGTAGTGAATATTCTCAGGTAGAACGATTGGGCTCACTCGTTTGGGCCGTAGCGCGTAGTCAAGAAGGGGACGAGCCGGCTTCTTCATGAGGGAGCCATCTTCCTCCAGCTTTTGCTTAACGTACAGGCGCAGATGAGCTTGTATTGCGAGGGCCAGCAGATTGATTTGACCACCTTCGAACCAGGGCTCCTCGCCGTCACCGGAAGGAGGATCCCGGGCATTTGTCCAGTGATTGACCTCATCGTGCGCGTGTGAAGACATAGTCCGGTCGAGTTCATCTATCAAGTCTTTCTGGAACGCAGCTGTATACTTTTTGGATGGATACTGCTCTATCTGCCATGCATAGTGGAGCAGTTCATCGACCAGAGCGATAAGGGGGTTCAATCTTAAGCGAAACTGCTTAACATCCAGCCTTTTGATAAGAATCAGCATCAGCCTACTCAGAAAAATAGTTGGGTCGAAGCCTTGCGGAACGCTGCTGCGAAGCGCATCTTGGTGATTATCCCTCAAGAAGTCTCGAACGGACCGATGGAGGAAATCGATCTGGTATTTGAATAAGGACGGCTCGGAAGGATCCGTGACGATCTTAAGCAAGTCTCGACACCGGTTCTGGAGCCGGGGCTGCCATTCATGATAGATAGCAAGTACTTCATCTTCCGACGCGCTTTTAATGGCACATTTCAGAGAAAATTCTGCGTCGTTGTATGTATGAAGGACGGAGAGAGTTAGAATTGACAATGGCCTAACTGCAGCGACGACCAGAAGGAATATTTGGGCAGACTGCTCTTTATGAATCTTGTCAATCCGCTTCATGATGTTCTCAAAATATTGACTGAGTTCTGGAGGGTATGAATTCAGACGAATCATCAGATGCTCGTATGGCTCGTTGTCACGCATATCCCTTAAAAGATCGCGAACGACTAGGTAGACCCAAAGCCAAACCCCACTGGCACGGTCAGATATCTCACGAACGAGATTGTAGGCTCGCAGATCTTTCGATGCTAAGCATTGAAACCTTTCATTTTCGGCGAGGATTTCTCTGGTATATTTTGCCATGTCGTCTTTCGTGAAATCTTGGACTTTGAGGGTTTGTTTGGTTGACATCCACTCCGACGAGAATGCTGTCCACGGGCGGCTAGACGCACAAACTTTAATGTGAGGTGACGAGGCTAAGTACTTGACGACAAATACGATATCTTCCTGGACGCCTTCATACTCATCCAGCCCATCGATGAAGAAGCAGAACTTTGTGTTCAGATTGCTCGCTCCGGTCAAGGACTGCAAGGCCTTCTTAAGTTCGTCAATATCCCACGGATCTTTCGCTAGATGGTCGGGACAGAGGACGTCAACGAGGCTGGGGACGGTACGCAGGAGATGATATAAAAGACTTTGGAAGAGGCCCTGCTGAGACCTCTGCATGTCCTTGCCTGCGTTCCAGAAGTAGTGGCCCGCGATGATAACCGGTTGGTTGCCTGACCAGTTTTGGAGAGCAGCAGACGTTTGCGGATGGTCAGCGACAAATTTCATTAATGTAGACTTCCCGCTCCCAGCCTTGTTATATCGCACTTATTAGAAATTATTATGAAGTTAAAGTTATAGAATTGGGACTCACCAATCCGTTAACCCAGAAAACGCCACTTCCGTTCTCCAACCAGTCCAAAAATGTCGTTTTCGACTTATCAAATATCCAGTGAAGACTATCCTTGTGTGCTAGGTCAATTTCACCATATCGTCTCTTGATCGATGTGAAAATCAATGACTGGATCACTTCCCGTTGCCTTTCAATTTTCTGTGTGTCTGTGGAAAATTTCTGCATCATTGTAACGGCCTTGCTGAGAGCATCAATATGTGTTGTCGTCTTCTTTTCTCTCGACAACCGGAGCTCTTCCCTGGTCATAGCTGACAATTCCTTCCTCAAGATTTCTTCATGGGATCTCGCAGTCTGCTTCAGGATATTAATTTCTTTGTTCAGACTGTCGTGCAATGTCTCTAGGTCACCCTTCGGAGAACGTGCCTCTAACTGCTCCATATTGCGAGCGAGACTCCGGACCATGTCAAGAAGGAACGAGTTCTGACGCCTAAGATGAGATAAGCGTTGGGTGATGGCAGCAATTTGTGATGGAACTTTTCTTACTCTGCGACTGTTTCTTTCCACCATTTATTAAGCCTCTTTTCAAGCTCGAACAAGCGTGCCTGGAGCCCGTAGATCTCTTTCTTCTTCCACGAAAACTCTCTCGAAATTTTGATAGCGTCCCACTTCCGAGCGAGTCCTTCGCCCTTCACCTCCAATTTCCCAAGCCGCTTCAACAATTCATCCGCAAGCTTCTCGCACTCTGCTGCAATCCCCTTCAGCACAGCCTTGTCCTCATCCTGATGCGACTGCGCAGTCTTGACAATACTCCTGCTGTTTTCTTGCACGCTTAGAGTTAGTAGTTTCAGTTGCTCTACCTCCTTCGAAACGCCCTGAGTGGAACTGTAAATTTCTTTTGCTGATGAAAGGAGCTTGTGGCTGAAGGAAATAAACTGAAATATATTCGCAACGAGACCAACAGCAGTAAGAGGGTCCATATTTCCCACAATCCATGTGCCACAGCGAACCTGCACTGCAGCTGCTGGTCGAGCAAAATCCACGGAGGATAAAGAATGTTGCGAAGACTTTGTACGAGTTACCCCGGGGTCAGGCAACAACATTTAACTGCGGCGGTGCTCAGCCGCATCGTTCACGTGCTTCTTTCCCTTTAAAGAAGGCTGCTATATGTATGAACACCCTTATTAGCCGTTTTCGAAATTGGCTTATACCCAAACACACACTCTGAATATTACTCAGCAAGTGCCCGTGCCCACACTGTCCTGCAAACACTACTTCCGTGTTTTTAGACGTACAAGTACCACATGATTGCTGAGCTATACTGCATTTAGGATATGGCTGATTCAGCTCTTTCGTAAGCCGACTCACATAACTAGCTCTATTGATCTCCATGGGCTCGCCACTGTACCAGATAGTGTATATCTAGATATTAAGTCAGTGACCTTGACTTAGAGCCTTATATGCTAGGACTAAGTACGAGGCCTAAAGTCCTTTTTTTCTAGCTCAATATTGTGGATTCAGCTGTACAAGCAGCTGAAGAACGTCGTTGTTCATAGTCGAAATGTGGCTCTTACACAATGCCCAAGTCTGAAATATGTATTCGCTTTCACAAATGTCGCCCATTCGCCAATGCGCGCTTGAAACTGAACCCATTGACGCAGTTCTCATGATCAAACCCCCGTTCCGGCACACGTGTGTACAAGGGACCAAAGTATATATCACGTCGATTATTAGCTCTTCAACCAACCCCCAATCGAATCATGAAGATATCAACGTGGATTCATCCAAGACTAAAGCGAATGGACGGATGGTTCGCGGCGCAGCAACTTTTAACACGGGAAGAGAGCGATCATGCGGCAATATGGCTTTCTTATTGCTTTTTGATGTGTGAATTATGACTATCAATATAATCGTATGGTGCTGGTATCGTCCAGAGTCAGTGGTGTCTCGTACCCTGGGCCTGCCTGAGTCCGAGGTATTGAGATTCATGCCGATAATAATACACTCCCTTGATCATACACCATGAAGAATTACTAGTACATCCCTCATGCCTTGCCCATACCATTGAGCATCTTCTTGTTCCTCTTCATCAATACGCTGAGCTTCTTCTCCAAAGCCTCGTGATCCTTCTTTGCTGCTAGCATCGCTTGCTCTGCTTCGTCCACAGTCAGTACGCTCCTCCTTCCCCTCCTTCCGGCCGACCCACTCAATCCGCCGCTGGCCTCATATGCGTTCACAAGCCCCTGCACGTCCAATCCACTGACATTACCGTTGGAATCGAGACTAAGGTCCTGCCCAGATGAGGAAAGGCCCAGACCTGCGCCCACAAGTGCCTCGAGACCTTGTACGAAGACCCCGCCCAGGAGGTCGGCAGCTATGACGCCCATGCCCTCTAGCTCAGTGCCTACAGCCCCACCTTCCGCGATAGCTTTAGCGGCTTTCGCGATCTTGTTCACGTTGACGGACATATTGGCCGTACCTGAGCCGGGAGGACCACCGACGGCTGCCATCTCAGAACGGGCAGCAGGTAAGTCATCTGTCTTAGGGAGAACGAACTGATTCAAGTACGCTCCCGCATCAGCGGGTGTCTGCTGCTGTTGGGGTTGCTGCGGCGGTGGAAGTTCGCTAGGAGACTGGACTGGTGGAAGGGGTAGAGAGCTGGATCCAAGAAGAGTGGATGCTGCGTCTAAATTAGGTACAGGCTGACCGGCATTTTTGCTCAATTTTGCTCCAGCTTCTTTGAGTGCGGTAGCAAGCGCGGGAAGCATGTCCCTCGGCTGGGTTTGCGACTCGTTGTGTTGGTGGTGCTGATTATGCAGGTTCTTGCGCGGGTGAAAACGAGCTACGCCTTTCAACCCCTCTATGTTCCTTTCTAGTTCTAGCGCTCTCTCCTCTAGTTCTTGCGTCAAGCCCCAGAAAAACTTGCCTTGGGGAGATATCAAAGTGCGCGAATCGGTTCTTCCATCGTGACTATTTACTCGCACAGCCTTCTTCTTTGCAAGGGCATCTAGATCTGCTTCGGTGAAATGGATCTTGAGGTCCGGAGGAGCTACTGGGCCTCCACTTGCCTGGGTCGAACGTGATGCATGAGCAAGGGATGAGGAAAGCGGTTTGAAGAACTCGAGGGTATTAGCAATGAGCTCGCCTGTTCTCTGCAGATCGGCGATAACAGACTGCGCAGTCGGATCTCGCTTCTCCTTAGACTGTTCAGGAGGACTTGCTGACTCTATGTGGGTTGAGGATATAGATGTTTTGATGGTATCCTTCTTTGAAGGTATAGCTGACGCCTCGTTCAGGTCACCTTGCTCTTTTACCTCTTCAGCATCGGCTTCTTTAACTAGCTCGGTCTGACTCTTTGCGACTGTTGCTGATGGTTTCGGGTTGGCTGCGGGTTTCTTCGCTTTCTTCTTGCGTCCAATGATGGGGGCTTGCACGATTTCAGGCTCGGACTTGTGCTCATCCATTGCGATAGCACGTTCTTCTTCCGCTTGGCGAGCTTTCTCCTGCCGATCCTTCTTTTGCTGAGATTTGGTTTTCTTCCTCACCGGCGCTGTACCCACTTTTCCGCCAATTGGTGCTGCACCGCCATTTGGAGGAGGTGAATTCGCTCGTGAGATCGAGGTAGATGTTATAGATGCAGTGTCTGAGATCAAGTCGCTCGCTGGAGTTCCGGGTTGATTGAGCGAGGCGATGCTGGCTTGTCTAGAGCGTAATTTTCCTACAGCGGGAAGCTGAGGGTGGTAAACAGATACTGCAGACAATGGTGGTGGGACTTCAGTTTTGGGAGTTGCTACCACACGTAGAGTTCGTGCTCCAGTGGTTTTCTTAATAGGCGAGCCGGTCGAGGTGGCCGCTGGGCTCGCAGGCACAGAACCAGCTGCATTTGCTGACACAGCACGGGTAGGTTTTGGCTGAGCGTCCGCCTTCGTGGAACTTGATGCAGAGGGTTGTTCATTCTCGGATGATTTAGTAGCTGCGGCAATGTCAAGCTTCCCAGGGTGCTGTCGTTTAGATGTAGCTGGAGTAGTGGGGGTGGTAAATGCGTCCTTTCCATCCTTTTGGGGGCTTGCATCGGCACTGGCCTGCCCTTTCTTGGTAGCGGCAGCTTTACTCCTCGGCGTCGCTTTGATGGGAGATGGAGAAGCTTGTTTGATCTCTTTCTGCTCCACTACTGGTGCTTCTGCTAGTTTCTTCTTCGGCGTCTCTATGATCGCTGATGCCTTCGTGGACGTCTTTCGGCCCGCTTTTACTGGTGTAGTAGGTCTAGATACATTTGCCGCCTCGAAACTTGAATCTTCGACGGCTTCTATGGTGTACTTCTGTTTCTTCGCTTTACTAAAAGCTGTACCTGGGCTAGCCATCGTGGGAACAATGGGAATAGCTGGAGTAACTGTGGAAGTGTTCCTGGATAGTGGTCGTTGAGGTTGATCGCTGGGTAAAGCTCGGGGTACCGCTGGTATCGAAAACCCGGGAGGGACGGTCGGTATTGCATGTTGAGACTGATCCAATGTCTTGACACTAGAAGGTACCGTCTCGCACTGTGAGTCAAATACGTTGTCATTCACGAGTGCATCAACGTTTAATGACGCCTCCTCTTCAGAACTCAGGACCTGCTCATCTGCCAGGGTGTTAGCGACAAGATTTCGACACCGACAGCAGTCTAAGATGGATAGTGTGAGCAATATCAAAACAATCAACGGCGGCGGCGACCGATTGCGCATGGCTGCATACGACACCAGTCAAGTGTTAAGTACATCAGGGCTATGTACTACTTTTGCAAACACCTTCGTCACTAGAACTGAGCAGGAAGAAATCTAAGGAAGCCATCGTTCTAATTAAAACGTAAGCATGCCGACTGAGCAGCGGCAGAAAGGGGATTTACGTACATACGATGGCCATGACGAAGAGGACGAGAGATGGTGACGTGAACCCTGGCAAAAGCAGCATGATTTGCCCAAACCAAACAACTTCGAAAGAAAAGTATCAAGGTATTGTAGTTCCGTGAAGCCATGCCATAGCCAAAGCCAGGAAATGTGTGACAGTGACAGAACCAAACATAAACGCCAAGCATCCCAATGGCCAGCGTTACTAGCCCGAGTGCCGATGCATTCGCTTCGAAGCCCCCTGTGAACGCCATGCAGCCATCGTAGGAAATGAGAGATAGTAAAACAGCATGTACGACCAATGGGTCGGAAAATATGTGAAAGAAGCGAAAGGAATTACCATCGCCCGGCGCCGCCGTAGTTGTTGTATGTGTTGATAGAGGAAAACCCACCTTGACCTTGGCCATACAAGCCCTGTCCAACCATTCCGCCACCTTGATGCATCCTTGCCTGTGCCTGTAAGATACTCGGGTCTTGAACGTCTACTACTCCACCGCCTCCAGAGGAGGAAGTGTTAGCGTGTCTGTGCTTTTTCCCCTTTTTCTTAGACTTCTGCGAACCAGATTCCTGGTAAGCGCCAGGCGAAGGTCCATAAGGAAAGCTGAGAAGGCCAGGAGCAGGTGCCGGCGTCGAGGTCGTGGGATGTTGGTTGAGGAAAGAAGGAAACATTGACTCACGCTTTCCAGCATCTGCTACTCTAGCACCACCGTCCATGTTTCTGCCTCGGAGCAAATCCTGATACAATGCATCATTATTGTTCCTTCCGGCAGCGTTCGCACCATAGCCAAGACCGCCAGTGGCGAATCCATGACCCTGACTAAACATGCCACCTCCGCTGACTGGTGGTGTACCCGTAGCTTTTAGCCCAGGTGGCGGCCCTTGAACACCACTGGTGTAGAATTGGCCGCCTAATGGTTGATGCTGGGAAATCTGATTGAAATGGGTATTGTTCTTCGGCATCATGGAGCTCTGTTGGCTCATCAATTTCTGATTTGCAACAGGCTGCACAGATGCTGAGGCAGAAGCACTATCGTTCGCAAAGCTAAATCGAGATGTGTGCCTGGTATGACCCGATGCATTCCCGGTCTGGCCATGATTTTGCTGAGGCTGGTTGCTCTGGAAGTTGGACAGAAGACTAGCTGACTGAGGGCCTGACTTGAAGTTGGACAAGAGTAGCTGCTGCTGCTGTTGATTGAGGCCCCGGTTATTACCTAAGCCAAGATTACTAAAGTCCTCGGTCATAGATGTGGTCTGCCCGAATAAAGTATTGTTTAGAGATTGTTGGCCCGGTGGTGCGATGGCATGTTGATTCAAATGCCCCCCGCTTGCCTGGGCTGTCTCCTCTGGTTCTCCGCCAAGTTGCAGGCTACCGCCAGCTGTCGTTTCGTGCTCTTCGCTCTCATTAGAAGGCTGCTGCTGCTGTTGCTGGGATGCTGCTTGCGCTTCTGTCTCGCGTTGTGCAGCGAGCTCTTTCTCCTTTTCACGGATAGCGCGTCGTTTCGCACCGCCGTTTGGATCTAACAATGCAGGAAATTCTTTGATAGCTTTAAACTCTTCGTCGGAGAGCTGGGTGCTCGAGAATACGAATTTGAATTCAGGTGAAAATATCGCTTTAAGGAGACCATCGAGGCCAGGAATAGCAGGTTTCGACCGGTGGGTCGTAGCGGGAGGTTTAGGTTGGGGCTGCGGCGTTGCGGATTTTGAAGCTGGCCCAGACTTTTCCTTCTCTTTCTCTTTAACCTTCCTTCTCGACGACTCGTCGGTCTTGCTTGGCTTCGCTGCCTGCGGTGCCGGGGTTGCATTTATCGTCATGGGACTAGGATTTGACGCATTGGTCGAGCGGCTCGCACGACGTTCCTGGGCAGTCTTGCTTCCCCAATTTGCGGTTGCCGGCAGACCAGGCGTCTCCGTTGGGCTGGGAGCATCGTTGCTATCTTGTCGGTTCATGGGGGTTGCGGCTGCCGCCACTGGCGGACCGTGATGTGCTGGTGGGGCAGAACGACTGGTTGCTGATTGCGCAGGCTGCTGGGTCTGTATCGAGTTCATCATTGACAGGTCCTGTCGCGTAAAGCTGTCGTTGTCTTCGCCGGGCTCGTGTAGAAACATGCAGTTGCGGTTATTGCATTGCTCTCCGCGAAGATACGCCGAACAGTATTTGGTCGTACCATATTGAGCCCTAGATTGCTCGTCAGTTTGTTGTTAATACAAGCGCGTAGACAGACAGGCTCACCTCAGCGTCCTATCGCCGTTCTGCGAGCCGTCCACGGCTGTAATACATGCCGCAGCATCCTCTTTGCGAGCAAAGGTCACGTATACGCCGACGGATTGTTGGTGCTGTGCATTCTCCCTGGCTTTGCTAACAACTATTTTGATGATTTTGCCGTATTGTCCAAAATAGTCGGTGCCACGCAGAGTATCAAGCAATCGATCTTCGCGTATCGTTGGCGTGAGGCCGGTAACGTATACAAGGTTCTTCTGGACGACACGCAGCCCGGCGAGGTGTTTGCGGCTTAAGGAGTCGGCCTCGGCTTTCTGTGCCTCCTTCTGTCGCATTTGCGCATTCTTTTTGGCTTTCTGTGCTATCTGCTGTTTATGCTTGGCCATCCTACGGCTAGTTAGAAAGAATAGTCATCAACGGGAGAGGGTGCGCACTCTTCGGGCGTGATATTCTTGAACTCTATCGTCGACTCATCGTATGGGCGGCGACAGGCGGGACACAGCCCATTCATTGTGGTTTTGATGTTATTGAAGCAGAACTGGCATATCTAGAGCAGAAGGTCAGTCAGGGCGGCTCGATGGCGCGGCGCAATCTTCGAGACAGCGTACCTGGTAGCCACAGGGACAGGGCCGGAAGTTTCTGTCGGACAGATCAAACTCCTCAACACAGAGGGGACAGCACTCCTCTTCGTCATCGTCGACGAACTGGTCTTGCTGTATGCGGGACATGGTAGAGGACTGCGATGTACGTTGTCGAGGGCGTGACGGGGTGGCGTTGGAAGCCAGGCGACACAGAAAAGTTGCTTTTGAGCCGGATGGTTGGGCGAGATTACAGTCAAAGCAGATGCAACTAGGAAAATGAACGCCGGCCGTGAATGGGAAGAGAGGAAAAGGATGCACTCCTGGACGTGGTAGATGGGGGGAACGATCGCGGACTGCAAAGCTGATGAGAAGGCCTTAGCGCCATCACGTGGCCGCGGCAGGTGCCCAAGGGCCGACTCGCTTGGACGAAGCTTTGGGAAGTCGAAGTCGACTACGACGACATCACCACCCACCCTCTCTTGCTGCGCGCAGCTCCACCGCTTTCTACACTCTCACAATGGCCCTACGGCAGGCTGTTGGTCGGCCATTGGGCGCTGCCGTGCGCTCCTCTGCGAGCTGCACCCGCCCCGTTGTGCGCTCCTTCGCCGCGACTGCACTGCGAGCGAAGGAGGTAGCTGGCGAAAGCTCTGACACGCCCAATATGCGAGTGCGTAGCCGCTGTCGATACCCTCTCAAGATCCGCATGACCGCTGACAGTATATGCGTAGTTCGCGCCCCGCGACACCCATGGCCAGCTTAAAGCAGCCATCGTAAACCCGGCCGACAAGTACAAGGAGAGGGGCGAGCAGCTACACAAATACGGCCAGTACCTTATGTCATGCCTGCCAAAATATATCCAGCAGTATGTCACTTCCCTCGCCTGCGTAGAGCTCTAAGCCTGACCATATTCAAGATTCTCCGTCTGGAAGGACGAGTTGAGCATTCACATTCCCCCATCGGGCGTCCTTCCCGTCTTCAACTTCCTCAAGTACCACACCGCCGCAGAATACACCCAGATTTCCGACATCACGGCCGTAGACTATCCTACCAAAGATCAGCGTTTCGAGGTTGTGTACAACATGCTCAGCATCCGGCACAACTCAAGATTAAGGGTAAAGACATACGCAGACGAAGCGACACCCGTGCCTAGTATCTGTGATCTGTACGACGGTGCGAACTGGTATGAGCGAGAGGTGTACGATTTGTTTGGTGTCTTTTTTGTCGGCCACCCGGATCTAAGACGCATCATGACCGATTACGGTTTCGATGGTCACCCGCTACGGAAAGACTTCCCCATGACAGGCTATACTGAGATTCGATATGATGAAGAGAAGAAGAGAATTGTCGTCGAGCCGCTGGAGTTGACGCAAGCCTACAGGAACTTCCGTGGCGGCTCGACCGCCTGGGAACCTGTTGGTCCTGGTGACAACACAACACCGGAATCGGTATGTATCAACAGTTCTACTCTCGAGACTGTTATTTGAGGCTGATTTTTTTTTTTTAGTTCAAGCTGCCAACGCCGAAACCAGAGCCCCCAAAGGAGGGTGAGCAAAAGAAATAGATGTAGTAGAGATATGTACAATGTGTATTCAGTCCCAAATAATCAAAGGAACTTCATTTCCAAGACTCTGCGCCCGGAGTAGTCTCCACTTGCTACTTTAGGGATTTAATGTCGCGATCCGACTTCCATCCAATCCCCTAGTTCAATCCACACGCATGACCTGCTAGTGCCCCCTCTCCTAACTCATATGGACTGTACCTGCTGTTAGGATTTAGCCCTAAACAACGTTGGAGTACCACCCAAGACAAGACCTGCATTAATGCGGTGTCTTGTTGCATCATACTTGCAGCTTATTGAGGACAAGGCAGGTACCGTCTGTAGGCCCGCCAAGCAATACACCCCGCATGTCTCCATATTGGAAAGCTTGCGAGACTAGTCGCACCACCTCGTATCGTGAGTCACGCTTCTCAACCTTTCCTCCTCCATTGTGACCACGTTCTCATATCGAAAAATGGTTAGTATTGCCGATGTTCTTCCGCTTTACAGTCATCCCTAGTACCCAATGTATCGCACGTGCTTTGATTGTGCCAGTATAAAACCAAGCACTTTCTGGCAAGGTCATACGGCATTTACGAAGTTACGATTATCTCCATCCCCTTCTCTACTCGAAATTAGTCTTCAAAATGACTTACCCCGTTAAGACAAGCAATCTCCCGCCCTTCACACTCTCGTCACCTGCCGGCACAGACATTTGGCGCAAGGCACCATCCCACAATGTCTTCACCGCACCGACACACCCGTCTCCGCTGTCTAAGCATAGCCTTCAATCATTTCAGCGAGCCAGACTGACCTTCGCTCTCCCACCTGCGAAGGAATTACGCCAGTATGACCAAGCTGGTCTATTGTTACATTTGACGAAGCCCGGTGTGCCAGAGGAGAAAACTAAGTGGCTCAAGACGGGCATCGAATTCTACTATGGAAAACCTTACATCTCGACCGTAGGCTGCGACCAATGGGCGGACTGGAGCGTTGTTCCTCTCTCTCCCTTCGCCTCGAACGACGAACGCCCAAGCATTACAGTGGAAGCAAGAAGAGAGAAGGATCAATTGGGAAAGAGTCTCTGGGTATATCACGTATTACTAGATTCAGAAGGGAAAGAGGTAGAGAGGAGGCCATTAAGGGAGGTCAATTGGCTTTTTGCGGAGGAGGAGGGATGGGAGTTGGGTATCGGTGGGTATGTCTGTCGCCCGACAAAGGAAGGTGGAGATGGTCTGCTAGAGGTTGAATTTGGAGATGGGGTTGAGATTGAACTCCTGGAATTGGAGAAAGCGTAGGGACGCCTTAAATAAATGAAGGGTCGACCCTACTGCATTGCGCTCTTGCGAACTGGAACGTCATATTTCTTACTGCCACTGAAGCTTGTGATATTGTTAATATACTTTCGAACGCCTATGCACAGGTGTGAGATGATTACACGGGAGCTAGATTGGCTGCATAGAGTTCCCTTTGATCTACGTATAAGAAAGACGCGTGTGCAGCTTGTTTTACCAACAAGACGTTCAAAATCTACTAATTCTTTGAGCATTTCATGCTTTCAATCGTGAATAGCAGCAGACTATCGAGTAATAAAAATGCGATGCTGGATTCTAAGACTTTGTATAAATACATGCGGTACAAAATAGCACCGCCCTTTAGAAGCATGACAGACCTGCGGTCTACTCTAGCGAATAGATCAGCTAAGTCATTTCTCAACCGCTAGACTAGCTCACAGACAATTTTTAAATATACATTCACTTCGCTTCGTTTTGTGATGATGTGGCACGTGACCTGCCTCATTGTCATCGGGTCTGTGCGGCCGGATGTTGAACCACGAAAACTTTAAACCCATCACTCCAACGGTGAAAGCGTTACTCACTCAAAGATAAAATAGAGGTAACCACCCTTGTTTTGTTAGGGCATACTTACTTAACCCTCTAGCCTTCAGCTATCGACCTGGCCTGGCGAAGAATTTGAGCTACTGTGGGCCCGGAGGCTTTTGGTCATAGAGGAACTACCTATCAAGCATCACAATGTTAGAAGACGGCAAACTTGACTCTCTAGACACGCGTTTAGAACAGTTCAAGCTTAACAATGGAGCCAACCAGATTGAACTTCAGGTTTGTGGCGGATCTTTGCGCCCCAAGTTCTGGTATCTAATCAATTGATAGGGCATCTTAAAAGAGTACACTCAACTACTAGATGATTACAGGATACTAAAGGGCGCCTTTGAGAGAAATAACAAAGGGCCGTATGGTAGAGGTCGGGAATCGGCCTATGAAGCTCGAAATCCCTACGTCCTAGTCCTGATCGATGGGAATGGTTACACAGTACGCGTTGCTGTCTTTCTTGATCTTCGTCAACACGTTCTGACTGCGACTAGTTTAACGATGAATTGATCCGAGAAAAAGAAGAAGGGGGAATGCGCGCAGCACGCATGTTAAACGATGCCGTGGAGAAATATATTCGAGAATCACTACCACAAGCCAGAAACGCACGCGTGATAGTTCGCATCTACGCTGACCTTACCAACCTCTCGAAGCAATTAGCAAGGGGCGGGCTAATTGGAATGGACAAGCGCTCTCTGGCGCCATTTACGGCGGCTTTTACCCGCGCTATCAGTCTATTCGATTTTGTAGATGCTCTGGACGAAGAAGGAACGAGATTCAAGATTAGAGGCAAGTCTATCCATGTTGACAAATATTACTACAATGCTTTACTGACATGAAGATACAGAAACTTTTAAAATAGCAGCAGAGGATAGCGCTTGCAGCCATATCTTATATGCGGCGTGTCACGATTCCAGCTATTTGCCCCAGCTTGTTCCCTATTCCGGCATCCGTAATAAGATTACACTTGTTCAAGGTGCAGCCTTTAACTCCGAATTTCATCAATTCAGCCTCAATGTTACTCAATTCCCTACTATCTTTCGATGGTCCGCTTTGTCTACTATGGTTCCTTCAACAAAATCCTCGTCTATAAATCACTTTCCACTCAAACCTAAGATATCCACGAAGCAAGCACCTACTCCGTCTACTTTTAGACATGAAAATGCATGGAATATAAACGAGTTAGGGGGCCAGTCGACCTATATGACCGATGATATGTCTCCTGTCGGAACATTTGATAGTGCAGATCATGAATGGGACGCGAAGTCCGAATGGGCGAAGAAGCCGAAGCCATGCAAGTATTTCCAAAAGGTACAGTCTCCAACTAATCAAAATCTTCCATTATTCTTATGCATATAGGGATTTTGTCGTTTTGGAAACAAATGTAGCTTTCAACATGTTCCGAACGGGCTTGTACCCTCAGAAGAAATTTCCAACGGGAACACAACCGACCGTTCCAACCTATCGTCCCAGCTCCCAAGCGCAGTCATCGAAGGCTTCATCGCGCTAAACAAGGACGGCCAACGCCTCGACGCCTACAGGAAACCGCCATCCCAGGAGGAATGGGCCATGTACAACGCACGCTTTCAACGTCAAAAACCCTGCAATAGTCACTATCTTCAAGGACGCTGTACGCGCTTTGGCTGCCCATTCGACCACAGTACTTTAGATCCGGAGTCTATGTATTGCCTGCAATATGTCCTAAAGTGCAGTCCCTGTCCGAAAAGGGGAGCTTGTCGTGCTTCTGACTGTTACTTTGGCCATATCTGTCCGAAAAATGACTGCAAAGGTCGAACGAAAGGTTGTAAAATGACAAGAGAACAGCATGACATGGACCCCAAGCTTGCTTCTATGATACCTGCGGAGGACAACGAAACGATGTATGAGAATCACTCGGGTAATTCTGCTGATGCGCCATTCTTGTGGTAAATCCTGCATCGTGCAAGTATCGCCAGTAAGTCTAAATCTGAGGCTCTATATCAAGATTCGAGCCACTCTTGCAAATGACCATAGATCTGTAATGAGATGCGCGGCGGAGAATGATTTCACAGGAAACCTCATATAAGAGTTGGAGAAAGAACATGGTCCACGAGGATGCATTTCAAGTGGTCAAGAATATCAAAAGAATCGATATACTTTAGGACCAGGTAGGAGTAAACCTAAAGACTTTAGGATCACTAGGATCAAAAATTGAATAACTAGGGTCTACAACTCTGAGTGCCGAAACTACTCATCGTGCTGTGGGGAAATATGTTTCAGAGCTAGGGGATTTATTTCAAAGTACCGCCGACCGAACCGTAATGCGATGGGTCGAATCAAAAAAAGAATGCCGTGAGGGTTTTGAACATACTCTCCATTTTCTTGTTAATCTTTGCAAAAAGATGGGAAATACTGATGAAAGAGAGGGATATGCAGCGATACTCACAGAGCACTATTTATAGCTAAGACAGTCCTCACCAACGTGGACCAAGGAGCTGGGAATGCCTCCTAATATCAGCGTACAACATTCCAGATCCAAGAAGGCAAAAACTACAAACACAAGTAATCGGACATGACAACGAGTTCACCCTAGTTACTTTCAAAAGCTGGCCATTTCTAAAGGGAAATGATACAGCGTTCTCATCTGGAGCGCTTAGTGTCCATCAACAAGATTCGGACATTACTGAATCAGGAGCTCTGTATGAAGATACAGGACAGGGCCCAAGTCTAAATATTACTAGTGTAACGCACATGACGTTCCCGGTCCCCCCGAAGGATGAGAGTACTGCACGACTCTCAGAAAGTGTAGAGAATCTTGAAGCTTAGCAGCCACGTCGAATTACGATGATACTTTTCATGTATGGCCACGAGATAACGGAAGCGGTCGATCGATCATGTGCAATAATCAAAATTCAATCCATTTGCTTTAGCCCTCGCACGTAATGAGTCCATGAGTACATGTCTAGAAAACATCAATTCCATCAATGTGATCCAGTCCTTCTGTGGAATCCATCTCCCCCCTCCTCCTCCTCCTCCCCCTCTCTCCTCATGTCTTCATCCAAAAGATCCGTAATCACCTTCTCCACATCCGCATCCTCCAAGGTCAACGTCCTCCCCCAGTTCCTCGGCTCCGAGTTCCTAAATACTACCGCGGTATCCAGCAACTCTTTAATCAGCTCTCCCTGGCCGGCCGTACACTCACTCAATATGGCTACAAGGGCTAGCAGGCGCGAGTCGATTGGCCCGCTCGATAGCTCGGACGGGTCGAAATCTGCGCCCCAGTTCTCGGAAATGATGGAGAGACTTGCGGCCTTGCTGTACTCTTTTTCGAACTCGCGCTCTTCTACAAAGTGGACGGCAAACACTAATGCATTCACGGAGGCAGGGGCCATTGTGATCTCGACTTGGCGGCTTGGTTCTGCAGTGGCTGCGCGCTCAGCGAGGATGGTGTCGCGCTTCTGGGTGCGGGAAAGCTGGGAGAATGGAATGGTATCCATTTGCAGTGGAATCCGAAATGGGGGGTTTGGGTTGTTTGGTGAAATTAGTTGAATGCAGAACGATACGATATCTAATTCTGCTATGAGATTTGCTATCTACTTATTTTGATCTAAACGCCGGATGGTCACAATCAACTCGCTTTCAAACTTTTGGAGGGGTTGAGGGATTTCGCTTGGACACGAAGAAGAGTATTAAGCCTTTTTGTACGGTTTCGTTGGGCTGTGAAGGTTTATTCGTTGAGTACACACGAAGTGGTTATCAGCATCTACAATGGGCTAATGACGCATTCCGAATGGACTCATTGATCAATGAATGACTAACTTGTTTGTAAAAAAACAAACATCTCAAAGTACTAGTCAATGGCGCCATGCTTGGAGTCAGCTTCCGCTAAGTTTACAATGGCATGGTCGAGAATATTCAAGAGAAGGGGAAAAGTCACATAATTGAAAATGTGCCTGGCGGATTGCATATATTAGAAACTGGTACTCAGGCTCGTTAAATTTTTTTTTTAGTATTCGTTCTAGTAATAATGTGAGTGTTGGACTCTTCTCACTAGCAACTGGATACTTCTAGTCAGCTTGTTGATGTGGGTGAGCCCAGTAGGGAGCAATCTACCGCGGAAAACAACTGCGAGGCTGTAACTGTCCGCTGAGCAAGAACATCACCATCTAAATGTGGAGTAACTGGTATAGTTGCTGACCCTTCGAATGGAAGAATCAGTATAACCTTTCGACCACCAGTCAACGCGAACTTATCCCGGTAGGTCCCTGGTAGCCGCGTACCGAACTCTCTATGCGACCTCCCACTACCATCTCCGGTATGAAAGCTGGCTTCGCTAAATAAGTCCAGACTACCCAAGATCAAGTTAGCGCGATCCCTCCTTACTTACGTCTCTAATAGTCAAGAGTTCATCCCGCGCTTATCAGTCGCGTGTTAGTGCGCTCGCGAAATGAGACAAAAATGCATTCCTGCCCTCCGCCTTAGAAGACCTTGTCCCCGATAACCCTTCATCCGATCAAATCATAGAAGAAGAATTCCCCAAAGGATTCCAATTGTTCGGACTTACAGAGTACTCTGCACCAAAATGGTCCATGGATTTCCTTGGTCGGACATTACGAAAGGTCCGTCCAACAACGGACCGAGCGAAAAAAGACCCAACCAAGAAAAAACTATTCAAATTCTCAATCTGAGACATGTAAAGATTAGTATTATAGGTCAGAATCATACCCTTCGATGCATGCCTTGAAGTGGCTCGCTTCCCGCGGGCTCCCGCGAGACACTAGATCACTAAGATGGATCGGAGCTTTGGCATGAATACTCGCTCTTCGGCCTTCACAAAACGCCGTCCCATCGCCTTACGCGTACACTAACGACATTGGCATTCCAACTTCGGACGAATTCTTTTGGAGACTTGTCGCAAATTGTTTTGCATGTGGGGACGTTTTCAGCCGCATTTTGTTGTTGCAACCTCCGTGCTGGTCCCTTTATGACATCAACACTTTTACCCTGCCAAGCGTTTTTCTTCAAACAAACTTTGCACAAATGGATGGGTATCGCCGGCAACTCCATCAGCTATTATTGATGTAAATTTTTTTGGGTTCCTCTTCGACATTGTAAGACGTGCCGGACTAGCCATTACCATGGCTCACCCTGAGCAGCCTACTCCTCATATGGACGAGGTTCCTGGAGGCTGGATAGAGACGCCCGCGGACCCTAGCCGGCAGCAGTCTTACACTGGCACTCAGCAATCCAATGAAAACCGGACAGCTTCCGCAGCAGCACAATATAATACCTCCAACACCACTGGACAAATAAACAACGATCAGAATCGGAGCTCTGGTGCCTTTGCAACCAACCCAACGGGAACCCTCTCATCATCAAATGCTAGTACTGTTCTCCCATCCTCTGAGCACAAGGATGGGAGGGTCGAAGAAGAAGAGACTCCTCTCGAAGACAATGATGCAGAAACGGAAGATGAAGGTGAATTTGCAGCAATCAAGCCGGCCACCTCGGCACCTAAACGTCCGCCGTTGGAAAGTGGCAGCTCCAAGCAAATGACCGAAGACGATATATTCCGCGTTCTGTCACGGCGTAGGACGAGCACTCTTGGTCGAACCGATACAGTGTCGACAGCTGATAGCCCTGATGAAGAGCAAGAAGAGATCAATAAGCTCATGTCGCGTATGTTCGGTCGCACACGCCAGGCAGCATCCGAAGAGGAAAAGACGAGACACCATGGAATCATATTCAAGAACCTGACCGTAAAGGGCATGGGCGTAGGAGCTGCGCTACAGCCCTCAGTTGGCGATATCTTCCTCGGCCTGCCGCGCTTCCTCAAGAACTTGGTGACCAAAGGTCCACGACAAACAGCAGGTAAACCCCCTGTGCGTACAATCATAGATGATTTTTCGGGCTGCATCAAGCCCGGAGAGATGCTTCTTGTGCTCGGGCGTCCAGCCGCTGGATGTTCGACCTTCCTGAAAGTGATCGGCAACCAGAGATATGGATATGAAGAGATTACCGGAGATGTCACCTACGGCGGGACGGATGCAAAGGAAATGCGCCAAAAGTTTCGCAGCGAAGTCTTGTACAACCCCGAGGATGATCTACACTATGCAACGCTCAAGGTCAAGGATACCCTCAGATTTGCGCTCAAGACTAGGACGCCCGGAAAGAATTCGAGGAAAGAAGGCGAGACTCGCCAAGATTATGTAAAAGAGTTTCTCAGGGTTGTGTCCAAGTTGTTTTGGATCGAACATACCATGAACACAAAGGTCGGCAATGAATTCGTCCGTGGTGTCTCTGGCGGAGAGAAGAAGCGTGTTAGTATTGCGGAAGCAATGATTACCAAGGTACGTACCCTTGAAGAGAACAAGAGCGAATTCCCGGCGCAGGGTGGCTGACACGGTGCTCTTCCAGGCTTCTGTGCAGAGCTGGGACAATTCAACCCGCGGCTTGGACGCAAGCACAGCCCTCGAGTACGTCCAGAGTTTGCGATCGCTCACCAACATGGCACGCATATCGACATCTGTAGCACTCTATCAGGCCGGAGAATCGCTATACGGGCTTTTTGACAAAGTCTTGTTGATCCACGAGGGGCGCTGCTGCTACTTTGGGCCTGCAGATGATGCCGCGAATTACTTCAAGAGTCTTGGTTTTGTCCAGCCAGAGAGGTGGACCACTGCTGATTTCCTCACTTCTGTTACAGACGACCACGAGAGACACATCAAGGATGGATGGGAAGAGCGAATTCCTAGATCTAGTGCACAGTTCGCAGACGCCTTTGTGAGCAGCCAAAGACATAAGGATAACTTGGCTGAGATTGGCGAGTTCGAAGAAGAAACGAAGCGAATGGTAGAGGAGCGTCGCGCTGCGACGACCAAAGCGACAAAGAAGAAGAACTTTACTCTTCCTTTCCATAAACAGGTGACAGCCTGCACTGCCAGGCAGTTCAAAGTAATGGTTGGAGATCAGCAGTCGTTGGTAGGCAAGTGGGGAGGAATCTTTTTCCAAGCGCTCATTGTCGGCTCCCTGTTTTACGACCTGCCCAAGACGGCTGCAGGAGTGTTCCCGCGAGGTGGTGTAATTTTCTTCATGCTGCTTTTCAACGCATTGCTTGCTCTCGCCGAGCTAACCGCTGCCTTTGAATCGCGACCGATCCTCCTCAAGCACAAGAGCTTCTCCTTCTACCGACCTGCCGCGTACGCCATTGCTCAGACTGTGGTGGATGCACCGCTGGTTTTAATCCAGGTTTTCATTTTCGACATTGTCGTTTACTTCATGGCGAATCTCCAGCGGACCGCATCGCAGTTCTTCATCTCACTTTTATTCCTCTGGCTACTCACAATGACGATGTATGCGTTCTTCCGAGCCATTGGTGCGCTAGTAGGCTCTCTGGACGCTGCTACTCGCATCACAGGCGTAGCCATCCAAGCACTGATTGTCTATACTGGCTATCTAATCCCCCCGAACAAGATGGTACGTATGATTGAGCCGCTTCTTTAAATATGGCTAGGGCTGATATACATGCTTGTGCAGCATCCGTGGTTTTCGTGGCTGCGATGGATCAATCCAGTACAGTACGGCTTCGAAGCACTCCTCGCCAACGAATACTACAATCTTGAGATTGAATGCGTTCCGCCCTACATCGTACCCCAAGTTCCAAACGCTCAGGCACGGTATCAATCCTGCGCGATCCAAGGGAGCACTCCGGGATCACTCACAGTGAAAGGCGCAGATTACATCTCGG
Source organism: Periconia sp. TS-2 (assembly GCA_030378425.1). Classification (NCBI taxonomy): domain Eukaryota; kingdom Fungi; phylum Ascomycota; class Dothideomycetes; order Pleosporales; family Periconiaceae; genus Periconia; species Periconia sp. TS-2. The sequence continues at coordinate 238,284 of JASNQO010000007.1, forward strand.
TAGCGTACCAATACTCTCGATCCCATCTATGGAGGAATTTCGGCTTCATCTGTGCCTTCTTCCTATTCTTTGTGGTCTTGACAGCCGTCGGGATGGAAATACAAAAACCCAACAAGGGTGGTGGCGCTGTTACTATTTACAAGCGTGGCCAAGTACCCAAGACTGTGGAGAAGGCCATGGAAGTCAAGGCCCAACCGGGAGATGTCGAGGCCGGGAAGACTGAAGTAGGCTCTCAAGACGCCGCGAGTAGCGAGAGCAGCGGAAAAGAGAATGCTGTCGAGGGCGTAGCCAAAAACGAAACGATCTGTAGGTGCCTTCCCCCTTGCACACTTGCTATCTCTCTCGCGACTGCCTCAAGTAGAACGACGTTGGCTGACACGTATATTTTCAGTTACATGGAACAACGTAACGTATACGATCCCGTACGAAAAGGGAGAGCGAAAACTCCTTCAAGATGTCCAAGGCTACGTCAAACCCGGAAAATTGACTGCTCTGATGGGAGCATCGGGTGCCGGAAAAACCACTCTTCTGAATACTCTAGCCCAACGCATACGGTTTGGTGTCGTGCATGGCGACTTTCTGGTAGACGGCAGACCGCTTCCCTCATCGTTCCAACGATCCACCGGCTTTGCTGAGCAGATGGACGTCCACGAGTCTACCGCTACGGTACGTGAGGCTCTGCAATTTTCCGCCAAGCTCCGTCAACCAAAAGAGGTGCCCTTGCAAGAGAAGTATGATTACGTAGAGAAGATCATCGACTTGTTGGAGATGCGCGACATTGCAGGTGCCGCCATTGGCAATGTTGGATCCGGGTTGAACCAAGAGCAACGTAAACGTGTCACTATTGGCGTGGAGCTTGCCAGCAAGCCCGAGTTGCTGATGTTCTTGGACGAACCCACCTCAGGCCTTGATTCTGGCGCAGCCTTCAACATTGTTCGATTCCTGCGCAAGCTCGCCGATGCTGGCCAGGCCATTCTTTGCACCATCCACCAGCCTTCGTCGGTCCTCTTCGAGCACTTTGATCAGCTTCTTCTCCTCAAATCTGGTGGTCGTACCGTGTACTTTGGCGAGCTGGGACACGACAGCCGGACACTGCTCGACTACCTTGAGAGAAACGGGGCGAAGAAGTGCCCGCCGAAGGCCAATCCTGCCGAGTTTATGCTCGAAGTCATCGGCGCTGGCGATCCCAACTACAAAGGCAAGGACTGGGGAGACGTGTGGGCATCGTCTCCAGAGAATGAGAAGTTGACACATGAGGTTCAAGACATCATCTCTAATCGTCGTAGTGCTCCAAAAGAGCAGACGCGTGACGACAGGGAGTACGCTATGCCGCTTTCAACGCAGCTCTACACGGTTATCCATCGGAGTTTTGTGGCTATGTGGCGCGATCCGCCCTATGTTATCGGTACGTAAGATCCGAGTACAGATCACGGCCTGTCTACACTTAGCACAATGCACTAGGAGAAGGTTTAGGATCCTAAGCTTGATTGGACATTTACTAATGTATGCTCAAACTATAGGCATGTTCATGTTGCATATCTTCACGGGGCTTTTCAACAGCTTCACATTCTGGCACCTCGGCAACAGCCAGATCGATATGCAGTCACGGCTCTTTTCGGTTTTCATGACCTTGACAATCTCGCCGCCTCTGATTCAGCAATTGCAGCCCCGGTTCCTCCACTTCCGCAACATCTACGAGTCGCGTGAAGGAAATGCGAAAATCTATTCTTGGACGGCATTCGTCTGGGGTTCTATACTGAGCGAGATTCCTTATAGGATCTTGGCAGGGACAATCTATTGTAAGTCGGATATTTTCAAGGCCAAGAGCTGTGCTAAGTCTCCAAGGGTGCTGTTGGTACTGGGCGACATGGTTCCCACGCGATACATACACGTCGGCTAGCGTCTGGCTCTTCGTGATTTCTTTCGAACTCTACTATCTCGGATTCGGCCAGGCTATAGCCTCGTTTGCAGCAAATGTGAGTCTAACCTACCACGGCAGGCAACTAGAAACTGACACTTATAGGAACTGCTCGCTTCATTGCTGGTGCCGTTGTTCTTCACCTTTAGTGAGTTTCTGCGCTTGTGGTGTAGGAGGAGCGCGCTAACACTGTGCAGTTGTTTCGTTCTGCGGTGTCGTAGTCCCATATGCCGGACTGATATCTTTCTGGCGCAGCTGGATGTACTGGCTGACACCCTTCCACTACCTGCTCGAAGGGTTTCTTGCTCTCTTGGTGCACAATCAGCCGGTCAAGTGCTCCACAAGTGAGTTAGCCATCTTCTCACCGCCATCTGGGCAAGACTGCCAGTCATATGCGGGCAGCTTTGCAAAGCAATCTGGCGGGTATGTGCAGACGCAACCGAACGGGGACTGTGGCTTCTGTCAGTTTGCGACGGGCGATGCGTTTGCAGCTTCGTTCAATGTCTTCAACAACAATGTGTGGAGAGATTATGGAATCTTATGTGAGCTCAATCACCAGCTCAAGCAAGGCTGGTCCCGAAGTGCTAACACCTTTTAGGGGCATACATCTTGTTCAACTTTGCAGTAGTGTTTGCATGCACATGGTTGTATCTGAACTTTAGTAAGGTCAAAGTGGTTTTTAGCCCTACAGCACGGAGAAATAAGAAGGATATGAAGCGGAGACAGGCTGGTGATACAGCATAGACAGCATCGTGTATGTTAGCACGTTAGAATCCTAGAGTTTTGGAGCTTAGACTCGGACGGCTGGATTAGTGCCGGCCGCGGAACCGCTCTTCCTAGTTTGTCCAGACCAACTTCCGGTGTCCCCAAACATGTTCCCCACAGCAAGTTGCGGACTGTGGAGCACCTCGAATGTTCATTTTGGGACTGAAGGCGTGGGATGAGGCGGTCAGGAACCGTCCAATTTTAGATCGTATGATCGTGTGTCTACAGAAGCGGTGTACAAGAAGCTCACGACCATTGAGCAGCTTCTCATTCCTCACTTCGGGTGTGCAGACAGCCATGTACCTTGTACACAGACATGGACATAGCATTCGGTGATAGGTGCACTGCTCTGAGAGGATATCGCGCATCGACCGTATCAAGTCTTATCCGTATCCGCATCCGGATATTCTCATGCCACATGGCAATTGAGGCTCGGCATCAGCAGAGGCGCCCGGAACGGCCAGCAGCTAGCTCGGGTATGCTCCACGGCCAAATCATATGGCTCAGGTGTTCCGACGGGATGTTGCAGGCGTGGCCACTCCCGCCTGTCCGAGAGCTGGGGGGCCATGGTGAAATTGGTTCCAGATGGAGAAGACGCAGGATGAAGCAGGGATGGGATTAGCGCAGCGAAGAGGAACCGGAACGATCAGGAGGCCTGGAGGTGCACCGCCACGGGAGCGATAGGACCGTGTGGCAGCCGGGTGGACGCCGCGGGAGTGGGCTTCGGCAACGTGTCGAAGTTGGTGAGAAGGGCCGGTAAGCCGTGAATAGCCTGCTGCGGACTCGACACGGGCGCTGGAGAAGAAAAGGACACATGATCTGGCTATGACTGATGGGAAAGACGCGTGCCTATTGCGAGGTGAGGTATGTGGGCAGGAAGGCTGGGCAGCTGGGAGTGGGCGGGGCGGGGCGGTGCGTCATTGGTGACCCCGCAGCAGAGCGACGGCACAAAGAGGCAGAGGCCTAAGTAGGAGAGCGGGCAGCCAAGCGCCAGCCCTGCCGCCCGCAATGCCACGCTGCCCTGTCACTGTCGCTGTCTGCCTGTGCGGCGGCTCGCGTTAATCATCAATCGTCGTTGCTCCCGGGCCATTGGGTGCGGCAGCGTCTGAAATGTCATGTGGAGGGAACCCACCCACCGCCCATGACATCGTCTTGACATCGTGACATCGTGACATCGTGACATCGTGACATCCACCTAGCAGAGCGCCCGTCGCACATCACAACCCACCGCCCATGTGGGCTGTCTCGCCGTCTCGAGCCCAAAGCCACAGAAAGGCGCTGCTGGATACGTGTTCCCGAGCCTCTCGTCGCCCGCTCCTAAGCTCCCCGACCACCCCATCTGCCTTCCGACATCTCCCGCTTTCACTCCCCATCGGCACAGACCGCGTGGCTAACGCGAGCTATCCTCACAATCCCTCCAATCACACCCTCGCCGATCCTGGGCTAGTCTGCGGCCTCAAACAATTGCCTTTGAGGCACGCCGTCACGATGAGTTATAAAGTGTCCCCGGACCCCGTCATTCGAACATCAAGCCCCGCGCCTTTGGCCCAAGACTTTGTCCGTCAGCAGGTGTCCAAGCAGCAGCGTTCCAACTACCATTCTTCCTCCTTGTCTTCGTCTATTCCACGCACCATGGTTTCTCAATCCGTCAACAAGACCGGTCTCCACCCGGCCGGTGTCCAGTACGTCCCTGCTGCCGCCCGTCTCGAGCACCAAGGAGCATTGGCTGACACGATTCTCTCAGGCCCTCCAAATCAGATCACACCGAGATTGAAGAAGAACTTCATGATCGAGCACACATTGACTACGACCGCGTTGCCATTGTATGCCCACCGAAGCTCCCCGGTAGTTCCAGCCCTGTACTGACAGTTCCCCCAGGTTGCCAACCCTTCTGTAGCCGCTCTCTACGAAGACGCCCTCGTGTACGAGTCTGGCTCAGCCATCACATCCACCGGCGCTCTCTCAGCATACTCGGGAGCCAAGACCGGTCGTTCGCCCTCGGATAAGCGAATCGTCGAGGAGGACTCGTCGAGAAAGGACGTGTGGTGGGGTCCCGTCAACAAGCCCATGTCCACTGATGTAAGTCGGCCAGTCCCTCTCGTCCCGTCTTTCGCCGTCGTGCGTCGTCGATTTGCTTGTGAAAGTCGGCTAGACGTCATGCACAAGTGCAGCAGCCGAGAGGTCGACGATGCCGAGACCCTCCCCTGCAAGGCGTCTGCAAGCGTCCTTTCCCCGCATTCTGCCTCATGCACTCTGCACTCTCGTCCTTTCGGGAAACCCATCACGTGGCCATTGATTTTCCGTTGCTAATGGTGCCATCAGGTCTGGCGTATCAACCGCGAGCGTGCCATTGACTACCTCAACACCCGCAACCGCATCTACGTCGTCGACGGCTTTGCAGGCTGGGATGAGCGCTACCGCATCCGCGTGCGCGTCGTCTGCGCCCGCGCCTACCATGCCCTCTTCATGCGCAACATGTTGATCCGCCCTTCAAAGCAAGAGCTGGAGCATTTCCACCCCGACTACGTCATCTACAATGGCGGTGCTTTCCCTGCCAACAGATACACGGCCGGTATGACCTCGTCAACATCCGTGTCCATCAACTTCGCGGAGAAGGAGATGGTCATTCTTGGTACAGAGTATGCTGGAGAAATGAAGAAGGGCATCTTCACGGTACTCTTCTATGAAATGCCTGTGAAGCACAATGTCCTCACCCTGCACTCGTCTGCAAACGAGGGCAAGAGCGGCGATGTCACCGTCTTCTTCGGTCTCTCTGGTACTGGCAAGACTACGCTGTCTGCCGACCCTAAGCGTGCCCTGATCGGTGACGATGAGCACTGCTGGAGCGATAAGGGTGTTTTCAACATCGAGGGCGGCTGCTATGCCAAGTGCATTGGCCTGTCCGCAGAAAAGGAGCCCGACATTTTCGGTGCTATCCGCTTCGGTGCCATCCTCGAGAACGTCGTCTTCGACCCAGTGTCACGTATTGTTGACTACGACGACGATACCCTTACCGAGAACACCCGCTGCGCCTACCCTATCGAGTACATTGAGAACACGAAGATTCCTTGCATTTCAGACAAGCATCCCAAGAACATTATCCTGCTCACCTGCGACGCCCGCGGTGTCCTTCCTCCCATCTCCAAGCTTGACAGGGAGCAGACCATGTACCACTTCATCTCTGGTTACACCTCCAAGATGGCTGGAACCGAGCAGGGCGTGACAGAACCCCAGGCAACCTTCTCTTCCTGCTTCGCCCAGCCCTTCTTAGCCCTACATCCCATGCGTTACGCCAAGATGCTTGCCCAGAAGATCGAGGAGCACAAGGCCGATGCATGGTTGCTCAACACCGGTTGGGTCGGTGCCGGTGCTACAACCGGTGGCAAGCGCTGCCCACTCAAGTACACCCGCGCCATCCTCGACGCCATTCACTCGGGCGACCTCGCAAAGGTCGAGTACGAGACGTATGAAACCTTCAACCTCTCCGTCCCCAAGTCCTGCCCCAATGTCCCCGACGAGCTCCTCAACCCGGCCAAGTCATGGAACGGCACGGCCGACTTCAAAGGCGAGGTCGAGAAGCTTGGCCGCCTCTTCATGGACAACTTCAAGAAGTACGAAGACGAGGCCACGACTGAAGTCATCAAGGCTGGTCCGCACGTATGCTGCTGCCCCAAGCACTAGATTTTGCGCCCCTTTTGTGCATTTCGACGTGGGCAAAAATTTCCTTTTCTTACTTTTCTACAGATTGGCTGAAAACTTTTCTTATCATCATCTCCTCGGTCGAAGCAGACGCCATCGATCGACGCGAACGAGTTTCCTTTGGTCCTCTCATCATACCATTGTTTCTCTTTTTTTTTTTTTGTTTTTTCCCTTAACTTTTTATCCCCATTTGGTAGCCGGACATTTTAGATTTGTGGCTTTAATCTTCAAAAAGGCCGCGTCCGAGCGCGGACCTTGTATTATCGATCGGTATCTTGGGACACGACGGCTCTTGAGAGGGTTGCGTCTGGCCTTTTGCAACATGAGACGGACGGGGTAGCGTGGATGATAGCCGAAAGTGGAACTACAGTTGGCTATTGAGCCGGAGTTGAATCAAGTGGTTTTTGGATTGCATGAGTGGAACAATTGCATGAAGGGGGGCATACGATGGGAGAACGAGATTTATAGGAACTCACTAGTCAATACGATGGTTTGGTCCTGTTTATATGAACCTTTTTGCCCCTCCTTATATGCTCGAGTGACGCTTGACTTGATCCGCTTGCCTTCACGCGGTGCGCTCACACCGTCGTCGAACCGATGAAGCGTCGTGCCAAAGAAGAAAAAGGGAGCGTCTTAAAACAAAGGTACGGCCCCATTTTCCTTTCGTTATTTTCTTTTTTCCCCCTTCGTTTCATTTTTCTCCTTCCCCTCCCCCTCTCTTTTTTTCCCCACCCCCCATTACCAACAGCGCTATTAGCAAAATTATTTTTTTCCTATTTTCCTTTGTAAGCCCCAAAAGGGGGGGCGGGGTTTCCCGCTTCGACACACATACACACGGGTGCAAACGGGAGTATTAGGGCGCACTCGCCGTTCGTATAAGGTTAGGTAAGATGTAATGGTTAGGTAAGCGCCAGTAGATATGGTTTTGACTACGGCACATAGAGCGTTGGCTTCCGTGGATGGGTAAATTGGGGCTGAGGACGTGTGGGATTTTTTTTTTGTGGGGCTAGAAGGATGGGTTTGAGAGGAGTTTTTTTTTTTGGGGGGGGGGGGGGGTGGGGGGTTCGGAGGAAGACAAAGTCTTTATAAGGCGCTTGATTATGGTAATTGAGGGAATGAAGTCTTTTTCTTATTCTTTGGATCATGGTGATTGTGCGGCAGGAGCTAGGGAGATTGGCAGAGTAGAAGGGGTTTGAAATGACGGGGTGGTACGGTTCAAGTATAGCGTGAGCTGTATGTAGAGACTCTTGCGAGCGAATTCTGACAAAGGCCATGGCATGGAGCGAGTTGATGTGCATGAACAATTGGCGCACGCATACCTTCCATAATGGCTGATGCAATACCTTGCCCGGCCTATTTCAACATTTATGTTGCACGTCTCGAGACGGACGGGGCCCTATACTCGCCCACATCCAAAGCAGAGTAGAGAGACCTGGTCTTTCAGGGTTCTTACGAAGTGGGTGTGTTGGCCCTAAAGAAAAGAGACTAATTGCTGTGTGGAAGCATGGATCGACGAACAAAGTTCAGGTACCCCCTTGACAAACGAGCAAGAGTTTCAAGGCTCGGTTCGTATAGGCCTGCCGCGTAAAAATGCCTCCTATTCTATCGTGCCAACTGTGGGTCATGCTTTTAGTGTCCCGTCGATCGGGCCTAACAGAATCGCATTACGGCTAGGGCTTGAGATTTGTGTGGCTAGAACAATACCGTGGAACGGTTGCTTGTCGAAGATGATGTCTGTCGCCTAATATCGATCTGAGCAAGCCCACATCCTATTTGTAATGAATATGAACACGTCTCTTCTTTGTAGTTGAGCTATCTATCAAGAAAAGCCCCCAAACTCGCTGTGTCGAGCATTTCTGGGATTACGTGGGGTCGAAAATAAAAGTCTTTGTGCTCGCGCATAATCGAGAAGACTGCAAGTAGCACTTAGGCTAGTGATAGGGCCGCAGACCTCCGAGAAGGATTCGATGGACGCCGTGTTAGTTATTAGTCTGCTTATGAGCCCCCTATGGGGCCTACACGTGATGCGCCTTATGGTATTTCGTACCCTGTTTAAGGTAAGGCGGCCAATCCTTAATGCTTCGCCTCTAGATGAGGCGACCGAGTACGGGTTATTTTGACTACTCTAATAACGTGGACGGAGAGCACCGACATTAACAAAATGCGAATGCGGTTTTTTGAGAATAGGATATTCCACGTTGAAGGAAAAGTCTTCGCAACGTAGATGTAGTGGTTGTGAAGAGACCAATCAGTTTGCACAGCGTGCGAATATTTCATGCTCGGCAAACCGTATACTTAGTCTGCCTCGCCAATACTGATCTAAATAGTACGCGGCTTGTAGTCTACGTCAGCTGTTCCTCTTGGGTTTTCGTTGTCACACTTTGTCGAAATGATTTCGGTCCAATTATGCTCGTGCCTGGACCCGCTAGGGCTTACACATCGGGACATGTCCCCACATCAATAGAAGGCCTGACAATTCGCTGCACACTTCTATATCCAGCATCTTTGGTCAGACGTCATAATCTCCAGGGGTAGGAAGAGGCTCATTTGCCAGCTTAAGAAACTGGGCATAGTGATGGATCCTGTGGGACGCCGTAAGCTTGCTGCCGCATGAGCAAATCGGGATCGATCCTAAGAGCCAGAAATTAGGTTAGAGTTGGACTCGTGTGGAGCTTGGCGTTGAAGCTAAACGGCAAAGGTAAGTTCTTCAGATTACTAAGACCCAAGGTTGATGCTTCGGTAAACTTCAAGGTACAGTGAGTGGTCACATCGTGTCTGTTGTTCGGTTACCAAATTTGGTCTGCCCCATTTCGTGCAGTGGGTCGTCATCCAGGGAGTTGCCTAGTGTATGTTAACGTGATGTTCTCCGCTGGATGCCGATATGATCTTGTTTCGTTTTTTGGAGCTATGGAAGACATTCCGTGCGCAAAGCTTTGTGTGTCATACCATCTCAAATGAAGAGGCGCGAGGCTGTGCGGAGCCAGATGCCCGGCCGTTACGTTTTCTGTTCAAGGAAGCTGGGCAAACCCGTGGCAATACGCCTCTTGGACGGTTGGGCCCCAACATATGGGGAGCTGCCGTGCGCGTTGAATCATAGCCACCATGTTCCGAAGGAGCCTCTCCTTTTATTTTTGTCTTCAAGCTCCTAGTGCTCACTTGGATCGAACAGTGGAAGTTGGAGGTCCCTGCGACTTGCTATTATAACCGGAGATGTCCTCGACTTACCTCTAGCACCCAGCCGTCGGAATCTGCAGCACTGCCCGCCATGCGTTTCCCTCTACCTTCCCTTCTTTTTGGCCTACTGCCGCTAGTCAACTCAGTAAATGGATACTTCATCGATGATGACTGCTCAGCGCCGCAGAAGCAATTTCTAAGGAATGCTATCAACAATGCTTTTATGCTGAATAATGGAGCTATGGCTGCTGAGGGCTCTCCGAATGCTGCCACCACGCAGGTGCTCGAGTGGTTGTTTGGGACAGATGAAGGCACACGACGGAGGCTTAGAGGTATCGTCTTCTCGAATTTGCGACCGATGATGGTGGGTGAAGCTGACCTTGGTGTATAGTAAACCTGAAAGCAATGAGTGACATTAATACGGAGCATGCTTCCGCAGCTGAATTGGGGAGGACTGACTTCGTAAGCTAGGCACTGCTATGGGCTGTCTGATAAAAATTCGTCCTAATTACATGTTAGCATGTTTACTGCACTGATAAAAGGTTCAAAACCACCATGACGGCCAAGGGTCTGAAGCGGTATGATCCTGGTGAGCGCACGTCAAGCCCCGATTGCGTTGATCAAAGACTAATGTGCCTCTTTTAGACATGCAGGAGAACTGGCGATTCCGTACCGAGTTCAACTGTGCAGTTGCCTCGGCCTACACCGTCAAGCCAGCCGGTCAGGACAAGCCGAGCGCTATACAGATATGCCCTTGGTTGTCAGTAGAACATCACACTATCTCTCCAGCATTTTGGCTGACCATAAATTAGCCTGGACTATGTCATGTCTAAGGATCCGGCATTCCAGAACGAGATCGAGTCAGGTACATTGACAAAACTGGCGGTGGCTTTGAGGGAATATGTTGCAAACACAAAGTACGCGGAGATTGATCTCGTGGGTTTGATCGATAAGGTCATGCTACATGAGGTAAGCCATGTCTCTCCTCATTAGCATTACGTTTTGGTCTAGTACTAATGAGTCTGTAAGATAACTCACACGCGAGCTGGCGGTCCTACTATTGATATCGGCGGCTTCAGCGGATACGGCTGGGCAAATTGTCGGAAGCTGTCTACCCTGGTAACCAGCGCTGACGGAAAGACGGACGGACCAGAGAGAAATGCAGGTAAGTTGGAGGACCTCGCCCTTTATCAGACCTGGCTAAGAGTTTCATAGATTCGGTCGCGATATTCGCATCTGGTTAGTCAACACTTTGTCAAATGTTCAACCTTCAATGGAAAGCTAACATGGATTTTAGTTGTAAGAATGATAAACAGCGGCGCTGTAATAAACGAGGACGGCACTTTCACGCCGGGGGGAGCTACACGGATCAAACGTGCTATTGCCGGAATGAGAACGCGGGGGATCTTCCATTGATGAGAGAAGAGCGTGTATTGATACCATGACATAATGGAACATGTTTGTTCTTAGAAGCTTGATAAACTCTAGAGGTGTAATACTGATGAGAGAAGTCGATGTACTCCATTATTGCGTTATAGGCGTGCTATGCCTTCTTTCCTAGGATTAATCAGTGAAGGGGTCATGACTCCACTGTGATTTAAATCTTGTTGGCTTTGTTGAAGACATTAGATTGCTTTCACAAAAGTAGAAAGTTACACTCAGTGATGCAGGTCCTCAATGGAGCGCACTCGCCTTATCGATAACGGACTTAGGACAGCACATCCGAGGCTTGGCACCCAGACTTCAAAGCACATAACTCATTCATGCCAACATGGAGTAGACATCAACAACATGCTCCCTAAACCCGCGGAGCTCTGCCCAAGCAATGAAAGGTGCAGATACCAAACTGAACGGTGAAGTTCATGTATTTCAGCAGCTCCCGACACCCGACCCTGAAGATGTGGCATCGCCGATCGAGCCCAACCATGGCGTCCTCCAACAAGACGGCACGACGGATGTCACGGTGACGACGAACGGGACGTTAAGTCCCACGGAATCAAGCTCGAAGCTCGGCACAAATGACGAGGCGGTACTCTCGGATACGAGTGAAAGATCTAGACCTATGCTGCAAATTCGACGGCCTGGAGATAGCAGGAGAAGGAGCAGCGTCTCGGAGCACGACAAGATTCTCAAGCTCAGTCCGAAACAGATACACGAATTGACAAGCGAGCCTACAAGCATACCTGTTCGAGCTGCGACACCGATACCGGAGCATGAGCTGGAAGGGTTGACACCAGATGAGAGCGTAGATTCAAAAGAATGCAGCAATGGGCTGGTACAGCCACTAGAGCCTGCTATTGATCTCAATGGCACCCGTGAGAAGAGGCCTAATGCATCGAAGGCTCGCGAGACAAAGCAAGAGAAGGATATTGTTGTCGTCAAGGGTATATCAGCTGAAGTGAAGCACAACCGCCCTGGGCTGAGCTCCAGATCCGTCACCACGCCACCAGTGATACGGAGGAAGCACTCTGGCCAGACGACTCGTGCACAGCCAAACACATATGACGGCGAAGAGAAGCGGAGCGCAAAACATGCCCCTTCGCCCCTCAACCTGGACCACAAGGACACCCGAGAGTCAAGAGAAGGTTTAAAGGCACCGTCGCAAGACCGCCATCGTGATATACCGTCGCCTATGCCAGCACAAATGCCCTTACCCCCAATGTCGATGCCAACGTTTCTCTCTCTAGAACTGTCCGCAAACCAACCGTCCCCGTTATATCTTTATCGACCGTCGACTTCTGATTTCCCGTATGAGTCTTCAAAGATAAAGTACGATCGCTTGGTCAACTTCTTGCTGCTCCCACCCAAGCTTGAAGGCATATTAGGTTTCGGTGCCCTAGCGTGTCTGGACGCGTGGATGCACATCTTGACGATCCTTCCTCTACGGTTCTTCATTGCTATTGGAATATTATTCAGATGGTGGGGCTCTGTTATCGTGAAGGAGGTGCGGGATGTTTGGAGTTTCGTATACAGTGGTCTTCCTAGGGTTTGGAGGAGAAGAAGACACACTGACGCTTCAACTCCTTCTCTCAATACACCTGCAGAAGAAGAGCCAATGGTCAGATCTCGCGCAGCCTCGAATGCGTCCTCTCCGAATCCTGCAGTCACAACGGCTAGAGAAAAAGCCGTTCAGGCAGCTACATTTAGATTTCCGGACCTAAAGGACCCTCCGAAACGAATGCGGAACCGCTATCGACACCGTAGAACGATGTCTACGCCGTCCGCTCTACTTCCGAGTCACAAGGCCGATATTCTCAGAGGGTTGCTGGTCTTATCTAGCTGCGCTGTACTTATGCGGTTCGATGCTAGCCGAATGTACCACGGCATTCGTGGACAGTCAGCTATCAAATTATACGTCATCTATAACGTACTTGAAGTTTGCGACCGCCTTCTCTCCGCTCTGGGTCAGGATGTCCTTGAGTGTTTGTTCTCACGCGAAACGCTCGATCGGAGCCCTGATGGTCGAAGCAAAGTCTTACGTCCCTTTTGGATGTTTGTCCTTGCCCTCGTATACAACGTTGCGCATGCAACCGCGTTGTTCTACCAGGTCATTACACTGAATGTTGCGGTGAATTCATACTCGAATGCACTTCTCACGCTTTTGATGTCGAACCAATTCGTCGAGATCAAGGGCACCGTGTTCAAGAAATTTGAAAAGGAGAATCTGTTTCAGCTTACCTGCGCGGATATCGTCGAGCGCTTTCAACTTTGGCTTATGCTGCTCATCATCGCTATGCGTAATATAGTCGAGGTTGGCGGCCTGAGCATCCGTAGCAGCGAATCCTTGTTCAGCAGTGCGCTGGGTGCTGGCAATGCAACTACTTCTGCGCCGTTCTCAGCTTCAAGCATCTTGCCCATGAGCTTCACCATCTTTCCGAAATGGATAGGTCAGGTATTGAACCCATTTCTCTTGGTCTTGGGTAGCGAGATGTTTGTGGACTGGCTTAAGCATGCATACATCACCAAGTTCAACCAAACAAAACCAGAAGTCTATGGCAAATTCCTTGATGTCTTGGCCAAAGACTACTACTCGGATGTAAGCCATCAACTCTTATTATAGATTTCATGTTGCTTATCAATCCAGGCTTTCACGGACCCGAACCTCACGCGTCGCCTTGGGCTACCCGTCCTCCCCCTGTCCTGCCTCTTCATCCGAGCAGCAATCCAGACCTACCATATGTTCATCGCGACGCACATGCCCCTTCCCTTTCCCTCCACGTCTACCTCCCTATCGGACGCACCGCCAACTACATCCCCCTCTACCACTGCGGCGCTTGCACACATCGACCACATCTTCCGACGTGCACTAGGCCGCAGCAGTTTTGGTGCCGGCACACCCACGTCTCCCCAGCCATGGTACTATTTCGGTTCCTTGTCATGGTCTCTAGATGACTTGATTGCGGCATCCACTATGCTCCTTGTTTTCCTCATCGCCTACCTATTCTTCCTCGCCTTCAAGCTACTTCTGGGTATGTTCCTCCTTACTATCGCGCGAGAGCGATACAAGGGGATGAAGGAACGAGAACGCATCAACACCGAGACAGGAGGAAAGAGGATTGGAGGTTGGGGCGTAGTGGATGTAGACGAGGACAAACGGAGATGGATCTACGCGGATGATCCGGATGGACTAAGGAATCTAAGGGAGCGAGATGAGAAGCAGAGAGTCAAAGACGAGAGGGAGCGCGAGAGAGGGACGAGCTTTGGTCATGTTAGCAGATACGCAATGGTTGCCAAGAGAATTTGGTAGGTGAGATAATAGATTGTGAGAAGTGTACAACTACTTGATACTGAGTTAGATGAATGACTACACCAGCAACCCCTATAGGTTCACTACCAAATTAATAACCTTTCAAACACTCCACAACACAAATCGCTCAACACCCTTTTTTTACACCGCCAGATTTCCTTCCCATTCAATACCGCCACTTACCATCTCATTCCCCCCAATCAACCCCAAAAGATCCCCAGCCGATCAAAATCTCCTCCACAACATGCCCTCACCTCGCCTCGCCTTGCCTCGCCTCCACCGAACACCCTACCACCTACCCAGCACCCGTACCTTGCCCTCCCCTCCCTCAACAAAAAGGGGAAAAGAAAAAAATAAACTTTTTTCCGTTCGCAGCCAATTTTTTTCCCTACGCCACGAATGATTTCACAGCGGAATGGGATTGTCCACGACCAGCCGGCCGGCCCCGGCACACCCGACATGAAACCACCCCCAAATCATGGGCGACCAAGCTCAACTCACACACGCTCACGATAAACGACGGCCGGCAAGTAAACACGGAAGTTTGGGTGTGTTTTGTACACAAGTAAGTGTCGTATCCGACGCTAAGTGGGCGCACCCGTCGCCGCTAGACCTTCCCTAGCCGCCGTCGCTCCCCGTGACTCTCATTTTTTTTGGGGTCATTGCTTGTTTCAGCCGCAAAGCGTTCGTTCGTTCGTTGGCAAAAGGTAGCTACTTTTTAGCTTCCGGGTTCGAACTTGGGGGGAAGGGGAATGGGGGAGAGGGGGGGATGTGGCCGGAGTGGGACCGATGCGGTAGCGTAGCGGGGTAGCAATAGCTAGTTCAGCTAATTTTGTCCAAGGTTTTTTTTTACCCTTGGTTTGATTTGGCTTGGTTTGGATCTGGGCTGGGGAGCTGGATCTCGGGTGAGGCTTGCGGCTAATTTTGTGGGTTCGTCGGGGTGTCCGATGGGTGCTGAGAAAAGGTTGGTTGGTTGATTTTGGATGACGGCATGGTTTGGAGGGGTTTGATTGGTAGAATGGAATGGAGCACGGGTAGGAGGAGAGGCTGAGAATGGGAGCTCTAGGCGAGAGGTACGGACGCATGAATTGGTTGGTTCTCCTGGTCGAGACAGATGGTTGGCAAATGCGAGCATGAGCAAAGGGGGTCGGGGTTCCCGCGCCTCTTCGTTGCTGCAAGAGGAAGGTCTCAATGACATCTTGGATAGTCCAAGATATGGTCTTGCGGTGGCAGACTTGGCTGTGTAGACTTAGCTACAACAATTGGCATGACACTCGATCTCACCAGAGACAGGGCGGCGCGAACAGCAACGTCGGAAGGTAGTTCGGAAGGTAATTCGGAACGCAATTCGCCGGTTTCAATCCAAGGAAACTGAACATCATATGTACAATTAAGCGCTCGTCTTGGGGAGACAGCGGAGACAGCCTTGAAATCAGGCGTTGATCTTAGCAGTAGAGTATTTCTGAACATCTAGAGACCTGACGACTCAATCCATTGAAATTGACGGTTGCGGCTCACGGTCCTACTCTTGATTGACTAGAGTTCTGGGTATCCTGTCTTCGAAGGTTCATTGCATGATTGCTGTTGGTGCATAGGTTGAGTCTATGGAAGCTTAATGCAGCGGATGGCCGCATTCGAGATCTATGAGAGACTGTTTAATTTTGGAAGCACATGTGAGAATTGACAACCACATCCAGGTCTAGGTAAAGTATGGTGCAGACAATGCTGCGGACTCGTTGCATACACAGGCATGTACTTCGTAACATCTCCATGCACTGGAACGCGCAAACGCATCGACATATCTTCGACCTGAAATTTCCTGGGAGAACTCTAGAACTGCTAACCGCGTCAGCTTCTCGGTCTACCATGACCAACCTCGGTCCAGCAGAGCCCTCTTTTGCATAGCGATGGGTGACGCAACAGCCAGTTTTTGACGCGTTCACCCAGCTTCAACCATCCCACGTGTTTGAAACTGTTAGATAGGTGTCTTGTCGTCGTCCCGTGCCATGTCCTGGGTACAACTCGGCTGAACTGCGGAGGATCTGGCTGAAAAAGGTGTTTGGAGCTGGCAGCGGTATCCTGGGCAAGGATCGAGAAACATGCGAGCGGTGTGTTTCCGACCATGTCACTAGAGGCGAATGTCGGATCCTTGAACAGATTCCAAAGTACAGCAACACTTCTCAAGGCAGTTGCGACCCACCATTCGTCGTGCGTCGTGCCTGCCTCGTAAACAAATTAGCAGAAAAGCATCTCGAGCCACCTCGCGTTGCAAGTTCGTAGAATGATGATATGAACAGTAGAAATATGGGTATTTCAAGATTTAACATGCCAAAACCCTCCTTCGTCCATCTCTTACACTGTCTCTATTTCGCCTACATGTACTGCATCCGTCTGGTACTGCCTCCCCAAAATGTACAGCTCTCAGATATGTCCACATCTTCTCCATATATTTGGCCCAAAACTATTCCACCATAGCGTACAGTTCCACCCATCTGTACGCCCAGAATGCAAGGCGTCTGCGCTCCAAAACAAATTCGCCGAGAAACACCGACTCCAAAAACGGTGTAGAGGTATATGCAGATTGTTTTATGCAGGGTACGAAAATCGAAATCGAGGAACATGGCAACAAAGAGCCAAAGCGCGAAGTGGTATGGTGCCGAATACGCCAAAACTCCGTACAGGTATATCGGGATCGCCAAGATGATCAAAAGGGAAATCGTCAAAGCGTCGTGCGAAAGAGAGGAGGGGAGCCTTAGGTGTTGCTGATGATGACCCTGGCGCCCTCTTTGCCTAGCACGCCCCTCTCTTTTGCCTTGGGACTCCTGTCTCGGCCCTTTTTGCGGCTGAGGAAGCCGAGCATGCCAGACGGCTTCTCTTGATTAGGGTTCTGTACAAGCAAAGAGCTTTGATTAGCCATATCAGACCACGAGCCGGTCTCGTTGAGTACTACCTGTACGCCGCCGCCCATGCTGGTGCTGCGTTGCGGGCCTCCTCGGCGGTTATTCATAGGCCGCGAGAACGAAGGTGTTGGGGTATTAGACCCATCAACCGGGAAATAGTCGGCACTTTCGCCGCGTTGAGACGAGGGCGAATTCGATGTTGGCTGGTTGAGCTGAGCGGTGGCGAGAGGTGGACTGCCGCTGGGCGATTGGGTTGTGGACCGCGGGTTCGTGACTGAGCGTGTAGGGCGCAGATCTCCATCTTGGGAGGCCTTGGAAGACTGACGATTCCACGGGTCTTGCACCGAAGTGGACGAGGTTGGAGTGTGCTCGCTCTGGCTGTTGTTGCTCGTCCTAGAGCCGCTGACTGAATCTACGGGGTCGACAACGGCAATGGCAGCTGGTCTCTGATCGGCAACAGTCGTGTAGTTGAATGGCTCAAACAGTGTCTCGATCATCTTGTGCAGCTCTTCGGCACGAATCTCTGCATCCGTAGCGTCGTCCTTCAGCGCCTCACGCGGCTTTTGTCTTCGCGCTCGTGCCTCCAGCGGAGCTTCTTCTAGCAGCAGCTCCTCCAAATCGTAGGTGGCATCGAAATTGGTCTTGTCGCTGGAAGGCTTGAAGACAGGTTCGATTTCCTTGTTCTCCAAGGCATTGAAATCAATGGGGCGGAAGAAGGGGTTATCGATGAAGGTGTCGAATCCGATAGCACCGATTCGTTTCTTACGATCCTTCTCTAGCAGCGAACTGATGGCATGCAGGCAGGGCATGGTGACCGGGGGGTTCGTGACGGGGAAGGTAGGCTCTCCCTTGGAAATCTTCTGGGCAAGTGAGTCATGGCTACCAGCCTCGAAAGGACGCTGGTGTCGTTAGTTGTGGCAATCGAATAGCCTCCAGTCTGCATACCTTGTTGTAGATGCACTCGTAGAATAGGACGCCCAACGACCACCAGTCCACCTCGCAAGAATATCCTTTGCCTTCATAGACCTCAGGCGCAAGGTATGCAAGTGTGCCCGACTTGCTAGTCAGCGGCTTGTGTGGCGTGAAGTCCGAGGCGACGTTCTAGGGCTGGTCAGCGTTTGAAGATGCGAGTAGTGGGCGGGGGGAACGTACGAAATCTGCCAGGTGAACGTGGCCATCCGAGTCTAGCAGCACGTTATCGGGCTTGATGTCCCTGTGCACAATGCCCTGCTGGTGAATGTACCGCACAGCGCAGCCAAGCTCGGCTATCCAGAACCGGACTGCCTCTTCTGTGAAGGTTTTGCGCGAGATGTGGAAGCGAAGATCGCCTCCATTCATCAGATCCACCACGATGTAGCTACAACCCGTCAGTGTGGGCCATGCACGCCTCGATTGCTCATTACGTACAGGTATTCGATGTCCTGGAAGCTGTAACGCAGATTGCAGAGGAAGGGGTGGTTGAGATGCTCGAGCATGCGTCGCTCGCGGATGATGTTGCGCACGCTTTCCGACCGTACGACTGTTACACGGCGTCAGCATCGAGTCAAGGGAGGGTGCTGCGCAAGCGGTTGACAGCGGGGGGGTGTGTGGTGCGTGGTGCGTGGTGCGTCACCGACCTTCATCCTTTCTGATGTACTTTAGGGCGAAAGTGAGCCCAGTGTCTTTGCGCTCGACGATGCGCACTTTGCCGAAGGCGCCTTTGCCGACGACTCGCAGCAGCCGGAAGTGGTTGAGGTTCACTGGTGAGAATGATTTAGTACATGTCCGCAGGAGCAGTGGTGGATGTGCGGGCTATGGATAGGGACGAAGCAGGTCTCGAGGAGGGTGGGAATTGGGAGTTTGGAGAGTTGGAGATGCCTGAGGCGTACCTGCGTCGGTGAAAACCACGGGTTTGCCGTTGCTCTGACCCATTGCGGGCTACAATGGCGGTGGCCTCGGGATGGACGTTGCCGGCTAGGAATGCATCAGATGGGGGAGAAGGAGGGTGGACGGGGGGCGACGATGGCTGCGCAGGCGGCAGGCTCGCGGTGCGGGGACAAAGGTCGAGCGAGAGACTGACGGGCGCGGTGGGAGAGGGGCGAGGGGGATCCGGGGTTGGAGTGGTTATGTATATCTGGAGAGACGGGTAGGGCTGGGGGCTGGAGAGAAGTTGTACCGGAGGCGCTTCAGGGAGAGGGTCAGGAGTTTTGACGGCGGTCGTGGTCGGGGCGTCGCAGGGAGGTTAGGTTAGCTTGTCTGGGTCTGTTCGCTGCCAGCGGCAGAGCGAGCGAGCGACCAGCCAGCCAGCGAGGAATAATGCACGATAGGCGCACCAGCCCGTAGTCTCGCCCGGCCGGCAAGGATGGCCACGTTTTTGGGACGAGCAGGCCGAGCAGCCTCTGGAGCACTCGCTCGCTCGCTCACTCATCTATTTTGCATGCTCGTCGCCGCCGCCGCCTGCAGGTCAACACTCCCTCGCCAGACAGACAGACCCTCTCTCTCTCTCCCCGTCCGGCGGGTAGCAGGCCAGCGCCAGCGCCAGCGCCAGCGCTAGCACCACCGTCCTCCATCTACTGTCCACTGCCCACTGCGTCCTATGCCGACTGCCCTTGTTCAACTGTTCCCTGCGGGGAAGGGGGGGAGGGATGCTTCGGTCCAATGCGGCCATGTATCTGCACGGAGTCTCCGGCGGCGAAACCTCCCTACAGCGCACGCGCGAGCATTCCGTACAGCCCATCCGTCTACGTACTGTCGCCAGCTCCCCAGACCGCGTCCATAGGCCTAGGTGCCGCGGGTGCGTCGTGCAGAGATGCGAATCCTGCAGTTAGATTATCACCAGCGCCCAGGAGCCGGGGCTGACGGCACGCTAGAGGGAGTCTGCACGTGTATGTGTCGCACACCGAGGGCACAGTCAGCACCACCACGGCCGCCCTTGGATACCGCCAGGCTGTACTGGGGGACTATCTAACAGCCCACGCTGCTCCGCTCCGGGCCTGGCGGGCGTTATCCTTGCACCCGCCAGACGACGGCAACCTCACCGTCTCGCTCCCGTCTGATCTGCGCCTCTCCTCGAAACACACGACCGCACAGGCGCCGGCACAGACACAGGCACAGGCACAGGCACAGGCACAGGTACATACAGGCATAGGCACACGCACACGCACACGCGCAGGCCCACGGAGAGCTCATGGCGGTCAAACACCCCCAGTGACCCCCTATTCCCACCCTCAACCCACGGCCAACAGCACAGTACAGAGCCCGTCCGCAAGACACCGGCGCCTGTTGTGTTGGCCCAGCCCAGCAAGACTCACCTCCATCTTCGGGCTGAGCGCCGCCACAGCTCGCAGCCAACGCCTCCACGTGGACGGCCGCTGCATGCCCTCCGTATACTTTTGCCTGCCGAGCGCCATTCTACGCATCGGTCCGATGTCCACCGTAGAAGCCCGCCAGAAGCCTGCCAGACCGCCAGCATGCTCCTGCGCAAGTCTGCAATGCCTACCATGCCTACCATGCCTACCATGCCCACCATGCCTGCAATGCACTCTGCTACCACAATGCCCATCTTCACATGAACGCGTCAATCCGAGTTTCGCATGCCTGAAACCAGAGGCATTTCAGGCACAACCAAGCCGTCTCTCCGACCCGCCTGTTAGCTGTGCGCCGGCCCACAAAAGAAAGTAGTTTTAGATTGACGAGACGGTCGGATCGCCTAGATCATGTTGTAACCATCTGCCATGGACTGCTCTCTGCCAGTACATACCCCATACCTAGCGCCGTCTTACTTTCCTGCTGCTCTACCACAATCATACTTCAGCTCCACTACCTGTCCCTTCTCTGCTCTAAGCTTCAAGACGCCTCTAGTCCCTTTTGTACGCCGTGCTCCACGAAACGAGCACATGGTCGTACAACCCACTTCGTACTGCACAAATAGCCCCCCCCTGCCTGCATCTGCTCCTCTTAAGATCTACGGGTTCGGGTGCACAGGCCTAGTTCTCACCTTGCTTGCCCACCTGGCCTATAACGTAATTCTACAAACTGACTGTCGCACAGCAGAAAGGTGCAACCCCGGCGGCCTCCGAAGCAGACCTGCGCGGAAGTCTTCCGTCTCCAGCCTTGGAAGCGTTGCTAGAATTCTCGTCTGCCTCTCTCAACAAAATCTCGCGTTTGCGCCCGGCAGAAATCGGCGAGGAGCTTTCCTACTCAGATCTAGAGTGTGCCCAGAGTCATGACAAGGTCCGCGAGTCACCACTCCACGCCACGCTAGTGCACCCCCAGGTCCCCAGGAATTCCTTTCAATAACATTGCGTGTCTTCTGCTCATCACACGCATCATCACGCATTCCTCCTCATAAAATCTCCAATTCCACGCCACCGCGCCGGTACAGGTGCTCTTACGAGTCAATAATCCCAGCAGTGGCGTCCAATATGCTTCCCTTAAGCCCACAACCTGCAAAACACAACCACTTCGCAGAATTTCTCCGCGACATGGCACATGGGTAGTGCTCTAGGCCAAACTTGTAATTTTCCAGCGTGCCAGCCGTTTGTTTCTTCAAGGGACCAGTCTCGCTTCCAATTGACTTTCGCTAGCGTATCCTCCCGACCAAAACCCTCATGTCTCGGCGGGTGGAATCCGTCGACTATGCATCTATCGTATGGTAGAGCTAGCTTCGTCAATGTAGTCACCGCTATACTTGGCAGCTTGTCACTTTGGTCGACGTCCTGACAAGCTTCATCCGCTCCAAGCGCTTGTCGCCCGTGGCGGGATCTGAGCACGGGACGAGAGTGTCATCCCGCGTGCCGTGTGACGACGACTACATGTTGTCGCCCTATCATCGTGTAGCAAAGTACATTCAACTACTCCGTACTCAAGGCCGTCTTTAAGTCCGTTGTGCTATCTCAACGTCTCGAAATCGGTGATTATATTGCGGGCAGTGCACCAGCTCCAGCAGTGCACAAGAATCTGATGAAGTTTATATGCAGATCCCTTCCCAACCAACCCTCTGGGTTTGAACTTGACAGGACCTGTAAGCGGAGATTTGACGCTAAGTGCTTTGGCATCCTTTTCCAAAATTCACCGCGCCGCTTCGCGAACAGGGGCCGGTGTCCTGAAACTCGTCCAACCGGGCGACGCCCCAAGAAAGGCAGATCTCCGTCCTCTCCGCGCCGTCGGATCTGCAAATGTCTCTGTCATGTGACATGAACTCTGATTGCGCAGAGGACGTCGCTCAATCCTTCTGGACGCCGCATCACAATCAAGCGTGCTTTCTGTGTAGTCGCTCGTGATCATTTCTTTTAGTCGCTCCTTGTACTACACTCGTCGACCGTCGAGCGTCAAAGTTACGTGTCTTTACCGCAATCAGCAATACTACTTGCAGCGGACTTCGGAACAACATTCGCGCCATGGCCAGGATATATATTCGCCCAAATTGTGGGAACACACCCCTCCAACCTTGTGTACGTTGCTACGGTTCTAGAGCTCAATTCTCTCACGGCATTTGTAAACCTAAATTTAGCCGCGCCAGGCAGTGTTGTCTCGAAGAGACTGAGCACAGAATCGCGCAAAGAGTCACAGGTTACACTATAGCGTAAGTAGGGCTGAATGCGGAATTCTCTAGGTGCTACTGTAGGAACGGGAAGGCTGCAAGGAAGGCTGCTAGTTGGGACCCAGAGATCTCGTCCGGCTCCTTGTGTTGGGATCGGTGGCCAGATGGGGAAGCTGCCTACAACCCCCAACCACCACTGACCACCCACGATGGCCTCGTCCGGACTCGAACTTCACCAACCAATATCATCTCTCACAAGCAGCCCTGTCGTCGGCAAATGCAAGCCCGGAAAACACGAAGCGGGACTCCATACTCTGCAGCACTCTTACCACATAGGCAATCCCAACGGCGGAACGTCGAAGCGAGGTCAGCTTTACTCCGGAACCTACAGGTTGGTTGCAGGGCTAAGAAGATTCTCGTGTCTAGATACGCCGCCATCGTGCAGAAGTGCTCCTATCCAGTACACGACGACTCCAACACCACTAATACCCGATCCTCGAGTGGCAAGTGAATCAAACACCGAAGCAATGATAAGAAGAGAGCATTCTCAAGACCCGTGCCTAATGTACTAACCGGATCGCTCAAGGCGGCATAGACTACATACTAAGCATTCACCTCAATTTTAATTATGCGACCGTCTACTCCGTGCTCGGTCTGACCACCCTCAGAACTGTAAGTACTCGACGGTGCAGCCGAAACTACATCAAAACAACCACCACAGGCATCGGTACGGCATGTAATGCACGGATTAGCGAGCCACAGGAATTTTGGCGTTCTTTGTACCACCTTCTTCCCGCCCTTTCATTTATCCAGAATCGCCGTCGCAATACCTCCCGAACGCACCTGTATTGCTATCAGCGTCATCCGCACGCTATTAATCTATATCTGCACATGGCCTCACACGTGGACGAACCGGGAAGTAAACCGGCAAGCCTGTAGCTTACTCAATTTACTCCAAACCTCTCTGCATACGCCCCTAGTTATCGATGTTTGCGCCCTGCATTTGCTCCACATCGATCTATTGTTCGGCATTTTCCATATTGCTAAAGGTCGATCTTGCGATCTTGCAATTAAAGCGCTTAACGCCGAGTACTATTGATTCTACATAGGTACCCAAAGCGGTATCGGCAGTGAGGCAGCGACTTCCATTTGAGGGTCGACGTGCAGCAAGACAAGGGTGGCCACGATCCTAACATATGCATGGCATGACGGAAAATCCGTAACGCAAGAACGCCGTGGTGCTACTTGTACCGGAAGATCTTAGGAAGGGTCCAGTTTCTTGCCACGGTCGACCGATCTTTGAGATCTCTAGACCTCGTCCATTCGTAATCTTCTCCCAAGCTGGCAAGTATCTGCCTACGAGTCGCCTGTATATCAACAGTCCACTCGTGATCCAGTCGATAACGACCCACAAAGTAAGCCACAATGATCAGCCACCATCTCAACAACCTTTGATGGCCCGCAATCCACCCGACAACAAAAGCCACGCAGCTTCCCTTCCCGCCTCTCACTGGAGCCAAGATCGTGGCGTTCCACATTCCGTATATCTTCCCGCTACATTTCTTTGCTTCTCCTTAGTCTCCACTCGCCATGCAGAAATAACGCCTACAGCTGTCTTGGTCGTGCGGCTGATCCAGCGTCTTGGGCTGCGGCTATCGGCATCATTTCCGATCAAAAAATGCTTTTTCGTTGTTCGATCGGCGTTTACTTTTTTGGGGCCAATGAGGCGGATCGATCGGTGTCATTGTTGGGACTAGATGGGATGATTATGGTGTGATTCTGGAACTTGGAAGGTGCTGGAATTGCATGTTGTGTAAGTTCCTGGAAGGACGTGTCGGGACGGTAGTGTGGATATGAAAAGGTATGTACGAATGGCCTGAACAGATGATGCCATGCACTTGAGACATGTAGCACACTAGAGCAAATCTAGCATTCAATCTTCGTCGCGGTAAGTCACGTATCGTGCTGGTTGTAGTATTCATTCGCCGGCGAGTTTGCTCAAGTCACTGCATTCAATTACACCATGGCGACGAAATACATGCTGTGATATAGTACTTTTCCTAATTCTTTCTTCCTTTCGTATTGATCATTACCACATATCCCATGCCCACTCTTCAAACTCCCCCCAAAACCGCAGATTCCTACCCCCCAAAAAACAAGTCCATTGAAAAAAAAAATTCCTCAACATGATGCTTCAAACAGAAATACCCTCGTCAATCAACCTCAACGGGCCCAACCCCCTCTCCCTCCTCCTCCGATTCGCCATCTGCACAATCCTATCATCAACGCACCACCACCAATTCCGATAAAAGCACTCGCCAATCTCCCATGACTCCTCGACCAGCTCGCTGCCGTCGCCCCACCCGGTCAGATTGCCGTGCACGCGCACGCCCTCCTTCATGTCGTCCAGATCATGCAGCAAGCGCATGACGGCTCTCCCGGGCTCGCCGTCGTCCTGCGCAATGGGCGGGCGCAGCGCCGACGGCAGCGAGAAGATGCAGATGACTTTTTCGCGGATGGAGGGCCAGGGCAGCGCGTCGAGCGAGGGGTGGTGCGGGATGGCGACCTGGGCGGGGGTGGGGTGCAGGTTGGGCGGGAGGTTGGGGGGCGGTGTGGCCGGGAGGGTGTGCATGTAGAAGGGGTTGTAGACGTGAGCGAGGATGTTGAGGGCTGTGCCTATGGAGGTGAAGGCGCGGATGGCGGAGAGGATGGGGACGTCGAGGTAGGTGCCGTCGGCGGTGAGGGGGAAGGGGTGGTGCGGTGGGGAGGTCGAGGGCGAGGTGGACGTGGGTGGGGATGAGGTTGGTGAGGCGTGGGCATCTGAGGATATTGGGGAGGGGGGCAGGGGGCTTGGGAGGTTGCAGAGGTCTTTGTGGTGGTAGTGGTGGTTAGTGGGTTTGCGTTGTTGAAGTACGATGGTCGCCGGTGAACTTACTGAAGTTGTCGAAGAATTGCATGTCCAATGGGTCTTGCCCAAAGTCCATGACGGGAAAGCCGACGTCGTCTGGGTTGCGCAGGATTTCCTCTACTTCGTCTGGCGGGGATGTAGACTGTGAATTGCTCGTCCGTCCTGGTAGGCTGGCATGGCTGCCTCCATGGTCGCTTGATTGAGGAGGCGTCAACCTTTTGGTCTGCGCTTCCAACGCTTCAATCTTCTCTCGTCGTCTCTGTCCTGCATTCCAACATCAGCAAGTATCTCGCGAGTCAGGCACAGACATACGATATCTCCTCTGCGCCAACACATTCAACACCCTCTTCCGATCCGGATCGCCCCTGTCGGGCACATCCTCCTGCGTCTTAGTCTTGGTCTTCCTGCCTGCAGGCATGTCGTAATGATCCGCAAGCAACACGTTAAGCTTCAGAATGAATCCTCCCAAGAAAGTGGGATTGCGCATGCAATTATAGCGGCTCTTGTCTGCATAACGTTATGTGTCTTAGGGCTGTAAGCATTACTATACGCTAATGGGTTTAGCTGCGTGGACCGATTATGGCGGTCCGGCTCTTTTCGGGTGGGTAAGCGAAGTACGAGGATACACGGAGTCGATGCGATTGGCTTTGGGGGTAGGAGAGAGAGGACAAGGGCCGGGGATTTTCATCATAAGGGCGTTCTTTTGGTGTTTTGGTCTTGTGTGGTGTGGATAAAACGTGGATGCCTGGAGGCACCGAATGGGTTTCGCGTTATGCTCTACGGCTTCCCTTCTTGAAGAGGGATATGGGCTCAACAACGTTGACGAGAACAAGGCAATGGTCTAACAGAGCTGGCCATGCTATCCAAGTCGCATAAAAGGCGTTGGAAGTATGCTCGATACATTTTGTATCAACATCCAAGCAACAGCCTTCATATTATAAATTTCCATCGACTACAAGGCCCAAACAATCCCCATCTCAAACAAAGGTCTATTTCAAAACTAGAAATCAGCGACAATGTCTCCAGCATCCACTCACTCGCAAAACTCGGCACTCCCCTCCGACCCTCTCCTCCACCCCAAACTCCAAAAGGACCACCCCCATGACCCCATCACACCAACCGCCAACACCGCCATAAAGTCCCTCGCCATCCTTCGCATAGCCATCGGGGCAGCGTGCATCTTTACACCGCGCTTATTCTTCGGCGTCTTCAAGATCAACGTCTCGAACGACATGGCCATGTTATCACGCATGTTTGGCGGGAGGGATCTCGTCCTTGGCGAGCTGCTGTATACCGCCGAGGACAAGAGCGCTGCGGATAGAGGGAGGAGGGAGATTAGGAGGGTACTGTGGGGGGGTGTAGTGGCTGATGTTGTGGATATTGCCAGTGTTGGGGTTGCGTTTGCGACGGGGTCGATGGGGGTGTTGTCGGCGGGGTTGGGTGCCGGAACAGCAGCGGTGGGGCTGGGATTGGGAGTTTTGGGGTTGAGGGGATTGTAAGGCGTATTGTGTGTGAAGACGAAAGTCAAGGTATTGAAGGGGATTCCGAGAGATTGGAAGGTTACCTGGACTGATCGGTTTCTGATGGTGCCAGTTGCCGGTCCAGTCTGTTTCAAAGGCTCTATATGAATCGTGGACTTGGTGATGTAAGATAAGAGCGAGACATTTGTCGACGATCGGAATGCGAATTGGATTTTTCCCTCTTGAGTCTGAACAGATGATGCTGTGGTAACTAGTGCCCATGTTTCTCGGAACTGTGACATGATATGTATTGTGCAGCCACAGGTTTACCCCATATCAGGTTTAGTGAAAGATTGAAGGATTGCATGGGTAAGAAAGCTCATAAAAATATACCACGCTGATGCCATTTCCGACAGCAAAGTTTGGGGGAATGATGGATGAATATGGAAATTGATGGCTCCAGAGCATCCTAAGTAGGCTCGCATATCTGTCAAGGAAACATCATATCCTATTTGATAAGCAACGGCATGCGAGATTCTTGGGCGGAATATTACGGGATTATCCCTCCAGAATCTCATACAGATACTGATGGTAACATCCAGCGAAGGAAGATAGAAAAGCGCATGGTTTGTCACGCTGAGAAAGAGATAAACCTGATAGCAGAAGGATATGAAGTTGTGGGAATGGAAGACTCTGAGCCTATTCTAAAGCAAACTCCCATGCGACAATGTTGAATGCACGAGCTAGTTGAAAAACTTGTAGACTTTGATGAGAGACGTTGACGAAACGGCGAGTGCTGGCGTCTTCGTGATTAGGATGGCCATTGAACGGTATTTCGAGGACCTTCAAAGTCTATCAGAACAGTACCATTAGACAACGCAGTATCATTGGTAGCATTTGGTCTGAAAAGCATAATCATAGAGGATTACCAAATCTCGTGACTGCGCGCCGTGTCAGGACGCGTGTAGAGTGGGCTGTGCACCGTTGCCGTGGGTTACATGCCAAGACCGCAGCCTAAAGCAGAAACAAACAGGGTGGCGGTACAACTTCCTGGGGTAAAAGAAGCCCGTGAGTCTACCCTATATTCCGGCAACGCTCCCCAGAATCGCTGAATTCCTCCTCGATCACCGGCCTATGAGTAACACCAGTCCTAGAAAGCATCGCGCGCCTTTCCGCCCGATCGATACGCTCGCATCGCCACAGAAGCCGAGCTTCACGAAGACTTCGGACGGAACCAAAGGCGGATATTTACGGAAGCATTCGCTCGATAGCGAGGAGAATTCATTTCTCCCAGATAGTGAGAGCGAGCAGAGCTCGGGGTATTTCCTAGGCGATCGCTCGGAGGCCGACTTCCTCGGAAATTCCAGCTCGCTGTTTGAGGAAGATCGCAGTATCACACCGCACCATACTCCTCCACCCAGGCTACATCAATCATACACTGTCGCACAAAACAACAGCATAAAAAAGAAATTAGACAAGATGCCCAGAGAGCGACCGCCTCCCGGGCCCGAGCCGGAGGAGCGTGCTCAGGCACCCCTCCCTCGACCGCTACAGGAGCTAACAAACACCACACCAGAGTTTGGCAAGACAAGTCCCCTTAGGAATCCACTGAAGAAGGATACGCAGAAGGACACTCATTCCAACGTATTTAATATCCCGAAGCCTGGCTTCGCGAGGCCGGAACATCACAGGGATGCTGCCCGGGTACCTTCACAACAGCAACCAGCATCCACGAGCAATTTACATAGTCTTACACAGGGAGTATATCAGCGGCCCCCTTCACAACAAGTTCCCGCCAGAGAAGTCAACCCGCTGCATGCGAATCCCTACCAGGCTGGTCTTCCTAAAGTAGGTTCGCGATACAGCAATGCTTCATCAGCGGACTCTGATGTCTTTGAAATCTCTGCTTCCCATTTCCAGCCACGGCAGCCTTCCCAGGGTTTTCCAGTACCTCGACCTTTTGATGCCCCTTTCGCAACCATAGCCCCAGCTCCTCGTCCTGTATTCTCATCCATGGGACATGCTAACGGGTTCCAGCCGATTAATCAGGGCTATAACAATCCATTCCACGGATCCAGGAAGACTGTAATTCTCGATGATGTTCAGCCAAAGCGATCCGCTGATGACGAGGATGGCGACAACTTTGATCCTGATGAGGCTATCCGTGCCGAAAGTCAGCAATTTGGTGCGCCGGATTTATATGCGTATGTGGATGGATCCAAGGCCAATGAGAACATCAAAGAGCTACTCGAGGGTGCTTTTGATGATGACAACAACATAATTCCCAGGACACGTGGCAGGAAGAAGAAGCAGCAGCAGCAAGAGGCTGACGCTCGAGGAACATTAGCTGAGCGCCTGCAGGCGTTGGAGGTAGAGGACAAAAAGGAAGATCCTGTTGAGGAGGGGGAAGATGAGGAGGATGATGGTACTGTCGA
Source organism: Periconia sp. TS-2 (assembly GCA_030378425.1). Lineage (NCBI taxonomy): Eukaryota > Fungi > Ascomycota > Dothideomycetes > Pleosporales > Periconiaceae > Periconia > Periconia sp. TS-2. The sequence goes on from JASNQO010000007.1 coordinate 267,811, forward strand.
GGGTATGAAGGTGAAGCTTCTGCCTCATCAAATTGATGGAGTCTCGTGGATGATCGAGAAGGAGACAGGTGCGCACAACAAGCGTGCTAAACTTCCCAAGGGAGGAATCCTCGCAGATGACATGGGTCTTGGCAAGACTATACAGTCGATTGCTCTAATTCTTTCCAATCCCCGGCCTGAGGAGGGAGTCGAGCCGGAGAACAAGAAAAACAAGATTCTACCAACAACCGGAAAAGGCACGCTTATTGTTGGGCCCCTGGCCCTAATAAAGCAATGGGAGGCGGAAATCAAGGACAAGATCGCCAAATCTCACAGCCTCAAAGTCCTTGTCCATCACGGTTCGAGCCGTACCAAGTCGGCCGAGAAACTCAAGTCCTACGACATCGTCATCACAACGTACCAAATCCTAGCATCAGAGCATGCGAGCTGTGGCGACGGCCCGGATGGCCTTAAGAAGGGCTGCTTCGCTGTTCACTGGTACCGTATGATACTAGATGAAGCTCACACCATCAAGAACCGCAATGCAAAGATGACCAAAGCCTGCTACGATATCCGGTCACACTATCGTTGGTGCTTAACCGGTACACCGATGCAGAACAACCTAGACGAGTTGCAGAGCTTAATCAGGTTCCTGCGAATTCAGCCTTACTCCGAAATGTCGAGCTGGAAAGAGTCCATCACCGGTCCTATGAAGAACGGTCGGGGAAACCTTGCCATGAAGCGCCTTCAAGCTTTCTTGCGAGCGTTCATGAAACGCCGAACGAAGGACGTCTTAAAGAAGGATGGTGCTTTGAATTTTGGAGGCAAAGCCAAGGAAGGTGAGGCGAAGCCTGCCTTCCAGATCGTTGCTCGTAACATCGAGACTGTCATCGGAGAGTTCACTGCGAAGGAGCGTGCTTTTTACGACCGTCTCCAGAACCGCGCCGAGTCTCGCCTTGAGGAGATGATGGGTGCTGAGAAGCAGGACTATATTGGAGCTTTAGTCCTCCTACTGCGACTGCGACAGGCTTGCAATCACCCGAACCTTACCAAGAGCAACGTTAAGAACGATAAGGACGCTCTGGCAACAGGCTCGAAGTCTGCTACTCAGACCGGTTATCAGACTCCTCGCAAGTCAAGGGATGCCGATGCTGATGATCTCGCCGACCTTCTAGGTGGCTTGAGCGTCCAGACGAAGCGTTGTGACATCTGCCAGACAGCATTGACTCGCGATAACGTCACTGCAGGTAGCATCCGGTGTAGTGAGTGCGAGGAAGATCTTAATGCATCGGTGACGAAGTCCAAAAAGGACAAGGTTCGCAAGCACAAGCATAAGGGCCGCAAAGATAAGAAAGATCGGAAGTCTAAAGCTCCTAAATCATCCCGTCAGCGTCGTGTCATCGATGATAGCGACGATGAGGGTGAAGGAAAGGGCGAGTGGCTCGTGCCTGAAGACCAGCAAGATGCCACCGATCTAGGCAAAGCTGGTGGTACAGATGATGAAAATGCCGAAGGAGGTGGTGACACCATTGATTCTATCGATTCAGATTCGTTCGCGAGTACTGGTCAAGATGATCTCGGCTCCTTCATCGAGCATGACACCGACAGCGAAGATGAAGGTCCTGTCGCCCGCAAGAAGCAGCTGAAGAAACCAAAGGTTATCAATCTCGATTCAGACGACGACAACAGCAATCAAGACCAGTCTGATACTGCTGACGATACTTCCGACTCCGACGACGCCACAGAGGAAGACACTGACGAGACTGATTCTGACATTGAATACGATGCTTCAGATCTCACCCCTTCAACCAAGATCCGACAGCTCCTAACCATCCTGGAGAAAGAGACGCCAGATCACAAGGTCATTGTCTTCTCCCAGTTCACTTCGATGTTGGACCTTATCGAGCCCTTCCTCCGTCGCGAAGGCTATAACTTCACCCGCTACGATGGTAGTATGCGGAATGACCTGCGTGAAGCGAGTTTGGAAAAGTTGCGTAATGACAAGCGCACTCGCGTTCTGCTCTGCAGTCTGCGATGCGGTAGCTTAGGTCTCAACTTGACTGCTGCTAGCCGGGTAGTCATCATGGAGCCTTTCTGGAATCCGGTTTGTATATCCTGCTGCACTTGCCATCTTTCCAGACCTTAGTACTAACGTTCGTACAGTTTGTAGAAGAGCAAGCCATAGACCGTGTCCACCGTCTAAATCAAACCGTCGATGTCACCGTCTATCGTCTCTCCATCCACAACAGCGTTGAGGAGCGTATCCTTGATCTTCAAGAAGCGAAGCGCAAACTGGCCGAAGCAGCTATCGAAGGCGGAAAGGCCATCAAGAACCTCACGATGAAGGACATTCTCGCGCTGTTCCAGCACGGTGCCGAGTATGACCATCAAAATGTGGATGATGGGAGTGAGATGGGACTTTTCGCAAAAACGAGGGTCCTAGACAATCAGGGTTCTATGAGCCAGGGAGTTAGCACAAGTCAGGGGAAGAAACCTGGCAGTCTAGGGATCAGGCGCACTGAGGATAGTGTTTGGGGGAGGCGTTAAATGTAGTCCTGGGTATGGCAAGTTGTTCGCGCGTTAGGGGCATGCGTCCATGTAATGAATGACGACCTCATGACGGCGCGATCGGCGTTTTGCTGAAGTTTTCAGGTTTCTCGCGGGGTTGGAAACCTGACACCTCTTGTTTAGATAAGGCCCCATTCTTTCTAGACTATATGGAGTTCTCGGGGAAATGTTCTTGTCGTTTAAACCACTGCGAAAGGATATGAAGGAATTGGTAGAGCCTGGTATTCATTTCTTTCCGTTTAAGCACTTAATAGATTGGATCGAAGATTTTAATGGATTCATTCATTCATACAAGCGTTTCAAGCTTCATGGGTATCGAAACTCGCTCCGAGCTCCACTGATGTACAGTGCCGAACAAGCCTGCCGTACCCATCCTGCTATGAACATATCCCAACAATGTCAGTTGTTCGTTGACGAAACCTATTGTATTTAACGAACCACGAAGACCGACTACCACATATCCGCCGTACGTGGTAACGGATCCAGCACGACATTGCACAGTGAGAAAGAAACAACCTAAACGCCCCGTGTACTCCATGAACTCCCAATTCCGTCAATGCGCCTTGGGTCCAGCGTTCCATGAGACTAATAAAGAAAGGGGGGGAACAGGACAACGTACCGCGCGAAGCTCCACAAGCAACACTCTAGCACCCACCCCTCTCTTACAATCCATCTAGTTTGCCTCCCAGCAAAAGCAAATGCTGTCGGCCCGCCGCTCCAGGGCATCATTCCGAATCTGGAGGCGCTCTAGGGCCCACGTCTTTCGCTCCCATCTGTATGACCGGGCCTCCCTGCTTCTTCGTCGTCCGCTTGCGCTTGCCGGAGAGGATGGCGCGCAACTTGGGATTCGTGACGGCGCTCTTGACGGGGTCTTTGCCCTTGTAGTTGTTGATGTTGCGATGGACGTTGCTGTTGACCATGGGCTTGGACAGGGGCTTGTTGATCATATTGATTGCACGGGTGGGGGCAACGGAGTGACTTACTTGGGACATGTCGCTAGCTAGGCCAGAGGAAGCAACAGATTGAGTCTGCTGCGTAGGCTGAGTGCCGCAGAATATGGCGGACACCTGGGTTCCCCCGGCCATTTTGACGTCCGTGTTTTCCGTGGGAGTGTTGTCGCTGGCAGTTTGGACAGGATATTCGTCTTTCATGACTTCGCCGGCATCGTACGTGGCGCTAACCATGGTGCGTACACCGGTAGATGAAAGACCTACTTGCTGTACTCGAGGGACCATGACTGTACTGGGAGCTCTATCGGTCTCGTTCGCAGGGTGATGAGTAGCTTGCCTGCTAGTCTCGGCCTGTGTAGTAGCAGTCGTGGTGGGATCAAGGGGATGACGCTCTCTTGCACGGGGGTGCACCGGAGGAGCTCCCTCACGCTGATAGCGCCTACGATATGTGTTGCGAGCGCGGTCCCCGTCCTCGGCGATGGATCCGTTGGCTTGACGGTGTCCATTGGAACCGCCGCGGGCGTTGCGTTGGGAAGTATTGGTAGTTTGGCGCGCCATTCTTCTCGAAAACTGTGGTCCTTCTCGACGCCTGCTGCCGCTGTTTAACTTGGTTGAAGTTGTCCGGTTCTGTGCAGGGGAGCGGGGGAACTTTTAGGACTAAAATCGGATATTTGTATACAGATACAGAGGCGGAAGTATATTGGACCGGGGTCCGTCGAGGCAGAGTGAAAGGCTCGCAATGATACTGGCTGCCATGGTGATAGGTTACTTTTCTTCGGGTCCGTGAGTGAATGTGAAAGTTAGGAACAATGTTCGTTACGGGGCGAGCTAAGGAAGATGATTAGCCAACGTTTATATACTTAGGTGTGAACTGCATTTAGATGGGAATACTAGCAGACGAGCTGGTGGAAGAATAGTGATGGCGAAAAAGAACACGCAAGAAAACAACTGTTACAGGCCCACCGCTATCAAGCGCAATTCAGATAGAGACTCTAAACAACAAGAGAGAAACTTCGGTTGACTTCGAAAGACTTGAGTTAAAACAATCTAACTCGGTTGACGAGTTGAGTGCTCTGATAATTTTTCACTTGCGGCGACTGGGAACTCTCCTGCCGGGACAATGTTCCCTCCAAATCACATTTTCAAACCAGAGTAATCACTTCTACCTCTGTTGCCTTAAGGTTCTTGACCAGCTGTTCTACCTCTTCTCCTGAGCTAGTGTAGAAGTATCCAATTCTCTTGAAGACTGCTCGAGAGCCAGGCCGTGTCTTGATAATGAGACCCTCTACAACGTCTTGTGAATGATGCTGATCAGAGACGCAACTATGTATTGCGACGACGCACACGCTTTGGGTCTCGTTGCACGCTATACCTCGATCCCGTAAAAACAACATGCCGGACGTAGGGTTTGTATTAGCCTTTATTACCCACCCGCTTCTCTCAAACGTGAAGTGAAAAATAAAATCGGCGAGTGACGAACTGGTGATTTCAGCTCGGATCGGTCTGCATGTGAGGCGTAGCGATGCACGTATAACCTCCCCAGATATTTTCGTATCGACGTCAAGATGGTTCAGTTCCGCCCACAATTGTTTGGTGGGACAAGATTGATGCTCCCAATACAACAAACCATTCTAATAGAAAGACATGTCAGTAACGTTCTGAGTGTGAATCGGTGGTGGTGCCTTTGGCACCCGTGATAAATCATATCACTATGCGGCCATTGCCTTCTCGTACGTCTGAAATACCCAAAAGACTCCCTTCATTAAGATGCACGTACCGAGACGGTTTTATTTGTACACGCCCAACTCCACGTTGGTGCTCGCCATTTCATCGGAGGCAATTGCTCATTATAGGGCCCAGTATCGTTAACAAACCAGCACAATTCCTCTACCATACGGTTCTTCCACAGGCCCGCTACAAGCTCGTCATCTAACACTGCACCAACCTCCTTCGCTATGCCTTGTAGCGCAACCAGCTTGTCTTCTTCTTTTGACATTGAAAGCTTTGAGTATGAATGCCGGTATCCCCTCCATAACCGGTATAGCTCAGAAGCCTCGTGATATGTTACCATCCCAGGTGCGGGTCGATGTGAATGAAAGGCGTATTTCAACATCAATGGATCGAATTCTGCCGCCGAAAGAACTGTGCTAGGGAGACCGTTGGGGTATTTCTCACTTGATCGTTCTTCATAGCATTCCCAGAACAACTGCGCAGAACTGAAGTGCATAATACGAGAAGACAAAAACCGTTCTTGCATGACCCATGCCCTAGTGTTTAGGGGCGCATGGTCTACGAAGTTGTCCCAGAGTCCGAGATGGTCAAAGCAGTAGCGACCAGCCGTTAGACTTGGTCGGTCAAGAGCCATCATGCTATCAATGTGGATGATTCGCGGTCGCAAATATTCTGGATCTCGGGAGAAGACTGATTATCGCGCCCTCTATTAGTTTGTGTTCTAACGGGGATAAAAGCTTAACATGTTATACATATCGAGCACTAACAGAAGGCAGGCTCGCTATGGTGTAATTCGAATCGACTTACAGAGGCCCTCGCTGCTGTCCTTTGCTGCAGTAGCAGCAATTGTACATGCTGCATGTCTATATATGTCCCTCATTCGACCAGCCTCTACTGACCAATCATCAATGCTATCCTGAAAGATACAGCTTTGCCTATGTGCTTAGCTAAGACCTTCCACGACTCGACAGTGACTCACAGGGAATCTACCCACAGGTAGCGGACACCAAATTTTCGTGTCACAAGAACGGCATCCTGAAAGGTCTTCGGTAGAGTTGTTAGTGAGAGACCACCTCGCAGAAAGACTGCTGTCTGTGCGTTGAGGCAATAAGGAACTTTTTTTCCCCAACAGTGTGACAAACAGAAGTACGATTCATCAACAGAGAGCTTCGGCATATCTCGAAGGTGTATGCATTCTGCGCCGGGAGACCCTACGTCTATGAGCCTCGCAGGATAGGAGGAAGGGGATGAGGGAAGTAATCTGCATTGAGCATGTTTCTCTCGACAGTCTCTGTACTTTTCCTTCAAGAAATTGATGGCTAGCGGAGATCCCGTATTATCCAAAAGCTTTTCTGAATACATCGAAGGCAATTCTAGAAGTAGTGAATATCATTGGAACGTGAATGGACAGTCTTGATAAAGAGATGCGCAATACATACCTGGACTTTGTAGCTTGTCAAGGCAAATTTGAGACTGGTTAGGACGGAAAGAACTATTGAACAGGTCTCCCATTTGTGTTCCGAACGTTAGTATAGAGTATGTGCTGGTAACATTTGTTAAGTAGCTTATTTTACTGCCTAGATCCGAGTCATCTATCGAGCATAACCCCCCCTCCCGATTTGGCCAGCGGAATGTGCAAAGAGAACATGGTAGTCGCATTGCTTCTCGAAAAGAATCTGCATCCGGATAGTGTTTAACAAAAAAACCAGACTCTGAGCGTTCGCCACTCAGAACCCTCCGGCACGATTCGCACAGCTTGTCTTCAGGCATGATCAATAGATGCAAAGAGATCTCAAACGTCGCAACAGGACCGGTCTGTCTTAGGAACTGGGTGTGGACAAGGTGGGGTCAGGAGGCAGCGCACGAGGCTGAGATGCAACGCTGCAATACGTAGCATACTGCCTTAGTCAGATTGTGATACGAGGTAACAGATACTGCAGCCTGTCGAGCAAGGCTGAAGAGATTATGAAGGTACATTGAATCAGGATGAAGATGATAGAAGCTGGAGACAGACAAGAGGGTGTTTCGGCAAGGAGAACGTCTCGGCTGCGAAGAGAAGGCGCGAGGGACACGTCCCGCCTAGAACAAGAATAAAGACGAAGCGCACAGGAGTGATGACATTGCAAAAGCGGGGTCATGCTTGAAGTGGAATACGAATCCTCTCATTCTTTCTACCTAGAAGGGAGTCGGGTACTTCCTGTTTCTGTCCCTTATCTAGAGTCCCGTTAAACTATTCACAATCGATCCAGTTTCTCCATATTGAATTTCGCTTCAAGGAAGTCGCAAAGAAACCATAAACAACGAATCCAAAACCCATAGCATGTGAAGACCCATCACACTGAGGGGAATATATGATGATGCAGCCGATGCGAGAACAATGAGCGCCCAGTTGCGCCCTGACCGTTCTTCCTGTCTGTCCGTATTTGCACCAATTGTCGAAAAAGGAATAGAATGTCTCAGATGGCTTATTTTGAAGAGCCACACGCCTATATATCCTCCATGTTGCCGGCTGCCTCGTCTTCGTCGCCGGACTCATAGCTACCGACAGAGCTCATTTCATCGTCGTCATCATTATCCTTGTCTGAGTCTTCTGATGTGTCTTTCGAGGCGTATTTCTGGACGTATTCTGTAAATACATTAGACGTGCAACCGCTTGTCCAATAGTCCACCGACACGTACCCTTCACCTTCGCGTCATAGCTTTTCGGCTCCCTCATCAATAGCGCTGCCGCCTCTCCGTTGAGTGGGTCGGTCGGGTTGGGATACCGCAGTAGCTGAGGTAGGAAGACTTCGAAAATATTGATCATGTCGTACATGGGTGACCATGTCTGGTTAATAACGTCTAGACAAACGGATCCTGACCTAATGAGCTGTCAGTAATAAACCCCCGTCGACGAAAGACCCAATAGTATGTATCTCGAAAGTAAGGCGGATTTCGTACAGCTCATCGATGTTCGGATGGAATATTCGGTTCACGAAACCGATGCTGGGACTCTTGTACGGGTACTGGTCGGGAAGCTCGACATGAATCTTCCAAAGCCCACCGGAGAAGGGCGCTATCACCATCAGCCATTTCCCCTTGAGAACAATGAAGCAACTCACTCTCTTCAGGGCCCTTAAACCTGACGTAGAACTCCTGCCTGTGGTGTATCAGAATCTATGCGGCGAATCGAGGCGAGATAGCTAGTAGCAAGACGAACACTGTAATGTCAGCAAGAGTAAATGGTGAGAAACAGACTGGCACCTACTATTGTCATTGACAAGAGTGACTTCATAATCGCTCATAAGCCTACTATGCGTTAGCCTAAAGTCTGGCGGCTCAGCGCGGCCAGGCGCCATTAGACATACATCCTGCAAATGCGTTAGCAACTCAATCATAGCTAAAGCGCTTATAAGCCTTACTTCATGACCTGAACACAAAAACCATCCGTTAGCACTTGTCCACATCTTGACTATGCAGCTTGTGTCCAGCATCACCTACATCCGTCTCGATGCGTCTCTTTGGGCTACTCATGCTGGGCTAGCGTTCGTCGCGCCCGTCTCTGTCGCTAAAAGGATACTCGGGGCGAAGTCTCGCTGAGAATGTTCCGGTGACCGCTTCTCAAGGTTGTTCGGGAGGTATATGCTGGTGGGCAGAGGTGTTGGCGGCGGGGCAATCGATAGTGGAGGAGGGGCTGGCTTGCTACGTCGACACCTTGTTTGGCGGAGGAAAATGGAAAAGCTTGTTCGGAGGTAGGCGGAAAGAGAGCTGCTATCTCAAAATATGCAAAGAGTTGCTTTGTTGGTGAAGTAATGAGAACGATAGAGTTGCAGACGTGCGACTGATGGATTGGAGCATAGGGCAAGGAAGGACGCTGTCACGAGCGCGGTAGTCACGCTTGCGACCCCGGCAGGTAATCGCCGAGATGCGGACGTCACTGCAAGCGCCGCACCGTGTCATGCATTTGGCCAGGACCGTACATAGCTTACAAAAACCGAGTCACCTGGTGAGCTTTGTCGACAATGGACAACGACAACGTCACAGCTCGAGGTCGCACGAGCGGAACTGTCATGCGTTGCCTAAAAATGCGACAAGTCGTTGGGAGCTTCTGCATCCCTCTAAACGTATTGCTTTTCCAAGTCCGTCGAGTTCATTATTGTGATTTCTGGAATTAGAATAATACAGAACAATCATACTACTTTCGTCTTCGCAAGATAACCTTCAATGCTAGGAATACCGCTCTCTGCTCTGCCGGATTTACTCAACCGTAGCGTCCTCAGTGTGGACCGCAATCTCAGATTTAGACATTTCGCGAGCCCGGTTTGGAAGACTTGACACGAGTTATTATCGTTTTTTCCGCAATCTCCAGCTACGTACCCTCCAAGTCGTCGAATCCCCAAGCGAGCCTCGTCGTCCTGGTCGACGTCGATGCCGTGGGCGTCAAGGCTAGAACAATGACACAGCGATCACCGCTAGTCCCGATGCGGAAAGGTCGCTACCGGAGCTGACAAGGCCTGGACATCGGACCGAGGGATCGCTACGGCTTTTGAGGGACCTCCACCAGCAGAATAATCTCTACTGCGCAAAAACCATCACGAACGATACTCATAAAAGCTCGCGCTGCCGCCCTAAAAATGGCTCCCGAACCGTCGTTCGTATTCTCCTCGCGACCCAACGCAGAACACTCAGCGTTCCAAAAATCCCCGTAACCCCACAATCCGCGCTGTCGCGTGCCGCCATGAGCGCTTTGCGATCATCTTCCAAGGTAGTGAGGGGACATTTGCAGTCACTTAACCGGTCCTCACCCTTACCGTCGCCGTCGCGTACCTTGCCGTCTGCCACCCAGGTCAGATGGAGTTCACATTCCCCGCTCGGCACCCCGCCAGCCAACTCTCGAAAGCCAGTTACTATCAACACTCTCCAGAGTCTCTATCGTAAGAATGAACCTATTACTATGATCACCGCCCATGACTTCCCCAGCGCACATGTCGCCGACCATGCCGGCATGGACATAGTACTCGTCGGTGATAGTCTCGCTATGGTCGCCCTTGGCATGGAGGATACTAGTGAAGTGTTGATGGAGGAGATGTTGCTGCATTGTCGTTCAGTGGCTCGCGCAACAAAGGGTGCGTTCACGGTATGAACCCTTGCTGTCGCTTATGACTTGATCTTGTATTTACATATATCAGGTAGGGGACCTCCCCATGGGAACATACGAGATAGCCCCCGAGCAAGCCCTCGAGTCCGCCATCCGAATGATCAAGGAGGGTCGCGTCAAGTCTGTCAAACTTGAAGGAGGAAAGGAAATGGCGCCAACTATAGCGAAGATCACCTCTGCCGGTATACCTGTCCTTGCGCATATAGGGCTTACCCCTCAACGGCAGAACGCCCTCGGTGGCTTCCGAGTTCAGGGTAAGAACACCGCTTCAGCTCTGAAGCTTCTCGAAGATGCTCTCGCCATACAGGAAGCTGGCGCCTATGCTGTCGTCTTGGAAGCTGTACCGGCAGAGGTTGCTGCGCTGGTGACAGAGGAACTTGACATCCCTACCATAGGCATCGGCGCTGGCAACGGCTGCTCAGGTCAAGTGTTAGTACAAGTCGATATGCTAGGTCACTTCCCACCCGGTCGGTTCCTTCCCAAATTCGTCAAGCAGTATGGTGATGTATGGTCGGAAAGCTTGAGGGCTATCCAGGCATACAAGTCCGAGGTTAAGAGCCGCGCATATCCTGCTCCTGAGCACACATACCCCATGCCCAAGGAGGAATTCAGCGAATTCGAGAGGCTAATCCAAGAGAAACGGGCTGCCGAGTGATTGAAGTTATGTTCCTACAATTGTATTGCACTCTTATTATTGGCATTGGTGGACTATTGGTTTTGAATACCCTCGTTATAGTTATAGCGACTTGGCATGATTTTGGCATTTTACTAGACTCACGAAGGCTTGTGGCATGTTGGAGGTAGATTTCTTCGGTGTTCATAGTCCGAATCTATGATGCTCCCTTCTTCAGAGCATCAGTCTAATGCATGCATATTGACTGACCATGCGCCTTCTTTGATGATGATATTCTTCTGTTCTCCAATCTTCGACGAGTGCATAACTCCGCCGGCCCCAATCATAAAATCATAAACGCGTACAAGCAAACAGCCAATCCCTCACCCAAACGCAGGCGACAAAGCATACCCTACAACGAGTTCCTCTCCCTGTCCTTGCTTAAAACACTACAAATCATCAGCAAAGCACCCCAGCAAAGCGCCCCAGCAAAGCATCACAAACAGACACAACGGCGGGGAACTCACCCTCCACAAATTCCCAATCCCCTCATCCAGCGCCGGCGCAAAAACGTTGCCAATGTAGCAAAATACACTCTCGTGTTCCTGCACACCCAGCTTCTTCCGCAACTGCCGCACAATGACCTCGAACCGCTGGTTAGCCGAGATCTTGAAGAGGCGCGTTTTGAGCTGGGGGGCTGAGCCGATGGGTTGGAGGCGGATGGTGACTGGGTGCACGGGTTAGTCATGTAGGTGGAGAGAATACCTGGCGTTAACGGATGATGAACGGAATTGGTGTGGTGAAATTATGTGCAGCTTTTCAGCGTTGCAAGTGGAGTTTTATTCACCTACCCTTCTCTACACCCAGGGTACCAGCGGTTTCTAACGCTTTTGACGCATCTTTGGGTAGATGTGTCAATACGACTGAAGCTGCCATCGTGAGTGGAGCCTCTGCATTGTCGTCGTCCTCTGGTATCCGCTCTTCTGGTGATTGAGACATGTTACGCTGGATATGAGATGCTTCAGACGTGGCGGGTTTCCTTTAGGGTCATGTAAAGATCTGAGTGAAATGGTGTGTCAGGGAATGAAAGCAAGTACCTTAATGAGATATTATTCGGGCGTTTTGTGAAATGGGTGGACGAGGTTGGAGGAGAGTCGTTCGTAGAAAGTGAAGTTGCGACTGCCAAATGGGGCTGCCTAACCAATCACAAGCCCCGCACAGCATATCACCACCACCTCACCGTGAGTTTAGGACAACAGTGTATGATAGTCACGCTCGCATTGACACTAATCTATATAGCTAATACGATAGAAATATATGACTTTGTCTGCAATACAGGGAATTTGGGACAACGTCTTCATGTCTCGGAATGAGGATGATCCCAACAACCCATAAGGGTAACGCCACTACTCCACGTACTCAGGATGCGATAGGTATATACAACGGACTCATGCATCATAGGCCACCATGATAAGCGAGATCATACCGCATAGGAAATAACAACAAGCCATGGCTTGATAATGAGAAAAGCTGCGCCTCAAGAAATGCTGCACGTTGCCGTAATGCTGTGTAACGGGTATTCGCAAAGTAAACACGATTCCATGCGCTGGAGGGCTGGAGAAAGGGAAGAAAAGTATCAAGATGAGATTATGTCGTACGTAATTTGCCGTTTTGGAGGTCAGAACGTGCGCGCTCATCGCAAAAGATTCATTCACGGGCAAGTTGGGCCAGTAGCTGGTCAAGCTCTAGCCAGTTGTCTGCAGCTACTGCGAATTTACGGTGCTTTCGAGACACAACGTGCTACAAGACGCGTTAGATAGTGCTGTGTTCCAAGGGAAAATTACAACATACCTCATCGAAGTCATTAAACTTCTCTCTGCAGTTCTCGCAGTAGCCAGGCTTGAGCTCCTTCTCCGCTGTCTTTCTTCGTCGGATGACTGCAGCTTTCCGAGCCTGCCTTTCCTCGCCTGAATCTTCGCGGATGTGACCAAGCGTTTCTTGTGCTTTGCGTTTTGCGGCACGCGGAGGTTGTGCGTATTCCTGATTCAGCGCCGCCCTAAGATGAGCATCATTCATTGTAGAGGAATGACCACTGTTTGCAGACGGCGCACTGTTCTTCTCGAATACCTTCCTCTTGAGCTGATTGACCTCCTTGCTATTGCCTGCTCGGGCGCCAGGGGCAGCAGCAGTTGATGAAATCATCTGGGAACGGATAGCGGAGGTTATGTTTGATTGTTGCAGTCCGGATGCAATTGGTTCGCCGCCAATGAATCGAGGCATAGCTCGGAGGCTAGCCTGGGCACTCCCAAACATGGGGGGCATGCTGTCTGTATTTGCACGCTTTGTTGGGATTGCCTTTGGCGCTTCCAATGGTTTGGCTCCTTCCTCCTTGACTGACGCCGCTGGCGCGCTGGGACGACGTGCAATGTTATTATTCTCACCCAGTGCAGTTCTCTCTTCTAGGGCCGTTGCAGCACGAGTGCGCGGGGCTACAGCCGCAGATTTTTGTGCTCGTTGGGCCTCTTGTGCTTCCTGTTGTTGCCTGCGAGCTTGCTCACGGTCTTCGATGAAAGGACATTTTCCGTTGCCCGAGAGGCGAAACTGGGGCCATTTGCCGTCCTCTTTTTTTGTGACCTTAGGATACTCTCGAACCATGACGGGTCGCGTAGTCTCGTCCATGTCGTGGACGTAAATGTAGTAACCGCGTAGTGGAATTATGTCCTGCGATGCGATCGAGTAGTCCCGGTCCGAAGGACCATTCAGCTTCTCATTCTGGAGTAGCTTCTGTAGATCAGCCTGGCGAGCTTTAGACTGAGGTCCAGCTGTACCGTGACGCGTCGTGTAATTTGGAACCTCCTCTCCAGTAGCCGTATTGAACATTGCCTCGAGCATTCTCTGCAGTTTATCGACGGACCATACTTTCATTCCTAGCTCTTTAGCCTTGTACAATATATCTCCATGATTGGTCTTCTGTAGAGCAGCATCAAAAATGGACCTCTTTGATTCCGGCTGCGCTCCGCCGACAGTGCCCTTAGCAGTCGATGACGAGCCGGAATCGAGTTCGCTAGGAATAGTGCGGAGCGTGATGACATGGGTAACTTCGCGAGAAAAGAACTTGGCTTCGCGCTGCAACCTGTTAGTGAACAATGTAAAGGTTAGATGGACTACACTTACAGAACCCAAGCTATGTGCCTGTCTGCAGAGCTTGTACTTGGTGTCGTCCGGGATGCTTTCAAAATAGAAGACAAACTTGGGAAATAGCTTGCCATAGTGCCGCTGCCATTGTCGAATATCGTCGAGGTTTCCGTTCGTAGTTCGTTGAGTTTTCTCGGCCTGTTTGATAGTAGCCTTCTGGTCGCGTGCGGCCTCCAGCTTCCTCGTCAAGGCGGTCGTTGGGGCCCCGCTTCTACGAACAAGGCCAGTTCGACGTGCTTCAGCATCGTCTACTTCTATCATCTGCTTCTTTGGGGGTGGCTGTCCGTATGGTAGGTCGCGTTGCTCGCTGGCATGGGAGCGCTGTCGCTTCCCGCCTGCGGCAGTCGCGCGCAAGGGCGAATTCGTGGCATTTTGGAGGTTTGCGAGAGGCACGCGACGATTGGCCATGGCGTCGACAACCTGGGGCGAAGGCGGTACAGCTACTGCTGCCATGCGTAGCAATATCGCTGTACAAGATGGGACGTGGTAGAGGTCGGTAGTGGGGTGGCAGGTTAAGGTTTCCTAGCTTCAGACGCGACACAGCAGGCACGTCGAAGGATCAGTAGAACAGAGCAGCCATGCTGGTCTGAAGAGGCTTTCACAGAAGAGAAGATGGCCGGGTGGGCACAATTGAACGAAGGAACGGCGAGTAGCAGGGCTGGGTCTGCTTGCTTGGGCCGGTAGAGTGTGAGTTTGTTGTGGCTGGCAAGGTGTGAACCATAACGCGAGCAGGGTCCGTGCACCACGCTAGTTGCGCGATGCTCCCCGGCAACGAATCCTTGTTACCAAACATCGCGGCCAGTATTTTCTTCTACCGTATTTTGACTAACACCAAATTATAGGCATTGATAGAGACACCTCTCGACATCTCGTGGGCTAGATCAAGCAACTTATGTAAATTTCCTTTCCAATATCAGACGGCCTACCGTGTTTACTCAACAATCCTGGAATTATCTCTACGTTCCATTAGGTAGCACCTACTACGCAAGATTATAGGCAAGCGAAGTGTGGCTTCTTGGTCGGATGTCATTCTTTCCCTATTACTTTCCCTATTACTTGACAGTATCCATGCCACAGATGAGGTATTGTCCAACGAAATACGCATTTAGGATGGCGAAATCGCCCGTGTAAACGGGCGTATCTCCTACAGTGATGTTCGGCCATAACCCGCAGGCCTGATCTCACATACGATACTAAGGAGTGCGAAGCCCTCGATAATAGTAATAATCTTTTACTATGCAGGTATGTAGCATTCCAGGCAACGATGGTGAGGAAAGCTGCCAGCAGGTCAGGCGCGTGCTAGGTGAATAAAAGAGTAGTGGAGGTGAATAAGGGGGTAATGGGAGTGAATAAAAGAATAATAGAGTTTTATCCTATTCACAAGAGATCATTCTAGGAATGACCGGCCAACATGATAGAACAACAATCTCAATCGCGCCCACTGTTTTATCTTCCTCGTACTTGCCAAATCCTTATAAAATCAAGAGTCAGTCGCAACTACCTCTTCTCATATCCATCACTACACCTCCCAACACGATCACAACTAGACCGTCATGTCAAACAAGAGCTATCCTCAGCGCGTACCTCGTGGCTGGGACTCCTGGCGCCCCGCTGATGGCCATGGACGTCACCAATCCGAGTCCGACCGCGACGACGCCTCAGGCCGGAGCACAAACGCTACCTACAACACTCTGCCATTCCCGATCCCTATTGAAGGCGAAGAGGACGACCTTCCCAAGCTCTGGGATGAGGAGTTTGACGACCTGATTGGTCGCACCACGCGCGCCTACGCACTCGTCTGCAAGTACGAGGAGTGTGAGGGGGGAACGCGCTGGGCTTGGGAGGACATCTGCAGGGTTTTCCAAGCCGGTGAGGACCTCCGCGAGATGGTGTGTACACTTCAGCGCTGGCGATACATCGTCGCTGGATCCGATGAAGTCGACAAATCCGTCATGGACTTGATCAACAATGATGTTGAGGCCATGCGCAATCTCTGCTTGCATGTGCAATCCGTCATCAGCGAGACGGAGCGCCCGCCAATCCACCAACACTATTAACGTTCATGAGTCCATCCACAATATGGACTACGGTAAGTCCCTCTGCAAAATAAACAGTCGAGTAGTCGCTGAGTTTCCTTACTAACGCCGGTAGGCCATCTACCACAGCGGAGACCTAGCGTGTACGTCTACGTACACTAGGCGACGAGATCGTCAAAGAACGCTGCCCCAGAAGGGCAAAAAATTCTACAAAAACCTGTGAGTGAAGTTCTTTGCATTGGCTTTCCTTTCTACACCGTCACGGTGTTCAGCGCTCTCTGGTTCTGCGTGAACGAGGCGTGTGGAATTGGTTGACGAGAGGCTATGCCTCTATGATCGGCCTGGCCAAATGCAAAATTTACTTCTAACATATGCTTTATATGCCCACTCAACGCTAGTGACCTAGAAACACATCGACGCCTTTTGATCATTCCGTATACTAACCGTGTTGTATGCATATCGCTATCAATTGCAGACATCTCTAGGAACTTTTTGAGCCAGATATTCATATGCTACTCTAATGAGCAATCGCATTTGGGACCGCCCTAGACGGTGAACCCCGTATACCTGATACCGGTTCTAGAATTGATCAAGTCGCTGTTGGTATGAATGATACGGAAGAGCGCGGAGGTACACGGGCGAGATGTAGCTTACGCGAGCGTTAGATTATGATCAAAGACGGACTTGACAACCATTCCGGATTCATGGTGCGAATGACTTGCCGTACGTCGTGATGACCCTATTCACAGGGCAGATGACCGTTCCTAGCACATCTAGGCTGAATGGACATAGTCAAGGCAACATCAAAGAAGAGCTGGGAAGGAATACAACATCGGACCGACTGTGCATACAAATTTGTCTAAGCGCGCGGTAACCCCATACAGGGCACGCAAGGGCGCGATCTCCCACGGCCGTTTTAGATTCCTGAAGCCTGGAATTGGCTGCCTTGGATACTGGGGTAACGGGGGCTGGGCAACCGGTCAGCACCAACTTGCGCCGGAATGGGGCGGCATTCAGAAACACGAGGAAGGCTGTGAGGGGCTCAAATGATGAGATGATTGCAGCTTAGGCTGATTATTGGAGGACAAGTCGAGGGATCAGGGCGCAAATGATTATTGATTAAAGGAAGATGCTTGAAAATTGGATTACAATGGACAAGGCAGTTGTGGAGGACTGCTGAGAGGGTTTGTCCCTCGAGAGGGGGTATCGTACAGTACACTAAGTATGAACACTGATAGCTCCTTATGCCCGGATACTCCGAAAGATTTGTCGCCGTGTCATCGTACAGATTCATAAGAAAAGAACCCATTACAAAAATACAAAAGTAGGGATACATATTTAGAACAAAAGAGAAATGAAAATGTCGCCTCCAGATAATTACCTGAGCACAATCTTTTGCCACTTGGGCGCTTGTGCTTTCCACGCATCTTCATGGATCCTGCCGATAGCAACGCGCTCAGAGTGCAAGTCCTTGCCATCCTTTGGGTCTAGAAAAGTTTGGACCAGCATTACGTTGAGCATTTTCCATTCTCCCGTCGCATAAATGGTCTCGTCGTGATCTATGATTTGCTTGTCCCAAACGAAGCTCTCACCGCCCCACAGCGGTGTCCCTGGAGGATGATGAACATCGGATCCAGACGGTCGTTCGGCGTGGGAAGAAGGTGCGCGATAACGCGTTCTTGATAGAGCCACAAAATCGAACCGTGATGGTTCTTCGCAGGGACTTGAGATTAGATCGGCATACTCCATGATGACCCCGCATTGGTTGTCGTTCTCGTCGATAAGTTCAGAGCAGGGGATATCTCTGTTGCCGTCCGCGATTTGCTTCGGGGTGAATTTGTCGATGGGAATCGTGTATGCTTCAAAGTGCAATGTTCGGGAGTCACTCGTGGAGTCCTCGCCATGAGGAACATACGGTGAGACGCCTATCCTGGTTTTCCGGTCGCGTCGTATGGTGTAGAAATTCGGATTGGGCTCAGAGGACTCCGTTTTTGTTTCAGCCTCAACAGGTCCGAGCTTGAAACTTAGGATCTCTGATTTGAAGAAATGCTCTTTTCCTCCTTGGATATCGGGGCAGGTGGTGGGGTCGAATGGAAAGTTAACTGTGGCTTGCACTCCTTTCGGATCTTCCTTTTCCCAACCTGTCCAACTCCATGACGGTTCTGTGATGTTTTCACACCTGTGCGTTCTCTCCGCCGGAGACCATAATAGCGCTAGATCAAACACAGCCTCTGGAAGTCCATGGAGAAAACCGCCTCCCGATTTCTTCGTGAGCGTTTCCTGGATTTTTGCAACCTGCTCTGGCGTGACTGATGGGTCCTTGGAAATCAGGCTGGTCACTAGTTGGTTATACTTGGGAAATGTTTCCAACCAGCTCGCGCCTGTGTCGAGCTTTTCGATCTCTTTCAGTGGATTGATTGGAAGGCTAGCATTAGAGGAAGATCTAGATCTGAAGCTGACTGCAATCTTTCTGATTAATCTGCCACCGCGAGAGGCGCTGGAGCGTATCGAGCGTATTGAACGCGAGTCTTCGCTACCGCTGGATTTTGAGGTCGGTTTTGGTACGAGTAATCCTGTTGGGTTGGGACTTGGGTCCTCCTTGAATGGAGATTTGCTGTTTCTTCGAGAGAGTGGGCGCCAGGAGCCAAAAGGCGATAAGCCTCTTGGGGATGGACTTTCGGTAGGCATAAGGAGGAGCGACATCAGCGGTGAGGGAATCTTGAACTTCTGGCGAAGGTAACAAAGAGTTAGGGGTTGCGAGTTGGCTGATGAGTGTCTGCGCAGTGACTGTCTTTTGTCTGCGCGGGGCCTTGCCGCCCGAATGAGGCGCAGTGCATTCAGGTACGCCTAGAACAGCCGACGTATCCCAGGAGTGTGAAGCACGCTGATGGGTGGCAGGACAAGGAGGTGACGACGGAGATGTCGTAGAGTGGCTGTGCACGGTTCAAACTGTGTCTGGCCCACCCGACCACAAGCGCGCCCCTGCCCCTGCATTCAACAGTTCAAAGCCACTGGGAGCATGACAGCTGGTGACAGATTTCCTCACTTGGCTAATTGTAAAGCTCACAGTGTGAGTAATGTGATGGATTCCAGCCATTTGCTGCGGCCAGTCACGGATACGCTGGATACGCGACAATGAGTAATTACTAGCAACGAGACTTGACTCAAACAGTGGATTGCACAACTGGATCTTCCGACTTTCCTGCAGCGCCCGGTGCGACGCGAATTAGTCCACGAGTCTACGGCTTGAGCGATTGGTAAGGGCGAAGATGGTCGGTGGCTCACATCGCACGGCTATCCTTGCTGGGAGGCGAAGATTTGATGATTGAATGGCAACATGCCTCGGTCTAGAATTTGGCAGACGGAGGCAGCTGAAAGCTAGCCGGAGAACATCGGCGATGCCCAAATGATTGGGAAGCGACCGTTCTCGATGTCGCACGACGGTTTTCTCCTGTCGCGAGTGGAGTTTGAGACTGATCGGCGCGCCACAGGCGTGGCGCAGATCAGTGGCTGTGCTGGTGCTAAAGCTCACGTGACTGCGGGGCATCCATGCGATTCCACGCCCAGGCACCAATGGGACGCGTCCTCTCTCGAGCTTCAAAATCAAGCTCCCAGCCAGCCGAAACGCATCACATCCCTCAGCTCATGCTGCCACAAACATGTCTGGCTACGAAGGCGAGTTCGAGCACTGCCCCCCTTGATTCCATTTGCCCAAGCGGAGATACTGACGTCGTCATAGTTGAGCACAATATTCCCACCAAGGAGGACAAGCCCGAGCAGCCGTCTCGCAGACCTGACCTAGCCACCTTTTTCTCCACTCTCGAGCTCGTGGACACTTCGAATCCACAAGCACACCACAATGCTCATGCGCTGCCGCAGCCGGAGAACATCACAGCGGCGTATCGGTTGCTGGCTAATGCATTTGAGATGATGCGCGGACGAGGATCGGACGACGCGGGGAATAATCAAGGCGACGGCAATGATTTGCTGGCGAACATGATCGAGGTGCTGAGGCAGAATGCAGACGACCCGCCTACAGAGTTGAAAGGAGTACCGGATAGCTTTTTGGACGAGCTTGAGCGCGTACCGAAGAAGTCTTTAAAGCCCACAGACATATGCCCTATCTGTGTGAATCCCTTTCTAGACGGTACGTTGGACCTGTGAAATGTGGAGCATCGATGCTGATTCGGAGCGCGGGTAGACAAGTATCCGCTGGTAGTGCAATTGCCATGTCACAAGGACCATCGATTTGATCTCGACTGCATAGGCCCTTGGCTGAAGCTTAACTCTACTTGTCCCCTAGACCGGATAGAGCTGTTCAAGAAAAAGCAAACACCCCCACCTCCGGACGACGATGAGGAGGAATATGACGATATGTACGCTTGAAAAAAATTTCTAGCTAACGAGCATGCATCAGCATGGAGTTCGGGGTGCATTGCCTCCTTAAGGACATCATCACTCATAGTCCTCAGTGACTAGTTTTTCAACCTCATGAGGGCAGCCATGGCATAGAAAAAGCCTTGATTCCTACCTATTCCATCAACTGTATGCGGAGCTGTCCACCCTAGGACTTTTGTTCGGTTCCACTCCCCGTTCGATTGCGTCCGAAGTTGTAGCAGTTAGTCCTCGCTTCCATTCGTTGCCATACGAGTAGCGCGGGCGCAAGTTCGTCCGAGGTAGGATTCATCGGGGACATCCCCCGATCAGACTTCCAAAGCGTGCGAGAAGGCCTTCCTGCTCCTCATTCTATTGAGCCTTGCGATATGTAAATTCCTTAAACACCATTGATCACTATGTTTTGGCAAAACTCTCGTTGGCGACTCTCCATAGCTTTTCTTAGAGAGTTACAGTATACGCTACCTACGATAATTGCCATTGGCGATCTCTACCTTCCAAGCGGACCTCATCATCCGCACTATATCTTACTTCGCCCCATTCTGTCTTTGCTACGATCAGGTGTGAGTTACGAAAGCAGATATTACATTCAGAAATAGGGGGCCCTCAGCGATCCCCTTGTATATGCAAAATTTAGGTCAAATTTACCAGCAAACATTATTTGCACAGCTACAACTGGGAAAACTCTCATAGTTAAATTACAGTCAGCACGGACACGGGCAACTACTATGCTATCGGCGACTCGGACAGATCAATTCGCACGTTCTCCGACTACGCCCCTATGCCCGTAGAACACCGCAGTTCCGTGCCGCCGACCTTTAGGCTTTAGTGTAGCTCACATAATGGTTGGTGTGGCGATTCGATTTCTGATGTAATGACTTGGTGTCAAAGATGTCAGGGGTCATACGAGACGACTTGTACGCGGATGTAGCTGATGCATCATTTATGAGCGACCTGTTCTGTCGTTGTGATTCTGCGGCTCGCTTTGTTGCCACAAGTAACAAAAGATTGTACGCAAGCACGCAGGCAAATCAAGGGCACCGTCCACTTTGCCTCAAGAAAAGCGTTTGGATGACCGCGCAAATAGTTACCGATTCGGGCCTCCTTGTGTGTAGCTAATGGCCAGACTCTGGAATCATGATTTACAACACCGGACCAGAAATTGAGGCAAATAATTGGCCTAAATAGTGTTTAGGTGCTCTGATTACTCTAGTAATTCTGGTGATTCTACAGAATGCAGACGAGACTTACAAACAGCTTCCATAAGATCCGGAACAAGCGCGCTATGTGTTCGGGCGGGCTTATGTACATTAAGTCCACCCTTGTCTGGGCTGTCGGTCTCGCGCATACGTTGCGGACCAAACTTCGGCCGAAAGCCCGCCGGGCTGCATCCGACTTCTCATCCGTTTGCCATCGCGACCCAGGACTCCACTATGAAAGCGATTTGGTTTCCGGTATGCACTCGTACACATTCGACTATTTCCTGAGACGTCCGCAATATTGGGTTCGCTGCTTTGCAGCCAGATGCGATGGATTCGCGAAGTACAGCTAGTCTCGAAGCGGGCAGAAAGAGGCCCTCGAACCTTATTCGGGCTTGCTGGGAGTGTAAGATGCATTCCGCGGATTCCGTTCAAACCCTTTGCATTGTATGGTTGCTGATGCATGTGTATAGGCAAAAAGAGGAGGCTTCAGTCGAATTCATCGCAAAATGATTCTGCCAGCACGATTAATATGGAAGCGGTCCAACCTGAAGGCGAAGACAACGCCTGCCCTATACACATAGGCGAACGCTTGAGCAAACTAGAGCAGCTCTTCGAGAAATTTGTGTGTCGGAAACCTTCAAGTGCCGGTACAGCGCCAGTGACTCCGCCGAGCTCAAATCCCTCTAGCAAGGAGAAACGATCAGAGTTTGTTGGTCTTCCCCAGATCCTTAGCGATGCGCAAAGTATCACGTCTATTGGTGACGGTATAGTCAGTCATGCATGATTCTAGTGATGATATTTCAGTACTAATACATCGCAGCTTGCGGCGCAGAATGGCACGTGGTCATCAGCTCCCTCCATCAGAACGCTCGTTGACAAGTGTGACACCAATGGGGCCGCCTGTGATACTATACATCGAGCGCTAACAGCCCTATTACCTTCGCAGCATGATGCTGATGTCATTTTTGAATCGTCCAACGGCTGGATGATTCTCAACGGCATATACAAGCCTGCGAAAGACATTTTCGTTAACAAAGACCCCAGCACCTACGCCTTGGATATGACCGCAATCGCACAAGAACGCACAATTATTGTAGCACGAACGATTGTTCATTTAGCGGTCTGCATTAGTTCACTTCCTCCTGAGTTCGATGTCTCCCGACTGCACAACATTTGGGGCCTCGACTCCACGATGGAAAACTACGTGAACGCCATTACCTCCCTTATCACCTCGTCGGACGAACCTCTTTTAACGCTACCTGGTCTCGAGACTCTGCTTCTGCTTGCTATATACAATATGAATATTGCTAATCTTCGACAAGCATGGCTCATTGCCCGACGGGCTATGAACTTGGCACACCTTATGGGTTTCCATCGCATCGTCACACAAAGGACACCTGCCGTCGACGCTATTGAATCCGCAGCATCGATATGGCGCGGCCTTGTTGATTTGGACAGATTGCTAGGCCTACACCTCCGACTTCCCTTTGCTGCGGACGACTATCCCGTTATAGAAGATGCGGATCCGCATCTCATCCACCGCTCTCGACTCGCTACGATATGCCGACAGATATGCGAACTAGACCGTGAGGTTAACCCGCAGTCATACGTGCAAGCCCTTGCTCTAGACGAAAAGCTCGAGTCGATGATGAAAGAGCAGCCGAGGTGTTTCTGGGAGGTACCAAACGTGCCTCCCACAGCGAGAACAACCGAGTCAAACACTGTGCTGGAAAGACTAATGGTTCAGATGTGGCATTTCGAGCTTAAGATTTTTATTCACCTTCCATTCCTACTTAGGGCATCGAAGGAGAGCCGATACGAATACTCCAAAGTCACTGCTTTGCAGGCAAGCCGGAACATTGTAATGAGATACTTTGCGCTTCGCAACGCTGGCATCACGCAAGCATGCTGTCGCTTCGGCGAGCTAGGCGTCTTTATTGCTGCCGTGACCTTGACGCTGGATATCCTTATCGAAATGGCCACCAAGGAGAAATCAGAAGTACAGAAGACCAAGGGCAGCGACTTTACCATGATATGTCGCCTGATCACCGAGATGGAGAAGCTAGGCAAAGAAAGCAATCGAGAAAAAATAGCAGCTCGCAGCGCCATTGTGCTAAAGAAGATACTTTCAAGCCTAGACCCGAGCAAGCGTAATATGGGCAAAGCACGTCTCACACTTCCCTACTTCGGGACTATCGAAATGGACTTCAAAAAACTGCCTGTCCGCCCAGCGTTCGATCTCGACTCCGACATAGCACGGAAACTCAACTCAACTCCTACCGGTCAGCATCTCCCCGTTTTCTCTTTTGTTAGTAATGCTTTGTGGCCTGCGTCCAACGACGATGAGAACTACGAACTGGATTTTGACATTGTTCTTTTCGATGGATTACAGGATTTGGATGTGGATGGCAATTGGGTGTTTTAGCGGTCAAAACCTCGCATTTTCATTTGTTATTGAGCGATCTGGTCAGCATTTCCTTTTCAGCATGGCATTGTTTGGGCGGCGTTATGATTACCATGGTTCAGTGGAGTCTCGCGTTTGAAGTGGGCGTTTCGAGCGAAGCGAATCGGCGTCATAGGCACCGCTTCAATTTTTAGAAATAGGCGCTTGGTAGGATATCTTTGGGAGGCGATCTATAAAGGGCATGTATCGCTGGTTGTGAAATCAATGTATCCACCAGTCTAGGCGATACCATTAGACACTGGTAGTGATCTATGTGAAGCGGCCCTGCGCCACTCGTGTGATCATGGGCCCATTCCAGGAGCCAGGGAGTCGGGGAAAGGGCAAAGACGAGGACTGGGCAAATGATCCTCGTTGTCGCCCCTGGAAGAAACAGTTGTGTGAGTGGTGAGCTTACTCAGGGCACCTCGTCTACAGATGATTGGCTGCGCGGTCATTGCTCTCACGTGACTATATTGGACCCTTTCGATGGTGAAGGCCGACAGCGACGAGGTCTGCCTCTCACTTGGGTAATACTCAGAGTGAAAACATTACTTCTTGCAGCAATTGTTGTCGCGCTACCGCAAACAGCCTCACCTCGTAAATGACGTGGCGCGTAGTTTGAGGAGGCGGCGCGGCAAAGGCACAGATCTGTCTGATCGGCAGGCCAGAGCTGATTCAGTGCAACTCCGAAGGCGCCCTGTCCTCAACCACCACCAGGCACACGACACGCTATCCCGCGCAACCCCACGTCCTCTTCTCTCAGTTAGGCGCAGCCGCCGCCTTCGCTCTCCTCTGCATGACTCTTCTGTATGTTTCCTTGCCACCTTGCTCGTCAAGAGTGTCTCATCGGCAGCGAGTTTGCTAAGACGCTCAAGTCGCAGTCAGAAAGCATGAGCAGCCAGCCGGCCCAGCACGACATCTTCTCGGACAGGGAGGCCGCCGCGTCGTCGTTGCTAATCACACTGGTCTCCGCGCCGACGACAGCATGCACCGAAACGAGCGACGAGAACGCCCTCAGCCTCTTCGAGTCCGTCTTCACCTCGTACCCGCCCATCCTTGAGTCCCTCCTGGCGCAGATAGCCACCTCGACCGTTCTTGATCTTTACCACACCTCACGACATCTCCGAGACTTTCTGCGCAAATATCCGTTAGCATGGAAGACGTTGTCATTCCGGCTGCCACAGCCCGCGGCGGTCGCTGGGTCGCCAGGAAACGAGACGCCTGACGGCAGAGACCGCCAGTCTAAGGCATATTCATTCGATGCATTAATGAAGCAGATAATAGCGCCGTGTGGGACCCGACTGACGAGCCTGGACCTGTGCAATACCGCTGTGTCGGGAACTGCGCTTGGATTGAATATTCTCGGACCCCGGGGCATCACACTTCAGCATCTGTCGGTGCGCGGCTGCAAGAACGTATCTATCAAATATCACATTGTGCCTTGGCTGGAGCCATTCACGAGAGACGATTTACCTTATTCGAAGAGCGATCTAGCCCTCAAGAGCCTCTACACGTACCGCTGCCGCCACCACCGCCGACGACCCTACCTACCTTCCTCCCTTATCCGCCGAGACTCTGATTCTGACCCGACACACCAGCTCATCGAGATATGTCACAAACTAGGGATATGGACTGATACGGCATGGTGCCCAACTCCGGGTGGCCGCTGTTATAGACGGAAAGACTATCATGCGGGACGAGCAGGGCCGACGAATATGGAAGTGTGGGTGCCATTTGATAGGTTATGGCGGTCGAGTAATCGCATAGGGCCAGTCGATGGAGCAAGAACGCTAGGTGATCATGATGGGAGATTGTGGGAAATATCCGAGACGGGTCAAGATGGCGAGCCGCTAGGGACTGACAGTGGGATATCCAAAGGCGAAGGGAAGCACGTACCGGCCCATTCACGTCAGAGCCACAAGATGTTTGTAGAGGAGGTCAAATGCGCACAGTGCAACGATATCATCCTGGAGCGCTGTGAGTCGTGTAGCGTTCGCATGCACTGCATGGGATGCCGTAAGACTCTATGCGCGAGTTGCGCCTTCAACCGTCCGATTCCCAGGAAGCGCGCAAAGACTCGGCATTTCGCAAGTCTGGCATTTGGCCCCACACAGACAGTAGGAGCTACGCTGTTGCAGGCTTCTGGGTCATCTTCTTCATTGGGTGACCACAATCGAAACACCGAAATTCAGCACACGGATCGGTTTTGGTGGGCTCCCGGAGCCACTCGGTCACCTAACCTCATGAACGAGAGCGCCCACGATGATGACTCGTCTGATTCAGAAGACGGCGGTAATCTCAACAACGGACTGCCTCTCCTACCGGCGAATAGAGAGCCTCCGAAGCTGAACATGCATTGGTGCTGCCTAGAGCCTATCTTTTCTGGTGGCGGGGGAATAGCCGTGCTAGGTACGGGACTAGGCGGCAGAGGTGCTGACAAAATTCGCGCAGCGCCTCTACCACGGACCAAACACTTTGAAGATCCGGATTTCTCAAACAATCTACGCCCAGTCGACTACATCCGTGAGCTGAAGAACAACGGACTCTACGAATATGTCCTTGGCGAAGATGTCGATCTCTTATACTACCTGAAACAGGACAGTCTGGACCTTCAGGCTCAGACTTGCCCTCGGGGTCTATGCCAGGATTGCTATAGGAGTTTTCGATGGAAGGTGTCTTGTCGAACATGCAAAAATCCGATTTGCAAAGAGCACGACTTCCGGGGTTTAAAGTTCCGCAAATGTGGATATCGAGACTTGCACACCGAGCGCGAACATGTTCGGACACACAACGAATTCCCTCACCTCGTTATTCCGAAATTCAACCCCAACAAATCGCCTTCGAGAGATCCAGAACGAACACCAACCGCATCTTCATCTTCCCTTGATGCATATTCATCTTCAAACGCTGAACTCGAACCCTCTGAATCTGCCCCTATGTCACAATCTCAAATCCTTGTCCCACCATCTGTCCCCACATCCGTTGAAATGTCCGCATCTACATCATTCAATTCTCACATATCTTCCGATCCTTTCGCAAACACGACCTCATTACCTTTCGTCCCAGTCAGCTCGTCACGTCCTCGGTCCTTGAGTGTCTCCGGCGTTCGCAGCCGCAATTCTGGGTCCTGGCCTAACTCGCCACGTGTTCCGAACTCAATCGCGAACC
This sequence comes from Periconia sp. TS-2, assembly GCA_030378425.1. NCBI lineage: Eukaryota > Fungi > Ascomycota > Dothideomycetes > Pleosporales > Periconiaceae > Periconia > Periconia sp. TS-2. The sequence goes on from JASNQO010000007.1 coordinate 295,228, forward strand.
CGCTACCGCTGCCTTGCAATCCGCGTCATCCCGTCCAGTGGGAAGGCTGCGGGGCATACTTCTGTCAATATCCTCGACCAGTTGGTGACAACAGACCCCAATGTCCGGCACTTTTAAAAGAGTGCACTGAATGTGCTGTACTCGTCTGTGACGTGAGTAGATTGCAGCTTTACTTTTTTAGCAATGCTAACATTATATCAGCAATGCACCGCCTCTAATCCGAGCTGTACGTGCACATACTGTACCGTCAACTATCATTGCCCGACGTGTACTCGTAAAAAGGAAGTCAAGGCCAAGTGTCGCCTTGAAGCCGAGATCAAAGCGAAGAGGGAAGCGGAACTACGTGCAAGGGAAAAGATGGAGAAAGAAAAGGAAGAGCGGGGTCAAGCAGATGAGATGGCAGGAGCTGTCTTTGAGTTCTTCGCGTCTTTATACCCATCGGTTGCCCACGGCATAGCCCATATGCCTATCAGCCTTTTGCAGGAGATCGACACCGACCAAGATCCGTTGGCGGACCTTATGCCCGTTCCTAGCCCTGACTCGATCACGATAACAACTGTGTTTGGAGTGCACGAGGAACCAAACAATGTCACAGTCATATCTGCTGCTGGACCTTCTCCGACAGTGAATGCCCAACCGGAGCAAGGGACACAGGGAAGCCAGGAGGAGTTGGCGCAGGATTTAGAGCACCTTCAGTTAGCATATGATTCGGCCACCACCGGAACCGCGGAAGGGGACGATAACTCGCTCGTTGAGGTTGAGCAGGAGGATCTGATGGAGGATGATGCGGACGATGCAGACATTGATACCGACGACTTCGATGCCGAAAGTGCAGTCATCGATGAATTTATCGACGATGGTGTGCTAACACCGACAACGACTACTACAGCGTCCAATATATAAGGGAAGTGGATGTCCCACCGAATAGTCTGACTTAGTCCGAGCAAATTGCAAGCAAGCAATCTTCGAGAGTTTTAGCGGCATGGAATGATATGTGTAAGGGTACTTTGGAGATGAGATATCCAGCGTGAGCGACGCATTTTCGGTTCGTCATGATTTAGCGAAATACATCTAGCAAGCATAGTTTGACTTGTCTTCTGATTTTGGGAACCTTTTGGCATGGACTTAGATTGGTAGTTAGTAAAGCAAGGGTTATGGAAATAATTCTGAGATATCATGGGCATGACTTGAGGTTTTTTTCGCGCATTTCTGCTATTCATTGAGTCTTCATAACTGAGAAATTGCAAATTCCATCGAGGTTGATCATCCCTGATTTTCGCAATTCAAGTGAAATTTAGTGGGACATAGTATGTGGTCATATCGAATGCCATGTTAATTCACGTTAGTAGAGAACGCAGGGCTCGTGTTACTAGTTGTATTGATGACTACGCGGAGCTTCACTCTGATACCGTTCATTTCGATGGTCTTAGTTTTCGCGTATCCCGACAAACCCTTTAAGTCTCCCTTGCGGCGCGGTAACGAATCGATCGTTCCACTCCATATCCGCCGCTGTCGTATGACCTACCGTCTTGATTTGAAATCTCCTGAAGAGATGCGCGACTGTGAGATGTAGAGTCGCATATGCTAGGCTAAGCAACAATTAGCATGAAACAAATAGGAAGCCGTCGAAAAGTAGACTTACTTTATCCCGATGCAGGATCTTGAGCCACGGGAGAAAGTTAGCATCTGCCTGTCGCGTAGCTTGTAGGTCTGGGGATCGCAGAGCCATCGCTCGGGGTCAAAGGTGAAGGGTGAGGGGAAAGTGGTTGGGTCGGCGTTTTGGAGGTATTGACCGGATGTGACGATAGTCTGTGTCGTCCCGCGTCAGTTCGATAATTCGATGCCATTTTTACATCTAGAAGACTTACACCGCCAGGGACAAACATCCCACTGAACCACGCGCCCTCCTTCGGCACCTTGCGAATTATGCGTCCCGGCACCCCAAAGGCCAATCTCAACCCCTCCTTCACAACAGCCCTCAAGTACTCAAACCCCTCACCTTCCAGTCTATTGCTTTCGACCATGTCTTCCCTCTCTGGCATAGCCCTCTTCAGCTCTTCGAATAGCTTTCCCTCAATATCCGGATTCTGGGTGGCGTGAAAGAGGATGAGTCCGAGCACATTGGCAGTAGTATCGGTGCCTGCGGCAATCATGAGGCAGCCATCGGCCACCATGTCATACATTGGCGGTGTGACCTGGCCCCTGGAAGTGTCCGGGTTGAGCATTGCATCGAACATCGTAGGGATTTTGTCATCTCTCTTTTCTGGATGCGCAATAAGATACTCGATCCTCTCCCGTGATAGCTAGATACCCACATTAGTCTTTCCACCAATGCCAGACTTCTTCCCACCACTTCAAGCTCCCAAGAAGAAGGGAAAGCTTACCTTCTGCATCGTCTCGAATCCATGCACTGGCTTAAAATGTTTCTGCCTCACAGACTCGGGAAGGCTGAAGATGATTTTGTTCAAAGCACCAAAGAAATTGGGGAAATACGTCCCAACATGAGCCAAATCAAAACCCTCAATCATGGCCTCTACCGTAGGGCTTCGAAAACCTGGCTCAGCCAGCGCGTTCACATCTTGCTGGAAGCAATAATCCATGATCGTATCTGCCGTCAAGCATCGAAAAGCCAGGTAGAAGTCAACCACTGTGCCCTTCGCCTGCGCAAGCGTGCGCAGAAAAGTAGCCAGCTTTTGCCGGTGCAGAAAAGGCTCGACGCGCGTGATGGTAGACTTGGAGAAGAAGGGGGAGAGAAATTCTTTGCGCTTTCGCGTTTCGGCGAGCGTGGTTTTGGATTGGAGGGACCCGGTCAGGAAGGGATTGTTGTGCCAGATACGGTCGAATGGTGTGCCGACTCTGAATATTCTATACTTTCAGGTTACCACTTTGAATTCTTGATTCGCACATTTGCATGAGAATATACGGACTGGTTATATCCTTCTAGATCCGCAACATGAATCTCATTTGGCTGTATGCGTATACAAGGCCCATACTTCTTATGCAAGTCTGGTAGCTGCTTGACGAAGCCAGATGTGCAAATGTCGTAGTAGGCATTGTGCAGGGTAGTCGCAGCGGCAAGTTTTGGACCCGGAAATTTCGCAAGTGGGTGGAAATATAACCTGTATACAGTCTTGATCGTGACATAAGAAATGAACGCGACGAAGGCGTAGAGAATGCCTTGGAGAGAGAGAACACCCGTCATTGCGGAACTTTAAGCTACGGTGCGGGGAGATTGAGGGCCAATTGTTTTGTTAAAAGAAACCATGGCTGGGGAAAAAGACCATATATACGTAGCAATGTCCAGTTTATTCCTAGTATCCAACAGCATACAGGGGATTTGACGCATCGGGGCGGAAGGATTCAAGGCAAGGTTGCCTTCATTCCCGCGAAACGCTTTGAATTTGGACCCAGGTCCACACTTGATCGACCACTAAAAGTGACGATCAGCGAGAGACACAACCCTCAAATTAGCTAGTCGCAATTTAGATACTGCAGAAGTACGGCAAGTTGTATTGAAGAGAAGCAGGCGCCCTGTTGTGTCAGCACTAATGAGATGTGGGAAAATGGGGCCATAGATACACCAACTTTTTCAGCGACAAGTAAGATGTCCCTAATTACGCATGTTTGGGGCGCTGCTGGGATGATAATATCTACATAGCAAGTCAGCTTTCCTAAAAGGGTACCCAAGTAAAGTTGTTAGTTCATTAGCGGCGACTTGGAGCTAAACGCACGAAGTAGCAGTGCTTGTTCCCTATTACTGCATTGTTTGTAGGAAAAATGCTTGGAGAGTCGATAGACATAGCAGACTATATTTCTTTTGTTCGTTGACGCCGATAGGGAGCCTAGCAGGCTACTCTTACTTCTACCCAAGGCGTTCTTTGCACAAAGTGATAGCCACATCCGCACTCGCCCCGTCAAAAAAGTCATTCAAAAGCACAACCACACCTTCTTCCCTGGTCAATTTCTTTCCACATTCACCCCTTAGCAATGGAAGTATCTTGCTATCACAAACAGGCTTCGTGGCCAGGATTGGACTGGTGCTAACGTCCGAGTCAAGCACACTCGCAACAATCACATCCCGAATATTCGTCGCCGTAGCTTGACATTGCAACAACGTTATCGGATGACCCTTTGGTGGATTCTTCGACATCTCATTCAGCTTGTTGACCATCGAGTCGCCGTTCAGGGTCGCGTTGGCATTGTCATCGTAATTTGAGACTTGGTTGACGTTCTGCAGGACGATGAGGCGCTTTCGTTCGTTGCGGAGATCTTTAATGCTCTTCTTCATCATGTCATCTCGATGTCCCACTTGCAGATCCTTGCCTTCCAAGACTACATCGAGCACACGTTTCAAGTCGCCGTCGTTCGGCCTGGGGCAATCTCCTGGCACACCATCCCATCTATTCTGCACTACGACCACTTCGTCCTTGTGCTTCGCGAGAAACTCAACGATATCATGTAGGAGCTGCTTGTAGAGCATGCCAGGAATGGCGCCATGCTGGAAGTACCACGTATCTTCGAGCGGTGACACTTTCTGCATTTCGCGATGACACTTTGCAGGTCTAAACTCGAAATATCGTGCCCCAATCTTCAAGATGGTCTCGAGCGAATCTTTTTGCGTAATTGCCAGAGCGCGAATGATGTCCGGAGCGATGCGGTTGATTGTCCCATCAGATACCTTGTTGATGATCTCAAACGCTTTCGGCAGACTCCGCCCTAGAACTTCCTTGAGGACTCCTGTACCAGCTTTCTGCAAAAGAGCTTGGGCTGTTTGCAGGCTGTTCATCCCAATGTCATGGGCAGCAGGTAGTACCATCTTATGGAAAGGCCGGTTCGCCTTATCAGAGTCCGGGGGGATAACGACGTGCATCCAATTCTCGTAGTTCTTAGTGACGGTAACGTAGCATTGGTGCTGGCTAGGTAGACCAGCAACACCGGGTCCAGCATCATAGAATCCGTATACGATGATGATATCTTCCACAAAGATGCTAGGCGTCTGGTCCATGTCTTTCATCGTGCCATTTTCGAGGGAACCCGTCATGCTATTCACATCCACCCATTGGTTGTTCAGCTCTCTGCCATCGCGGCGGACGATAAACTTGAATTGCCCGGTGAACTTGAACGCCCCAAGATTCTTAGATTCAACTTCGATATGATCTGTGGTGAACTGGTGAAGATCCCGTCTCTTGACAGAACACTTGGGAGTGATGAACTCAATTTCCACCCCGGGAACGGCAATATAGGCAAAGCATCTAATGCCTTTGGAGGGCATAATGGTGGGCCTAGTACTGGGTGCTCTTGAACGCACTCAACGGTAAGGAGTGAAGTCTCCTTTGGTGACTAAGATATATAGCAGTGGGTAATGGAGCAGAGAAGACAGAGCGTGTTACGATGGTAGTGGGGTTTCCAAGACATATGAGGGCCTGCCATGGTTTTTAGCCTGCATACGATCTCAGCTCCACGCGACTTGGCCAATTCCCGATAGAGCCGATTTGGTGGTGTTATGCTCCACTTCGCTCAGGCACACCAATGGTAGCTGCAGATCATTACAAGTTGACTAAGTAGCTTCAGCTAGGAGGGGTATATTTGCACGTGGGATGAACGTGTCCACTTTGAACAGAACCTTCTGTGCCTATTAGAATAGGTTCTTACATCCAATAGCTATTAACCTTTACATCGTAGAGTAGGAATAGTGTGCTGCATCTGAAGGCAAATAGAAAAAATGGGGTATCTGTCACGTGAGCCATCCGCCATCATGCTGCCACCTTATTCTCTTTGTCCTTCTCAGCTGTCTTGCTACTCTTCGTGCTTTTGAGACTCTTGACGCTCCTCAGGCTCTTCTTTGATGTTGTTCTTCTTAATTTCGCTTTGAACTTACGCCACTTCTCATGTAGCGAATCGTCTTTATCATCTTTCGTCGGACTCCTTGGCTCGCTGTCCGTGCTACCTCGCGGATAACTATATTCACTGCCTAGATCCACGCTGAGAACATGTTTCTTACGCTCCCTTTCCGTTCTCTTGCCTAGAAGCATAAATTCTTGTGTCTGCCAACCAGCCATGTTCGCTATCGGACCGTCTGGGGTGTTGCGTTGGGTCTCAGGGTTCTTCCAGGGGCAGTGTTCGCGATGAGACTCGACGAGGTTGAGGCGAAGTGTTTCGATAGGTACGTCAAGCTTCTTGCTCATATTCTTGAGACGGTCGTCTGCACATAGCCATAGACCGGTGCGCTGGAAGCAATGATTGCATACAGCCAAGGATATTTTTGACTCAGAGACACCCGTCCACCCGAACAGGGCGAATAAAAAGGCGACAATCTCTGCAGTAGAGGTCGGTGGGCTTCCTCCGGTGTCCGACCCAAGCGGGTTGAAGAATGTAGAGGGGATCCGCTTGAGTATGTCTTCTATGTGCGGGTCGGGGTATATCAAGTTCTCTAATATGGGGAGGTCGTTTGTTATCGGCTTGAAGGAACGATAGCGGTCTAGAAGTTCTGCTGAACTCTTTGCTCGACTTGCAATCGGAATGTGATAGATATCATCTGGCCAACACATTAGCAAGGACTGTTGTAGCTTAGCACCAAAAAGACGCCTTACCTTGACAGCCACGCCTCCTCCAAAGACACTCTTCATGATGTCCAGTGACAATGAGCTCCTGGTACTTCGCTATCAGACCTTCGTCAATGTCCTCGACTAGGTCCTCGCTCATCTCAATCTCATTCCCACCAGCATCTTTTCGCTTTGGTCTCAGCTTGACAGCGACCCGCTGCTCACATCCTCCTTTGCAAGCAACCGTATTCCACATATCGCAGGACCATCCCCTTTTGGCCCATTCAACCTCTCCGAGAGCATCTGGCTTGTTCGTCCACTTCTTAATGTTGGCGAAGGTCTTCAAGCGTCCAAGAAATTGCTCCTGGCTGAAAGGCTGGTAATTTGCTGTTGCTGGCTTGCGAGGGGATGTGGCTATCGTAGGGGTCCTGTGTGGCCCAACGGCGCGTACTCCAACTCCAATCAGGCCATCCTTGCGAGGCGTGAATAGCTGCTCTTTCAGCGCCTGTATCCGCTCGTTCCCTGAAGTTACTCGCGGCCGTTCCATGCCAATGTTTGAAGGCCGAGAGCGCTTTGAAGAGGGTTCGGGGGATGTATCCTGTGCGAGGGAAGTCGCCGAGGTGTTGGCTTCGCGAAGGGTGTTTGCAAGGGAGGTGGTCGAAGCGCTTGCGGTGAGCTTGTCGAGCAGCGTATCGAACTTGCGCTTGGTCGTAGCAAGTGCAGGCTCCTGACTAGATACAGGGCTAGACGACATGACTGCGATTAAATTGTGCCCTCAATAAGTGTAGACCGGCTTGGGAAAGATTTGGAGCCTTCCGCTCTATGACGATCTTTGTTTACTTTGATGGGGTTGGTGTCCAAGCGCTGGCGACAAGGGGGTCCTCCTTTAGAGGGTGTACGCAGGTGTGCGGCTGTACGTGCCAGCTTACACAGGCATAGCAACCGAACAAACAACGGTGAAAGGCAAGTATCAGAGGAGGATGATCAGAGTCGATGGTATGGATCGCCTGTTAGCTAAACCTCCGACACGCCGCGCCAAGCCCGCCTTACGTACTACCCGCGACGGCTACCCGCACCCTACGTTAGTAAATTGCGTACATGCAACCACAATACCCGCTGTTTAAGTACTTTTTCCTTGCACTCGTCATTCTGGCTGCTTCACTCTTTCCCCTTTCTTCCCTTTTGTCTCGAAGCGCCTCTCGTCTCGTGCAATTGAAGCAGCATCTCTACCCCTCCCCCGCAATTGCCATCCAGAAAACTTCGAACAGTCTCCTAGCGGGCAACCGGTCAATTGCCACCATGGCCTACGAAAAAGAACTCGAGACAGCTCTTCTAGCCGTTCAGAGAGCTACACTCCTCACGAAGTCGGTCTTCTCGTCGCATTCGAAGGGAACTCTCACCAAGTCCGATGCCTCTCCCGTCACAATCGGCGACTTCGGCGCCCAAGCCCTCATAATTGCCTCCATAAAACACGCATTTCCTGAAGACGAGGTAGTGGGCGAGGAAGATGCAGATGACCTACGGGCTAACGACTCATTGCGTGACTTAGTGTGGGATCTTGTCCAAGCAGCCAAACTGGACGATAGTGCAGCGGAAGAGAAGATTGGAGGGCCTATTAAAAGCAAGGACGCCATGCTGGATGCAATCGACGCAGGAAATAGCGCCGGAGGCAGGAAAGGCAGGATTTGGGCGCTTGACCCAATTGATGGCACCAAGGGCTTCCTACGTGGTGGACAGTATGCCGTCTGTCTCGCACTCATGGTGGACGGCGTACCTACAGTTGGCGTACTTGGATGCCCCAATCTTCCCATCGACGACCAGGCACCGCTTGACTCCTCGATTGGCGCTGATGCCGACTCTGGGGAAGGCAAGGGCGTGCTCTTCAGCGCAGTACAAGGCGAGGGCGCAACCAGTCGTCCATTGAGCAAGGCTGGTCTACAGCAGTCGAAGAAGATTTCCATGAAGCCCATCACTGACATCAGCGAAGCCACTTTTTGCGAGAGCGTTGAATCGGGCCACTCAAACCACGGCGACCAAGCCACCATCGCTTCGAAGCTCGGCATCACCAAGCCTAGTGTGCGCATGGACTCACAGGCGAAGTATGCTTCCATCGCACGAGGAGCTGGGAGTATCTACTTGAGGTTACCGGTCAGCAAGGCATACGAGGAGAAAATTTGGGACCATGCTGCTGGCGTCGTTATTGTGCAAGAAGCTGGGGGTGAGCTCTCAGACGCATGGGGCAAGCCACTCGATTTTGGTATCGGTCGCACACTCAAGGAGAATAAGGGTGTTGTGGCAGCGCCCAAAGCCGTCTTCCCGAAAGTGATTGAGGTTGTAAAGAACGTTCTCGGTGCAAAACAGTAGAGAGAGAAAAGATCGTACAACGAAATGTCACTTTATCTCGAAAGCAAGAGGGCTCATGTATAAGTTGTAAAATTCAAGACGAAAGAAGTGTGATGAAAAGTTACAGGAACTTGGAACTCTGGATAAGAATATTTGCTTATTGAAAGTCCAGTAGAGAAATTTTGAAGATAGCAGTGATCTCAAAATATTACATATTATACTCAAATTCCAAATCCAACTCTTGGAGCTCAAGTCATCGCACATAATCTTGTCGACATCGCCCAGTTTTATTGAAGCTTCCCGAGGACGTGGTAAGGCCGAGGTTAAGGCCTGTGCTAGATAATACACTACTGCGCCATAGGTCTTCAGATCATGTATGAAAGGCTCACTAATAGCGGTTTTAGCTTTGATTCAACCTCCGATCGCTCTTTTATGAGATTTTCCTAGACTCTTCAGAAGACAATAAGGAGGTTGCACTTGAACAAGGGTGGACTGAAGAAACGGATGAGATTGGTTCGTGCAGACAAGGCTGCATACACGGATGCAGATGCAGCGGCACATAGCATCACTTGTTCACCACACATATCCTCAAGTACCAGGCCCGCTGACTACATCAACAATGCAGCTTTACCTTCTCACCCCATCAAGCGAACCAACACCGCCCAGTGTTGAAGTTAATGGACTTCACTGGTCTCTTCGTCCCTTCGACCTTAGCGGTGACACCAGCCTAGCCTACTCTTGTGTCTCCTATACTTGGGGTCTCGGCCGCGAGCCTTCACCCTTCGACTCCTCCTTTCCTGTTTCAGACCGTACCATACCAGCTCTAAAAACATTCATCCAGCACCGACCTACTTGCCAGGGCATCTGGATCGATGCATTTTGTGTGCCCTTGACAGAACCGGAACGTAGTCAGACGCTTGAAAGCATGGGCTTCATCTACGCTCGTGCCGAAGAAGTCCTCGTCGTTCTCTCACCAGCCGTAGGCCCAGCTCTGAAGCGTATGGCTAGCGGGAGCGCTTTCAATATAGATGATCTAGCTGCATTAGAAAAGGAGGAGTGGGTGCAAAGAGCATGGACATATCAGGAGAGTGCGAACGCCAAAACCCTCTTCCTAACGTGCGAAGAGGAAGAAAATGCCATTATCCACGCAACCTCTTTCTTCAACGGCCTTGGCAACGTGCTGTCGCATCTTGAGGGTTCATGGATGGACAATCTACACACTTACCCACGCCTTCACGCCTTCGAAGACATCATGGCAGATTATTGGAGTGGTGGATTCGAGGGCAGAGCTGCAATGAACGTCATGTCTAACATGGATCGACGGGTTCAAGCACGAGCCGAAGACCATTTTTACGCAATGATCGGTGCAATTAGTGCAGAGAAGGTTGATCAAGTAGAAAACGTATCGCCAACCGAGGCTTTCATGAGAGTGTGCGAGAAGAAGGGCGACTTTTCGTTTATGTATAGCAAGGCAAAAAGAGAACTAGAACAGGGCCGAAGATGGAGGCCAGTAGCTGAAGACTTGCCCTCTATTTTGCCATGGAGCGGATGGGGAGCAGGACAACCGGGACGATTGTGCGATGAGGGTCTTTGGCTGGACGAGATTTTCGTAGAACATCCAGCGCCTCCCGAAGAGAAGTCTACCCAGTATGTACGCGATTGGCTGACAAAATTATGGAAGGAGAATCACCCTCCGGCCGAGACACTCGAGGAAGAAGCTTATACTACGTTGACGCTCATGGGATTCACTGGCAGCTCGAGGTGGGTGAGTACGGCGAAAGGGTTCTTCTTCCCGTCTGAGCAGCTCAACACAGAGAGCGTCATGAAAATACTAGTGAGCACGACAACGGGATGGAATATGGGAAGGCCGGGATTACTCGAGTACGAAATGGATAACAAGAAGCTTTATTCACCAGGCGTGTATATCGGAGCTGTGGAGAATAGAGGTACTACGTCAGTTCTAGTGGCTTGATCTGTGTGAAAATTGTACTTTTACAAGAGTTGTACAATTTGAGGACTCGTTAGCTCACCACTACATGCGATGCACATTTATCATGCTGATATTGTCTGCGAGCGATGCCTGATACTCCCTGTCATTAATGCTATGCTACTTTTGTATTTGTTCTATTTTGAATTCTCATCTTGACTAAAACATATACACGGAAAATCTATAATATAAAATAGAGTCAACGTGATTCGTACACATGAATGCAAACTAAGGTCTCGTTACCGTCCCTCTAATCTCAACCGATCCAGATGCCTTCCTTCGTCCCTTCTAGACACGAGAAACCACAAACAGCTCAACCAGCAGAGAATGACTCCTGTCCAGCTATGTGCCGGCATCTTGAATAAACTCAGCATGACTAGCTGGAAAGCGCTCCTGGGGACAGCAAGGAAAGTTGCTGTCAGTGGGCTCGTTGCTTTTACGAGCAATAATGTTGATGCAAAAACCGAGAATGAACCGAGAGCTCCGCACCAGATCATAAACCAGAAAAATGGAACGTCAAGGAAGGGGATGTTATGGACAATCTTGCCAACCCCCCCTGATACCAAAACTATTGGCGTGAGAAGTGCAAGTGAGAGCAGCGAGGTATAGTGTAGGACCCGGTAGTAAGCGCGAGTCTCTTCACGGTTGGATGTAGAGTCATCAGTGGAGGAGGGATACCCGGTAAGGACATCACCTTGGGGAACGAGGTTTCCGACTAGGGAGCGGTATGTGCGGAGTAGTAGGATCGGGTAGAGGGCGACGAAAAACGAAGAGAATACACCTGCGACAATGGATTCTCCCGTGACCCGAACATTTGAGGGGAGCGTAGCGAATAGGAGGAAGAGAGTCGCCACGAGCGCTGAGGAGAGGGTAGAGCCACTGTAGGTCTCTTTTTGGAGAACGCAGGAGAAGATGAGGGCGAGAGGGGTTACTCCAATGCGGGCAAGTTGGTAGACGGGAAGCGGTGCATATCTGTGCGCTATGTCAGAATGTTCAAATGGGGAGAAGAAGGATATTAGCTTACGCAAATGAGAAGTTGCTGAGAATTACTTTGAAGCAGAAGACAATTGCCAGCGGCAACACCTTTTTGGCCACCTGCCAATCGAACTCAAACAGGCCTCCTCCTGCGATCCCACCAGAGCCATTTGTCAACCATCGCCCAAACCTTACTATTGAGGCCTGCTGCTTGTTGGCTCCTCTAAAGGCTCCTCCAGCCGGCGCAACGGGGTAAGCAGGTGCTACCGCAGCACCAAGTCCGAGTCGACGAAGAGGTCCACTCAGTCCGCGAGTGAGGCTCGCAAAGCCCAATAGGAGGATATGTGTGAGGAGAAGTTGTAAATATGTTCCGGTGAGCGGGAAAGGAAACCTGCCCTGGTTAGCTCGAATCTCTTCGAATTGCACGCTGATTCGCATACTTGTAAACCCCCGTCAGCATGATGAACCTGTTCATCAGCATGAGCCCAAATCCGCACCCGCCAACCCAAAAGACTAGTAGCGCAACCCAAATCTGCCAGCCCATCCACGTCCCGAAAAAGAACCCCCCCAGACCGCCTTCTCTCCACAACCCCGTCCATGTATTTCGACCTCTTCCTACGTGGTGGCTCACAAGCGGTCTGATACTATCTGCCGGCTCGAAGTCATCGTCCTCATCTTCACTCTGCGCAGCACTTCGGCTCCTCGGGTACGGTGACGCAGATCGACTTCCAAGGTCAATCAGGGGAGCCACAGGCTGTAGCTCTGTGAGCGAGTGACTGCTCGAATGACTTGTCCGCGATGTGTCCATTTGTGCGTAATATTCTATATCGGAATGATCCGTATCATCGAGCGAGGAAGCGCTGCTCTTGCGACGATGGGCGTGGGTATAATTGTCGGATTTTTTGGCCGAGTCGCGTTGAAGGTTGTTTAAATAGGAGAACGCGGGGCGGAATAGGTTGTTGGCACTGCGGGTAAAGGGGCGCGACGAATTCATGCTGTCGGCGACGCAGCGGAGAGGTAAGAGCAAGACATGCTGGGCTGAGGTCAGAGAGAAGCCGCGTTGTGTTGGAGGAGCACAGGGCTGCTGTGGCTGCGCATTGCAGTACGCGTGGCTTGGCAGGGACGGACAAGGGTGCGCCAATCTTCATTTGGTGTTCCCCAACGACTCTTTCTCCCCATTTTGGCGCCGCTTTTTTATAGCCTCACGATTTGACTTCATCCTTCTATGACCTATGAAAAGCTAATCACCTTGATGAAGCAGCAAATGCCCGTGGGAAGATCGACTGGACTACCAAATTTGTGATGGGGACATACACTATGGAGTCGAGATCAAGCCCTGAAAGTAGTAGGGCTGGCTGGGGGGAACATAAGTGATCTCAATTAGCCAATATCCTACAGTACCTTTACAAGTTCTGAGCCGTGGCCATGATCGCACTCGTGTGCCTTCACATCTTGTTCCTTGGACGACTTTCCCCATGTCCTGTTCCCTTTTTTTTTTTTGCCACAGCTGTCTACCAGTTTACACATCCCATGATAATTGTGAATTTTGTAAGCACCGATAATTGTGAATTCAAAGATTTAGTCAAATTACTTTGACGGACTTAAAATACATATACATTAGAATAAAGCTGATGCAGATGTAATACGAGGGCGCGTTTTGGGAACGTGAAGACAAGGGTATTGCCTCTGAGCCACAGTTGTAAAGCTATAATCGGATTATTGAAGAGAAAGGTCGCAACTGCGTTGGCCTCATCAAAAAGGATATACAGAAGAGCCATTCGTGTGAGTTCAGTCGCAGCTTTCTGTTCCACAGTACATTAAAATGCTCCGAGGATACTAGTGAATCGATGAAGATGTAGTGAGATGCGTGCTCATGCCTAATGACTGTAAAAGGACCGAGAAACTGCTTCGAAGCAGGGCCTTTTGTGCGCGAAGCCATGCTGTGTATGTATAGTAGAATGTTTTGATCAAGGTATCAAAGCTGCCATGATTTACCGCAAGGGAACAGAAGACATTTATGCACACACTGATACTTTGCGGCGACGGAATGCCTGTTCATGAATAGGAAGTACACTTATAGAGAAGTCGGACCTGCGATTCAACAAAGCTTCGAACAATTCGACCTTATAAGATAATATTGTTCCGAAGAAGCCTTCATTGTTAGGCAAGTATCCATTTATTTTTCGTCATCGGATACTGCCTTTAATCTCAAGGAGGAAGCACTACGCGAGCTCTGGGAATGGAACGACTCAGCGCAAAGCCCCCCAGGGGCCAGCATTATTCGTCAGAAACATTGACCAGATCTGTACTAGGATTGCATCGGTAATCCCGCGTTCGCCAATCCTCTGAATGCCGTACCCGCACAACCGCATCGGTCACCAGATTAGTACATAATAGTCAGTCCGCCACAATCCGCACCAAGGAACAATAGTTGCGTTCTCTTCCTATCTCATGTGGCTAGGTGTAGCATGATCCACCCACATTTTCTCCAGACTGACAAGCAAGATTCTTCTACCCTGCACAAACGTGCTAATCTATACTTGACTAGTCCCTTTCTCCTCGCGTATGCGGCATGAGACGCCTTTAAGAGTAGGATGGTGGACTATCTACTATAAGGGTATGCGTGCTGTGGCTTTAACTATGTAGAGGAAGTCAGGTTCGAGAATGACGCGTACAGCCGTCTTCAGGAAGCGGTCCTACGAATACGATACATTCAGTTACATGTGTGCTTGGGAACCTGAAGGGATGCCTCACGCCGAATGACTCAAAGAAGTGAAGCTTGCAAATTATACATCAAAGAATAAGACTGTTAAGTGTTATACTCTGTGGAATGTTATCTGCGCTTTTCATACGCTGAAAGACATCTGCTTAAATCGAGTAAGGGTTCCAAGCTTGTGTTTCTGGAGCCGATCTACCACCCGGAGACCAGAATTGCTCGTGCCGATCCTCCACCTGCGCTATCATGAAGGTGAGATCCATCGTGTCAGTCTAAACTAATTGAAGGTGGCTCGCCAGGGGCCAAACCTTGTCGGGGTTTATCGAAAGCGGTTAAGCATATCAAGCCTCGGAAAGACGAAATGCCATGTTGGGTAGTGGGAAAGCTCGCCTGGTCGCGCTCGAGACTTTCGCTAATGCTCTCGATTTAGAAAGGAGGATGCATTGCTTAGGCTCGGTTCGCCTCGCTATACCCTGTCGAGATCCCGTTATCATAGTATGGCTCCTGGACGCGTACTCGCATAGTCGCGTATGTATATGTGGCGCCTCGTTCGAGGCTTGTGGCGTGCCTCGCGACGCTACGGCATGAGATATCCACGAATCTATAAAGCCACCACGGCCGACTAAGGTCGGCAAAAATATGCCGAGGACCAGGAGCACATCGATCGAGCGAAGAGAAAGTTGTTCTCAGAAATGCTGGTGTGGCGCGCTGTCAACTTCTCTTGGGGTGCCCTGCACAAGTCATTGTGTTCTCCGTTACGGCTTCAGTGATTGAAGTTTATTCGAAAGTCCTTAGATAAGGACAGGGGCAAGTTGGGATCAAGGAGAAAGACGCGTGGCTCCGATGGATCCACCCAGCTACCTAGTGCGCATCTCCACTAGTTTGGCTAGGCAAGGAGGAACCACAGAAGAAGCGCGCACGAGACAAATTCAGCAAGACAGCACCAATCGCATCCAACCGCTTTGTCATTTCGATACATCGTCAACACTGGGGTTGGTGTCCTAGCAATGTACAAAAATATCTGCTCTGCATGCCTCGCCTACAAATGGCATTGTCCCAAATGGAGGCCGGGTTCTGGTAACTCCCCACTTGAGAAAGTAATTTCAACATGATATATCGTGACCAAGAGCAGCACATGAAATTTTACGAAAACCTTTACAGCCCTATGATCGGGAAAGGTTTGACGAACACGAAAACCCCCTGTTACAGCTGCCGAGTGGTTACCACGCTAGCAAGGCCAACGATGCAGTTACTTCTAGTATAGTCCTAATCCGTCTAGCGATCTTTGATCTTTTTCCAATACTTCGTTCTTCGCCAGCGATGTGCATCTCCACATACCAGCAACCGACTTCCGCTAACGCTATTTTGCGGCTTCCTTAAGTATGCGGAGACACGCGAGTTATTTTCCGGCGTTAGATCAATGTCCACATGCTTTCCATTGGCCGAGCTTCTGTAGTCTCAAAATGTCCCGACTCCTCAGTGCATTAGTACCATGCGTCCTCTTCCGCCCAGCCTAGTACAGAGCGCTAGATGCACGGTTGAGCCGCCAAAGACGCGGGCAGAGCATACCAAGTTAGGAACCGCATCGTCGTTATCAAGCGAGTCCGGTAGCCACAATCCAACAGAGCTGCATTTAGTATCAGGTCTAGTGTTGAGATCGGGCGATATACATACGAGCTAGACTGTCATGTCAACCACGGTCGCGTGCGTACATAGTGCTCCCTTCGTGTGTGGCTATAAGGACTCTCAGTCCTCGGCGGTCTATACAACGAATCGTTGGTCTCTGCTCTGCACATCGGGTGCTTTGGTATGGGAGAGCTTCAATCGTTAAGCTCATCTTCCAACCTGTCTTTCTATCTTTTCGTCATTTAGCCCTTTCTCCTATTCTCCTAATTAATCGATATACTAATACCTCATAATGCTTGCTATTCAGCATGTTGTGATAGTGGCGCTGGTTACTATTGCTGTTGCACAGTCAACACTTGACACCACTCGTGATGGAACCTGTGGCGACGGTGTATCCTGCCGTGGCTCCATGTGGGGAGGTTGTTGTAGTGCCGATGGCAAGTGTGGCTCGTAAGTGTATCTCTTTCTCTGAAACTCTACCGGACTAATTTTTCTAGAACTATGGACTATTGCGGAGATGGATGCCAATTAAAATATGGCTACTGTGACAAGACTGAGGGGGAAACTTCACCGGACGGTACCTGCGCTGGTGAGACTGGTTTCACTTGCGAAGGATCAAATTACGGAAACTGCTGCAGTCAGTATCACTTTTGCGGGTCCACCAACGAATTTTGCGGTACTGGCTGTCTCGATGGCTTTGGTGATTGCTCTTCCAATTCGACCGCCACTTCCAACTCGACCATCACTTCCAACTTCACGATGACTGCTTCGAAACGGAGTATATCACACCATACACCGCCAACAGCATGGAACTCGAGCTATCATGCAGCCAATAAGACCATACATACAACTGAGTGTGGAGCCAAATTCCGAGTAGAGGTTGGCCTTGACCTCGTTAAGGGCAATGTTCACTGGAGCGGCAACGGCTTCAAAGTTGACACTTTTGAAGAATGCATCAATGCTTGCAGCATATGGCCAGAGTGTGTCGGTGTTAGCTGGGTCGATTCACATACATTCGGTTCATGTTACTTGAAGAAACATATCACTTCACGTTCGGTTGACAGCAGCGTGCTCAGTGCTGTCTTAGTGAAGTATGGTAGAAAGGGAAAGCCGACAAAGTATCCAGCCTTAGACCAGCCTCCATTCGGGACCACGGTTTCTTCTGGACACCATAGCAACCCCTCGCACGGTAACCCTTCTCATGGCAATCCGTCTCACGGCAATCCATCCCAAGGCAATCCATCCCAAGGCAATCCATCCCAAGGCAATCCATCTCACAGCTACCACCCTCACGTTCAACCTTCTGGATTATCGAGCGATGTCATTACCGCGTCTTCTGCGGTGTCTTTCAATTCTTACATTAAGCCCTCTTCGATTTCGAGTAATTATGTCACAGTTTCCACTAATTCCGCGATGACCACTATATCCGCGGCTAGTTCCACTGCTGCTACGCACTCAACCCGCATCTCATCATCTCTAGCTACAGCTAGTGCATCTGCATGTGCTGAACAGCAACAGGAAGAGTCGGAAGAAGATTGCATACCTTGTGATGGACAATCCGGTTCCCTTCCATATTGCGGTGCTGATGTTTACACGGATCATTATAAGTTTACCCCGAAAACCTGCCGCACAGTACATTACGAGCTTGACATTACAAATGGCACGGTTGCCCCTGACGGCATTGAACGAATCGCTTTCCTTATCAACGGTCAGATGCCCGGTCCGAAGATAGAGGCTAACTGGGGCGATACCATTGTAGTGAAGGTGAATAATAGGCTTACAGCGAACGGCACTTCCATGCATTGGCACGGTCTCAGACAGCTCAACACTTCTGAGCACGATGGCGTTGCCTCTATCACACAATGCCCGATTGCTCCTGGCGACTCCTTCACTTACAAGTTTGTAGCTTCGAACTATGGGACGTCATGGTATCACTCGCACTACGCCATTCAGGCTTGGATGGGTGTTTTCGGGCCCCTAGTCATTCACGGTCCGACTTCCAAGAAATACGATGTCGATGCTGGCACAATATTCCTCAACGACTGGACACACACACCTGTAGATGCGCTATACGATGCGGAGCAAGACGCTGTGAATGGTGGACCACGCACCATGGACAATGGTCTCATCAATGGTATGAACACTTGGGGTGTTCAAGGAACTGCCAACCAAACAGGCCAACGCTTCGAGCTTCCCACCAAATTCGAGCCAGGAAAGACGTACCTACTACGTATCATCAACGGTGCTATTCAGTCATCTTATAAGTTCTACCTTGATGGACACACGCTTGAGGTCATCAATATGGACTTCACAAGCATCAAACCTTACAAGACCGATATCTTGAGCATCAACATCGGCCAGCGGTACATGGTACTTGTGAAGGCTGATCAACCGGCGGGAAATTACTGGATGCGTGCGGACAATCAGAATGCTTGCGATGAGACAACTCAGGCCGACGACATCAAGGCCATAGTTCGTTATAGTGGAGGCAACAGTACAGCAGTTCCAACGACCACAAAATACAACTACACAGGAGAATGCGTCGACGAGCCTCTCGCCTCCCTAGTCCCCATAGCCCCGCTCAATGCTGCAAGTTCTAGCTCCAATCTTTCCTTCGTAAAGGATATCACTGTTGGAGTAACCTCCGACTACCTCTTCAAATGGTACCTCTCTGGCACAACCTTCATGAGCCATTACGAAGACCCTACTCTTGTTCGCGTCCTTGAGAATGGTACTACACCTACCTATTCCGGAGACCTGATTCTTGATCTCCCTGAAATGGGTAAATGGGTTTATATCGTCATTGAGTCCTCCATCCCACTCAACCACCCCATTCATCTCCACGGCCATGACTTCTTCATCCTCGCGGCTGGCAGTGGCACTTACGATTCCTCAACCACGCTGAACTTAGTGAACCCGCCGCGCCGCGATACAGCAAATATGCCGGCCGGCGGTCATCTAGTTTTGGCTTTTGAAACTGATAATCCAGGCACATGGCTGATGCACTGCCATATTGGGTGGCACACGAGTATGGGTTTTGCGCTGCAGCTTGTGGAAGGAAAGAGTATGATTAAAGATGTCATCCAAGACAAATGCGCACTATACGACACGTGTGCGAAGTGGGACAAATGGGTGGAAGAAACGAACTTCTACCAACATGACTCTGGCGTGTAGACAGACGGTATGGTTGCAATAGAGAGGGGAAGAGCAATCTGACAACGAAGTTCTCCAGACGTTGAATTACCGGACAGTAACATCTAATAATTATTAATATTGAGTGCCAAGAAGTGCGAAGAATGATGATATCGTGAGCAACGGTTGGCATCTGCTATGGCAGCTGCTTTTCAAAGTGAGGGGTGACTGACTGTCATTCCAAGACTTGAGAACATTCCACTGTTGATAGCAGGTTACGTGTCGGTAGGATGGACCAGGCTTCCGGTATGCGCGCACCTGGTTACAGAAACCTGGGCGTACCATGCCCCAGGCCAAATGTGCCCGGCTGCTTGTTATGGTCTGAAGATTGCCCCGCGATTGTGTCATTCGTAAAGGGAATTCCTGCTTATGCCCGTATGTACGTCAGTAATCGACCACGTTCAATGACGACATGGGAATCAATAAGATGGAAAGCGAATAGAGGTTCAAAGCCACCTAGGCGTATCCTAGAGCCGGCTGGCGATATGGAGTGCTCGTGTAGCCGATTTGGGGTCTAATATTAGGGTCAGTGCCCACCTCTTCAATGGAAAAGAAACGAAGTATGCTTTAAGCAAGTCATCGATATACACCAGGGTAAGTGAATGATCACTCGGTGGAACTCCGCAAGTCTTTTCGCCATACACATAGTTCCCTCGTCTCGCGGACCCTCCTACATTTCGCGGAAGGTCGCTGAAGGAATCTCCTTCCTGTGCGTATTCAACATGTCGACGAACAGTGTAGACCCGGATTAGAGGGATATGAGTGGTGACGAATCGTGTTTGTGGACACGTAATCGAGCCCACAGGCTACTCTTCCTGATCCACTTCAAAGGCTGTGAAGTGGAAGATCGGAAAGCTATCCTGACGAAATATCGAGTTGTATCTTGCAAAGCAGGAAGAGTGCACAAAGGACTGATTTTACGGAAGAGAAATTGTCGACGTTCGCCCTACCTATGGCGCCATATGACGATGAGGGAGGTTGATGCTGTTCACAGATTCTTGCAGCATTGCCAATATTCACTGCTAGATATAATCGGAAGGGGGCCAAGGAAAATAAATGACAAGAACTGTGCCAACGCAGACCAAGAATACCGGGACTTCTTGGGCATCGGAGCAAGGACGTTCGAGGAAGGTTATAAACTGTAGCGATGCGCTCCAGGGGTCTTCTGCATGTAACGCGAGGCCGCAGGACTTCCAGGGAAGGGATTGAAGCACCTAACAATGATTGCTCCAAGGTTTTTCACTAATCTTGCAGAATGTTCCGGTGCAAGTCAGGTACTTCGCCGAACCTTTCGGCGAAACCTACGCTGCACCTCCCTCTTTTGTAGAGCAGTTCCACTCTTAGAAGAAGTGAGAGATGTAATCTATATGCGTGATCAAGATTGAATTTGAGAGGTATGAGCATGATTTGCAATCGAGGTGGCTTGCTTCTATGGCGGCCAGCTTCTATGGCGGCCACGGGACGAAAGACCTGGTATAGGCCAAGTACCTAGACTAGGATATGTACACTATCCTTACGCTAATCACCTCCACACCATTTCAAACCTGCGGCAACCTGGGCTGGTACCTCTTCTAGACTTTTCCATGCATTGTGCCTTCTCATCAAGTAATAGCTTCCTGGATCTTGTGTCACTGAGGCGTTGGTAACCGTCTGCTTCTGCGCAGTATTGTACACTAGGGTAACCCTACCAGCCTCTGCTCTTACGAAATCGAGGCAGACTGTATCTTGCACTAAACCACTGCGAGCCAGGGGCTTGAAGGCGAAAAGACTGGCATAGAAAGCCACCTGCAACGTCCGGTTCCAAGGTGCATCCAGTTGCACTCACTTCCGGGAGAGGATATCAATGAGCTTTCCAAGTACTGTGATAGCAATGTTTGAGATAGACGGAATTGTGCTACTGCAAAGCAAACATAGTTGAAACAAAATAGGATACCTCGGCCCTCTGTAGGTATGAGGCAACATGGTTCGGAGCAGATGTCAAAATCATTCGGAGCAGGCGCATGCGCTTAGTCGACAGCTGTCGTATGTGATCAACCGACTACTCGATCGCAACATTGTCGTAGAGAAAGACCGGCCCTTCCGAAGACTGGTCGCAAAGAGGCAGGCGCTTTTGTGCTGCGAACGATGGCGGAGATCGTCGCAGCGACCAAGACCCGTTCATCCTTCGCGCTATCGCGCAACATCCTCTGGCGTCTGGGGGAGGCTTGAAGGAAGAAACCTCCGTGACAGAGTCATCTGCATCCATCCTTCCGTCACGAACTGTTCTTGGAATTACCGCCGTGACTATGTCTGCAGTCCAACTACTACACCAAGCTCTTTACCGGAAGCCAAGGTTGTCGAGGAGCTTAACCCAATGACGTTCCTTCTAGGTTCGGACATTATCCAGGACCAAGCGATTCGTTCCACCGTACTACCAGCATACACAGGACGGCTGTAGCAGGGCAAGGTCAGCTTCATTCGTCACAGCATTCACTTCCGTTATCGCGTTATCTGCGGTTTGGCTTAGCCATGGCCAGGGTTATATTGATGTGCGCCCAGCTAGCCGCGAAAGGGGAGGTGCTTTGGCCCTACGTGCTTTTAAGCTTCTTTTTAGTGAATGCGGTGGTCAGCCGATGGACGCGAATCGGCCTCTTGGCTTACCAGCATCTGTGTCGCTCGCTGAATGCCTTTGTTGTCTGTCACGGCATCGCCAGACGCTGCGGTCTGATCTACATACCTCAAAAGGAAGGCTGGAATGTGTCTTCGCTTCACGGGGCGGGATTCCTGTCCGATGTATGTGGTCCTATTGGCTATCCTCTGGAATCTCGCTTCTTGACCTCGCTTTGGTATGAGAATCGATCGACACAACAAACACCACTAAAGACCAGGGGCACCAATTAATCAAAATCACGTTTACTCATTGGATTTAAACGCCAAGCCAAGCTGTTCGGGGCCAGTGACAAGGCTGCCATGATTTGACGAGACTCACTTTCAACCTCGTCAGCCTTGATCTACCGCGTGAACCTGGGTGAGCCCTCGAATACGAAGCACCATGCTATCTATCATGTCTGCTCTGAGACAGACTTCTGATCTACGAGAACACGGTCACGCCCCTATATCAAGCCTGTTGTGGCGGTGATAACGGGTCGTTCCGTTTCCTTAGGAGCTACCTCCAGGTTCAGGGGCGTGGCGCATGTCGCATATCTTGTCAACATCTAGACCCTTCTCGGGCAACCGCCCGTTATGGTTCTAAACAAACAACCAATGAACTTAAAGATGCTGCAGTCGGCACATACGAGAGTTCTTGGAAACGGAGGGGTTCTTCTAGTATGGCTTTATTTCATTTCGTAGTGGCTTATACTTGACCAGTCATCGGCTTCTCTCTGTAAACTTACCTTATCTGACAAGCCCATTGTGGAATCCAGCCGATCGCCCATCCCGCGCGAGATTTTCCGTCAGGCACGCCTTCGACGCCGAAGAGTTGCGGAAGCCGAATTCACATCCCTAAACTAGTAAGCATGTTAATATCATCTGCGTCTAGCCAAGAACCACACAGATGACCCTCTGTCCACCAGTCTCCAGGATTCCTCTACCATCAGTTCGAGATCAGTGCTAACATTGTGATCCTGGAAGCGTTTGCCGCCGAATGCTGTGTGTGACCTCCCACCTTGGGCAAGACGGCAGCACCATTGCCACGTTAAGTCTCGGCGACGGTACCGACCGTTCCTGCAGTGCTATCTAGTGTACGTCGGACATACGCAATTCCTGTGCTTTCTTTGGTAGCTAATCCTAAGTGGAAGGTGAAGCTCACATAGCTATTCTACTCCACTTCAAGGCCGGGAATCACAACTATATAAGGACCCTTAGAGACCCCCCGGAATAGCAGGCAACCATCACTCCAGCAGTTCAGTGCCCAACCCCAACGATCTTTGGTTCGATCTTCAGCAAATATCCTTGTGAAACTTTTGCAACATGTATCTCTCAGTCCTTCTCGCACTTTTGCCCTTGGCTCTTGGAGCACCCATCGTGACACCACGCGCTGGCAAGGTGATTCCAGGAAAGTACATTGTTAAGTTCAAGGATGCCGAGATGTCGACTGCTGTTGCAAGTGCTATTGATACACTTGGAATCTCTCCGGCACATGTCTACTCCATCGGCACCTTCAAGGGTTTTGCTGCAGATCTCTCTGACGCACACCTCTCGGTTATTCGGGCGCTTCCTAACGTATGTTATTCCTGAAGTGGTATAAGCTAGGTGCTAAATGTTACAGGTCGAATACATCGAGAAAGATGCTGTCATTAATGCGTTCGAGGACGAGCCGGATCTTTTCTCCCTAGAGAAGAAGACGTATGTCACTCAGAGCTCCGCAACTTGGGGTCTGGGTCGCATCTCCCACGTTAATAGAGGATCTTCGTCCTACACCTACGACGACAGCGCGGGTACTGACACCTGTGCCTATGTGATTGACACTGGCATCTACACTGCCCATGCGGAATTTGAAGGCCGTAAGTCACGTGCTTCGTATCTTCCCTCTGCAATAGACACTAATGTATATGAAGGTGCTACATTCCTTGCCAACTACGCCGGAGATGGCTCGAACACTGATGGCAACGGTCACGGAACTCACGTCGCTGGAACCATTGGTTCCAAGACATACGGTGTGGCGAAGAAGACGAAGCTTTATGCCGTCAAGGTCCTTGACGCAAGCGGTTCTGTACGTCTTCCCTACTAACATAGTCCCCATCATTCACAAGCTAATGAACTTACAGGGAACAAACTCTGGTGTTATTGCTGGTATCAACTACGTCGCCAGCGACGCCAAGACCCGCAGCTGCCCCAACGGTGCCGTTGCCAACATGTCTCTTGGTGGTTCCAAATCCACTGCTGTAAACTCTGCTGCCGCAGGTGTTGTTTCGGCTGGTGTCTTCCTTGCTGTCGCTGCTGGAAATGATGGTGCCAACGCTGCGAACTACTCTCCCGCCTCTGAGACCACTGCATTCACCGTCGGCGCTACTGACAGCAGTGACACCATCGCTAGCTTCAGCAACTACGGATCTGTCCTTGATGGCTTCGCTCCTGGTGTCTCCATCTTGTCCACCTGGAACAACGGTGGCACTGTAAGTTGCACTGACAATTCCTCTTCCTCTACGTGATACTAACGAAGAATTAGAACACCATTTCCGGAACGTCCATGGCCTCTCCCCACGTTGCCGGTCTCGGTGCTTACCTCTTGGCTCTTGAGGGCAAGAAGACCCCGGCTGCGCTCACTACCCGCATCCAGACTCTTGCCAACAAGAATAAGATTTCTGGTGTACCCTCCGGAACTGTCAACTACCTTGTCTTCAATGGCAACCCATCTGGCTGACTGCCTGTTGAGTAATCGCATGTGCAACATTGTTGCTCTTGGGGGGATGGGTCGTATATATGGGGGGTGATCTGATGAGACTATGGTTCCAAACGTGCCTGAGAGACGAATCTCGGCAGCGTAATGTAATCCAGTTTATGTCGAACCTTGTGCTAATTCCACTCTGCTCTCTCGGTGATGACTTCCTTATTCGCTAGCATCTCAATCCACATACTTTTCTATGTGTGACCGGCAATTCAAGTGTATGGATCAAAAGAACGCTTTTTGCTGGAAAGGGGCTGGTGTGTATTACGAAGTGTTTCCGTTTGGTGATTCAAGTCATCCACCACTTTGGCCCCGACAGTATCACTTGATAACTGTGCGAAGGACGTTGTGCACAACGACTTACGGTTTTTGTGTCAAGACGTGTACATTTGGAGAAAGTGATCCCGGGATCATAGTTGTGGTAGCGGCTCGAACCTATCAAAGTAGAAGAAGCTAATCGTTAGTCTGGATCACGAAAGTGTCCCGGGTCAGCAACTCACTGCCTACGTAAATGTTATTGGCCCGCCAATCCAGCCACAACCGTTTGTGCCACTTGTGAAGATGAGTAGGGCGACACTGTGTCTCGGCAACATTCTCAGCCCTAGTCCTAATGCACAATCCCACGAAGATTCCGTAGGAGCACCCCATCATGTGAAAATCACGCCCAGGCTGTGAGTAACTGTTGCATTTGTTTGTTCACGGTGTGGCAATTATCACGATCACAAGTAGCTGATGAGCGGGACTTGAATGATTCCAGACACATAAGCGGAGAGCATACAAGTACATGTACTTGTCCTATCTATGTACAAACGCAGATCACTTTCTGTGCCGAATCACCCGCGATTTGGTCTCGATTATGGGTTACGTAGAGGCTGTCGCAGAGCATTCATCCCACTTGGTACCACTGAACACGATCTCCCTAGTACATTCAGCAACTCTCTCAGTACATTGAAATCTTCGAGCTCTAAACGTGGGTTGAAATAAGCTCTTTCATGCATGCAATGGAGATATAACAAGCCTGGTTCGGTAATCCTGATCTTCACAACGATATCTGCCGCTCTCAATCAACGGTTCCTTCCCTTGTCATTGCTTAATTCTCCTCCCACGTTCCCATCAGGGTAGGATTTTCACGATCCCCACACAAGCGCGAGTCATATACAACGGACCCTAGTGAAACCTGGCTGGTGGGTAGGATAGCATTATTGGTGGAAATTTGCCAATCTTCCGTACAGTGCCCTCATTATGTTTGTCGTCTGTGATACAGGCCAAGGCACGGCATATAAAATGGAACGAATGGAGGGCCGAGTGGTGTTGGGCAAGGAAGGGAGGATTGGAAATTTAATCTATTCATCGGATCTGCGGGCAGGCGGAGGCTTTTATGGTGGGCTTTGTATATTGAAGGCGAGCTAGTCCCGATGCGGGTTTGCGCGGAGCCTCATATATGGGGATTGCCGGTCTCCACACTTGCAACACCACGTCCGAGCTTGCTATCGTCATTGAACATCAAAACGATCAAAGAACCCTTATATACTAAGACAGAACTGGATGTGATGACGCGAAGCATTTTCTACCGCCATTGGGCTCCCCATAGCGCATTTTCATCCACTGTCTACCTTCCCACTGGCTAGTGTCGAAAACGCCCTAATCGAATTGTTAAGACCTTTTTTTAAGATTGGCTTGGATACCCTATAAAGAGTTTGGATACGTTCTATGCGCCTCTCTGTCTACCAGCCAGACTTTCGGCGCCTTCCGAAAGGTCAAAAGGGCAGGGCGGAGTATTTCACGACGAATAGGGTCGCGACATCAGCTCTCCTGCAACACGCGTTCTGAGCTGCACGAGACCATGCTAGATCTTCTACTCCCATTGGTCTCGACCGAAACTGGCGACTCTGATCGCGACTGATCAACAGATCCTGATGACCAGCCAGCTGCTCTCGCTGGCGTTTAGAGCGTCCTTCATGAAGGCGATCTGGACGTTGCATCCGACCTTTCATGCGCACTGATTGAAGGCATAGAAGAGCAGATCTTAGCATAAGTTGGTAGATGAGAGTTGACTTCTTAAAGCGCACTGCAGATTTTCCGGATGCTACTGGGCGTTCAATCGCATATCTCGCACGACGAGATGCCTGTCGGTCAGCGGCAATGCACCCAGCAGTTCTTATCGTCGCTTCCTCCCAATGAAGTCACCCGGGTCGTGGAGCGATGCTAAATCTGACCACCCCCTCGCACATGAACACTCGAAGCGACGCATGGCAGCCACATGAAGAATGACACCGTTAGCTGCAAAGATGGCGGGCTCTGGCCTTATAAAGCCCTGACCCGGCGCGTTCTCCACAGAGCTTCCTGAATCTGCACTCGCCTCGCCCCCCACTTATTGGAGCGGCCTCCATCACAAATTTCGCTCATTTTGACTCAGCGTGGACATGATCTTGTTGTGCTAACTCCTCTGGGGCATACTGTCTTCGCAACATGACAAAACACAATACTAGGCTGGAACAAGAGCATACGAGTCTCTTCACCTTCCAGCTTGAGGAGTGGCTGGTAAGCAAAATGATTTACCCATCATTATCCGGGCCTCCAAGACTCGAAAGAGCTGATAATTTCACAGGGCGCTGGTTACAAGCTCGCAAAATGCAATGGCGATGAATCTCCCTTTCTGCTCGCTCAACTCCCGCTAAAGGCACGGTTCCTCGCCCGCCTACCGATGCTCTCAGGATCCGCGGTCAATATCCGCACGTAGTCTCTTGTGGCTTTGCGAGCAGCTGCTTTTCTTTGAGAACCAAGCATCACCAGCGATCTACATTCGTGTAATGCTACTGATCAGAATCCACTGGGACTATGACTTGCAAACTCATTTTATTGCTAAACACGAATCTCGCTACTTCAACATAGAATCGGATCATCCAGCTCTCATCTACCGGTACTTATTTCGATGCTAGGAAATCAATCGACGCTCAAGATGGCGTGCGGAACAATTCCGTAGCTACCATATTGCAATGCCACCGCTTTCACATATGGATCATTCGGACACGGACGTTTGCTGCGCGTAAACCTAGACCATCACGCACTCCGAAACGGTTTCTACGATTTCTAGATGGTACCGTATGGAGGAACTTATCGGAGCCACTACAGGATGGTACTCCGCCGCCCGGCTCTACTCCCGGCCATGTCGATCAACCCCATGAATGAGAGAACCGGCTTGGCTCTGCATTCCCGGCTCTGTATTCCAGATGCACCACCTATGACAAATTCTTTCATTTAGGAATGGATCGGTCCGACCTCTTTTCGCTATGCATCTACTCAGAAACTGACTGGACTGCCTTCTCTAGAGTATGGTCTCTCGAAAACTTGTTCGACAGTGCACACATGCTGCAACAAGGCATACAGCGTCATCTTGCTCCGCATTCACCGAAGACGCCTTGGATTCTTATCTCGCCCTTTTGGCTTGGCATGCACCTCTGCCTTATTGCTTGTCCCTCGGGACTGTCCCTGTTTAGGTAGGTACTCGTTTCATCAGATGTTGTTACAAGCTTTCGTTTTATTCATTGGGATGACGAATTTATTAATCGCTGCACAGCCCTGAGAAACGACGAATAGGTTCCCGATCAGCGTGGGCAATGCAGGGTAGAACACCCCTGTAAAGCCCAAAGATCCGGACATGGCTAATATATATGCTGTGCACAGACCCTTGTATGAGACACTCACGAGGACTATCCCCCACCTTCAACACCACCTTCCTACACGCGCCTCCATGCCACACCGACCTCGGCTGCAGCATAGCCCAAGTCTCTCTGTTCCGGCAAAGGTATACTACATACTCGCTGCCAGCAGCTTGCCTGCGCCTTGGCGATCCTAGCAACTTGCTACCACGGCTGCTTTTCCGGCACCTCCGCGCACGGTCTCCATTAGTTCCCTTGAGCGCGAGAAGCAGTGGACACAACAGTGAAGCTCTGGAGTATAAGACGTCATCTGCACATGAAGTGCTAGGCTCGCAACCAACCTATATCGTGCCGAGGATTCATCATCTGCTCCGTCGTGATGGAGGGTAACGTAAGAGAGATATCTCTGATCGGTCATTCAACACTGATTACCAAATTTGACCCTAGACTTCTCAAGCTTGCAGGGTCTTATCTGATGTCAATATTCTCCAGTCATCTCCCTTGACCCCTGCTCACATCAACAAACTCCACGGTTCTAATCATTCGGCAACATTGCCAGTTGAACACATCCATCCGGTCGCTATTCCAACTACAACACACTGTAGGCTGCCAAGGTGCGAATATCTATCCCTCTGGTGTGCCTAGCTCCTTCGGCTCGCTTTCTCCTTCCCTGGCAAAGAACTTCCAGCGCTATAATTCGTCTGATTTCTTCAACGGCTATGCACGCATATGTCACGTCGATCTCATGAGACTCCCAGCAGGACCCTTGTCCGCAACGTGTGTTTTCTACTTTATCAGACGTTTAGATTGACTTGATGCAGCCAAGATCGATATGTCAACCCTGAACGCCCTGCTTATCGTTCGGTACGAACCGAACTAGTCCGGCACATCGCAAGCTTTTGCCTTCACCCAAACAGCACGGTCTCCCGCGATACTCGAGAAGTCCGTACAAGCTGGGTCGCTATGATCCCTTCGGGGCACTGGCTAAGGCGGAACTAGTTCAGGGTCCATAACGCCTTCCGCAATTAAGATTATTGAAGTGCGCGCGTGGATGATTGCCCACCATGACTGACGATCTTCGCAGCATGCGTGGGTCGGGATCCTACTGGAAATCACAGCCTGCTGCCAGCTTACCGCATCAGACTATTTGACATGTCCGTTTCGGGATCACAACGCTGCATGCAATATACTGTAACCATTGTCGGGAGTGCTGCTGAGGAAGGTGGATGGTGTGTGAAGCGTGACGAGAAGGTTGTATCAGCCCCTTCGCTTCTCATCAGTCTTCAACTCAAGTATATAAGGGCCTTGATGTCGTCGATCTTTTATTCTTCAGCTCTCAGAGTTCAGCACCACAGTCCAGCAGCTTCTACTTTCCAGCATTGTCCATCACGTTGACTAGCACAATCACTCTCTGATCTTACAAGATGTACTCCTCGCTACTCTTTGCTCTCCTTCCCGCTGCCTTTGCAGCTCCCCTGATCAAGCCTAGGGATGGCACTGTGATCCCAGGCAAGTACATTGTCAAGTTCAAGGGCGAGGTCTCCACCTTTGCGGATCTTGATATTGCGAAGTCTCCTGACTTCGAATACTCCTTCGGAGGCTTCAACGGCTTCGCCGGCACTCTCTCCGATGCTGAGGTTGCTAAGATCAAGAACGACCCTTCTGTATGTTTCTGAAACAAAACTTCAAATGACTCCCACTTATTTTAGGCAGGTTGAGTACATTGAGCAGGATGCCGAGGTTCACACTTTGGACTGGCAAGCTGAGGCTGGTGCCCCATGGGGACTCGGTCGTATCTCTCATACGGCCAAGGGTAACACCACCTACGTGTATGACAGCACTGCCGGAGATGGAACTTGCAGCTATGTTGTCGATACCGGCATCTTCGTCGACCATCCCGAGTTCGAAGGCCGTATGTCCTTCCAGTCTTTTAGGTTTGAGTGATGATTGACCCCTGAATAGGTGCTACATGGCTCGAGAACTTTGCTGGTGACGGTGACGATTCCGATGGCAATGGCCACGGTACCCACGTTGCTGGCACTATTGGTTCCAAGACCTACGGTGTTTCGAAGAAGACAAGTCTCTATGCTGTGAAGGTGCTTGACGCTGGTGGCAGTGGTAGCTGGTCTGGTGTCGTCGCAGGTATCAACTACGTTGCCAACGACGCTCCTACTCGTGGCTGCACCAAGGGTGCCGTCGCCAACATGTCCCTCGGAGGTTCCAAGAACCAGGCCGTCAATGACGCGGTATGCGCATTCTTCTCCTTCAAACTTCAATGTTGCTAACCCCCTTAGGTCGCTGCCGCCGTAAGCGCCGGTGTCTTCTTCGCCGTCGCTGCCGGTAACAATAATGCTGATGCCGCCAACTTTTCGCCCGCTTCGGAGCCTTCTGCCTGCACTGTTGGCGCGACCGATTCTAGCGATGCTAAGGCCTCTTTCTCCAACTACGGCACTCTAGTCGACATCTTTGCCCCAGGTGTTTCCGTCCTCAGTACCTGGAACAACGGCCAGACCAACACTATCTCCGGAACCTCGATGGCTACCCCCCACATCGTGGGTCTCGGTGCTTACCTCTTGGCCTTTGAGGATGTCGGCACTTCGGCCCTCTGCGACCGCATCGCTGAGCTCGCCACCAAGGGAGTCATCACTGGTCTTCCCTCTAGCACTGCTAATCTCTTGGCTTACAACGGTGCTCCGGCCTAAGCGCTCAATTAGGGCGTTTGGAGTCTCACTCAGCCCTGTAAGTAGAACAACGTAGAAGGACATATGGAGAGACGTCTGGTGGGGTGAAGAATGAATTTTTCTTATAACGCATTTCCCTGGAGTTTGCTGTTCTGCAGATTGTCTGGTGGTGCATGAGGTGATAATGAGCGATGGTTGATCGCCCTTGGGACGCTCCTTATGATCAACGATATTTTGCCGAAGCAGTCGATAGCATAGACTTATCTAGTCATTAATTGATGGTGATATCACAGATTCTTTGCTACTTAATGATGTCCTGGACATGGACCGCTCCTAAATCGTCCCTTTCTGTTTACTTTCTCAAAAACATTGATGCTCTGAAATTATCAATTATCAAAGAAGATCTATAGCATATCTATACTCTTAGACTGACTCATGAACCAAAACACCCAGCACATTAACCCAAGTTCCAACCCGTCAATCGCTTCACTGTACGGGTACTACTAGCCAACTTCTTAGAGATTGGTGCAGTATTTCCCGAACTTCCTGCTCGCCAATGGCTGGGGAAAGACCCCGTTATCCAGTAACTGGAACAAATCCCACTCCCCCGCTCCGTCCTCCGTCTTGAAATTCCAGAACACCCATCCATTGGTAAGCTTCTCGTAGGCGTCCAGCTGCGTCTCGATATATTTCCTCACGTCATCCTTCCACTCCTGGCTCCATGTTTTCACCTTCCCCGTCTTTCCCGCACAGGACCCTATGCGCCAGCTTTCCGGATATGTGCCCTCGTATCGATTACCCGATCTGAAGCCGTTGAGATGAGGCGCGCAGTCCGTCATAGCAGCTGACCATTCTCCGACGATTCTCCATTTGTCTGAATTCTTGTACTTGTCGATCGAATTACAGACGAGCGTTCTGTGCTCCTGCGGCGACAGGGCATTTGTATCCGAACTGAATATCTGGTACTCGTGGTGATCGACGATTACATAGTATGCTCCATTTTCAGGCGATAGGAAATTGTTCAGCCAAACCGGGTCCTTAAAGCCGTCGTGCATCACCATGGGTGTATCCCCGATAGCGCGTATATTGTCATACCCGTCTTTGTAAAACTTTTTCACCATGTTGGGGTCGAGCTTACTAAGGTACGGTTCGTTCAGGAGCTCGATCGCAATGACGACGTCCTGCATAGCCTTCACTGCGTACTTCTCCTCCAATATCTGAAGCACTCTGTGCGTTTGTGGGATACTATCATAAGTACCCCAACCAGGATTGGCTTGCTTGTGCCCGCTATGATCGAAGCCATTTTGTGATCCAGGCGCGCCGTGTAGGTCGATGATGACTTTCAAGCCGACCTTACGCG
The DNA here is from genome assembly GCA_030378425.1 of Periconia sp. TS-2. Taxonomy (NCBI): domain Eukaryota; kingdom Fungi; phylum Ascomycota; class Dothideomycetes; order Pleosporales; family Periconiaceae; genus Periconia; species Periconia sp. TS-2. The sequence continues at coordinate 327,677 of JASNQO010000007.1, forward strand.
CCCATCCAATCGCCTTGTCTAAGTAGGATGCCGCGCCGATAGTATATGGTTCACCGATATCAAGGTACGCCCAATATCCAATAGGAATACGGACTACGTTGAAGCCAGCTTTACTGACCTTCTTGAAATCAGAGAGCGTGGCGAAGTTGTCCCAGTGTGGTTTCAGTGCTTTGAAGCAATCGGCCTTGCCCAGCTTCTGACATAGTGTCCATTCATCAATGACTGTGAAGGTCTCGTTGCTATATCTCGTGAAAATAGAGGGCGTGATGAACCTGATTCAATCAGGTCTTTATAGTGAATAAACGCCTCAGACGAGTCCCACTTACGGTTCAAGAACAAGCCATCCGCCTATATTCACACCTCGGGCTTTAGTGGTCGTCCAATTATAGGCTGTATCTTGAATTCCAAGATCACGGTGTTTCGTTAGCAAATATGCAGGTTATGGCTTTAAAACTCACGGTGTTGGTGCTGCTTTGACTAAAGAAGCTACAGCGATGAGCACAGTTGCAAAAGAAAGTCGAAAATGCATGATGAATGCAAGGACGTGCCCCTGCTGCACTAGATAGTTATGATCAAAGAAAGAGTTTGCGTGTCGTCGATGAAGGAACTTTCAAGTGTAGATGGAGTCGAAGGGTGCAGTCGAAGCGCGCTGGCAGTGGTGGTCGAGAGACTGACGGAAAAGAAGGACCATTGCACGTTCACGAGATGTTTAAGCAAACAATGAGAAAGCGCAATTGGCTTCATATTTTGAATTTGGGGATCCATGCCACTTGTTCCTACCCGTCGTACATTTGTTATAATTGCGCTTTACAGGCAAGTCTTACGCTCAAGCAACAGGGTGCAGCTGCTTTTAAGGTTTCAAGCGGGCACTTTCTTTCCTCACTCGTTTGAAGAATTTATTGGAGGTTTGCGATGACATCTGGGATTGATCATCTCAAGACTCAATATAATGAAGCTTAGTTGTTCGTTGCCCTGATGTCTTGTCTTAGTATAGTCCACACAGGGGGTTCTATGAATAACCATATATTGGTTACTTTGTTGAACATCTTGTACCCTGTAACAGACGAAGCACTAAAAGGAGAGCTTACCCACACGAAAAAATCTACAGTATCGAATATCCCTGCTCTCCGTGAATATTGACGTACACCGAGGGGGGTTGCCACTCTATTTATCCGAAGGATACCTTCAAGGTCAAGTGTGAATTGTACGACATACTGATGACCTCAAATATCTTCGCAATGCGCATTCCAGACAAGATTCTGAAAGGAATGAAGACAGAAGCGATGAGCCTTTGCGCTAGCGATTTCGCATTTCTGATTGGAGCCTCAAGAGCGCTCTCAATGCTGATAAGGGTGCAGAGGGCTAAATCCAGAGTCCTCAAGGCTTAAACCAAGCGAAGGTTATGCAACAGGCGTGCTATTCGGCTTGAAGGACACTCCGTTCGGGTAAGAATCCCCTCGATCCAGATGATATAGCTGGATATTCGAACTATAGAGCCGCCAATTCGCTGTGTCGATTCATTCAGTCGAGGTAACCCATGGTCTCGTCCATGATGGCTGCAAAGCTTTTAGTCTCCCTGTGCTTGCCGCTGGTTATAGGCGGGAATTGCGCCATCTTGACTCTAAAATCTGAAGACTTTGCTATCGCGGGTGCAAGATCCCTGCAAAACCCAGTTATTGGAGGTTTAGATGGAATCTACGTTTCAACTTACTTGACATCACCTCGAAGGAGGTAGTTAGCTTTCTCCATTGCAACCGCTAACTCTTCCTGGTGGTTATCGAGAAGCTGCGTGTTTGGTACAACAATGAGTGGGAAGTCATATCGCAAAGCCGCAAGTATAGTGCCGGATCCTGATGGAGGTCAGCTCTTTCCCAAGTGCAACTGTGGGTACGCATTTGGACGGCCTCTTATATCGCCACAATTAGCACATAATGGGGGTACACACCAGCGTGAGAGATCACTAATCCCTTAGACTGTTGAACAAGCTGAAACTGGTCTCGCAAGGCATTTTGATCGAAATCAAAGCCCTTGATGATCAATTTCTTTCCGAGCTCCTGTAGTGATCTCCGAGCTGGGTCGGCGGAGGTATTGAAGACATCCTTCGCCGAACCATACTGGACCAAAAGATGCGTATATCCGCTTTCTAATAATGAGTCAAGACTTGATGGCTGAAGAATAGACTCGATAAGACCAGTAAATGGTGCGGTTGCGCCAGTTGTGACAAAGCAGACTTTAATGTTTGAGCCTTCCGTCCATGTCCAGAGGTTGGCCATGCTGCTAAGTAAAAGAGAGTTCGAGAGCCAACTTTGTAGCAGCTACCTGATTTCTTATATTAAGTTCGTGTCTTTCGGGCGATATTTTATTATGTATAACGATGGAAATGGGGATGGTGGATGACAACCATACATTGGTTCGGCGCTCGGCAGAAGTCTTTTCCGTCATCCGCCAAGCTCGGGGGTCCGCTCATACTGTCACGAAAAGTTGAGTATCTCGTCTCCATCCATCCCAATGGCGTCAATATCACGAAGACTACTGCTGTGCACGCGGCAGAGTCCGCACAGAATAACCTCACAATGTTGCTCCTCAAAATATACTCCACAATGGCAACGGTCACTCTCTTCAACACGAACCCTCTACGCCGATGAACCAACAAAAGAGGCCTCAGCAACTGCTGCAGCAGCCAAAGACTCTTCAAAAGTCCTGCAAGAAGCAACAGATGCCAATAATCCGGAAAGCAATACGGCAGCACAGCTGCGCAAACTTGTTGAAGATATCAAAGCGCTCGACCCCGAAGTCGTCAAAGATGCGCTGCGTAAAGGCAAAAGCGGAATTCCTTTTGCTACGGACATGGAGCTTAACCGGGACGCAGACTTCGAGGTTGAGGAGGAGCATGCACGAAGAGGTTTCTGGGCAGAAGGAGAAGAGAGCATGGGGCCAGATGAAGATTACTTTGCCGACGACTTGACGAGTTTGGGTCATGGGGAGTTGGAGCAACATAGGGAGTTGAGGGAATATGCACGGCTGATTGCATGGGAGCTACCATTGCTTAACCGTATGTTCACTCTAAAATAATCGATATTCGAACACTGAAGCTGACTGTATGCAGAGCTCGCTCGTCCCTTTGAACCACCTACAGCCGCCACCCCATTCCGCTTCCGCTACACCTCATACCTCGGAGAAAGGCATCCTGCGACTAACAAAGTCGTCGTTGAATTCTCTGCATCCGACATGAACCTCAAGCCCGTCCAAAAGGACAAGCTCATCAAGCTAGCGGGCCCCCGCTACAACCCTTCTACCGACATAATAAAGATGTCATGCGAAGACTTCGATACGCAAGCTCAGAATAAACGCTTCCTTGGAGAGTCCATACACAAGTTGTTAGAAGAGGCGAAGGACAGCAAGGACACTTTCGAAGACGTGCCTTTTGACTTCAGGCACCACAAGCCTAAGCCGCACTATGAATTCCCGAAGGAGTGGATCATGACGCCCGAGAGAAAGAAGTACCTGGAAAATAAGAGAGCAGAGTCGCTCAAGCTGGATGATCAGAAGTTGAATGATGGACACTTGGTTGATGGGCAGAAGGTCATTGAGACTAGTTTACCATTTACGACACCGCAACCTGAGCCTGTCATGGTTAGAGCCCCGCGAGGCAGGCGATGAGAGGTCGTTCGTATTTTCAAGACAGAAGAGTTAGGGTTGGAAATGGGTGCAGGACCCAAGTCGTTCGCGGCAGCCACGAGACTGGCGACGAGGCCAGGAAGCGAGCTATTAGTCGTTGATCCGTGTATAATGTTGTATCATACTGAGAGCTGAAATGCTGCTGATTGTAAAGCACGTTGGGCATCGCATGCTTGGATAGCACTGTAGGAATAGAGGTGCATATGTCAATGTAACCAAAATGTATTCAAAGGCACTCTTCAGAGGGTATAACCCGTGTTGCGCCAACGCCAATCTGAGTGATACACACACCCTGATCATATGCCCTATCCAGTCCTAAAAAAGAAGTCTAGTATGAAAGCCATCCGGATACTCATACAGCACAAGGAGAGCACCCCAGGAACAAAGCCGGAAAAATACTGGGAAGTTTAACGCGAAGTCAACTTGGATGCATCAAGCAGCAGCAGCGGCACCAGCACTCGCCCTCTGTTTTCTTTTAATACCTTTAGGCCCGACATCTCCATCCTCTCTTTTTCGCTTCGCAGATCGGCTACTACCACCCTTTGGCCTGTAAGTCGAATCATCCTCACCGCCTTTGCCTCTTTTTCCTTTAGTGCCTGCTTCGGGGGCAAAGTCTTCATCTTCCTGATCTGTTCTAGGTCCTGGTGTACCCGACACGGCAGACTGGCGCTTGCCTCGGCCGCCTGCCTTTGCCCGAGGGGCCCCTGTTTCGGAGAGGTTCTCTGGATGGGCTGGGTCCTTATCTTGTAGGAAGACTTGAGGCTGGTTTTTGCGAAGCCAGTTGTACACACTGTCTGGATTTCGTACTGTAAGGTCCTTCTCGGTGGGTATAGAGTGAGTCACGATGACGCGCAAAGGACGTCCATCGTGTGCGTCCGGATTGTAGCTGGGGTCAGCCATGGCGGCATCCATAGCGAGGAGGTACTCTTCCTCATGAGAAGAAGACATATATCCCGGAGCCTGCTCTGTCAGGTCTATACCATCTATAGGTGGGTCGGGTGCTTCCGAGGTGTGTGGCACCTTGGCCTCGAGACTTGTAAGCGAGCGAGCAAGTGGCACTGGTGCAGCACTATGTAATTGATCTGCCTGTTGCGCATATTCCTCTGCTGTGATGGCCCCCGATGCGAGTTGGGTCCGAAGCTCGTTTAGCCTCTGTTGTATTGCTTCAGGTTCAGAGTCTCCTGGTGGTGGAGGGTTGGTGGCATCCGTCCGGGAAAGGTCACGCAGGTCGATGCGATGGCGAGGGGCCAAGCGTGCTGTATCGTTCATGTCTAGGAGGATGTCGAGGATTTGGCTGCTTCCCGTTAATTATGCTCCGAGATGGTCCCCAGAGGCACATACTCGTTCTGTTCTCTCAGCCGCCGTGACAGTGCCTGTGCCTTCCATTCCTCAAGTATCATGTGGTTGCTCGCACTCATCGTGTCCTCGAATTTCGCGCGCATCTTGCGGTACTTGCGCCTGCAATCATGGTTAGCACATGGCATCGTCGAGTCGAGTGGGCGGGCGCGCGTCCTACCTCCATGATCGCTTTACGGGTGGCTTCTGCGCGCTGTCGACGGGTTGATCCGGCTGTACTGGCTGGACAGGGGCGGGAGGCTGGGCTTCGGGCTGCTGCTCTGCCTCGGAGGCCATTGTGCTGTGAGTGATGGTTCGTGTCGCGATGGAGCTGTGGAGGTAGGAGTGGCAGTGGGTCGGCATCCGCAGGTCGAGCCCGAACGGTGATTGGCCCGTGCGGCCAACGCTGGACGAAGCACCATTTCAGTCCATGGTTCCTTCCCACAGTCACCTGCCCTCTATCCGCGAGCGCATCAACCCACCAAGAAAGGAGAAGCCGCGACCTCCAGTCCTTGTCTTCCACGCCTTTCGCCCTCCACTGGCCCTCTCTACCACGGCGTTCGCTTGCGCACAGCCATCCATTCGCTATCCCTTCACCGCGCCGAAGCTCGGACAAGCCGGAACCTATTGCGTACGCAGTAAGACCCAATTCGAGCCACCACATACTGTCGTTCTCCTTTCGATCTCCTCTGACCCTGCTGCCTCTGCTAGGTCCCGCATCCTCCCGCTCTCGCCCGACCATTGTCATCCATCCCCCACTGCAAGCTCCTCCGAGCTCTCAATACCGCCAAACTGTCGCCTATACTGCTCAACCGCACCTCCCGCCTGAGCTTCGCAGGCGATCCGCGGCCCCGCACTTTAAGCTCTTCGACCGGCAAGATGCCCTTGGATGCAAAGGAAGTGCGGAGACGGCGTAGCAGTAGTCTTGTCTACACCGAACCCCCGGAGTCCCTCGAGCAGCTGAGCGACCAATCTGCTCTACCCAACTTAAACGCGGAATGGGTCAACGCAAAAGGTGAGTCGTCGATATAACTGGAATTGGAGGTTTTGGGAGAGCCAAGAGTCGCATTGGGGCTCGGTTCTGGAGACGTGGCTCCATCCATAGAAATCTGGCTAACATCCTACATTATAGGCGCGTGGGTAATCCACTTTGTTCTCATTGTTTGCGGAAAGATATTATTTGATATCATGCCAGGCGTCTCGCAGGAAACATCATGGACCCTGACCAACATATCCTATATGGCGGGATCGTACTTGATGTTCCACTACGTCCGGGGTGTACCCTTCGACTTCAATTCGGGTGCCTACGACAATCTCAACATGTGGGAGCAGATTGACAACGGCGACCAATACACCCCCACGAAGAAATTCCTCCTCTTTGTCCCTATTGCATTGTTCTTGGTCAGCACGCACTATACACACTACGGCCTAACATACTTCGTTATCAACACACTAGCCACCGTTGCAGTGGTCATCCCAAAATTACCTTTCGTAAGTATTTCTAGTCCGCAATCTAGAGGTGCATATGGGATGATGGCGCGAATCTCCTTGACCACCTTACCCCTTTTCGGCAATTGCCACACATTTGACATTTGCTCACGATGGACGCAGGCTCACAGGATACGATTCTCGATATTTTCCGATCCCCCCGACGATGAATAGAAGACGAGTGAGATACCATTCCCGGACTTATTAGTTTGTCTAGATGTACCTTTGTATGTATTTTTAATATTCAGCCGTGGTGACGAGCAAGAAATTGAGCTGCATTGAACGGACACAGGCGTTTGGAGCGAATCACATGAAAGATAAAGTGCCTCATAGCATATTGGATGAATTATTTTCTTTGCGCCCACATTGGCTGTTTTGATACTCAGACTGATGTTAGATTCGCACACAAGACCAAAGTCCAAGCGCTCAAGCGATGACACAATAAGTCTTTTGCACGCAACGAAATTGCATAGTGGAATACCATACCTGGAAGTGGAACAGAGACAACAGGGGGCGCGGACACGTTAGACTAAAAAATGCAGGGCGTAGGCGTAAACTGCCGATTTCAAAACAGTAAAAAGCATGACCTTGATATGCAACATCCTGTATTAAACTAGCCAATTGACGTAGATCAGCCTGGTGAATAAAACTTGAAAATCCACGATCCAGCCAATCACAGTGGGTGGATATCAGAAAAACCAAGGCAGCCCGCGAATGAAAAGTTAGACGGGTACGCACCCTGCTTTCCAGCGATCCTGTCCCATTCCCATACCTTGACATTTCGTCATCATCTTTTTACCGGATCATCCGCTAGTGTCCCCGTCTGAAGCTTGTCTGGACTTTTTATTTTCCTTCGATTGTTTTCCTCTTTCTTCGTTGACATTATTGCTTGCTTCCACGATGATGTATGACGTAGACCATTGATAGTCTAGTTATCAGACCTCGCGGACACGAAGACTCAGAAACAGTATACTCTCTTAACTGGCCCTTATATACGGGTATCCCGACCACAGTTACGCTGACGGATCGTTTATACCTTCAGCATGGCTTGGAGTCAACTTGAGCCAACTCCACCGCATGTCACCTACCTCGTCCTTACAACCTTCCTCATCTCATACGCCATCTTCTCCCTCCTTATTCGGAACCGTTTGCACCTCTCTGAACCTCCTCTGGCGACTATCTTCGGTATCATCGTTGGTCCGCGCGGCATTCGCCTGCTCGATCCCTACAAATGGGGTCTAGGCGACAATGTCATCCACGAAATCACGCGTCTCATTGCTGGAATCCAGTGTTTCGCCGTTGGTCTCGAGCTCCCCGAGTTTTACTTCAAGCGCAAGTGGAAAGATGTCGCTGTCCTATTAGGCCCTGTAATGACCTTCGGATGGGTCGTATGCGCCGTCTTCATCGCGATCTTGTTCGAGACAGACATTCCGACCGCAATGATCATCTCCGCTTGCCTGACACCCACGGATCCCGTGCTCGCCGCATCAGTACTGTCGAATTCCCAATTTAGCACACGAGTACCGAAACGGATCCGCAACTTGCTTACCGCGGAAAGCGGTTGCAACGACGGAGTTTCATTCCCGTTCCTCTACATCGGACTGAGCATCCTGACTAGAAGTACGGTCGGCGGCATCATCAAGAAATGGTTTCTCATTACGATCCTCTACCAATGCGTCCTAGGTACCATCCTGGGCCTTTTTGTCGGCCGTTTATTCAACGGAATCTTTCGCTTCAGCCATAATCGCGAAATGATGGGACGAGCAAGCTATCTAACTTTCTACCTCCTCCTAGCTATCTTCTCGATTGGACTCGCATCAACGCTAGGCGTGGATGACTTCCTGGTCGCATTCTGCGCAGGTTTGGGTTTCTCGCATGAAGGCAATACGCCAACGGCAGATACACGACTCCCAGTTATCATCGACCTGATGCTCAACAGCACAGCCTTCGTTTTCTTCGGCGCCATGATACCATGGACTTCCTTTAACAAACTCGACGCGATTACGCCAGGTCGTCTCCTCGGTGCCCTCCTCTTGATCCTCCTGTTCAGAAGAATCCCAATCGTGTACACAATGTACAAACTTAAATTTCTACCACACGTCAGGACGACCACTGAAGCCCTCTTCTGCGGTCACTTTGGACCCATGGGTGTCGGTGCGCTCTTCCTTGCAATGGAAGCTCGCGCGCAATTGGAGACTGATACTTCACTACCGCTTCCGCATCCTCCGGAACATCTCCCGATCGAAGTGCAGAGAACCATCACCCTTGTGTGGCCCATTATATGCTTCGTAGTGCTAGGAAGTACGATCATACACGGACTCAGTACACTGGCGATTAGTATCGGAGGACATTTCGCTCGGCGAAAGGGGGAGAGGGCGCCATTGATTGGGGCAGAAAGAGAGGGGTTGAGTCATATGGTGTTTGACGAGGAAGAGGAGGAAAATGATGGCGTAGAGAGGGACGAAGAGGAAGAGCATGAAGCGCATCGGGGATTCTTACATGGGAGGACGTAACAGGGTATCATAGCAGGTTGTGTACAAATCGTTGAGCTCAATATAAGTATATTTTTCATGAGGCTATACGCTCTAAAGGAGGATGAGCATGTCAATGCGTCGTTGTATCGTCCCCAACGACATAACCTCTTGCAATCCCACTCCTCCCTTCCTCCATTTTGGCACCCTGTCCGTTCACGTTTAGATTTTCTTCCTCCTCGCCCCTAAAATCACTGCCTAGGCCCTGCCACGTACGCTTCTCGCGTAGGAATTCTGCTCCAGGACTGATTACACCGCCCACATGAGCCAGATCGCCAATCGCTCGCTTTGTAAGCGCGGTGCTCGACGAAGTCGCTATTCCATTCTCGAGCTGTGAGGAGGCTTTTCTTGTAGTGGAGGAATGCATCGGCCGTGAATGCGAGACGTAACGTCCGGTACGCAAATCGAACTCAGGAGGTGCAGACTCTTCCTCTGAATCATATTCTCCCGTATTCTCAACACCCCCCTTCTGATCCGTAGAATCGACTCCGCTGGCAGCCGACTGAGGTTTCTCTCCCTGATCAAGCACATTTTGAAAGTCGCCAGTCCACTCACCAGTCCACACCCTCTCCTCATCGCGTTGCAGTGCAATTCCTAGCTCAAATGGTGTGATAATGGGCTTCCAAAAGTCTCTACTTTCTATCAGACTGCTTTCCCAACATCCAATTACCACCCAGCCCCCCACCTCGCTAAAGTTTGCAACCTTGGCCGCGTTCACTTTCCCCACCACGAAGGTGTAATATTTTTTTCCTGCGTCTGTGATTTGCTTTTGAACGTGGGACAGAATGTGCATGTAGTTCTTCACCGAGAGCGTGTTGATGAGGATGCCGAACGCCGGTGCGGAGGAGAGTGAAGTTAGGAGGGCGTAACGTCGGCGAAGGGCGAGAGTCGTGGAAGCGAGGGTTGCCGTAGGTGGAGAAGGAGTATCCGTGGGGTATATGTGGGTGGTTGAGACGCGAGAGGAGAGCGTGAGCAATAGGGAAGGTGGAGGATCAGAGATGTGAAAGAGATGATGGTCATTCAACGTATCTTTCGAGTCGGAGACTTCCTGGGGAATTGTTCGATTCGGGAGAAGAGACGAGGGATTGTGTACGATTTCGGTCGCGAAGATCTTTTTGTATCCCTCCGAGCTTAATCGGGACTTCAATGCAGGTAGATGGTGCGAGTATGGTATATCTGCCATGAGAATGATTTTCTCCTGCGTGTCCTGATATGTTTGCTTGAATGTTGATATCAGCGGATCTAAATCAAGTGGCCGCTCGGTGAAAACGTATATGACAGGCAGTCGCGAAGGGGGCGAGAGGCACGATCTACCGTAGTGCACGACGACGTCTGCATCGACATGCTCGGCTGCAACCTCGTCCACGCAACAAGCACCATACGACGTATCTGCTAAAATGAACAGTCTCTCCTGGACATCCTCCTCCTCGCTAATTGCTGTATCTTCCAATTTTGAAACAATGTCTTCTTCCGCCGTACCATTCCGTAACTCCCTTTTTGCGCCATTGCTTCTCTCCTTTCTTGCTTTCTTTAAGCCTCTTGCCAACTGCTCATACGTCCTTGGTGCATCTACCAGCATCTGATCCGGAAACTGCAGTGCAATTCTCTTCCATCTTCCATCCTTTATTTCTTGGACTGTACGCTCGATCTCATATGTAAGGGTAATTTGATCGTCTGAAAGGCGTGGGAGGCTTGATGCGTCTACTATAGGTGTAGGATCTTCGAAGATATGCGTGTCCGGCGTCGACAGGACGGGCGCTGTCTCAAGGGCGGGCTGCGCCATTGTTTGTTTGTGAGGTTGTGACGCGATGGTGGGGTTGAACTTTTTTTGGTGGAGGGGCAAGTTGAAAAGTAGTCATTAGTCAGCGCAGGTACTTAGACTATGAGCAGGTAAGAAATAGCAATACATCTCAACTAAGATATGACATTGTCAAGGACGTTATAATCTTATCTAGTATTCTAAACATAGGGAATTTCCCATCTTGGATAGTCTGCTTGTGAAGAGGTCAAACGCTGCAGGCCCCCAATATCCCCAACACCTTGTACATGCTCAACTGGGAGCATCGGAGCTACAGCTCTTCCAAATGCTAAAATTACAGCGCTATCTATACATTAGAGAAGTTTCATGACCTAAGGACGCTGGCAGCTGACCAGCTACGCCATCTCTCCCATCACTGCTCCTCTTCTTCTTTCTGTTTCTCTTCTTCCTCTTTCTGCTTCTTTTCTTCCTCTTTCTGTTTCTCTTCTTCTTTCTGTTTCTCTTCTTCCTCTTTCTGTTTCTCTTCCTCTTTCTGTTTCTCTTCTTCCTCTTTCTGTTTCTCCTCTTCCTCTTTCTGTTCCTCTTCTTCATGTTTCGCCCATTTATCCTCTTCCTCTTTTGTTAGCATACTTTCCTCCTTCTTCTTCAACTCCAGCTCCTCTCTCAATCTTTCCTGGTCACCATTTTCATCCATCTCATGCAACCAAACACCCTTTCCATCATTGAAGACCTCCGTTAACCGCTCCAAAGTTCCACAAACACCATCTACTTCACCCCAAGGTAGCCATAATGACCCTATTTCTGTCCACACTCCCCCACGACCTCCGCGTTGGTCCCAATGTCTATCTCCGCCAACGGCCGCGGTATGATAGCCAATAGGGGATTGTGGTTTGCGAAAGTAATTGCGGAGAAGGGCTCGCTCATAGCCCCAATACCAGAACGAGCTCCAACTTACAGTTGTGGTAGGCGGATGGGGTGTATGTGGCCATGGATAGTTCGGATCTCGTTTCTTGATATTCAACTTGGAGTCAATATTGATGTGAAAAGCCACGGGTATTGTGCCTGTGAAGGAGTTCTGGATGAGTGGAAGCTGATCCCACCTAGTCTCGCGGGGTTTCAAAAGATCAAGATTATCGTTCAACTCGAGCTTGTCGATGTAAGCAGATTCTTCGTTTGGAGAGGGATTGCTGGAAAGATCAGGTGTCCAAAAGGGCGCCGCGGCTTGTTCTAACGCAGTGGGCAACGTGAGAGGGGGAGTTGGGGTTCCCGGGTGATGAAATGTCATTAGGTCTGTCGAATTGTCATGCGAAAGTGCAACGAGCTCATCTTGAGCACAGTGCAAGAAAGGCTGGAAGAGCGAGTGCGCATAGTCGATACCGATGGAGAACTCGTACCGATGATTATTTCGTAGTGGAACATTAGCACTCATTCCGTCCTGCTCCACGCCGTTAATCAACTCTACACCGCCGAACCAGTCCAGCCATTTCGAGGCTGCACCCAGAAGCTTTGGTTTCTTCCGACCCAAATTTCTGGCCATCTCTTGCTCGGCAAAGAGTGTCGCCATGACCGACTGCACCGTCGCAGACTGACTCTTTCTCTCCTCAAACAAACTCACTGCTGCATCATACAGCACTCTTAGATCTTTAGCCGGTCCCATCAACATCTTCGCATCCAGAAACTTCGCTGGGGATACCTCCGTCTCCTTTCCAGTCTCCTTTCCATATATCGATTTTGGCAGCGACGACTTGGGCATGTACCGGCACGCCAGATCTTCGCCCTCGCAGTATTTCTGCGCTCCAAAAATGATCGTCTGTGTTGCATTACCGCCATATATGGTTCTAAGCCTTTGATTCGTCTCCTCAACTACCATCTGATACTGACGGAGCATAACCTCGCTCGGTAATTGGAACCATGTCTCCCTCCCATCCACTATGAGCAATAGATCTTCGTCCTTTACCAACCTGCTATCATTCAAATATCTGTGTACACCTACTAGCGTCGCCTTTTCTTCCTCTGCTCTACTCGCAAAGCCCTGGTGCAGGTTGACGAGCGTAGGTGGCGGATAATCCAGCATCATGGCCGACAGCGTAGTCTTGCAGAACGCAGCGTCATCTTCGAAAGCGGGCATAAGAAGATGGAAGTTGGGATTAGTCTTTTTGAGGCGGGAAGGGACATCGATTTCGCCATTCTCGAGCTCAAGCGTTGTGTTCGACGGTCGCAATGGTGAGGGCCTAATCGATGGGAGGCTGGGAAGGTAGGGACGCCAGGACGTGAGCTGGTAGGCTGATGAAAGAGACGGGTAGGAAGCGGATATTGCCTGCAAGGTAGATGTCAGTATAATTTATTCCGATCGGATAATTCGCGTGTTATCGATCCTAGCATTATTTCTCAACCTGTCCGTCTCGACCCACATGTCTCGACAACATCGAAGACTATCCTCAGTCGCACCCCTAGTAAGAATTCGATTACCTCTGAGTGATGCTCCCCAAACCACAATATGACGGACACAATCAGCGTCGTAAGAATCAACACCCTCCCTCTCCTCCCTCTTGCCCATTGCATCGCAGCACTCCCTATTTCCACCGGGCCTTGTCGCGGTGACATTGGTATGTTGTCCATATCAAGCACGATATTGTACGCCTCCCCTCTACTTCTAGCCTCAACGGGGCCAAGCGAGCGCAGCGCAAGGGTGTGGTCGGCGAAACGACAATCAAGCAGGATCAACAAGAGAAGCAGGAAAGAGCGACCTCTTCGTTTGTATCTAGCACAACCTTAAGTCAACGACGCACCGAAGCTTCCCTCATGCAAGGCACTTTGCGACCACGTACATCGTTCCGTGGGAATTCTCGTTTCGCCTGTACGAGAAGACTCGGCCGTCGTTGCAACCCTATCTCTCTCTGTACTCACTATATTATATTAACCCTCTTGACACAACAATCAAAATCGCGGAAGATCTAGATGTCAAAATTCGCAATCGCGACTGCGAGTTGCGGAATGAAAGCAGAGTTGTCGTCATATTGTTGAGATGAATGCATTCCTCAGCTCCGCTCACGCACATCTTGCTACTTCCCTGCGTTCCTTGATTCCTAAGTGCGGTGCGGTGCTAGTCTCACATGGACACGGGTAAGTGGCTATTGCAAGGAACACGGAGTAGACTTCGCTAGTCGTGGCCCTTGTCTTACGCTACTTTCCTCCCTATGTCCTTTGTAAAACCCTTGTTCGAGGGCAGATCTTTTCGAAATTACTCCCGCGCCTTTAAAGTCATACAATGAGTTCGCTTCATCGCTGTTCTATGTTCACGTCGCTGGTCTGCACAACTGTGATGGAATTTTGTTTGTAATCTTGGCCCGTATTGATGTACTTGTGTCTGTTTTTATTACCAAATACTAAAGGTCAGACTTTTCATGTTGACTGCTTGATCTACCCGCACTCATCCAATGTTGTCAAGAGATGTCTGCATTTGAGCCACCTCAGAGCGAGACTTTGACACCAGTGAAGTCAACATATCCCTGTCCCTTAATAAATGTGTAGTTCCATGGACCTTGCTCTACGTCTTCTGCGAGTTTCACGTAAGCTTCTGCAGCAGCAGGTCCATTTACTGGGATAGTTGGACCGCCATTAGGCTGGCGCTCATCAGCATAGTAGAATCTAGCAAATTAGCGATTGATCTCGTCATCTTATTCTCCAAAAATACATACTTAAATCCCTGGCTCTCGTAGGCCTGGCTAGCAGCTTTGATCAGATGCGCAGCTGCAGACTTGCCCATCCCAAAAATCAGTACAGGTGGATTGGCGACGACGTTCAGCATATTTCCTGTCATGATGAATGTCCTAGATGCCGACTTGTCGAGCTTTTTGAAGCCTTTTACAGCTTCTTGCGCAGAGAAGATAGGCGAGATTGCATTGATAGCGAATTCGTCGCTCACATCGTCAAGGGTCAGTGACTCGAGAGGATCTTGGGGATTCCGCCCGACACGACTTGCACCTATTTCGATATCAATCATAAAGCAAAAATCTCATGTACAATGAAGGGCGTGCACCATTGTAGACCACCACGGATGGAACCCCAAGCTTCTCGCTCACTTTAGCGAAAGCGTCTTGAATTTGCGATGTGTTTGCGAGGTCGAGTTTCAGCCGAAGATATCCATCCTTGCCCACGCCCTCTTGTAAGCTTCTCGCCGCCAAAGCGACCTTGTATCCCTTCGCTGCAAAAGCATCGGCGACGGACTGCCCTATCTTTGGCCCAGCGCCAAGAATAAAGAGCACAGGGGTCGACGTAGACATCTTGAACTAAGCTATAATGATGAGGTACAAACTTCTGTAAGATTTGTTAAAGAAGACGAACCGAATTCGAGGATGCCAAGAACGTGGGAAGAGTGGTGATCAAGTACGTTCACTTCTCGGCATCTTCTTACAGCGACATACCGATTGCTTACAAATGCGCAGCATCACCTCATCCAGCCATTAAACGAGGACATGTAGACTATTTGTCTTTAAGATTGAGTAGAGGATTAAGATTCGTCAGATACGCTTATATAAGAAATTGAAGGATTGCTGCTGCGTAGAACCTCGCAATATCAAGCTCGTCTAGGTACTATTACCTCGTACGAACCTGTAGAAAGTTCTCCTATCTATGAGCACTACTAAGACAACCTTGCATAACGCATATAGTTCAATGGATATCTCTCAACATCTTATTTCTTACAAGTTTTGTTTCTGAACAGTGTCTCGGGTGTATTGTGGCTCGAAGATCCGAGAGAACGTGTGTGATGTAGGGTCATAAGTAATAGTATAATGAAGGGGGTTAGCGGACAGCCTCCCACCACCTAATGATCTACACCAGGAACCACGATATCCAGAAGAGGCGCATGCTGCGCAGTTCCAAGCGTGTCGGTCTCTCCTACGGTCCCCTGTTCCCACGGCCTCTTGATTGTGCACTTCCAAGCTAGTGCAGGATCAAAATACATGTTGACGATAATATCTTCATCCTTCAGATTGTAATGCTTCTTGATGACGTTGCTATTTAGCACATCTGCCTTCTTCACCCGCTCATAGACGTCCGCTTTGTCAAACATGATATCAAATGTAAGTTCGAAAGGTCCACTATTCTTGGAGCGAATGACGTTCGCGAGCTGGCGCAACGTCGCTGTCGTTGATGGAACTGTCGCTATGACGATCTTCTGAGGTTCGACACCGATAAACTCGTCAACATTGTAGAATTGACTGGCGTAGTTGGTATCTGGGGTATAAGAACCCGGACCTACGGTGGTGTAGTTGGTGGGGAAGAGGGCAGGGTCGGCGGGGTCTTCGATGTTCATTAGATGGTAGATATTGAATCTAAACACTGGGCCTGCACTTTGTTCGTGGGGGCTAAGAGGACTGGCAAAGTTCCCTGCTGTGGCGAGGACACCCGGATAGAACAGATGCAGACAAGACACTCGGGCGCTGTTAGCAATGGCCATGGCTTTCGCCTCCGTGGGAGCAACCACTTCTCCAAGAATGCCGACTTCATGACCTGGAGTTGGGTTTGGCTCTAATGGTCCCATGATCGCATTTCGACCATAAACGTGGAAGAGAAGCCTGCAGTCGCTCGACTTGTCGAGTTCAGGAAACAGACCTTGGGTATACGATCTGACGCTGGCCAAGAAGTCGTCCAGCTGAGCGATCAGGATCGGGTCTCGGAAACCGCCAATGAAAATGGCACGATGACCAATGTACGATACACCTTCAAGTTTCACCTGGTACTTCGGCGTGGGAACGAAGCGAGCCCCACTACACCGTGTCGTCCTACCGTCCGACAATTGTGCATATTTGGCTTTATCCAAGTGAAGTACACCTCCTGGTCCAGGAAGCTGATCAGGTCGAGTCTTCTCATAAAGGGAATGCGCTGCAACAGAAAGTGGTGTGCACCGCTCGATTGGATTCAATGGTGTCAAATCGAAGGAGTCTTTGCGTATAGTAGCAATCATAGACCGGCCTTTTGGAATCGCGCACTGCCCGCCGCACTCCATGACCTTTCCCATTTGCAAGCCGATCGCCTCTTCTACACCTAAATGCATACAGAACGCCGCAAATGGAGATGGGTCGTAGGAACGGCCGGCAATCACAATGTCGGGATTTTCTTCACGTAAGGCGCGTATGAAGCTGAGATATGTTAGCGATCGTGGACGATCGCAACAGTGCAAGGCCTAACTCACGGCTCTACGCCCATCTGGGCGACTACATCGACGGCGGCATCAACCTCTCCGATCGTCAGCTCCGGTGCTGGGCCACAGGGAGTAACGTCGGAACTCCTTATCTTGTTCTTGATAATGTCTTTAGGGATGCCGGAATTTATCGTAGCGACCTTGAATCTGAAGCCATTGTCTTCTATGATCTTGGAGACGATGTCGTAGATCTCTTGGACGTGCTTGTTACTTCCATCCCCGCCTGCGCTACCGATAAGAAGCTTGCATCCATAGTGAGCACAAGCGGTGATGTATGGAGTCAAGTCCCGAATGTAAGACTCATCAGCAACGGTTTTGCGACCCAACCCAAGCTTGAAAGGGCCCCCGTCAGTGCTACCGGAATCGATGATGATGGCATCTGGGCGATAAGCTTGCACACCGTACCAGAAGTGATGGGATTTGTAACCATAGCTATCAATATTAGCTTCTAGTGTACATCATAGCTAAGGAAGCATACCCAAGCATGGCATTGGCAGTAAGGATGCGCACCTCGCCGTCAGCTTTGGTAAACCTCTCGGCGAGTCTCGTGGGAGAGTGTGCGTGCGGCATGGTCGATGAAGAATTGGGAAGAGCCGGACTCTGAATATTGTCGGCACACCTGTACTGTCGAAAACAATCAAGCGATATCTGACTGATTCGAGCTTTGTAAAGACTAGGAGATATATATGTAATCCTTTAATCGATGTAGCACCAGTCCTTTGCTGGCCTTTCAGACGATGTAGACTTTGCAAAATGTTGGGGGATACAGTTACCCACCTGGTCGGCATCCGGCCGAATGTTGCCTCTCTGCTGATTTGCGTCTCGTGGTTGCGGGGTGATACCGATGGCGTCGTGTGGGGTTGTAGAGCACATCCATCTCCGAAAGTAGTTACTTCAAGTAGCCACCCGGCCTGAACCCGCCATATCTCGGCCTGGACCCGCCGCATTCTCCGTGCTTCTGTACCTCACCGGTCAACCCTGACGTCTTACCATCTTACCGGTTGACCGAATCAGTCATGGGACTATCATTGCACCACTTCACAATATGCAATCCCCGCTCTCGTTGCTACCCGTGGCATGCGACCCGTGCAGGAAGCGCAAGCGCAAGGTGAGCCAGCTCCGGGGAATGTCCGCTGCGCTCGTCTGTTAAGACAATTCGGTCTGATCCTGACATTGTTCCAGTGTGATAAACGAAGCCCAGTGTGCGGTAGCTGCCAGCGGCTGCAGGTCGAATGCCGTCTACCCGGACTTGAGGGCGAGAGCAAGATAGCAAATACCACCAATGCCAAAGCCCAGCGCACGCCCAAGGCGTTCATCGAGCGACTTGAAGCTCAGGTAAATTCCCTAAAGGGGAGTGTAGCTAGTAAAAGACGAGAATTGGACGCACTTCGACGTGCAAGCGGACCATTCGTAGATGGGCATATGGATCGCACGCCGCCCAATGGGCGCAACATCCCAGCTGTACACTTCGTTGGCGAAGAGCATGCCATGGGATTTATCAAGCTCATTCTTGGAACAATAAGAATCGAAGCGATGAAGAGCCTCTATGTGCTAAAAGAAGATCAAGCTAGTCGAGGCCACTCCAACTTACCCATCGCCGACGGTCCGACCAGAGATGACTCTTTCCTCCTAGATATTGAACTTGGACGATGTCTTATGAACACGTATCTCAGGCGAGGCCACCCTCGGCATCCTTTCCTAGCCTACAATTCCGTTGTCGCTGTATGCGAGAAAGTCCTGCATGCGGACATGTCGCAAGCACAAGCCTCCGATGAGGATGTCTTTCGCGCGTATGCCATATTAGCTATCGGTGCCGCGTATAGGAACCAGGAGCTACATGCTCATTCCAGTGCCCCGGTCGAACCGTCTATAGATCCAGCACTCTTATTCTCCGTAGCAATGAGTCGCGCGGCCAAGGTGAATTTGCTCAGCGGGTTGGGAGGCATCCAAAACCTGCTCCTCATCTCTCGATATGGATTCTTTTGTTTGACGGGTGCGAGCCTTTGGGAAATCTCGTCCCTCTGCATCCATATGTGTATCGACAACGAGCTTCATCAGAGGCCGAGAGCCCAGCTACAGGCATTCGAGGAACAGATGCGACGTCGCGTGTTCTGGCAATGCTATAATCTGAATAGACACTGCGCTACCACTCTTGGTCTACCATTCAGCATACCCGACGCGCAGATCACCGTCGAGCCCATTGTAGATATCGAAGATGAGCTATTGCAGGGAGCGGTAGAATCTCTAGATGTCATTGGTATGGCTGTACCTGCTACGCGGACGAGCCTGAGCTTGATGATATGGCAGACCAAACTACGGCAGATATGTTCACAAATGCGGGAGGAATTCAAAAACTTGAAGCTTTCAAGCCAGTCTAAGACTGAAGTATTTCACGAGTGCGAGTCAGCCGCCACCGTCTGGGATATACACGTAAACTACACCGAACAATTGCACTCATGGAGATCCACATACCCAATACAAGTTGAAGAACATTCGCAAACAGAACTATATTTGAACACCGGATGGAGAGACTTGCACTATTTTCAAGAAAAGTTGTTGCTGGTCCGGTGCTCAATTGAGCACTCGTCAACTCAATTGGGAGGAATAGAAGATCCTCTAGATCTAGTGGAAGAGCTATATGAGTCTGCTAGCGCTGTTGTGAGACTATACTCACAGTTGCTCGAGAATAGGAGCATGGAACCAACCATTGGCCGCATGTATCGGTTACTGACGGCTGGGCTATCCGCTCTCTTTACTGTTGTCACCGAGATCCAGAACGTTAAGAGAGATGCGGGAGAGTCACACCCAAAGCACTGGTGGGAGGGTAGATTGGGCCTTCTCAAATTATGCAGCGACACATTGGAGTCCATGTCGACCCAGTTTGCAAACAGTCAAACGACGCTGAAGTATGTCAAGTACTTCGACTTACTTTGTCGAGAAGTGCTTAAAAGCCTTGTCGATCCGTCTCTATGGCAAAAGCGCAGTCACTTTTCGAGAGGCGCAATAGCACGCGAAGGACTACAGCTCAACCATGACCCTCGTATACATCCTCAAGAGACGACTGAGGATGCTGCACATCAAAATTCGTTTCTTCCTAGCATGTCTGCGACTACTCCATCCAACAATACGGTGCCAGACTACGAGTTCATCGGTTCTGCTACTTACGTATCACCTGATACTCAGAGCATAAGCTCGCCCTTTGCATGGCTTGACGATCCGAATGCAACACAGAGCTTTGCTTGGTTAACATGCCGGAGCATACGCGACCATTTCCAACCCTGCTATTGCGGTTTGGCGTCAGTCGCGCCAATGTCGGTAGCACCTGGGCTTGCGATCCAACCTGATGGGGGTTTTGCCAATTTTCCCGCTCAGGGATTCGACCCACCGTGGATGAACACCTCAACTGCTGTAGATGACTTTTTTCTCGCTGATTGGGGCGATGTCTTCGTAGGCTCTGATAAATTACCGGAGCTGTGAGTAGGTTCCCCCGAGAATTTAGGAGGCAAGCCGGCTGGAAGCCTATGAATTGTTGAATATGGAGTCTGTGAGGAGCTTCTCGTCGTCGCTCATGCAATCCAGGGCATTTAGAAACTTCGCCATGTGCCGAGACATGGTGGTATATGTGCTGCCAGCCGTTGGGCTGCACTGTAACGACTGTATGATTCGTCGAGCTGCTCTACGCTCATGAGACGTTCGGAGGGCTTGGACAAGATCTTCTGATACCGTATTGCGACACATAGCTGCTGTCATTAGCTGCAGCAAGTTACTACCATGTGTCGAAAGACTAGCGAAGGAAGTTGCAATGCGGGCGAGGGTCTGGGTGCAGGTACTGATGCTCTGGTTTAGCTGTTGTATAATTGTACCTTGCGCGTAGAGATCTTGCAGAACAATACCCGAACTGATGCAGAACAGACCAGCGCGGAAGGCGCGAAGCCCAGATATCCAAGTCGGAGCTCTAGAAGCATTGATCCTGTTGATCAAGCAAACAGATGCGAGAAAGACGAGTTGGGCCTGAGAGATAGACCATGGCGCAAGGTCTTGATTAGAAAAGTCCAAGACTGCCATCAGATATGATTCTTCTAGTCCTCGAACCGTCTGAGCAAGCGCTTGAGTCTTACAGTAACGCATGTACCAGTTGTAAAGGGCACGTATGCAATGTAAATGAGACATCTCCCTACTCCGAAGAGATGATAGAAACCATTGGAACGGTATCCAAGATATTAATGTATCTTCTCGTGAATCATGTAAGGGCTGGCTGTGTTAGCACGTCTATGGAGACTATCAAGCGACGCGGTGCAGCTCACCATCGATATATCCGCGACTGTTAGGAGATCTGGACGATCTAGTACTTGCGAGCATTCTTGAGTTAGAGCAAAGCAACTCCAGAATGCCAGCCTTATTGCCACTTTTGCGTTGTCTCGTACTACGTGCTTGCTATGATAACCCTGTGCGATGCAGGTGCGCAAGGCGAGCCCAACATAGTGCCATGTAGAACCCAAAGATGGTTTGTAGAGACTGTAAATGGCAAGCAGAAGTGAGACATGAATCTCCTCTAGTGGCTTCGAGGCTTCAAGAATACGAGGCACCTCGCCTAATGCCGAGATGACGAGTAACGATTCGAAGTGCTCGGCGAAAGGAATATCATGACCGTCCGAAACCATAGCTATGACAGATGCCATTAGAAGAGAAAATTTTGCGCATGGCCTAGGCCGTAGGGTGTCGGACGCCGAGGCCGGTTGCTCAAACGCCACCATAGTCGTCTTAATATCTTTCATGTCTAAGAACGGATATTTCGTGTGGATTTGGTTTTCGTATCGCTGAACAAGAGTATCTGCATGTTCGCTCAAGAAAGACGATAATGTATCAGGCACATCTGTTTGAGAAGGCCTGAGAAACACGTCTCCGGCACCAGCGCGTGTGCTGGACGTCTCATAAGGATTAGATCCATTGGTACCGAGTATCTGAGAAAGAATCAACTTTGAGTTAAAGTGATCGCCTTCTCCACGACCGTTCATTTTACTGAGTGATACCAGTGATTCCGCCGTCGTCGTGAGATCGTTTTCGGCCCTGTCGCTGTTGGTAGGCGAGGCGTTTCGGCTCCATCTTGGGATAGCAGTCTCTTCCGGTATTAGGTCCGACGTCCTATGTGATGTTGTTTGTGCATTGCTTCCTGTGAAGCTCGGGGTCTCATTCATGGGTTGAGTAGTCGGACGAGCAGGATCAGACGGAGCATTTAGGTCTCGCAGGGCTTGATTCAACTCATCAAGCTCATTCTGTAAGTCTTGGACTGATTGCTGTAAATCCGTGACATATCTTTTTAAAAGACCCGTAAGCTAACATTCTCTCTACCTCGTACTCAGACCATGCCGGGCAAGCCACTAGAAGACTTACTTTCGGTCATATACGCGGTCGTTGAGTAAGCTCGATAAGACGCATTCAGATTTCGCTTTTACGCATGCGCCGCATCGTGGAGTGTTTGTATCACACTTAATTTTCTTCTCGCGACATCTGATGCATGCACCTGCAAAGGTCCCCAACTCAGTATCCGAAGATCGCATGCGTTTCGCCGGACGAAGATCTTCATTAGCTTGGCCGTTATGTGACATTGCCTTGGCTGCATGGATATAACTTAGGTAGAATCAGGACGTTAAAAGATACTTTGAGGGTGGAGCGACCGGCCTCGGCTAAGTAGCATTCTGGATGACGACACGGCGAGAGCCGATGGCATAGTCACATGCCGTACACAACATTGGCTTCATATAATTTGTATAAAGAATTATACTTTCTCTGTTTGTATACTTGATTGATACAAGTCAAGTTTATTTGAGTGTCTTTTTCATCTAATCCCTCTAATGTGCTGCTAGAAGATAGCCATTACGTTGGGAGGACTAGCAACACCACCCGGAAGATTGAGTGGCTGACTGGTAAGGAAGAATGTATATCGGTCTTGCTCCTTGCATCGCAGTGCAAGCTTTTCTAGATCAAACGTCTCGCCAATGGGCATCGCCCAACCCGATAGGAAGATCTCGTGCAATATAGTCCCATCACCAAAGGGCATTGACTCGTAAGCTACCGTATCTCCACCAACAGCGGCAAATCCATTCTCCCAGTGCCATCGCGCTGCCTCTACTGTAGCTTTGACGCCGACATAGGTTCGCTCGGCGCCCTCCCGGGCACTAAGAGCGAGCTTCTCGGTTTCATTTAGTGCGGCATACTGCAAGGCCCATCCACTACGGACTAGCAAAACGTCTCCAGGGCTGAACTTGATACTATGAGAATCGGCAATTTCTTGCAGGATTTCATGAGGGATTGTATGACTTGTGAAGGCATTATAGCTAATGTTTCGAGCTTCAGCATACTCAACGTAGTCAAGGAGGATTCCTCGTGTTGCAATCGGATGATTGGCGATATCTAGATGCGAGTCAGTGGGACCGAGGAGGACCGTGAATATGAGCATTACTTTGAATTCCAATTCTGTCAGTCTTGTTTGGGCCGGAGATATCTTCTTGAGTGGCATGATTGTAGAAGCGAAGTCCATCCTGATATGGATAATGCCTAGCGGAATCCCAGTGTGATGAGGCTTGGGTATTCATAGAGAACTATGCATGTCAGCCTTGTCCAGATTATTGACGCCTGGAATTCGTACCTCGTCGTCATTTGAGCTCGTCTTCTTGATGATGGTATGATTTAGCGCCTTGCGGACTGGGTTCATTGGTTTCAGCGGCACGTCAAGCGGCATACTGTACTCGTGTAAGAATACCCCGCGAATCGTGGTTTAAATCTAGTTTCTTACTTTAGCGAAATCGCCTCTCCAGTCTTGATCTCTGCTGAAGCTTTCTTAGTGACTTCTGGAGTGATCAAATTGATCCTTCCAAGCTCATCGTCGTTGCCCCAAAGACCCCAAGCTGAGTACGGTGGATCGCCATCGTTGAGTGGAAGCTGATCAAAGGTGACCTCAGAGTATGGCAAGCTCATTGCGGAGCGAGATGGGATGACAGCAGCTACGCCACCAGATAGCCGCTGTGCGAGAACCAAAAGCAGGGTGGTCTTCATCTTGTTATTGTCGTCTCGAACTAGGCTATCCTTTGTACCTACTAAATACTTCTTATATAAACTCAGATCATTTCATTTCCCCGCAATTGTAGCCAAACAATCGACAAAGCATTTGCGAATATGCTGGGGTACTGCGATTCGGATGAGCGCAAGTAATGAACCCTGTTCGGCCGTCCGAGATATGCGGATCACGGCGCGCTTCAAGAAAGCGTGCGGGAGTTGGCCGAAGAGGAGCGGGACACCACCGTCACTAAGAAGGCAAGGTTACGGGGCAGCCCCGCGTTTTCCCAACTAGCGAAGATGGTCCCCAATTCCCCCAGACAGCCCCCAGCTGTTCTCCACGAGATCTGGGTAGCATTCTCCGACTTAATTTCAGATGCTACCGTTCATCCGAGACCATGCATACCAAGCGGTCTTTTCAGAGAGGCCGGGCCACCATTCTATAAAGTTTCAAAGACCCAGTCCTCTTCCGCCACCATACCATCTCATCAACGTATCGAAATCTAGGTACTATGGCCACATTTTCTACTGTGCGGGCTATCGACGAGAAGCCTGAGTTCACACCAGTAGAATACATCGAGGAAGGAAAAGACCGCAATGTCGTTCCTTACGTGGACCCGGCCGTTCATAAGTCGCTTCTCCGTAAGCTGGACTACAGAATGATGCCAGTCTTCTTCATGATGTATTTTCTGAATCATTGTGAGAATAATGTCGCCCCTGGAATGCCCTCTTGAAGCTGACTATCACGTAGGGGATCGAAACGGGCTTCCTCAAGCACGCCTGAACAATATCGAGAAACATTTAGGTCTCAAAGGTGTTCAGTACAACGTCTGTATCTCGATCTTATACGTTGGGTATCTCCTCGCGGGTGTCCCATCCAACATGCTTATCACGCGGATCCGCCCTTCAGTATATCTTGGTATATGCATGTGCGGCTGGGCGACAGTGTCTGCATGTACTGCACTAGCAAGTAACTACACTCATCTTCTCGTGCTACGACTCCTGCTGGGCTTTCTGGAGGCCCCATTCTACCCTGGAGCGCTGTATCTTCTTAGCAGATTTTACACCAGAGCGGAGATCTCCACCCGACTCGCTATCCTATATTGTGGACAACTCTTCTCAAGCGCATTCTCTGGGCTACTCACAGCGGCCATTTTTGCAACGATAGATGGCCGATATGGCCTTCATGGTTGGCAGTGGTACGATGACAATACCCCGATTGGAGTCTCCGCTGATCTCAGGTATAGGCTTTTCATCATCGAAGGATGCTCTACTTTTGGCTTCGCAGTACTTGCAATCTTCCTGCTCCCCGATACGCCTGGCCACACCAAATTCATGAGCGAAGCCGAAAATGCATACGCCCTTCAACGGCTAGCAGACGAAAGCGTCAATAGACTCGCTTCTGAGACACCATTTCAAGGCTTCATGAGTGCCATCAAAGACTACAAGGTCTGGCTTCTCATGTTGATGCAGAACTTGCACTTTTCGGGCATGAGCTTCAATCAATTCTTTCCAACCATTGTCAAAACATTGTAAGGCATCCTCGGAATTGCGTTGATCCACTTGGAATTAACGTGATAGGGGATACAACTCCACCATTACGCTTGCATTGACCTCACCCCCCTTCGTCTTCTCCGCGCTGTTTGGCCTCGCCCTTGCCAAGTCATCAAGCCATTTCAACGAACGAACATGGCACATCGTTGGTGGTAACGCGCTCGCCCTCGTCGGCTTCATTCTAGCCTGTACTACGACGGCACTCGCGCCTCGTTACCTATCCTGCTTCCTTTTCGCCGCAGGCTCCTATTCCACCGGCAGTATCATTCTCGGCTGGGTGTCCACGAACATCGCCGACTCGAATGAGAAAAAGAGCGTGGCGCTTGCTCTAGTCAACTTCTCGGCTGTGGGAGCGAATATCTACACCGCGTATTTGTGGCCAAGCTCCGATGGTCCGAGGTACATAATGGGTTTGAGTGCAAGCGCTGCGTTCTGCGTAGCTTGTGCCATCGTCGCTGTTTTGAATAATCTACTAATGCGAAGGGAGAATCAGAAGAGGATAAGCCAGAGTAACAATGAGGCCACAGGGCTATATGTGCTATAAGATACTCCATACAAGACTTTGAGAGGTTGTGCTCTCTTCTTGTGCTTTAATCGACTTCCTTCACTTTTCCTTAGCAATGCTATATACGGTATATAATCACCACAGGCAACTAGATGAGGAGTCCAGCTAATACAGAAACACGTATTGCACCTAATATGCTCAATTCCACCTGGCAGATCATTCGTAAACCGCCATGCCATTCGGTTTCCCGATATGCTATTTATACATGCCAGAGCCCAAAGCTCACAATTACTCAAGTGGGCAAAAATGCCAACACCGCAACGAATTAATGCCGAAATATACAAAGGGTATCTCGCAATGTGCTTAACGCCGCATATCCAAATCATCCAAAGAAGCGCTTCTGGATCTTCCGAGGTTTCCCAATTAGTGCAAGAGGCTGCGGCTTCGAAGTGGCCATTCTTTTCTTGATTGGGACCATATGCACACTCACACCTGAAGGGAAAACTTGAGGTTTCTGAGCCTCATCAGCTTTAGGCACTATGGCTTCAGCTACCCTCTTAGGAGCGACCTTGCTCGGGGCTCGACCTTGCCGCCCATAAGCCAAGAAGATTGCCTTTTGCAACGGATGTAGGTCCTCGGTCAATGTCCCTTCTTCTTCTTCTTCGCCTCCAAGATCTCTGATAGCGTATTAGTACAACTGTACAGAGAGGGATCCGAAGGCTTAGAATTCAACTAGCCGGAAGCCAGATACTTGATCATCTTATTGCGCACTTCCTGGCACTGCTCCATGGCCTTGATATGCAGCTCCTGCCCTACTCTCCACGTCTCCAAAACCCCTTCGTCTTCTTTCGCCTTGTTGAGGTAGCTATTGAAGCCGATTTTCTTCGTCGTCTCTCCACGATTGTGAATGAACCGCTCGTCGAGATCCTCGAGTTCAGCATCGCGACTAATGAAGTGCTTCATCATTTCGTTGTTCCATGCCTTATATTGCCGAACGTATGCCTCCATGTAGGTGAAGTACGCCTCGGCGGAGAGCTGGTCGGGTTTAGCGGGGACTTTTGGTGCAGCAGGTACCGTCGGGTACTTCAGCTTCTGGGCTGTGTTTGGCTTTGTTGGATGAGCGCTAGACGCTTGCGAGTTGAACGGTAATTGATCCTTCATGTCTTCAAGACCGCCTAAACCACCATTGGTCGTGGGCAAAAAGGGCTCCACATTAGCCAGGCCAGACAGTCCGTTGAGGCCTGCAGTGGGTGGTTTAGTTGCAGCAGCGGATGGGTTAGCGGCAGCATTTCCATTCGGAATTGTATCTGTTCCGGGGGCTTTTGGTCTGGATGACCTTTTTGGTGGCGCACGTTTCGATCCCGGGCGAGCTTTCGCTCTCTCAAGTGGAGGCGTATCGGAATCAATATCCATAGCATCTCCATCACCATTCGTAGCATCCTCAGCAAAAGCTTGATATCTAGGCTTGGACTTGTCGGCCTGGCTATCATTTGCGGTGCTTGCTTCTGGCACAGCGGAAGGCTTTCGAGCCACATTAGGTCGCTTGGTAGCAGTAGAGCCACGTCGAGGGGAAGTGTCCTTTGGTTGCATTGGGTATGCCCAGCTGGGTTCTTTGAATGTCTCGCCCCAAAATTCTGGAGCGAACTTAGCTGTGTGTGGTGCAGAATTGGTTCCGCTCGAAAAGGCGGTCTGTCCGTTTGGTGGCGGAGGAGGTGGCATCTGAGAAGCCCGGGTAGGCGAAAATGGGGATGCTCGTGGTGGAGGCGGTGGCACCGACTGACCGGACAAGATGTTCCTCTCTGCTGTAGTCCGTTGAGACGATCTACCTCGACTAGGTGAAGTACGTCCCTTGGTGGTCGCTCCTTTCTGCATATTTGGCGCAAAGTAGTCTGGCTTGCCTTCAAATTTGCCATGCCAGTCTGAAGGAGAAAACTTCATGTTGATACTCTCCTCGCTCCTGCTCTTAAAAGGATTAGGGGGAGAGTTGCTCGATGAACTGGGGTTCTGCGGTGTGCCGAACAATCCCTGAGCCCTACGTGAAGCTTCTGGAGATTCCTTCGGAGGTGGTGGACGCTGTGTCTTCGTTTCTTTCGGAAAAACGTCTTCCTCATCGCTCGAGACATACATGTGAGGGAAGGGCTGCGTCTTTGTATGGCCGCCATAGGAATTCCGATGCGGTCGGTGTCCCGAGTCCGAGTAGAAGCCAGCGTCACCCGAGGGGCTAGGTCGGTGCGAGTGTGTGGGCGAATTGCGAACACTAGCAGACTTACCCAACCCTTCCCCAAACATAGATGTACGCTCGCCAGCGGCGGCAGAGTAGTACGGGGTCCTAACCCGAGTGCCCTCCGCAAAAGGAATGTCTTCGGCTGCATTATGACCTCTAAAACCTTTCATTGCTTCCTCGTGAGCAGGTGGGGAGGGGTCAGGCCGGTCATAGCTCGCGCGGTAAGAGCCCCGAGCCTGACCCTCATCACCTCCGGGAGTTCCTGGGTCGAACCCTTTTCGAGAGGAGGGCACCCTTGTGCTCTTACTTCGGCCAAATGGGGTACCATTAGGATTATTCAGATTATATGCGCGGCCTTCTTCAGCTCGAGGCTGCTTCATCTTCTGCCAAGCTGTGAACACATTCGCCCGGGCCTCCGCATCTTTTGGTCTCGGATCTGGTCTTTGAGCTGTGGGGGGCGGAGCGCGGAAGTTCTTACTCGTGAATCTCTCAGCTCCACTCGGAAAGTTTGAATAGTGTTGCTGCGGCGGAGGGGGTCTTTGCGGGGAAGGTTTCGGAGGAGGACCACGGTAATAGGTGCCAGGGCCACCGCCAGGGCTATGTGTGTACGAGTTTCTCGGAGGCGGCGGTGGACGGGTTCGAGGTGTGTTTGGATTGTTATACGGCGCACTGAGGTTCCTGTACTTCTTCCTCTCATTGTCATATTTGTTCCGCTGGATTGGGTCGCTCAACACTTCGTGGGCGGCCTGTATCTGCTGGAACTTTGCCACGAATTCGTCCTCGCGGCCAGGGTTGCGGTCGGGATGGCATTTGAGCGCAAGCTGCCGAAAAGCCTTGCGAATCGCGTTCTCGTCGGCGTTGGCAGGAACACCTAGATCGGCGTAATAGTTGCGAGTCGCGTCGAGTTTGACCATGTTGGCGACACAGACAACGACAGCGAGGGGTTGCGGAGATGTGGTCGGAGGGCAGCGAGGTATCTGTTTGGTGACCGTGCAGGCAGACGCGGTGTTCCTAAACAATCATGAGTCGCCCGCTTTCACTGTTTTGGCGTTGTGAGGCGGAGCGGCTCAGATGATTAACGGCCAGGCGCGTGCTTTTCGGCTGGGGAGCATTGTGCGAATGTGATGCGGGGAGAGAGGAGCCAAAGACCTGGTGGACGTCAGGAAAAGAGCTGCATGGCGCAAGAAAAAGCAAGTGTTGTCCTGACTTGGAGCTTGGAGGCGGTAAGCAGCTGCAGCTCGCTCGTTGCCCGGCGTCGTGGAGTGTTGTGTTTTAGTGGGGGAGCCTTGCCCAATGCAGCCTTCAGGCAGACCCCGTTCGGAATCGGGCGCAGAAGCGGAAACTAGAAGTACGACGGCGTCTTGGTCCCTGAGAGATGCCTTATCCGCAGGGCTTTGCAGAGTATTCAGAGTGTCATCCGCCTTGGGCTTGTCGCTGAGCTCGAAGGCGCTTGCAAAGTAAACTGACGTCGTCGCTTAAGCCACGTCGGGCAATCGTTGCCAGCATTACCGGTGAGGCCGCCATACAGCAACCAATATGAGCGAGGATATGCCCACGTGACAGGGTCTGGAGCTGGCCATTGTGGTGCTGTTGGAGTAGAGGCACTGCAAGCCTGAGAGCGTCACCGTGCAATATGAAATGCGTGCATCAACATCATGGATATCATGGACTCCATACGAATTCGCATTGGAGAATCCTAACGACCGTCATTCGACTAGCCTGAGTAACTAATTGCCCACAGCACGTTTTTCCACCCACGCCATTCCACCCGCTCAAGAAAGCTGAACACGCGGTCCAAATAACCCACCATAGCCCTAGCGCATCTATCGGTAGCGCCAAAGGGAGAGGGTATTGTGCCTCTTCCAGGTCTTTCTCCTTCCTGCAGTGGTCTTGTGGTATCCGTGTCCCTTGCCCAGACCACGGCTCTTCTTGCCAGTGGCAGTGAGACCACGGCTCTCGCGATGCTTGTGGACAGGCTTCACGATCCAGTTGATGCGAGGATCACGGCGGATTGCCTTGTGCTGGGGATCGACAAGGATGACCTCGTAGTACTTGTAGGTCGAGTCCTGGTTGATCCAGTACGAGTTAAGGACGCGGAGGTTGGCGCAGCGGCGACCGACACGCTCCTCAGCAGTCGACTTCAGCGAGCGCTGGTACTTGAGCTGGTTGATACCCTGGTTGGTGGGCTTGCCTGTTCGACTGTCAGTATCCATCTTCGTCTGCGATGTGCGCGTTGCGCGTACCATAAGTGGCACCCCTAGATAACACTGTTAGCATTCTTGTCCTATTGCTCAACAACTAGATGTTGTACGTACTTGGGTGCGGGCCTCTTGCGACCACCGCGGCGGACACGGATACGGTAGATAACGTAGCCCTGCTTGGCCTTGTATCCGAGACGACGAGCCTTGTCGGGGCGCGACGGGCGGCTGGCACGGTGGATAACGTGGAGTTGTCGAAGCTGTTGATGCACTCTCAGCTATGTTCAACGAGCAACATCAATTGGGAGCAAAATCCCAATAAGAATGGTTCATACCTCCCAGCACTGCCAAAGGTTAGCGACAATCTTCACAATTTCAATCAAGAGAACGTACGCGGACACGCATCAAGAAGCGCATCATATCCGACTGCTTCTTCTTCTGAAGCTCCTCGACATACTTGAGGGCACCCATTTTGGCTGTTTGTGGGGGGGTTAGTTGTCGGCGATTTCGTTGGGGTGAGAAGTTGAAGTTCGCGATGCCAAAATTCAAGTGTGGGCTACGTTGGCTGACTAACCCAAACTCTTGGCGCTTGCAGGGATCCGCAGCAAGCGAGAGAGGCAGCAGCATCGCGGTGAGAGAAGTATTCCTCTATTCACCACGTTCTCACTTATCCTAATGGACATCGAGTCTTAAGGCTTGCGGTCTCGAATTTCAAAAAGACTAAATCCCGACCACATGATATAATCCGCCGTGGCTATGTACTTCCCCTTCCAACCACTTTCTGGTTGGACGAGGCCTCGTCCGGCCTACTGCGGATATCTTGTGCATCATAAGATAATGGAATATATAGTTGCACACAGCAGTAATTTAGAGATATCGAAAGAAGAGCATTTGTATTGTGTGTGCATCCGAATTTCCTCCTCTAATTAAAACATCGGCATCCTGCCAGTCCCATTACTGAAAATGACACCCGTCTTGCACCCACAGCAATTTTCAGTCCTAGCCACTTCATCTCGAGGCACTCCATGCTCAGTACTTCTCATCATCCGGCAATCCCTTCACCATCCTTTTAATTCCCCTCTCCGCATACCGTAGACTGTTGAAGAGCTCATAGCCCACCTCCTTCTCCCGTATCTCATCACCCTCAGTCATTGCCATACCCGCATCAAACCCAACCACCTTCCCCACATCCCTCATCGCCACCTCATGGCCTAGCCTCAGCAATCTCTCCGTTTCTTTCACCTCATACGCCCAATTCTCCGTGACATCGCTCTTGTTCTCGGCTGCCATGTCCGTAATCATATCCTCGAATGCGCTGTACTCTTTCAGAAGACTTCGACACGCAGCATTCACTCTGCTAGTGGATTTGTAGACATAGTTCTCGGCGATGTTCGTATTGGGAAACGTAGGCAGGTCACTCCGTGCAGGTGGTTCCGGAAGTGCAAGGGCTTGCGAGATGGCAGAGGCAAGATCATTGCGACGGCGGGCGTCTTCCTCTTCGCTGTAGTATAGTTTACTCTTAGCATAATCCCATGATCTGACATTTCTAAAATGAGAACTCACGCTTGCTGCGATCGTCGCCGAAGTAGCGCTAGCATCTCGTTTTGATCCTCCACTACCTTTGCGCGAAATCGTTTCATGTCTTTCTCCGCACCATGCGGTTTTTTTAGGTGAGGGCGAAGGGCTAGCATTCCGCTGTGATATGATTAGTGAAGTCTTTCTGAGAGTAGTTCCCATCTTACCGGCTGTCCATGTTTCGTGTTTGTGATATAGGTGGAGTGGTCGAGGTCTGGTGAGGTTACGTTTTTAAGGCAGGAAGGTGCGACCGCCAACATCCTGTCACTCCACCAAGACTGGCATCCTGATCCACCATCCTGTTGATCTTTGAGGTTCAATCGACATATGAGGTCCCACCGCCAATATCCTTAGTCTTTCCTACAAATAGATATCTCGATACACCATCCTGTTGGGCTTTAAGGGTAAATCGGTATGTGAGGTTCTATCGCCAGTATTTTCAAGATCGTTCAAAACGGATGTCTCCAAACATCGTCTTGTCGCCCCTTGAGATTATATCGCTGTGTGAGAATTCTCACCAGCATCCTCAGTTCTCCCTGGAAATAGATCTCTCGAAACCTCATCCTGTCAACCCTTGAGGTTGAATCGACATGCGAGGTTATCCGCCAACATCTTCAACCTGACTCAAAATCAATATCTCAAAACCTCATCCTGTCAACCCTTGAGGTTGGATCGACATGTCACGCTCTACGCCAACATCTTCAACCTGACTCAAAATCAATACCTCGAAACCTCATCCTATCAACCCTTAAGGTTGAATCGACACGCGAGGTTGTCCGCCAACATCTTCATCCTGCCTCAAAGTCAACCCCTCGAAACCTCATCCTGTTATCCCTTGATATTGAATCAACTTGTGAGGTTATCCGCCAACATCTACAACCTGCCTCAAAATCAATATCTCGAAACCCCATCCTGTTAGCCCTTGAGGTTGAATCGACATGTTATGCTCTACGCCAACATCTTCAACCTAACTCAAATTCAATATCTCGAAACCCTATCCTGCTAGCCTTTGAGGTTGAATCGACATGCCATGCATGCCAACATCTTCAACCTGACTCAAAATCAATATCTCAAAACCTCATCCTGTCAACCCTTAAGGTTGAATCGACATGCGAGGTTATCCGCCAACATCTTCATCCTGCTTCAAAGTCAACATCTCGAAACCTTATCCTGTTATCCCTTGATATTGAATCTGCTTGCGAGGTTATCCGCCAACATCTACAACCTGCCTCAAAATCAATATCTCGAAACCTCATCCTGTCGCCCTTCGGTATCGAATCAGCATGTCATGCGCCACGCCAACATCCTCACCGCTGCCTCAGAATTGCCATCCTGAAACCTCATCCTGTCATCCCTTGATATCGAATCAACATGCCATGCCTTAAAATCGACATCTCAAAACCTCATCCTGTCGCCCTTCGGTATCGAATCAGCATGTTATGCGCCACACCAACATCTACAACCTGCCTCAAAATCAACATCTCGAAACCTCATCCTGTCGCCCTTCGGTATCGAATCAGCATGTTATGCGCCACGCCAATATCTACAACCTGCCTCAAAATCAATATCTCGAAACCTCATCCTGTAGGCCTTTGACGCAGAATCGTCAAACGACGTGCTACAAGTATATAGAGAAGTCTTGCGCCAGAATCTCCAATTCTTCACACCATCTCTAATCTCTTCAAACCTCATCCTGACTACCTTCGACTGTAATACACACGTCAGACCTCATATCCCTAGACACCATCGTGAAGACCCTCAAGCATCAAATGCACATCACAGTCCAAAAATACAAAAGATGAAAAGTTGTTTTTCTAAAAATCATGCAATTTTCTGTATCCATATACCAGAGTCAGCTACCAAGTAAAAAAAGGGGGGTCCAACTAGGAGGAAGAAGTCACTATAAAGAAATGCCAGCCTCATAAAGCCTCCTATACCCAGGAGGCAGCCATCAGTGTGTAGCAGCAGTTTTTTCTTTTTAAAAAAAAGAACCAATCATGATTGAATCTAAGTACAAATTGGGGATGACAATTTAAAGAGAAAAAAAAAAGAGAAACCAAGCCTACTTCCCACCGAAATTCATGTTATGCATAGCCGTAATCAGAGCTGGGTCGTACCCAGCTGATGACTGTCCAGCTCCAGAGGTTACGGCATAGCCGTTGCCGTAACCAGCTGAAGTGGCAGCTGGGTATCCCCCGCGATAGGATGCCCCGCTTGAGGCATTGTTGAAGGCAGGAGAGGCGCCATAGGTAGCAGGGGGATACCAGGCACCATAGTTCATTGGGCTTGCACTGCCCGTAGCGTTGGGATAGGTGTAGCGCCCAAACATATCGGCGCTCATGTGTTGACCAGCCCATTGCTGCATCTGGTATCCACCATGGGAGGCATACGACGGGACTTGGTGAGAGAAGGCATAGTAGTTCTCATCGTAACCACTTTGGTTAGCGTGAGCGCGATTGTCGCGACCTATTACAATGTCAATAACCGTTTTCTAGGAGGCTGGAAGAGGACTTACCATATTGTTCATTAGCACGATAAGAGTTATTGTTGGAGGCATTGGTATTGTTGCTACCAAAGCCGGGACCAACAGGAAGAGACGCATTGGGAGCATTAGAGTGGATAATGGCACCTGGTCCAATTGCAGAAGGTGGCGGAATCTGCATCAGACCAGCAGGGTTAACGACGGAGGCTGGGTTGACAGCAGACATCCAGATGCGGACCTTGTACATCTTGAATAGATCGACCACGAGGGGGTTGAAGTTGACGTAAGACTCGGCGTAGTAGAAGTATGTGAGCTTGTGGTAGTCACTACTGGCGTTAGAAAAGAGTCATGAGGAAGGATGATGGGTACTTACGCTTGATACTCCGCGTCAAGGATCTCCATTGGAAGCTTGTGCTCGGCTGCCTTACCAGCACCAGTACGCTTAGCTTTTGCCTCTTGGCCTTCCTTGTCACGTAAGCCCATGATCTCGTGCTGCTGTGCGAGACGCTTGATCATCTTGGGCTTCGCCTCCTGGTCCTGCTGCGGACCCATGCCGGTGATCTGAGAGCGATTCCCATTGTTAGGGAAACCGTTAGCGCGAGCTAATGCACCTAGCATGCCTGAGTCGTTGGAGGTGCCAGCAAGAGAGTACTGGGAGAACATGACAAGCCAACGAAAGTGCTCTTCATTAGCCTCGGCCTTGAACCGCTTTGCATCATCCATGCTCACATCGGCGTGCGTGACCTGACCAAGATCTGCGCCACGATCGCCTTCCACGATGACAAGATCTCCACGGCGGACTTCCAAGCCGGTGTTATCATATACGTAGTAGATTTCTGCACGAGAGCATTTGAATGCAACGACATAGAGCCTACGGCCCGGGCGACCAAAGGCAGTCGGAACAGCGTATGGATTACTAGTCGTAGTCGTAGGTGGGGGAGGGATCGGGTCAGGGTGGGCAGCAGAGATGGCCGAGGCATTGATAGCGCGGGATGCCGGACCATATCCGGTAAAGTAGGCTGCAGTATCAAAATGCTCTGCGGGGGGCGGAGACTGAGACTGTTGTAAAGGAGACACAACATCTTCATCCTCTTCTTGAGTGTTGCCGAGAGTGGACGACTGGAAGCTTTGAGTGTGGCTGCCGTAGTGAGCAAAGGAATGGCGGCGCCCGAGGTTGTCTACACCGAGAGGTTGAATAGTGCTAGGACCCCAATCAGACTGTTTTGCAGCCTCGATCAAGTCGTTGACGTCGGAGCCACTTCCCATGCCAGCAACATGCTCGCTGAAACGTCGGGTGAGCATAGCCTTCGGGCTGTCAATGTGTCGATTGTTATCGTCATGCTCCTCGACCGCGTAGTCATTCTGGGTCACTGTTCGGAGGTGCTGGGGCGTCTTGCGATTAGATTGGGAGACAGGGGAACCGGCAGATGGGGCACGGTGGCGGAAGCGTGTGTTCTCCACGGCGGCGGATCTAAGTACGGCTTGCCTATGTTCACGTTGTTCTCGCTCCCAGAAGCCGGGAGGAAGTCGCACACCTTGCTCCGATCCGTTCGAAGACTCATTCTCGTCAATATCGTCTTCGCGTACTTTACCGAGCCCAATGGCTGGATCGCCGAGTAGGCTGGGTTTAGACGGACGATGACGCAGGGATGTTCGCATACGAGTAGCCAACTGAGCAGCAGGGTTCTCGTCGCCTTGTCCTACACTATAGGACTGGGACCGAACGCTCTTGCGGACAGGGTGCTGTTGATTCAAGAGGAAGCTGATACCCTCGTCTGCTTCGGCGGTAGTGGGCGAGGGAAATGCCTTATCTCCAGGGTGATGAGCAGAAGTAGGGGAAGGCAGAACCTCCTTGAGACGGGTGCCCGCCGAATTTGCGGTGAAGGACGAAGTGTTCCACGGGAATGAAGCAGTGTTTGAGCGACCCTGTGGTTGCTCCAATGAGGGGGTCGTAGGCTGCGAGCCCGCAAACGACACGGACGGCAGTGAGAATTTGCGGTTTGGCTGGATATCCTGCAGCCAACCGGAAGAAGGGCGCCGGCCGCCGTGGTAGACAGCGTTTGTGACGGTTCGCGCTGGTGGCACGTGATCGCGGTCATCGTCGCTCGATGCCAAGGCATCGCTGTCTGGCGTTGGACGGCGCATTTGCAGTTTCGACTTATCGAAAGCCGGACCTCCAACAGTAAGACTGCCTTTATATGGGTTTCCGCTCATCTTGATATAGTAGTCTTAGACAGTGTTAGAGTAGTATTTAGACAATAAGAAGGGGTTAGTTGACATATACCTTATTGTTCTAAAGGTGATAGTAGATAGGAGTCGTTCTATTACCACAGCTTCTAGACGGTGAGATATAATGCCTTCACCGCAACTAAGTTGGTAGCTATGACAGTAGATGTTGAAGAATGGTAAAGGTAGAATGCCTCTATGGTAAAAGGTAGCAGTCGCTTACTTAACACAAAGCCTGCAGCTGTTAGTATGGACATGAATAAGGCGGTAGATTAGCGGTGCCAAGGTTAGGGGTGAAGTAGGATTTTAGGAGTGAATGTCATTGCGTCGATAATTTATTGTTCTAGCATATGACGAAGCGTGCGATGGGGAACGCGCCTAGAAGGGGTTAGATAGGGTAGGTGACGAACATACCCAGTTCTTAAGAGTCCAGGCTGCTGAGCAGGGTTTGGTCTAGAGATACGACTGATGCACTAGCAGATTTGCCGAGACAAGGCAGTGTGGTGAATTTTGGTTTGCTTGGTAGTTCCTTCAGAATTGACTGTTAGCACAATGTCTCGATTGAATGCAGCGCGCAAATGTGGAAGAAGTGGCCTCGTGTCGAGTTAATCCGCCTCACCCTGAAGCCTACAGTTCAAGCACACCTGCTAGTTCTCCTAATGTCTTTGGCAAGGTGGTCATGATATCTGTGTGTTTCGGGAAGAGAAGGGATGCGACAAGATGCGAGCGAGGCCACAAAGGTTGTTGTGGGCGTGTTAGAAAAATGCGTGGTGTTGAACTCACCTGCAGTTGCCTCAACTGGGCCGGTTGTCTACGCTTGGAAGCTGCTCGAGAAGGTGGCCAGGCTGGTAGTGTAGACAAGTGCCGTCACCGGCGGGTTTCTGTGGCAGGGGTTGACTGTATAGTCCTAGTAGAGCAGGCGTGAGAGCTGCTTGTAGCTCCTTGTGGTGTTGCTGGCTGCAGAGCAGGCGGGCGGATCTATGGTGATTTCGCAGACTACAAAGAGGCTGCAAGTGTCTGGTGACGCTTGTTTGAGGATAAGGAATGTGGAAGCAGATGGAAGGTTAAGGTGATGTTGCAGAAAGAGGGAGAAAAGATGGAGTTGTTCGAAAAGTGGGTGGAGGAGAGAGAGAGAGAGAGAGAGAGGAGGGAGGGGGGACGGCCTGTGGGCGGGGCTAAATAGCGGATCAGGCGGTCGAGGCAGCGACGTCGGAGGCGGTCACTCGTTTGCTTTGAGTCCAGGGGTTTCGATGAGAGCGTATTCGTGATATGCCGAAAGGCAGAAGCAGCGGTCGGCAGGAATAGTTTAGGAATTACTGATTGGGTATCGTCTTAGCAAGGCATTCAGTGGAGATGAGAATTGAAGTGAGAATAAGGAGATTGTTGGGAAGCTCGCATCATTGTTTTGGTGTCGGCAAACCAAAGGAAATGCTCGCTCATTCGTGAAGCGGTCTGTGATGCTCGCCACGCCCCCCCCCTTCTCCGCGACCACCTTTGCACCCACCCCATCCCTCCACGCACCGACAACACAACGGTTAGATACCGTAGGTTATCCTAGGGTTGGCATGAGACAAACAAACAGCTGCGCCCGGTGTGCAGTTCCGCAGCGTATTCATATTACGCCCTCCGTGGGCCAGCCATGCACCACCGCGTCAATCTTACCAGCGCCGACCCTCAACAACTGCAAACACAGCATACGCCAATGAGAGAATGAGCATACAATCCAAAAGGAATAATCGATTGAATGGAAATGAGAGAAGAAATCGGTTGACAAGACGAGATGCGGCTTACCTGGGTACAGGAAGAGTATACACGTTAACGGCGGCAAGGTCGTAATGCCGAACCCTCTATCTATTCGCAATTTACCCTGTGAAATCATCAGCGATGTCTATACTCAAGCAGGATCAATGCTAAGTTTTGTCTTCAGCTCCAAAGGATGTTAGGGCCGCCGCAGACCCAGATCTGATGAGTTGAGGGAACAGGATGACCGCACTCACCCAACAATCTATCTCGTTGGTACTCGTACTCTTGAAAACAATTTTGGATCCCGGAAATAACTGATGCGTATAGTGAGCATGGGACATAACGTGTGAGACCGGATCGACTCGTCGAACGATGCGCATACCTCAAACGCAAACCGAAAACACCCGAATTCTTAATTATCCAGTCTATCCCTAGTCTTTCAAATGCGCAGAATTGTGGAAGAACAGGCGATTTATACTAGGGCATCAGTCGTCGCATGAGATTATACAGGCCAGCGGTCTGCGAGGCAGCTTCAGACAAGAAAGAATGTGGGGAAACGCCACCGTTCTACTAGCTGAGCTCTGCCTCGTCGAGCGCAAACCAGTCGATCGGGCTGAAGAACGCGCGCCTACTGAAGCGGGCACATGGTCGCCCTGCACCCCGAGCGACAAAGGATGGCGATGTGAATGGCGATGAGAGATGGCCACAAAGACCGAAGGGAACAGCTGGACGATGCTTCCTTGGCGGTTGGTTCGACACTTCAAACACGGCGAGTACACCAGTAGCCGCAGAAGACGGACTGCGGCTCCTGACGTGTCTTAGAGAAGAGCGTGGGTTGGCGACAGGACCGGAGCGACCAGCTTGGGACGAAAGGGCGGCAAATGAAGAGCTCCCAGCTGCACAGGTTGAAGGCCTCGAGGGCAGCGCGCGCTCATCACAGAGGGTGTGGAGAGATCAGAACGCGCAGACATCAACGCCTTTGAGGCTTCCTGCAGGCTGGCACGGCCGGCCAAGGATCAGGGGCTTTGGGTGGCAGATGCGCAAAATGCGGAGACGGCCAGGCCAACTGCAGGCTGGCCCTGCACAATTAGGGACGAACTGCTGCAAATTGTCTGCTGCAGTTGGGGGGTAGCGAGACCACGGTCCAGGGGCGCTGTCAGCAAATCACCGGCCCCCTTCATGCGCATCGTAACATCCTTCAAGCCTCTCCCCTCTCTCCACCTCATCAAAGTGCCGTCGCGAGATGCTTCTTGAACACGCGAGCTGGGATGCGCTGCGCCATGAAGCCGAGGAGACACTCAGGAGACCCATTCTCTTTTCCGTCTAGACTCGGTTGGGCCCCGCGTTCCAGTTCTCCTCTTTGAAGGGTTTATGCACGCCATTCTGTTTCGCTTCAAGCGCCATCGATGAATCCCGACCGGCCAATGTCATGAAATGGGACAAGCCTTCGCGCGGCTGCCCGCACTTGCAGCGGACAATGGCCGTCACGCGCCGCCTGGCTTCGCACAAGAGGCTTTGGCATCTCCACGCTACGCCTAGCCCCGCCGGCGAAGATCCCGTAGTCACGTTCTGTGCAGCCACTCTGCACGTCTTGTCGACACGACGACTTCAAGCGTGCAACGCCGATCGATGGAGGAACCGTTCCTGGAGCTAGACACAAACCCCGCTGCACGAAGCCATGTTGGAACAGCGGGGTGCATCGACACTCCTCTTTGGCACCTAACATGGGAGTATGCCGTGTATTTGCTGCCTCGTTCGTCCTACCAACTAGGAAGAATGCTCGTCGACCCCGCATTACTCTGCAGAGCCCGAGTACTGATCTGACCATCCAAGCTTTTCGGGGAGCTCCAGCCAGGCGCCCGCTGGGATTGCAAAGGGACCCTGGGTGCACCCTTGCGATATAATTATGCGTTTCTTCCTAGTGTAAAAGGTGGACCTCTAAGTGTTCCTTCGCAACCGTGTTTACATCTCGGGAGAAACCTCAAGGGCTGAGCGACCTCGGCAAGATTCGAAACCATCAGCACCTGCTGCTCATGCATCTCCAGTGTCCCTTCTCTTCCCATTTGGTGCTTCGAATTCAAGAATAGGTTCATTCCGAGGACGATCATCGATCCGGCCCGATGAGCGGGATGTTCGGTTACAGATACGGAGGCCAACAATCTGTGCCGCCCCCCGGACTTGGCTACTCGTTGAGGCCCACCCTTGTCCTCCCTGATGGCATCACGGATAGCCTTGCAATGTAAATTGCTGTATCAAAGAGGGTTCGTTCGCTACCCACAGTCGATGGACCTGCTGGTGTTACGAACCTGCCGCTTCGTCCGAGGCCATTGGCCTCCCACCGATAGGGTGCTGATTCGGCAAAGAAGGGTGGTGCGGCCCATATGCAGCTTGTCTTTCCGTTGAAGCGTTTAGCTGAAGAGTTTGGTTATGCCTGGGGTACGCTATGTCGCTTGCGCTCACGGTTCAACGGTTCGTGGTGGCTAAAGTCGACGGTACCGCTGCCATGCTATGCGATGCGAGGTTGCTGTGTAAGTTGTCGTCACCTAAGACATGGGAAACTTAACTCCAGTGTTGAAAGAGCATGGTTGCGCCGAGTCGGCATCGAATGCAGAGGTGCAGCGTGGTGTGTGGTTGGGAAGGAGCCTGTTTGCGAGTGAGGCATCTGGTTGCTGCCCGCTGCTGCCCCCCATGAGGAGCGCACAAAGCCTGGGCCAGACCACGAAAACACCAGATGACCTCGAACTTCGAACATCGAAAGGAGCTGCACGGCCTTGCCAGGGGCATTTCTCTTGTCTTGCCTCGAAGGCATTGACTTGAGAAGATAAGAAAGCGGGTAAGAGGAGGCATTGCCCTCTTGCCTGAGCTCTATTCTCTGGCATAGCCATTCACCTCCGCCGACAGGTCTGCTGTGAGAAAGCCTGCGGTGTCTGTGCCAACAACGTAAAGGCCCCGACCCCTCATTCTTCCTCGGCCTTCCCCAAATTCTCCTACTTTCCTTGACCGCCTCAAACTTGTCTTTCCCTCACTTTACATTTGTCTAGAGCATGCCCCTGAGTCCTCTACAGGCAGTAGAGGCATCTACTAATACCTCTGCTATCTTTCCTAGCACCTGCATAACATTTTCATGGTCTCCCTTATCCCTAGGGACGCACAGGAGCGTCTCAAAGGGTTTTCATTCTACTTCCCCTGCACCGGCAGCGACGCAGCGCTCACTCTTCATCCTTACTAGCTCCACCAGACGCTCGCCGGCGCCGATGTCCTCGACCGCCTCTGCAACGATGACCCAGCTACCTCACGGACCGCAAAATAGAACCACAGGGCTTATGTCTACAACCCCGCAGCCCTCCGCCACGTTCTACAGCCCGCGATGACTGAGCGACTGACTTTGCCAACCTTCTCCACCGTACGAGCGCTCGCCAGATAGTGGCTACCTTTTGCAGCACCTCATGGCATTCATGACAGCTGGGTGTGCCATGACATGACAATCTTCGTTCCTCATATCAGACTATGCACCAGCAAGATGGTGAGGGCGGCAGGAGCAGCTTGAGATGCGTCTACTTCATGACGGTAGAGGACTACATTGTACCTTTTGCTCGCTGTCTTCGCACAAAGAAGGGACTAATTTCACTATGCCATACACTGAAGCAGACAGACAATGTATTCCACCCTTTGTGCCCGTCTTTGTCTTCGAGGACAACCACTAAACAGCGCATACTTTCCGATACAGACTGCATAGGAATCTTATCCACAATTCCAGAATGCTTCAATCCGCCCACAGTGGTGGCTGATGAGAACAATGTCTGATGTATCAAAGTGTACCGTCGAGTCTTTCGGACTCACTTTCGACGCTGGACGACTATGCGACACCCTGCTAAAGTCTCCAAGATGACATGGGAGGGTGTGCCCTGCTTAGCAGGAAGTCGAAGATTGATAATGCTGAGAAGCCTCCCGCCGGCGGTGGTGATGGAATCGAGGCAAGCCTGCCTTGAAAAGTGGCTAAGACACAGGACCCTGTCTTAGCAATACAGATACGGGCGGGACATGTAGGATTCCGAGCATTTGATGTGAACATGCTATGAACAGAGCAGCTTGATGGACCACGAAGAGTGCGACTTGAGCTATTCGACACGCTCTTGGGGAGGAGGACTAGCAATGTCACGCAGACATGGCGTGGGTTTCACAACTGAGACTAGATTCAATAGCATATGTCTCTTAGAGTCTTGCCGGATTCACGCTCCCTTTTCGAGTATGCACAGCCAACGCAGCCTCGACTTGATGCACA
Source organism: Periconia sp. TS-2 (assembly GCA_030378425.1). Taxonomy (NCBI): domain Eukaryota; kingdom Fungi; phylum Ascomycota; class Dothideomycetes; order Pleosporales; family Periconiaceae; genus Periconia; species Periconia sp. TS-2. The sequence goes on from JASNQO010000007.1 coordinate 370,515, forward strand.
CGCACACGAGGTCGAAGTCCTCGAGTCCCAAACGCATTCGGAACAAACAAGGGCACACAATAACGGATAATGCAAGCACATCACATCACATTATGCTATGCCGATCGCAAACACTGGTTTTGCACCGTGCATAGACGATCGCGAAGATCCGGGGTGCGTCCTTGCTCAGGCAGTCCGTCTTGTCGAGGTGCTGCGAGCAAAGAGCCACCAATCAGGTGATTTTTGCAGGTCACAGATTCTAGATTCATATGGGCAGTCATGTGTACGACGGTCCACGGAGCTGTGCAACCATTGCCCCTTGCTTGGAGAGGGGTAAGCGTTGGAGAAGGATGATGGGTGGATGGGGCCGGGCGGGTTGGGCGATGAAGACGCGACCCTTGCCGCCAGCCCTGCACACCCATCCGCGCCATCCTGTTGCCGAAACAACCAGATGCTCTGCCACAGTAACGCCACCCGCCCAATCAATGCCGTGCCTTGCCTCGCGCTTGCCCTCCCGCAACCCCTCCAGCAACACGCAAACTGCCCGTTCTTTCTCTACATCTTCTGCACACACACACACCAGAACTCCTCACGCATCTCAGCCTTCTCGTCGAGGCACAGCAACAGCGCTTGCAGAACAATTTTTAAAGCCAGACCTGTGCATCTGGCCTAGCGCAAGGGTAAGTCCACACCCGGACGGCGCCGGTGTTTACTTGCGGCGGCTGTCGGGGCCCCTCGAGGCGCGAGGCTGTGACGTATTGCCCACCAGTCGACGACGATGACGACGGCGAATCCGCAACGACCCGCTGACACACTTGGGCCAGGAACTTCCTACAAAGACCACTAGATCACTCAATCATCTCCAGATCTGCAGCCTGGTCAATCTCACAGAACGCTTTTTTGTTCTCCCTCCCGCCTGCTTTCGCCCGAGAATTTGTTGAGGCTCTGACACTTGGTTTTTAGCTACCTATTGCCTTTGTTTCGAGAGAACAACATCGTTTCGAATTTTGCACTTCCGCCTTTTCTGCTTTAACACATCGTCAACATGGTGTCCAGAGTTCTGAACATCGGCCTGAGGGGCTGGGAGGTATGGGCTTCGCCATGTGTATGCGATTGCGCACAATGCTAATGGATTGCAGTTCTTCTGCGCGCTCATCGTCATGGCTCTGGTCGGTAACATGATCGCAACCGCATCGGCCGGCAACTCCGCCATGGTCAACTACGACATGTTCGTTGCAGTGTTCGGCATGCTATCACTGCTGTATCTGCTACCTACGACTTTCCTGGATAGCTACAGCCACCCAGTCATCAACCTCGCGCTGGACGCGCTCAACGTCCTCTTCTGGTTCTGCGCCGCCGTTGCAACGGCTGCATACCTAGGTGTGCATAGCTGCAGCAATCGCGTAAGTTGTCAACACTCTCATACTAACCTCGCTTGAACGAGTACTGATATTGTTGAAGGGCTACACCCGCCACAACCAAATCACAAACGGCTCCCCCAACACCGCCAAGCGCTGCCACGAAGCCCAAGCCTCAACCGCCTTCCTTTGGTTCGGCTGGGCCGCCTTCACCGTCTCCCTCGTCTTCTCCATCATGAACCGCGGCACCGTCAATCTCCGCGGCGGCATCCGTCGCCCCGCCATGTCACAAGTGAGCCATGCTTAGGAGCCTTGGTGGCACTCCATCTCCTCGTGGGAACGCACCTTCAACTCGCGCACCGACATCGACGCTGAGTGTCAATCGCCGGTTGGGAGCGATGTGTAAGATGAATGTGACAGATCACGGACAGTGTCTTGTGAGTGTCTATGGGACATAGCGAGCTACCTAGTATGAGGTACCATGATGTATTTACTACTTTATTGATGGGATGGGATGGCAGTATATGACTTGGTTTGCCAGGCTGCTGGAATGGCTTGGAGTATTGGGCAAATACCAGGTACATTGGGTAGGAATCTCTGGCGTTTTGATATTTTTGCGTCCATAGCTACAGGAATGGCAGTAATACATCATGAAGTACTCGAGCCATTTCACCATTTCCACACATTTGATTGTGAATGTTTCATTTTAGCTTTAATCGTACCTGCGTCGCCTCGTTGAGACATTGCGTAGTATGTTGAGACCTATCGTCTTTCATCTCATCTCTGAAAGTGCTAGAAAACAACAAAGTTTCTTCCCCCCTCTCCTCCAACAGTATCGTCAATGTTTCTCCACACGAACACAGAATCCTGACTCTTCCTTCTTACACTTCGTCCTCGACCCGGGGTTCCCCCTCTCCCCCCAAATCTATTTTCCTTATTCCTTTCCTCTGCCCATGCTACACATGGCATTCGCCGTGCCACCTGCAATGAAATTGCTGCAACCCTCAGCTATAGATTCCTAGACAGCTATACTTGTCGGCATATCACCGCAAACGTTCCTGGCTTGGATCTGTAAATCAGGGCGATAGCCTTGAGGCTCGGCTCATGGGGAGCGTCTGGGGCTTGGTGTTTGACCGCACGGTGGTGTGGTTGACGAATAGCATTCGCGTAATCTCGATCGATGCAGCCCGCGTAGTTGAATCACTGCTGGAGGTACGGGACTACTTGTTCCCATCTCTCGCTAGACGCATCGTCGTCTTGCGGCTTGCGGTGCTCTTCTAGATCGACAAGTGTCGAAGCTGTGGGAGAAGACGCCTCGCTATACTCTGGGACGGCGTCGGAATCTTGAAGTCGAGGTTGAGATTGAGATTGACCTTGAGCTTTCGGCGTGGAAGCAGCACTTCTCAGGCTGATTAGGTCCCAATCTCCTATTTCCGTCTCGGTATCGTCGTAGGTGGGTATGGTAGGTGTGGTACTCCGACTGGGTGCAGTCGCTGCATGCTCCTGGAGCGCTTTCTCGAACGCGCGTATACCTGGTAAGTGGCTGATGTCTTCCTCGATGGTAGATTCGTCCGTAAAAGGGAAGGGATAGACATGATTCCTTTCCTCTTCTCGTTTCATTTCCACTTGACGGAGTTGCTCATCTCGTATAGCTCGCTCTCTCGCTTCTGCCTTCGTGCCTGCTTCTCGCATTGCGGCCTGATCTTTGAGTCTTGATTCTGCTGCGGCTAGCATGTTCTCGGCATCTTCCTTGTACTCCCCGGTGAAGATCTTCTTGACCTTGATCTTGCAAAGTGGATTCATAATGCCCCGGCTTACCCGTTCCGTAGCCAAGTCTGGGCTGAATCCTACCACTTCGACATCCTTCAAGGCTTCCAGCTTGGCGATCTGAGCGCAGGTAATCGCCCAATTGACCAGGACCGTTGAGGGGTCGCCGAAGAGCTGGATATCGGCTACTTCAGCAGGAATACGCAGCTGGACGTGTCGAATAAGAGAAGGACCATACGACGGAAGTGAAGACAAAAAGAGCGGGAAAATCCCCTCCAGATGCAGAGGATTGAACTTGATTGAGTTGTACAGGATAGGAATCGCCTCATCATGAACGAATTTGTTCACGCGAAGAAGAGCCGGATTGATGCTCGAGCTGTGTTTCGGATCTAGATAGGTTCTTACTCGCATGCGTTGGGGACTTGATGCGCCTCGGATGATGTGTACTGCAACGTCGACTGAGGGGTCTGTCAATGCATACTTCCAGATTTCTAAGCGGAGTTCCTTGGGAAGGGAGAGAAGATGGCATATATTCCACCGAGCCACATTTGATTGGACCATGTTGTCCAAGCCGCTCAAAGCATCCGCGTATTGGGAAAAGTCGAAAGATGGTCGCAAGGGGATTTCCAGCGCCATCTTTGCGCAGTGTTTTCCGTATGTGCACCGGCACGGGTAAGCATCTGCGTCCCTCTCGTACTTGTAGGAAGACCAACTCCCGGACCAGCCTCCCGAGTCTACTCCGCTGAGGCTGTCAAGAGGGAAGCTGACGACGATTGGAGTGTCGTTTAAAGAAGAAGTTGTTTGGAATTCAGATCCGACAGCAACCGACGAGGAGACGAAACGGTATGGAGCCATGGATATGATGACACAAATCAGTGAGGCATTTGTTCCTTTCCGTGGCTGTGTCCAGCCTCGTTGGGCGGCGAAAGTCGAGTACTCAAAAGCGATATATGAATTCAAAAATGCGCGTAGACTAGACGGTAGATGAATGCCAGCATGACAGCATATGTGTCGGATCCGTCAAGGCTGGGACGCGACGCGGAGTTAAGATGGAATGGAGTGCTTGCTGCCTGAATGATTACCTTCGGGCCCCCGCGTTGATCCAGCGCTAGCCACATGAGGCAATAACGACCGTGAATTAAGGCCCCTCTATTGATCATCAAGAATCGACCTCTGCGAATCTGCGCATTTCGAAGTGTAATGTCTGTTGGATTGCTGTTTTGGGTAAAGTAATCATGTGCCCATGTATGCGATTTGGTAAGAGGGTTCACGCATACTCCTCTAAAACAATGTTTGATCGTAGACAAACGACTACGCCCAAGGCCACAGCCAAGTAAGGTTGAAAGACGCGCAAGTCTCAAGCTGAGACAGGATGCCTAGTGTTTGTTGACTAAAACTTAGTATAGCGAAACCTGAAGCCTTCGATGACGCGGTCAGGCCTCGTACCGGTAATTACACATGTTCTTCATCTAGTTCTAGTTCTATGGATATCTACAACATCTTCCACAACCCTCCTACCTGTCCTATATAGCACATCATATACCAAGACCACGAAAGTGGCTCACTTCAAACCTTACCGTGCCAATCGGGGTCAGGAATCAACCCCCACAATAACATACACAATCACCCCGCCCAGCCGAAGTTTTCAAAGCTTTCCCTTGTCTCCCTTCTTCTCCGGCCAAGCCCTCAAAATGCTCTGCTGCGTCATACACGCAACCAGCTTTCCCCCCTCATCAAACAGCCTCCCCTCGCTGTACGTGCGTCCCTCAGCCCCAGCATGCGTGACAATCTCCTTCAGCGACCACGCCGTCAAATCAACCTCACTACTAAACACCCTCAGCGAAAAATCTAGACTCGAGCACGCAGCGCTATCCTCCAGATTCTTGTGATCAAAGACCAACGGCGAAAATGACAGCGCACCGTCCATGTAGAACGCCAGCGTGGCCATTTGGTCTGCTGCGCTAGGAAGCGGTGTACTGCAACGCACCCACTCTGCCGTGGATTTTTGCGTGATGGGGAGGTCGTCCTGTGTTGTCTGAACCGATTTAGCCATGCCGTTTAGATTCTGAGCGAAGATGCCTTCAGGACAGGTTCTGAGGTCGAAGTATTTCGTCATGAGGCCAAAGGTTTTCTCGAAAGCTCTGAGTTGCTCTTCCAAGACCTTGCCCTCTGCAGCCGCTCTGCGCATGGAATCTTCTATACTGGATAAGTTGCTGTGGTGCGAGTACTCCCGTCTAGGTTTCGCAGAGAATTCCATCAGGATGGCTTTTTCTTTCAGTTGGAAATCCGCTAGCGCAACGAGACAGCTTCTTTCTTCGCCGCTGTCCATCTTTTGCCCTACAATCACCTGGCAGGTAAAAAAGGTCCGCGTTTTCCGCAGGACTTGTATGGACGAGAGCATAGGCCGATCCGTAGTCGCCGGCCCGAGAAAATTCCCATTCATAGAGTACAGATAGTAGCCATCTGGTGCCGCCAAGGAAGCTGCTTGGGCAGCAACACCGAGGGCGAAGCCTCCGTATGCAATGGGTAGTGCATTTCCTAGGCGATCTGGGGGTTGCGTTGTTTCCCATTTATTTTCTTCAAGTTTTTTTAGGGATAGTCTTTCTTTGAACGTTTCCTGTGGCATAGCGGTATATTGATAATAATTATACTGGGGTATAGGAGAGGATTGGTAAAGTTGTATCAGTAGGAGTCGAATACATAATCATGATAGGAGATGGTAAGAGCATATAAGGGTTGTAGAAGTGGGTCCTCGGACTAAACGTTAGACCAGTAAAGGAACCTCGGCTAAGTTCGGTGCTCCTCTACGTGATTAGTGAAATAGACATTCACGTGTGTAAGATATTCCTTCGTTATCTGAGCAGTGGCCTCACATCTGAATTTGTCGATGAGCCACAACAAAGTAGGGCGCTCTGGACGAACAAAACTATGTTGAAAATCGAGGATTTTCTAGATTGGCTGCCTAAAGCCAATCGTCTCTATTTTAGCGCCAACCATGCTAATAACCATCAATCGTGAACCGCGATATATATCCTCGCTAGCTCTTAGGAAAGAATTCCATCTAGAAATAGATACTCCGGTCTCGTATTGCCCCACAAGCACCCCAAACAACCAGAAATCGGCAGACAATAGTGAGGCCTGCTTACTGCAGCAAGGGATCTCTGAAGTGCTTTTGGAAATTGGCTCGCCTTTCGTTGCCTGCTTGGTACTTTGTCCGGGCACGCTGCTCGCGCTTCTGCTCGCGCTTCTCGACAGCGCGAATTTCCGCCTTCTTTGCGTCGCTGACGCCTACCATACCAAGTCCTCCATTTGCGCGACTGATAAGCTGACGGCCCCGTCCATTCCCTTGCCCGTCCATATCAACGTCACCATCAATATCGGAAGATGCTGCGGTGATCATGCGTTGTGCCTCCATGCGCTCGGCTACACCTGGGTAGTTGCGAAGATTTTGTCGATAGTACTTGTTCAACGACCGATGACCGGCGGTGCGTCCGGACGGCAGGTGAAGCTCGTAGTCATCGTGGTAAACCGCCACTGGGGTAGTGTGCGCATGAGAATGGAATCCGTCCTTATTTCGGTGCGGGCGAGGATCCCCGTGAGCATGGTGTCTTGACTTGTTGAGGTATTTATGGCGATGAGAACGGTCGATGGGCACAGCGTGGATTTCATCCGTGGGTACGCTCGACACAGTGCTGTCCGTTTCCCAGCCCTCGTCCCCTTCGTCGCCCGACAGGACTGCATCATCGCCGTCCTCCGTGGTGGTCACGGTCCTTCGTGCGGCGCCTAGTTTGATACCCCCATCTGCAGTCGAAGTTGAGTCGTCTGAATCAGACTCTTCCTCCCTGGCAGCAAATTGGTCGGCATCGGGATAGGAGCTCCGGAAATCGTAGAATTCACCAATCTCAACAAGCTCAGCATCCGACTCGAAGGCGATCATACAGTGGCCGCGGTCACGCATGTGAGTTTGGATACCGGAAGCCGAATGCACCATTTTGTGGCATTTTAGACACTGGTGATCCTCGTGAACTTTCCGGAATAGGTACTTTATGAGATTTTCAGGCTCAACTAGGAAGTCCTTTTCTGGAATGAACATGCCATGGAAGCGGCCCATGTGGTGAATGTTCAATGAAAAGTTGGGGGAACGGTAATTGCAGAACAGGCAATCCAGCAAGGGATCGGCATTGGGTTTAGAAGAGGCTATGGAAGACCTGTCGTCTCCTTGCTCGGACACTTCTTCAGGCTGTGAGTGGCGGGGGCGTGTCGGGCGTCGGGAGACGGGCTCATTGACGTCTAGTTTGGTTTTCTTGATGCCGTCGATAACCTCGGAGAACTCCTTCTCGGCGTCGCGATCGAGTTCCGTGGCGTCAGAGTCTGCCATGGACTCGCCCAAGGAGAAGGCCGAGCTCATGACGGAGCCTGTCACAGACGCAGAATCGTCGAGATGACCTCTTCCGGCTTTTGCAACGTTGTGTTTGTGTTTTTGGCTATTTAAGTGGTTGCTATAGGCATTCTCGCTGTAATACGTCTTTTGGCAGGCGGGGCATGTCTTTTCGAAGGAGGCTTTTGCGGCGGTAGCGGCGGCAGTGGCCTTGTTCGCGAGGACTTTTTCAGTGAATACCTCAGAGGTGAGGGGAGGTAGAGAGGCAACGCGGCGTTTGAGGTTGTAGCGACTGAGAAAGGAGGTTAGTATGCACAAGATTACACGACGAAAAAAGGCCAGGCGGCAACTCACTGCCAATCTGTCTGCATATGGCCTCTCTGATGCTCGCTCGACCTGAAGGCGACCTGGCAGGTATTGCACGTGAAAGGGTGAGTGGGCTGCACAGAGGCAGCGGTGTGAGAAGTCATCGTGCCAGACCGAACACAGAGGAGAGGCAGAAGAAGAGAAGTAGTTCTGAAGCGCTGTTGGGCGAGGAGAAGCTACGGCAGTCGAATTGATGGAATTACTAAGTGGGGTGGGTGGGCAATCGGCCGGCTCGGATGCGATAAAGCGCTGCGGGCTCTGGGCAAATTGGAGCCCGGAAGAGGCGCGATTGCGACTGCGATGTGCTTATCAACCCCAGGCGAAATGTCTAGAAGCAGTTGCTACGGCCGGCGAGCGTGGAAACTTTGGATACGCTGAGGGCGTCGACGGCAAATATTCACAAGTGGGCTGGTGACGTTTGTTCGGCCGACGCCACGGCCAAGGACCGGACCCTGCGCACCCTGCAGCCGCAGCTCCACGGCAGCATGGGCGACTTTAGCCAAGACAAGAGCATCGACAGCCGTCTTGTCCTCAGCCCTACCAACGCTCCTGTGCGCTTGCTGCTTTCGCCAGCTCGATGCCGACATGAGCACCTCCATGACACGTGCCCGTCCCTGATGTCGGTGAAACAAGTGCCCTGTCCGCCGCCCCATGCTGCATAGCTGCCATCGCCCGCCACACCTCCATCCCCCAGCAACCTCCTCAGCCTTTGTACATCTTCTCTGTGCACAACAGCAATGCCATGACAGGCCCATCGGAGGGCATGTGGGACCCTCAGCGGCAATCCCGTACCGTCAGCGCCCCCTTGCACGGCAGCGCCCGGTCCTTGCGCCATCAACGGACTTGCTACTCAGAGACTACCGTCAACGTGAACGACGCGAGCCGTCTCGTGGAAACCGCCCAAATCTCAAGGCAATTGCGCTTTCAGCATCTAGTTCGACGGTCAGTCTCTACTGCGAGGTGCTTGAGTTCCCGTGCTAACCCATCTCCAGCTACCTCTCCCAAATTCTCCACGGCTGCGTGAGCGTTTACTGCACTACTCCGACCTGCCTTAGTTGCAACAGGCGTCTCAACACCCGGCCCTCTCGTCCTCCGACCCAGCTTACCGCGCGTGCTTTGGCCCACTTCCTTGCTGGCCAGGACGATTCCCAGCGTGGCTTGTGTCCGCATCAGCTAAAAGTCGACCCAGACTCGATAGAGATCGAGGGCGCAGATGGCATCTATATTTGGCAGGGGAATAATGGGCGTGAGCAGATGTGCAGTGTCTTTCCTAAACTGACCTCACACGTCTATGGCTCTGCTTCTGAGAATGCCACCTCTGCCGCCAACCTGGATGGGACGGCCGAAGAACGCGTAATTGCGCAAAGCGTGATAGCTGCTGTTGCTGAGCGGCATCAGGCGAGGAAGGATCCGAAGTCGCTCACACAGAATCTTTACGACACTGTCACTATGATTTACTCATTCTCAAAGCAAATTCCCAACCCGTCATCTGTCTTCGCCATCTTAAGCTCTCCGTCGGCCAAGGAGCAGCTATCCGCTGAAAACAACATACAGAGCAGAACCCATGCAACGTCTGGATCCACACACCGCCGCGGCCCCTCGAATGCTAGCTCGACAAGTCACGGTAGAGACATGACCGGATACACCTTGCCCTTTGCTGTTGATGGAACCCACTCCGTTGCCGAAGATTCACCTCATAGCTCACGCAGCAATCATCGACGTCTGTCCAGGTCAAAATCAATGCGCATTAGCTCTGAAATTCTTGGCAACGGGCAACATCTACACAAGATCCGCCATTTTCCTGAGCCGGCATCGAGTGGCCATGCGACGAACAAACGGTCGGAGACCGCTGCTTTCGGTAACAACTTCGAAAAGTCAAGCACTGAAGGTCGAGAAATTGAGAGGGTATCTCATGCTACAGAGCTTCCTATCAGACTTGACAAAAGGGCCTTGTCACTAAATACGTCAGATGAGAAGGAAAGCATGTCTGCTAGTACATCGGGGGGAAATATTGACCCAGTATTGCCAGTCGCCTCCCATCTCACATGCGAGGTTATGGATCAACTGAAAAACTGTGTTTATCACCACCGAAATGACCAATCTTCTGACTTGAACTTCATTGTCGACTATGACACGAATAGAAAGTTTCAGCCTGCGAAACCTTTCGCCAATAGGTCATTATACTTTACCTTGAGTGATCCTGAGACGCTGTTGAAATCATTTCGAGACAGTCCTATGGACGCCAGCACTACATCCCCTCTACCGCACCTCGACCCCCACCGACTAACCCACGCCTTTAGAAACTGGAATCGACGAAATGGTGCTCTAGTGTTTGACAGTCTATGGGTGTCTGTGGAAGCTCTGTTCACACCGCCACCGGAGCTGGACGCGCAAAAGAGTCCCCGTCTGAAACCATCGCGCAAAGATGCCGTTCCATTTCAGTCGTCACGCTCATCAGAGATTCTGCAAGGCTCATTAGGACGATACTTAACCAACGAAGAAGCAGCTCACATCATCATGATATGTATTCATGCATTGACTTCCCTCGTTTCTAATGGCTGGCCCCATACGTGGCTTCAAGTGCGCAAATTTCGAGGTTGGGGCATAATGATTCCTCGCCCACCGCTCCGAGCAGACCCCGCTGATGGCTTTGTGCATCCATGGCTCAACATCATTGATGAACTTGAGTACGAGCCAGCAGTTCGCCTAGCAAACCGGTTGCTTCGAGGCATTGGTGCACGCGTGTGCTTTGAACATGTACTTGCAACCTTAAATGACAGAGAGAATACATCGGAGCAGTCGAAAGTGGGCTCACTTGCGGCGATTGTAATCAAGCACCTGGCGGAGGTAGAGCGAGATGCTCTGAGCAGAAAGACGAAGATGAAGGTCAACCAAACCTCTGACGAAGACCCGGGATGGACCGTAACTGCCACTTTCCTGGAATGGCTTCGCACTATCATAATTAAGCAATGGGATGGCAAGGCAGAGATCAACAAGTGGAGCAGCGTTGGATCAGCTGTGATGCTGCTCAGAGAAATGCGTAAGTCTTAATCGACCCCCCACGTCTTCACTTCTGATAACTGGCACAGATGCAAATCTTGATGCGCTGAATCTACGTCCGCAAATGTTCCACATTCCGTTTCTCAACGAGCGCATCGATACCGTCCAAGAGCCCATCGACTTCTTAAACTGGGATGAGCGCCCCAACTCATTCCACCTTTTCCAATACTCTTTCCTCTTGCCGCCAGATTGTGTTGTTGGATATTTCCGTACCATAAATTTCTCCATTATGTTCAAGCAACTCGAACAGTCAACACGCACATTGAGTCTAGAGAACAGGATGGATTACCTCTTGCGAGCGCCATATTGGGAGATGATAAGGACTCGACTTAAGGTCACCCTGCGCGATTACCTAGTATTAGAGGTCAGCCGTCGAACTCCGTTGAAAGACACGCTTGATCAACTTTGGGGCCAAGAGAAGCGTATGCTCTTGAAACCACTAAAGGTGAGAGTGGGAGCGCAAGAGGGCGAAGTCGGCTTGGACCACGGCGGAGTGACGTATGAATTCTTTCGTATCGTCCTCAGCGTCGCCTTCAAGCCCGTCAATGGTGAAGATACGTAGTCTCCCCAGACCGAATTATTGGCTGACTGCTTCCAGGCATGTTTACTATTGACCCCCAGACCAGAATGGTCTGGTTCCAACCAGCCTCGTTAGAGCCGACATGGAAGTTCCAGATGCTAGGCGTTCTCTTTTCTCTCGCTTTATACAACGGCATTACACTCCCTGTCACCTTTCCGCTTGCGCTCTACAAATACCTCCTAGGTCACAAGGATCCCCATCGCCATGTCAAGAAATCACCTACGGATTCTATAAGGGACGGATGGCCGTCACTTGCAAGATCTTTTGACGAGCTTTTGACCTTTGATGGCGAGGTTGCTGATGTTTTCATGAGAGATTATACCTTCAGCTTCGAAGCATTTGGTCGCAACGTCGACGTAGACATGCAGGCGTTTGCAGCCAGGCCATGGCCCCCAGAAACTGAGGCGTGGAACGAAGCCAACTTGAAACCTATGCCAAAGACGGGGGGGTTGTTCGATGCGGAAGAGGTTGCCGCCCTTCAACAACGCAATAGGCGTCGGGTTCTTCACAACTTGGGCGACCCTGCCTGGATATACCCAGGTCTCTCAGAAAGCGAGCCTGTGCCAGAAGCACCGCTCGTCACCAATGCCAATCGCGAAAAGTTCGTCGAGGATTACATCGAATGGCTCACATATCGTTCTGTCTCTCCTCAACTCAAGGCTTTTGCCTCTGGCTTCCACACCTGCCTTCACCCACGTTCTCTAAACCTTTTCACTCCTGACACTCTCCAGGCTCTCATTGAGGGCAGTCCCTTCATTTCCATTCCTGCCCTACGTGCCTCCGCGCACTACGAGGACGGATACTTTCCCACTCACCCCACCATTCTTGACTTTTGGGCCATTGTGGAAGGATATGGAGAGGAGGACAAAAGGCGGCTTCTTGAATTTGTAACAGCAAGTGATCGTGTGCCGATAACAGGCTACGACAGCATGCAGTTTAGTATCATAAAAAGCGGCTCTGACACAGAGATGTTGCCAACGAGCAGCACATGTTTCGGGAAGTTGATGCTGCCAGAATATGTTGGAAAGGAGAAGATGGCGAGGAAGTTGGAATTGGCATTGAAAAACACCCAGGGGTTTGGAGTTGTATGAAAAGACTTATTGTTACTATTACAGAAAGGGAAGTTTTTGCGGTTGAGCGGACTATTCAGGAATGATGTTGTGGGTCAGAGGTTGCATTATTATCACATTACCTGCGGCATGAGATGCATGGCATCCAGGTGTTCGGACTACTGGGAAATGCACAACGGGTGCAGTGGTGCTTCTGATTCACTTGACCATAGCAAAAAGCGAGCATATTCTTCTTTGCTTCCATCTAATTCAATCCACCCATCACCACAGAGCTACACTCAAACCCCATATTCCAACACCTCCTCGCTCTCCCAAAATCCAGCTGACGCAGCTCTACCACCCAGCCTAACCATCCTTTGTCCCCCTTCCATAAAAAAAAAAAACCCTACGTCACCCCGCATCCCCCCGGCCATCCCGCGGGGTTTTCCCACCACCCCGCCGATCCCCTCACTACCTCACGCGAAGTCTCCCCACAAGATAAGCTTCGGCCACGTCAATGGTCGCATGGCCGTCTGGCAGGAACGCACCAAAGTCCCCGAGTGATTTACCCCGCCAAGTCTGGCCATTGGGGAACAAGCTTTTGTGGCAGGGGGCCGGCGGGCGCATCAGGGTGCATCGGGCGCTTGGCAGGGCTGAAGATAGGGATTGGGATGGGGATTTGCTGGGGGTTTGCGTCGGTGGGTTGATGGGACTGTGGTGTGGGTTATATGGTTTGGCATATAAGGGAGGGGAGGGGAGGGGAAGGGGGGGTGCGTTGACATTTTTTGAAGGTTTCTGGAACTTTTGACTGGCTTTCAGACTTGTTCTATTTGCTTTTTGGTTGATGATCAATTGTATGCTCTAAAACCTCCTTCTTGAACAAAGTACCTACCTACTCAACGCACTGCCCTCCCAAAATCCCGCTGCAATAGCCACGCTGCCCCTCCCCAAGCGTCTCACCACCCTGCTAGAAACTCTGTCGCCGACTCACCCCTACGCGAAAATGGTCGACGACAACAACAGCATAGAGCGACACATGTCGTTTGGTCGTGGAGGAGCCGGTAACTTGCGTACGTCACACCGTAATCGTAGATTATGAGCCATTTCGTCGTCGCCTCTACCACTTACCTCCCTCTTCCTCCTCCTTCCTCCCCTATCCCCACTCCCCCCCCCAAAAAAAAACAACCCCCTTCCCACCCACCCAAAACCGACCAAAAGACTTAACGAGAAAACCAGGCCGTCCCTCCACCATCGCCCAAGCCCGCCAAAAACTCATCCACATGGCCGAAGAAACAGCCTCGCAGCCGCAGCCGCAGCCGCGACGCAGCAGCGTGTGGAGCACTACGTCACACGGGAGCATCGCTTCCATCAAGAACATGTTTCGACGGGGGAGCTCGGCTGAGGTGGAGCCCGAGGATAAGTCGCCCGAGTGAGTGTGAGTGAGTAAATGGAATGTGTAGGCGGCGCCGGTTGATGCGCGAATAGGGGTTGGTAGGATGGATGGTTCGGTGTATGTGTGTGGGTTGATGGAGGCAACGTGCGTGCGTGTATGTGTGTGATGATTACTGTCGCTAGAGAGGAAAAATGGGACAGGCAAGCTATTCGAAGCGTAGGATTCTTTTTTTCTTTGTTTGGTACGGCAGCGGGGGTTCCTTTTTTTCCTTTTTTCTTGATTTTGGTGTGGATTTGTGACGTAGGTTGTTGTTGTTCATTCGCGTTTTCCTTTTAGTTGTTCGTCGTCGTCGTCGTCGTCGTCGTAAACGGCTGTTATGTTTTGACTGAGATGATGATGCGAAGGGAAATTTGGAAACAAATTTGAAATGATTAAATCTCTTAAACCTCCGTTGTGTGTGTATTCAAGCCAAGCAAGTCTTTCTATTGAACGTATACCTCTGCTACACTAACCGATAGAATTATTCCCGCTGACCGCCCATACTCCCGAAGAGTGAAAGGAAAGGGGGTATAAGGTTTTGAACAAATAATACGAGATTTGAAAAACGATCGAGCGCGGAAGGACCCCGAGGGTACATAGGGTAGCTACTTTGTAACTCGGTCTGAGATGTATAGGTTTTGAAAACGCCCCTTGAAGAATTTTTGTGAGAGCCAGAAGCTACACAGTGAATAGAAGCGACTCATATATTGTGCCAATCAAAGCTGTGTCGACAGTAATCCAATTGGTAAAAAAGTAGTCAGTGTACTCGGAAACTGCCCGAGGGTCAGTGAGCAATCTTTCAGCATCAAGATAACAAAGTCAAGCAAAAGTATAAGTTAATCCATCTTAATCAACACACTCGTGTCATAGCCGCTGCCATTTCCTCCATTCGCTGATGGATTCTGCATCTGCAGCTCGGCTGCTGCGGCCGTGGCCTGCGCTTTAGCGGCTTGATTGGCAGCTGCAACGGCAGCCTGTAGGTCTTGATCGACTTTGGGCTGGTTTGAGCTAGCAGTATCGTTACCGCTGCTAGCAGGTCTTGCGTCAGCCCCCTCACGTTCCCCTACGGCAGCGGCAGCGAGGTGTTGTAAGCCAGCCATGTTCGGCTGCGCGGCCGCATTTGTTGGTTCAGGCATATTGCTGGGCGGTGTTTGCGCCTTCTTTTGATGCAAGAGGTCTCGAATGGCGGCGTCCCAGCCGGAACCGTCGTTCGGGTGGATTATGGTCCCGTGGGCGAGCGCGTCGCTCATCTCTTTGATGCTGGCATGGGCGTCGACTTGGGTTGCCACGCGATCGGAGAGATCGGTCAACGATGTTGCCACGAGGCTAGCAAAGATGTGATTAAGTGGCGTAATAGATCCGTTCATCAGGTTACCAAGAAGTTCGTTCGTCATACCCAGGATCTCGACAGAGGAATCGACAGAGGAACCAGAATCAGACTGTCGTGCTATTAATATACGAAGGTATTGAAGAGCAAGATAAGGCGGAGAGTTGCTCGTCAAGTTGGTGAGGGCGAGGGACTGCCGAAACTCGTTGAGGAGAGCGTCGAACAGAAGTGGCAGGCCCGCACTCCCTATGCGAGACGTTAAAGCGTACGGCGAGTTGGGGTCAAGATTTGGCATGTTGCCGCCCCGCATGGTAAAGGCTATGTGACCCGCTATGTTTGCGGCACCTACATGTTTGTGTAAGAAAGAATCATAACGGGTGGCACATGTACTTACGGACTAAGTAGTAGCCCACCTCGCCAAGGGCATCAAGATCATCTCGAGATACTGATCCAGAGTGTAATGGCAAAATTATATCCTTCGACCTACTAGAGGAGTGGAACCGGTCTAGGATAAATGCTACTAAGAAGGTTCGCCGTGCGGCTAGATACACGTCGAGATCTTGTTCGCGTAAAAACGAGAGAGTTTTCATATCACTGAATCCACCCTCTGAAATATAGCCAGCTAGTCGATGCAGTGGTTCGGTTGTGTTGCCGGTACCCGGTCCAGGCCTGTCTGAAGCAATGGTTTGAAATACGAGCGCCTGGCAATAGACAAGCTGATTGTAGAGCTGGCTTGCACCATCTGAACTACTCAGCTCGTGTCTAGCGGCGTCTATAGCATCAGAACACTGGCGCATCAGCTGGCTGAGCGCTACGTCGATGCGGCTGAGTGCTCCCGGGGCGAAGGAGCGAATGCAGCACTCTAGTGATAAGAAAAAGGCCTCCCGTAGCTTGGAAGGGCATTGCGTAAGACGGTTTATAGATGAAGAGTCATGGGCGAGAAGTGGCAGTGTTGGATGTATGATGTTGTAGTACCTGACGTGTGTGAGAACAGGTCCTGACAAATCATAAAGCAGGGCAACGCAGTATATGAAAGCGGCACTCACGATTTGAGAATTGCCTCGTTTGATTCTGTGATCAAACTCCCGGCAAGCGTCATTTCCCCAAAGGAGACGCGCCGATTAGCACTTGGGGGGTTGCCGTTCAGGGAATGGTCTTGGTAAGTCAGTAAAGACAGCTCATTGTCTTGGGTGGTGTATGTACCGCGGTCTTGACCAGACCAATTTGGACGACCATACGGATCCTGAAAGCCTTCAGACATGGAGTGGGTGCGCTTTCGGGAAAACTGTGGTGGCGTCTGTGTATCAGCCAAGCCAGCATCGCCAACGCCAAAGTCATAGGGAAGTGACGCCTGGGGCTGTTGTATCTGGTTCTCCAACGAGTTGAGGCGATCGGCCAATTCCTTGATATAGCTGCTCTCGTTAGCCATTGGAGTGTGTCAGGTCGAATCATACTCACCCTTTACTAGGACCGCGTTTCATAGGTTGTCTGCTGAACTGGCAGCGAGCTCCTGTACGCTTGCAGCTCGAACAAGCTTCCGGCCCGTTTTCGCTAGTCGCATCGCATCGGATCTGTCCCGTGTCAGCCATGCGCGCCCTCTTAAAAGCAGGATACACGTACCTTCTTGCGCCGGCACTCGTCACAGGCGCGGGAGACCTTGGAGCGCTTCCGACTCGCGCTGTCATGGTCGCCGTATGGAATGTGATCGTCCAGGCCCATGACCGTCTGCGCGGATTGCGCCATGTGCTGCGGCGAATGTGTCGGTCGCGGAGGGGTCTGGAAGTGGTGATGCGCCGGGTTCATGGGGCCCATCTGATGCGGCGGTCCCGAGTGCAGCATCTCGGTGCCTTGCTGGAGCTGCTGCAGATTCTCGCGTAGTTGAAGGTCGGGATCCGTATGCATGTGCTGCTGTTGCTGTTGCGACGGCGGAGTCCCTGCGCCTTGGTTCACGTATATGCCAGAGCCTCCGCCCAGGTGCGCGTCCGGATCGCCGTAGGAACTGGTAGAAGCCATCTCGAATGGCGGCGCGGGGACGACAATGGGCGATGCGAGCCTGCGCGACGTGCAGCGGACAGAGTGCGTGACTGGCGATGATTGCGCGCGGTGGGCGTGTTCGGTGGTGTTGTGAGCGAGAACGTGCTGCAAAGGCCGAGGGTTGAAGCACTTTACGGTTTAGTGCTAGCGCCGAATATTGAAAACAGCTTCCAGAGGCAGCGGGTGCGCAGAGGAACATGCTCGCGGTTGCTAGTGACCCTCCAGGCCTTCAATCTGCTTGTGCAAGCCATGGTCCTCTAGGATCTGACCTTTTCGCTGGGCGTTGAGGTCGCGCTTCGGGGAAACCAATGCCTCCGAGAGCGCCCTCAGCGCCTTCACTCGGGTGGACAAGATCAACACCATTCAGAAGACCGGTATTATGAGACAGCATCGTGCCCTTGGCCGTGCACCGGCATGGAAGCCATGCAGAGGGCACCGTACTTGCGTCTGGGCCATGCGTGCAGCTCCAGCGATTTACCCACTGCGCTTCTGCCGCTCCGAACCCAAGGCGCCTGAGGTTCCGTCTTACTCACTCGGTCAATCTTCTACATCTGCTATGATAAGTGCGGGTATATCTGGGCTTATGCAGCGGCTCATCGTGGGACACTCGGGCGGATGGGAATTGGGATGCCCCATTTGGCACGTCAACTTGCACACCAGGCCGGCCAAGTGTGGAACACTTTACCTGGGAAGAAAACGACTTCTCTTCGAGTATTGCCAATTCTCGGCAGCCCTGAAGACGGCAATCCATTGAGGTCTTTTGTCAGACGCAATGCAGTTGTATCACTTGGCTGGCATACTACACAGGCACGCGATGCCTTCAACACTCGCAAAGGGCAGTAGCATGACGAATCAGGTGCCACAGAAGTTGGCTTCACCGGGCTGCGCAGGCCTAATTGCTCCTGTTCAGTGGTGCTGCGCTTCCTGATGGCACGGCAGGGAAATCGTCCATGTACTGCTACAACAAGCACGAGAGGCATACAGCGTGGAGGGCCATGGCAAAACGAGGGCGATGGCGACGACAGAAGCTGGCGCGGAGAATTGATTAGGTGCATGCTCCAGGCCGAGAGAGGCCAACGGTTGGCAATGCGGGCTCTCGCCGATCTGAATGTCACGATGGGATTTTCCGTCTTGACGAGCGCGGCGTGCGTTCCAAGGACTACGACCACTATGGAGCGAGCCTGAGGCTCCACCGATTGCACTCGACGCAGGTGCAGGATATACAAGCAGCAATGTACCTGAGAGTGGAGGGGTGCCGCGCAGACGCTATTGCTGCAGACAATACACGCTCGGGCCCGGGCCCGGGCCAGGGACTAGTCGAGAGTAGTCCGTCAGTCAGTGTGGGAGAGTCGAGGGTGCCAGTGTGCCAGTGGGTGGCCGCGGCAGTGGGTTTTGGGAGTGTAACGAAACCTGAAGCCTCCGAAGCCGCGAGTGTGTGTGCGTGCTGGTCTCGCGAGGCCCACAGCCGCCGTCGGAAGCAGCCCCGGCGCACAGCACGCAACGAGCGAAGCGCCAACAGCAGACGACAGAGACAGAGGCAGAGGCAGTGGCAGAGGCGAGGGCAGGCGGCAGACAGCGAACCGCAACACAGCAACCAGCAGCCCTCGGGCCTGACGCTCGCCGCACAGCACACAGACTCGAGCAGACGTGCGGGCGACGGCGGCGGCGGCGGCGGCGGCGGTGAGCGGCCGTGCGTGGGTGGAGGAGGAGGAGCAGCAGCGAGCAGCAGCAAGCAGCAGCAGCAGCAACCGTCTGTGTGTGCCGCCGTCGCGCATCCTCCCACCTCGATGCCTCCCACACTAGCAGCTAGCAGCTAGAGGCTAGCCGTGCTCGCAGCCAGCACCCACCACCCCCCGATAGCGACATGGCGCACCGCATGTAGGCGCTTTGGTCAAGGCAGCCCGCCCGCGGCCAGGGATCACGCAGCCTGAGCAGCTCGGCGCCCACGGTAGAGAAAAAGAATCGGCGCCCAGGGCCCGTGCCACCCGGCTCTCTGCGCTTGGCCGCTTCGGGCCTGGCGCCATCGCTGCTGGGCGGGTCGTCGCGTACTTTAGCGGCCCTCTTGCCGCACGCTTCCCTCTTCTCCAGACACCTCACCCACACCCAGCGAGCCCTCCCAAATCTGCCGTTTTGGTCTCCAATCCACCCTCCGGTTCCCACGCGTTACGGCCAGTGCCTCACGGCTCTGTGCTCGGTCTCCTCCACCTCTAGCGAGTCTCTCTCTCCGCTCTCCGCTCTTCACTCTCCACTCACCCACCTTCGGCGTCCTCCGGCCTTCACCCTGCTCCCCCGCCCGCACCTTGGCCTATCCTTACCTCCTGCAAGAGATACCCAATTCCGCGTTTGCCTTCGTCTGCTCGACTTCTGTACACTTCAATTCCACTTCTGCCCGGCCTTGGCTGCTTCTGTGACACGCCGCCCACCTTCCTTGTGCTTCATCTTTAGCCTGTTAGCCTTGCGCTGCCACACCGCTCGACTGCAACGAGCCAGTTGCGACGACCGCACTCGGCCGTGAACCCCCCAACGGCATGCCTCTCATCGATGGTGAGAAGTACGCATGCTCGTCCTGCATCAAGGGCCACCGCGTGAGCGGTTGCAACCACACCGGTACAGTCTTCCGCGCCCCCACTTGCGTCCCGCTGAGCTTGAGCTGACACTATCTCTCCTGCAGACCGCGAACTACACCACATCAACCCCAAGGGCCGTCCCGTCAAGCAATGCGAGCACTGCCGCGGTGCGCGCAAGTCCAAGTCCCACCACGCCAAGTGCGATTGTGGCGATCGCAAGGACAAAGAGAAGCTCAAAGACAAGGTCGATGCGAAGGGTGAGCTGCGAGCCGAGTCCGGCCACGATCAAGTCTCTAACGATGCCACAGCTCATGACAGTCGCTGCGGCTGCCACTCTGGCGCCAAATGCATCTGCGGCATCAAGAAGGAGACGTTCGATTTGCGCCTCGACACCAGCAAGCAGACTCTCCACGACATGCGAGCACGCCCAAAGGTTGTCACCACCCATTCCGATGGCAACCTGACCGTCTTCGCAAACGGCCACCACCGGCCTTGCCACCGCAACAACAACACGGCCCACGTGTCAGGCGCACCGTACAAGATCCCGCGCCCGCACACCCTTCATGGCCATTCCGCGTTCGCCTCTTTCGCGCAGGGAAACCCGTACGCTCAGGTTGAGACTTCGGCCCCGCGCTCCATGGATACCTTGTCTGTCTCGAACAACGACTTCTATGCCATGTTTGGTTCTACTCCGCGATCGACGGACGGCATGCCCCTCACGCCTATTTCGGGAAGCCTCGACACGAACGGCTTCCAGGACCTGCTCTCGGGTCGCAGCTCCAACTTTGGCCAGGGTGGGCATTCCCCAACCGAGAGTCATCTCAGCGACTCTCTCGCGACGCCGCAATGGTCGTGGACCGGCGGCATGCCATCTGCCGTGAACCGGAATTATCATTACGGGAGTCTTTCCACGTCTCCTTCGCAGGATTGTCTTCCCAACCTGGAGAGCGACTGGGCTATCCCGTCTGCTGGCTTGACCAACCCCACCTGGTCAGCTGGCGATCTCCCTCTGGACCCCAGCAAGCTGGCCGATAACTTGGTCCAGCCCATTTCGCAAAGCGGCGAGTCCAAGCAGAGCGCCCCTGGCCTGACGGCGTCTTCATCTCCCTCTGAGATGGGCGAGCCAGCGCTCTTCGGCGAGCTTGAGTTCAAGGCGCCGCCATCTGCCGCTAGCGAGACGTTGTTCTGGGAAGATAGCCCAGTCTATCGCCTCGCGACCTCCGGAGCGCACGACATCCGGCCCCCGACCTCCATGCCGACGTCGTCCCCCGAGCCTCAAGGTCTCGAGCTCAACTTCTCCAAGGCCATGAGCACGGCAGCAGTCACGGCGGCCCACAGTGGAGCCGGCATGTACAGCGAGACCCAGGCCATTGCAATGCCAAACAACATGGATGACATTGCGTCCAACGACCCCTGGTTATTGGACATTGCCAACCCCGCATATGCCGGAGCTGGCTCATTCGACCTTGCTACATTCCCCACCTGGCTTTAGGGCATGGGAAAGAGCAGCCTTTTTGTTTACGACGCCATGAATCATGACGCCTGGTGCACTTGTCCCAGTATCGGGACGACAGTCCTTTATTCTTAGTGCTAACCCTGCCTTCGAGGCAGTTTCCGACCTCGGTCGCCTGTGTATATAACCACACCCGGCTCGAACCTTCTTTCTACCTTCAGAGTTCGAAGCCTTGTTTCATAGACGGTTGCGTCTGCTTCTGCTTCTCACCGGGAATAGCGAGCGAGCATTCGTACATAACATATTGGCGGTGTTTTCAAGACTTGGGACGGGTTGCATGGGTTGGGGTGCTTAAAACTATAGAGTGGGCATTGGCGTTGCATCTTTGTAGATTTTAGCTCTGCAATATCTGTTTTGTTTACCACCACCGTGCCAGCACATGTATTTCGTGATGAGTTGAGTGAGTTGAGCGGGCTAAGCGGCGGTGACCAAGGGCCGGCACGTACCACATGGTCGCTGGTCGGTCGCGGGAGCTGGCCGACGACAACGCCAAGGGGGCATGGCTGATGGAGTGACGTCCTTCGGCTGCAGGGCTGACGCGAAGAGCGATGTGCGCTGGGCGCTGGGCGATGGGCGATGGCGATGGGGCCATGTCCCTGGCTTGCACGCTGGGTGGACGCTCACCCGCAGTCCGCAGTCACGCCGACGGTGCAGCAGCAGAGATTTCACGAACCCTGAAAAGCCGGACTGGCACAGTGATGATCCAGGCTCCCGTCAGCGAACCACGAGCGAGTCGCCAGCATTGCGCAGCCAACGAGAACGGACGGCCGCCCTCGGCGCTGACAGTTGCTTTTTTGCAAACGCGACACGACGCCACTCGTACATGTGCTTGGAGCCAGCCACAGCAGCAGCGCAGCGAACGAGAGATGCGGGCGGCCGAGGCAGCAAAGCCGTACGTTATTATCGCTTTTCCCCACGGGCGGCCGGCCATGGAGACGTCTGACAGCGGCGGTTTGCTAGTCGCTGTAGTCGCTGGATAACGGCGCTGCAAGGACGGCAGAGACATGGTGAGAGGGTCAGAGGGAACGAGCATGACCCGGCCCACTCGACCGATGCGTCGTCGCTGCACAGGAACCGAGCAGCACAGCACCGCACCGCACAGCCAGCGCTGCTCTGCCAGTCTGCTCCATCGAGGCAGGCCAACCAGGCGGCGTCTAATTGGCAGATGCACGAGCTGCCTTTTGTGAAGTCAGGACGGGCTGCGGCCGCCCCAAGTCCAATGGCGAAAATGTCTCATGCACTTGTTGTTTAGCGACGGGCTCGACTCCCCCACTCTGCTGCTGCCCTCTGCCCTCTGCCCTCTGCTGCTGGCCTGCAGGTTGCCTATACGGACGGATGCGCGTGCTTCGTCACCCGCCCGAACAGGTGCCTTTCTGGGGAAAGGACGGTGACATTCGCCGCCGTAGCCTGTGGAGAAGCGAGCGAGGGCCGCTGGGCTGACCCGTGAAGACACGATGGATGCGACAATGTCACGAGCCCACCCACTGCTCTGCTCTGCTCTGCTCTGGCCGCCGGAGAAGCTGTCGCCGCTGCGCAACCCGCGCTCTGCCATAATCCCCCTTGCCAGCTAGCGACAGACGCGTCCAGAGAGGCTGGCGATGCCCTGGCTGTTGTTTCGTGCGCTTCTGCCGTCCTCTACATTGCCCTCGCATCCACACTTCCGCATCGCCACCCCACAAGCTAGACTAACTCGTCTTCGCATCCTCCATGCATCCCAACATGGGGACGTGCGCCCGCAGCCTGCCTCTTAACCTGCCCTCTTTTGACAGTGCCACACAGTCTCGCCCAATATACCTATATTCCAGCTGCTGGATGGGATACCTACTCTGCTTGGCTGGGACCTTGGCTGCTCTTGAGAGCTTCGCAACGACGAAACGCCAATGCCTCGCCGTTGCTTGCACTGTTTCTTCTTAAGGACTACACAAGCATCTCGCAAAGTGCTCCCTTGGCGTGGCCGATCACGTATGCAGGCCGCTTAACGTTCGTCGTCGCTCCAGGGGCCTGAGGACGACCGGCAGATCGACCACCAATCGCGTCGACTGCTGGGCCATCGGAGAATTGATCTGTGCGACACCTCGGATCGTCATATGTATAGTCGACGTTCGAATCGAGGATTTCTTAGCAAGGGTTCATGATGGGCGGTGGATGCGTCAGTGCTCTTGTCCTCCAGTTGAGCCTCACCGTGGCCCGTCGCCCACTTGATAGCGTAATGTTGTGCGAATGAATGCTGACTTGTCTTCGAACAGAGGCAGACTCGCTTCTTCTCTCGAATCACAGCCCCACAAAGTATGCAGTGTCGCATGGGTAGGCGTTGGGGGGTCCCCTGTCAGCTGTCGCTCCTTCACCGGCGCCGCTCAACCTTGATGTCTCATTCTGGCGGTGACCAGAAGACAACGAATACAGGACTGTGCATTCGAGCATCGTGACCATCGGACCCCATTTCGGCCAGCTCCCTAAGTTGTAGAATACGAAGTGCAAAAGGCCATTCAGAGACGGCGGTAACAGCCAGACAGAACGGGCCTGTCGAAGTTACTGGTTCAATCACCCACTCCATCCTAGGCTGATTACTTTCCTCACCGGACGTCCCACGGTGACACAAGGCTGTCTTTGCACCAAATCCTACGAACTGCCTTCTAGAAGGCCCACAGCCTTCCATTGCAGCTTCCAAGTCTGGGGGGAGCTCATCCGTCATCCATCGCCTTGATCCCAACATCGCTACTCCGGACTATGCACCTGCTCTGCCAAGCCTAACAACCCGCGACTGGTCGATCGTGTTAATTACTTCGCCACTGGTTCTCAAAGACACTGATTGTGCCGTGCCCCAGGCTCACCCAGACGTTCTCCAGCACGGGAACGACTTCTCGGGAGGAAACGGGTCTCGCTACTTCCCTTCTGCGACATTTTTTCCAGCCCTATCCGATCGGCTCAAGGGTATTGTATTGATTGCATGCTGAATCCTGGTTTTATGATTGCTTTTGTAGAGGTCGACCAACCATGACGAAGCATTCGAGGAGGGCGCCAATAGAGCTGACTGACGGTAAGCTCTAGCGGATACAGTGTTACAAGGTCATCGACCATACCGATACTCTCTAACCGCCCACGCACCTGCATTCGACGATGCACCCCACAGGTAGCTTCGTCATCACGCTCTTGGGCACCTGAAAGGGCTTCGCCCTGGTTTACGGAATCAAGGCAACTTGACAACAAATGAGCCTGCAACGCTAGCAAGGGGAAACGTACCACATAGGCCTACAGTGGTACAAGGAGACTTAGTCATTCACCAGCAGTAGGAATCTGATACGGAGGATTCTTGCTGCTTCCATGGTTCTTCTAGAAGACCTCGCTAACGCGTCCATCATCATGCTTACCGAAGGAAAGGTGCCGGCATACAAGTGACACCCAACCCTCAGTGAATAGATCGACCAGAAAATGCTCTTTCTGTCATAGGATCGATAAACGTACACTACAGGAGCAAAGCGAGCAAAGCACATTGCAGGGAGTGCCTAAGATTGCAGTAGCTGGGTCCAGTATGCATCTCGCAACCAGAATTCCAGAACCCATCCCAGACCCGGAAGCTGCCTTCGATACATCTTCTAATAGCTGATGATGGATGCCTGGCTCTTGCTTTGATCGGGGCCACTTTCTGTCACCTTGTTACGGATTGATGCCCGAAGACTACATCAGTGCGTTCTCTAGAAGCAAGATAGGCGTGTGCACTAGAGTGACTAAGTGGAGGACATCTTGTGTATGTCCTTAGGTCTCGGTCAAGGAGCTTCGACAAGTCACTGACTTGAGCTCTCTCCCTACTGACACACAGAATGATTCATGGGCCGACTCGATACTGAGCTGGTAAGTTGCAACCATTTCCTTCGTCGCTCTCGTATAGAGATTCATTACGTTATCGTCTTGTGTTCGAAGATTTACGATTTGCGACAAGTTGTGCCGTTTTTGAGTCAAGTCTGTGATCTCAAGCCTATCGCATGACTGCTCAACTTCATATTCTCTCTATTCCATCTTCGCAGTCTCTATTACCATCCGCAAGTAGCCCTTAGCCTCTAACCCAGTCTACCAACACTCCTTCCACAACGCTCCACCCGTCTTTCCGAACCTCACGTGCCGGAGTCCCAAGTCCCAAATCTGAATCATATAATCGTACAATTCACCCAGCCACCCAGCGAACCTACGCACCCATCAAACAACACATCAACAACCGCGCGCGAACCACCCGCATACCTTTCCACCCCATCCTTCGCCTCGCTGAATCATCGTTCTTCCATCGCGTATAAGTCATCACTCCGCCGCCCTGGTTTCCAACTTATACGATTGCACACCTTCCGCCTAGCCTCAGCACTAGCCACATTTCCATGATTTTAGCCCATCCAACAAAACCCCGGCGTCACTGCTCCACCACCAACATTTTTGCTTAGCGAGATCGTAGGAAATCCTTCCACCCCAACCCCACCAGCTTGAAACGCGGCTCTGCGGATTGCAATTACCCATGTTCACCTTTTTACTGCTGGTTTTAGGGAAAATGGGCGTTTAACATGTTTTGTTGTTGTTTACAACAACAACAACAGCAACAGGCGCCCCCTTCGGACGGAGAGAGGTTTCGAAGGATGAAATTAGAGTTAGGGTTTTTGACGGGGCATGGATGCATGGATGGATGCATGGATGAGGGATCGTAAAACATGAATGACGTCGGTCAGAGTCCGAGGGCGCGGCGCAGCGTTCTAGATGGACAAGTCAACTACTAGGGCACCCTTTGAACTTGCAACCTTTTTTGTGAATGGAATGGGGCCTGAACGTGGGGCCTCCCCCCTCCCTACGTTGGTATGATGGTAAAAAGTGATTTGGGTTCTAGAAGGGAGGGGGCATGTGCTGGATAGTGCCTCGCGTCCCCCCCCCCTCTACATTACTAAAAGCCCGTTTCCAACGCTTCGGACTTTGGTTTGAGTTGCTTCGTCATTGCCTTCTGCGGCGTTGGCTCGCTTGATCACTCGCGCATCGATATGAATCTCCGATGCAAGTGGGTGGGGGTGAGGCAGGGATATACTCGATGGGGCTTACGTCGGGGGATGGGGGTAGTGAATGTCTACGTAGAACGTTGTATGCTTTACTAGAAAGAAAGGAAAAACAAAGGAACTTATACACACGTGAACCTAGTAGTCTTCCCGTCTCCTTCCCCATTTGTATATAAACGCACCACATACATAGACGTAGACATACCACATACACAGTCTCCATACTTCTTCCTGCGACCAGAAGCAGCGCCCGGAGAAATTGTTTCTTGGAAGGGGGGCCTGTTTACCGGCTTGCGTACGCTTGTAACGCATACGGTATGCACGGCGCACACTAGTAGTTTCTTCTAGACGTGTTCGATGCATGGATTATGTTTGTTTGGCATTTATAGTGTATGTGTACTGCAGGAGAAATGTACATGGATCAAGTTGTTTAGCGTTTATAGTGTATCTAGGAGAAAAGGTACATGGGACATGGGGGTGGGTGGGCTTTGCTCGGAGCAAGGAGGCAAGGGGGGACAAGGGGGACAAGGGGAATGGTAGAGGGTGTTTGAAGGGATTTGGGGAGGAGGGGGTTTAGATAGTTTCTAGTGGTAATTTTTCTTTCTTCTTCTTCCTTCTCTTTCTTCGTCGTTTCGCTGGAGGTGGTAGGTGTTTGGCGCGTGGGTTGGTTGGACGGACTTTTGGGGTTTTTGGGAAAGGTTGAGGAAAAAAAAAGGGGGTGGGGAATAACTGGCTCGGTACTGTAGGCTGCTGTTGATTGAGCTGAAGGGCAAGGTTTCCTATCTCTCATCCTCTATCTCTCTCTTTCGTGGGATCAAGGCGTACATATGAGTAGACTGGCACCTTTTGAGGTATTTCCGTCATCGTCAGAGGGGGCGCCTAGAACGAATGATTGCTGAAAAGGGGTTATAGACGGTGTGTGGGGCAGGGTGGGCAGTAGGACTCGAGAAAAGTTCATACAGATGACGCATCGATTTCATTGACTATTTTTTCAATCTAATAGATGAATTGCATGTGAGATTTTGTTTCGTCTTCATGACGGATTGGGGTGATGTGCAAGGCTTTGTCGCTGACGTTTATTGTCTATGATTCACGTGGAAAGGGAAACATTGCAAGATAAAAGGGTAGTGTTGAGTCGAAATGTCGTACCTAGGACATTGTGATTGAGGATCTCGCAAATTTGCACGTTTATAGTGTAGTTGCCTAGCATAGACCCATAAAATCGTTCTAATTCTGTGCACATATCATGTTCCCAAGTTCCCCGACATCACCGTCCTTGTACAATGCGTGCCCAGCATGCGTCCATGTCATCGACTAGCGTGAGGAAGTTGTCGTCTTCTAGATGTCGTAGAATGAAGTTGTTTAATGCAGCCATGCGTTCGTCGTCTGATTTCTGCGCATACTCTACCAAGCCGCTGTGGTCAACATCCGAGGTTGTATTACTTTCTGAGCTGATCAGAGGTCCGCAATCGTTGGCTACAGATGTTGGCGAGGTGGCCAGGTTATCATGTGGTCGTGCTTGAGCCTGGTTCAGATCACCTTCACTGATAGAACTGAGAGGGGATGATCTGAGAGTGCCGTCGCTGGTCGCTGGTCTAGGGAACGGAGATGAACTCGAAGGAGGTTCATTCTCTTTCCCTGCACTGGCGAACATGGGCCGACCAACCTTGCTATTCCCGCTGATAGGCACCCTGCTTAGAGTTGAACTTTGCATTGGCTCCGTGTGAGCAGCTCCAATGATAGTTGGCTTAGGAAGTGGTGGTAGATCGAGTGCAGATCGAGAGCCCGGCCGCTTGTTACCGGCCCTGGAAACTGGCAATGGTGGAGGACCCATAGCGCTAGAAGGCCGACTGCTAGGCCGCGTACTATCGCTTCCCCTTGATTTAGGCGTGTCTGGGCGAGCGAATGGAAGTTCCCTTCGCGGCGGTAGATCGCTCGAGCTTGGGCGGACAAATGAGATGGGCGATTCTGGGCGAGCCGTCAAGCTTGGCCAATCCTCTGTGCCGGCTGAGATGCGTGAACAGGAGTCCATAGCTAACACCTCGGATGTTGTAGAGTTCGGTCGTTGAAAGTACACTGGTGGTATAAGTGGATTTTGAGTTTCGGACCTGGCGGACTGTGGGCGTGTGTTTTCTGCGTCCCCCAGTGGGACCTTGAGTGGAAAGCCTGGGGCAGCGGCAGCTGTGGAAGGCCTGCTGGCTAGTTCTGAAAGTTGTGATGGCGGACATGAGGGGCCACTACTCTGAAGGCTCGTAGAAGAGTTTGTCTCGCTTGATTTAGCTGTTTTCGCCGGGTTCATCCACAACCCGAGCTGGCGAAGGTAGCTGACGGCAGCCTCGTAATCTTGTTCAGAAGAAAACTTGAGCTGGATGCGCTGGACCTGTAGAACTCGTCAGCCGCTGTACTTACGACACAAGATAGTACTCACCTTTCCCCCTCCCTGCAGAGCATATCGTAGAGCTAGTAAAGGGAATTTGATAATGCCATAGATAGGCAATTGGTCGCACAATACTTGCTGGCCACGCTGAGTGCATGTACTGATTAGGGATTTACCTTCGTCGATCAGCTCCTGGACGTTGATGTCGAACTGGATGAGTTAGCGAGGTCGACTGATGGCATCGGGATCCTGGGTAAATGACAAGTACCAGAACCTGGTTTGCTTGCACAACCCTCATCTTCTCAGAAGGCATACTGCCAGACCGGAAATTGTCAATGACCAAGACTAGCCCTTGCTGGACGTGTGTCCATTTGAACTCATGCGCCGGCGCATTGGGAGTAAGATCTGTCGTATATGACAGCTTCCTGAGGGTGAAATTAAGCATGCCGTTAGTGAAGCCGATGCATTAGTCTGAGATCAACCCGCACACCCTGGTTTCCTTGGGCGACTGGAGAAGTATGAATTTGGACGTTCAGGGGGAAGTCGCGAGCGAGGTGTTGAATCGCCAGGTCATGTGACCTGGATGGTACGTGCGCGCCAGGGCCAACTGAAGCGCGAAGCGGAACTTTGAGCTGAGCTTCGCATTCTGATGTTCATCACCATCGCGACTGACGCGCGCCGCGCCATTCACCAAATTAACACCACCGCCGCGATCGCGCACAAGTCACCCGTAACACCTTGTTAATGCCTCGCCTCGCGAGCCGCACGTTCTCCAGGTGAAAGCGTCTGCCGTAGCATGGCACCCAAGGACAAACAGCCGCGCGAGGCATCTATCGAACGTACAACAGAGTATGAGGATTTCCTCGACGAATTAGAAAAATATCACGAGAAACGGGGGTTCGTGTCTCGATTGCGCATTGACGCAAGTGTCCAGTAGAGTTGACGGTGATTCGTAGGACTATCCTAGATCGCGAACCTAAAGTCGGGAGCCGACATATTGACCTTCTGCGACTTTACAAACGCGTTAACGACGAGGGCGGGTACGATAAGGTCTCAGATACCAAAGGAAATAAGCTTGCTTGGAGACGCCTGGCCGGTGAATTCCTCCCCGGAAGCTCCAATTTGACCACCCAAGCTTTTCTGGTGAAATCAGCATATTACAAGAACCTTGCGTAAGGCTTTCACTGTTCCTCAATTGCAGAAAGAATTACTAATCAGTACAGGGCCTACGAGATAACCCACATTCACAAGCGCGTGCCCCCACCGAAAGAGATTCTTGAGGACGTGTCTGCGAAGGGAGGCGACCTGCTGAGCCGGACTACTGAGAACTATTTCCGTCCAATCAGCAGGGAAACAGAAAGATTGAGAGGCGACGACGATACAGAGGAATCCGACGAAGAAAGCAACAAGGGAACACCACGTGCGGACAAGATGGACATGGACGACCCTGGAAGCCTTGGGCGCTCGACAAGATGTGAGTATCACGAATATGGAATGTTTGATTTAGATGCTAATCGGCCCTGTAGCTCTGCGCCATGCGCCCCCCCAGCGTGTCCTCTTCCAGCCCGAGGTATCGAGGCGCGAAACCCGCCAATCTACAGGCAATATGAACTCGCCGCAACCCAACGGCGTTTATGGTACAAGCGGTGCAGCGATGACAATAGCCAACTACGAGCCGCGGACTTCGGCTCCCTCTAGCATGAAACCCGTGACGACGCCATCGAATAACCCCGAATTCTTCAACCAGTTGCGAAGGAGGTTTATCGTCAATAGAAAGAACCGGCCGGTGCCGCTCAAAGGAATGATGCTGCCCGGCACTGGATTTCCTGGACCTAACATTTACATCCGTGCTCTCCACGCACTACGATCGAAAGAACCGGAAGAGGAGGCATATGCGCTGCATCATCTTGTTAAGATATCTCACGAGCGTGGAGATAAGTACCGATTCGATCAGTTTCCAGGCTTAGCCGATGCTCTCATCGAGAAAGTTAATCAAGCGGCGTCTTTGTACTTTGACGTGAACTGGGAGATCTCTTACGTAGAAGAGGATCTTAGCCGACCGAACGTACTCAATGGCCTGATTGGTACGCACGATTTACTGCGACGCATACAGGCGCTCGAGACTCTCAATATTCAGGATGATCTACTGCCGGAGAACGACGCGAAAGCACTGAATATGATCAACGAGGCTGCCCTTATCTTCCGCAACATGGTCATGCTGCACGAAAACGCGATTTATGCGTCGATGATACCCTCGGTAAAGGATATGGTTGTGATTATACTCAATCTCCCAAGCCACCCGTCGGTAATCGAACTGCACCATTATGCTCTCGAAATCGCTGAACAGCTGACGAAATTTTGGTATCTGGATGCTCAAGACCCACTTTATCAATCACTACTTGCTCAGGTCGATTCAGAAGACAGGGGTAAAATTATCACGTCCCTTAGGGCGCTAGGAAGGATTGCCATGAATCTGGAGGCTGCCAACAAGTTGCCAGGAGTGCCGAAGAGGACACTACAATCGATATGTGACTGGCTTCTGGTCGAAGACGAAGAGCTTCGTAATGCTTGCTTAGACTTCCTCTACCTGTACACAGGATTTGTGGATAATGTGGAGATCCTTGCCAACGAAGTCAACGTTGAAGCTCTAGTACATCAGCTCGTTCGCCTTCTTCAATTCGGAGCTCAGGCCTTCGAGGAGCGACGGACTAACACGAGGTCGTCCAAGTCATCCATCAATACCAACGATGCTCCAAAGCTGTCGTCTGCGATCATTGAACAATTGGTGACATTGGACGAGCCAGAGCGAAGTTCGCAGTGGTTACGGACATGTTTCGAAGAGGACCCCACTGGAGAAATAACACAGATAACGCTGTGGTCTGCATACAACTCCGCATTCTCGGAAACCATGACAAGCAAATCATCCCTCAAAGCGCTTATGCCGGCCAAAGATTTCATTACAAATGTATCCGCAACATTTAGCGGCGCTTCCGCTCAGGTGATAACGAGCAATGGACAACCGAAATACACCATCAGAGGCATTCGGCCCCGTTCGGTTCCTGTCGATCCGTCGACCAAGAAACAATACATGCGGTGCTGCTGGCACCCTCCAAGCCTCCTGAATGGTCGTTCAGACACAAAGCATTCGACTGCAAAGATTGAGTGTGGCGAATTCACCTCTGGTGTCAAAGCCATGTGGGAACATATTGTCTCCGCTCATCTGAAAGTACCGCGAGACGAATCTGGCAAGTGGCTGTTAGAGCAGAAGCCAGATATCGACATGGAAAACGGCGATGCTGTGACTACGACAAAACCCACAAAATACCTTTGCCACTGGGGTGGATGTACCCATTTTACCCCAGAAGGAACAGAGTCTGCTTTTGAGGCTGGTCAGCACGTGAAAACCCATCTCCCTGACACGGGTCTTTTGCATGCGGTTCACGCGAAGCACAATCGTACGCCCTCTACGGCAGCACCTCTCACATCATCAGCGCAAGTCCGCCATGAGAACTTCCAACCCCAGTTCGGCCAACCTGTCGGTTTGGGAAGCCTAGGTATGGGCGGCCGATATAGTTCTGGTTTCGGATTCAACGACCGCAGCAATCCCGCTTCTTCACCTCTTCCTCAGCAACCAAACCCTAATTTCCGCTACTACAACACGACCACCGACGAGAATAGCGATGCTGCCGGACTCCCCCTCGCCTCTGTACTCGTCCTTCGTAATCTCGCACGCCAACTAGGCAAGCTTCCTCCGCCTTCTTCGGTCTATGAAGTTCCTGATTCGCCAACGCATAAGCGCACGTTTAGCGAGTCGAGCCCGGATCATAGACGTACCGGCGCAAAGAAGCCACGATTAAGCAACGATGCAGCGAGAGAGGCACAAAGAGAACACGAGAAGGATGAGCAGGAGGAGCAAGAAGCTCAGAAGGCGGGTTGGGTGCCTAGAGTCTTTGCTCCTGTAAAGGAGCATCTGGGTTTCGTGATGGCGCATAATCTGACCTTGAGGAACTATATGGGAGCTCTCTTCAAGGCTATTGCCGAAGGTGGTGGTTGATGTTACTAAGACTGGCGTTTACGGTTATTATAGCGTAATGAGCGGCATACTGTATGGAGTATCAGTGTGCTGAGGTTCCATTCAGGGTCGGATACCTCAGGAGTTAGCGGTCTATGATACCGTAAAGGCTAGGTAGAGCCTTTGCGACCTCTGTTAGAGTAGCATGATTGTTTAATTCATTTTCAGTCCATGAAAACTATCTTACAAGCCCCAAGTGTTCTGTGGGACGCTCTTCGGTGCACAATGTCAGCGTCCACGTATCTCAGGTAAGTAAGTTGACAAGGGGGGATACTCAAGCGGCTGCCATCCATTTGCGATCTCAACATCACTTCCTCACTCATACAAGTCAGATACAAGATATTCAATGTTTTCGAAAGTTTGATTGGTATTTCCCTATCCCATCGCTGCGCCTTTGCGCTACCATTATGATGCATTCGTACATAGATGTCTTTGTGCCGAGTCATTAATCAAAGTTCCCTCTTCCCTCTCCCCGGCGGCGGCTTTGTGCTCGTGCGGCTCTTCATTTTCCCTTTTGTCCCTTTTGTCCCCCCATGTCCCTTTTGTTCCCCCATGTCCCTTTTGTTCCCCCATGTCCCTTTTTTTCCCCAATGTCCCTGTTTCCCTTTTTTTTGTCTTTTCGTCTTTTCCCTTTTTTTTTGGCTTTTTCTTTTTCTTCGTCTTCGGATATCGTCCTTGCTGTCGGGTTCGGATTTGGCTGTACAGGGGCGTGATTGCTCTCTCCTCACTCACACCCCTATAACTGCTCCCCCCCTACTCGCGTTGAATTCCTCACCTGCTTCCCTACAACTCTTCAACCTTCTTACATCTCTTCACCTACTCATCTCCTCTTACAGTTTTTTCATCGATAGCCAGGGGGGAGTATGCGAGGCTCTACAACTCCTCGTCTTCCCCGGTCACGATCTCAAAGCTCGTGGGCAATTGCCGGATTGGATTCAATCCAAAAAGGTAAGTGATGCCCATAAACCGCTCGTAAAGCTTCTTGTAAAGCTCATTAGCCATCCGCTTAACGAAGTAACGGTGAGCGCGCCTGCGTGTTTCATTCCTTGGAGCGCAGTTGGCCAACGCCTTGAGACTCTCGGCGTACTTAACGATCCTTTTTTGCACTGCGTCTAGCTCAGTAGCAACGCCATTCTGAATAAGCTGGGCCCCGGAAGACTGGAGAGCGGTCGCATCTCGCGCGGAAAGTTCATCGCGCTTTTTCCGCCGCTCGTAAAAAGACCTCACGGCATCGTCATTCAGATCTAAGAGCAACTCGCTGCGGAATTCGGCGATTGCGGGAAAGCTAGTGCCAGGCCGAGGTGCCACAGTGTCCAGCCGACTTGTCAGAGCGTCCAGGAATTTATCCACCTTTGCGTTCCGGATTACCACTTTCTCTGGAGCTTTAGGCTTAGAAAATCCAGGAAGCGTAGGATTCCAGATGGAATCATTTTGTCTATCGACAGGGGGGTTTCGAGACACTGCCATGTCAAAAGGTCCTAGATTCCGTAGCCCGGGGACGGCTACAGTGTATTCTACGGACCGAAGTGGGCCTGTGGGGGGTCCAACACTGCTTTGAGTCTTGAGGTGGGGAGGAATAACATTGGCTTTATCCTTGCCGGTATTTTTGCCATGTTTCTTATGAGCTTCCATGCCCAGCACCTTGCAAATATCCTCAACGGTCTTTTGAAGGTCCTTCACCTCGCTCCTCAAGTCCTTGTTCTCCTTCTTGGTTTTGGCCCAGCGAGCTTTCTGTTTCTCGTTGCGCTCTTTGCGTCTTTGGGCGGCTTGGACCCTCTGGGACCGGGCTTTTTTAGACAGGCTCATCTGTAAGGTGATCTTGGCCTTTAGTTTGCGATTGGAGGCCCGCAGATCCGCGAGTTCCTCCTCTAGGGCGGCCTCTTTAGATGATTGAGGAATACAGGGCTCGCGCGAAGCCAGAGTGGGGTCCATATCAGACGTTGTAGCGCTCGATTTTACACCAGATTTGCCAGTATCTGCCCCAACATGGCTTGGGGGAATAGTCTCGGCAGGCTCAGTCCTGGTAGGCTCAGTCTTGGTAGGCTCAGTCCTGGTCCGCTCCGTCCTAGTCCGCTTAACATTGGGAGTCTCAGTCTTGGGAGTCTCAGCCTTCTTAAGCTCGATCTCTTTAGCCTCAGTCCCGGTAGTCTCAGTCTTAGGAGCCTTAGTCTTCTTAAGCTCGATCTTTTTAACCTCAGTCCCGGTAGACTCAGTCTTGGGAGACTCGGCCCTGGTACGCTTCGTCCCAGAAGGCTCAGTCTCGGGAGACTCAGTCTTCTTAAGCTCGATCTTTTTAGCCTCAGTCCCAGTAGGCGCAGTCTCCATGGGCTCGCGAGCCTGCTCCTCGTGCTCATCCTGAGTACCCTCAAACTTGCAGTTCCCCTCATCACCTTCGAAAAGGGATCCGGCATCGTCGTCACCTCCCAAGTACTCGTCGAATTCCTCGTCCCCAGAAACCTTGGAGGCAGGAAATAATGTTGGCAATGCTGCATTCTCAACCGTAGAAACCCTAGCCACGGGACCTTCGGAGCTGTTGGCGGCAGCAGAAAGTACTGCAGATGTCCCATCTGCCATAGCATGGAGTGTTGGCGGCTTGAATGTAGGAGGCTTGAATGTAGGAGGCTTGAATGTAGGATGCTTGAATGTAGGAGGCTTGAATGTAGGAGGCTTGAATGTAGGAGGCTTGAATGTAGGAGGCTTGAATGTAGGCGGCTTGAATGTAGGCGGCTCAAATGCAGGCCACTTCAAAGACTGGTCATTGAGAAGCATCTGCTGTGGGACTAATTTAATCTCCTCGCCAAATTTGCCAGTCGTAGAAGATGGTTGGGCATCCTGCATCTCCTCATCCCCATAGGCGGCAACAGTGTTGCTCTCCGTAGCTTCGTCTTCTTTCGCAGTTGGAGCAGAAGTATTACTGAGGTCCATTTCAACCGGGGGCTCAGAAAACGTAACATCCATGGTAGATGTCCCTTGCCTATCAGTCCCGCCCATTGGTGACTGGGACTGTAGAATGGGAACTTGCCAAGAGACATTGCTCTGTGTTGGAGCATTCGGCTGATCTACCACTTCCATAGGATCATGGCTAGCCTGTTGAGGTCCCTCAATGTGAGAAGAGGATGTGATGTTGTTTGCCGGATGGCTGTAGGAGATTTGAAATGGCCCGCTCATTGTAGAAGCTCTGAAGAAAGTATTGGTATGGGCCGGAACAGCGGCATGAACGATGGATGGCGCATTCTGATTGTTTTGAGATTTTGGCGGAACTGGCTCTGCAATCCCTGCGTCATGCATCTCTGAGTCTATTTCAGGGCTATCCTGTCGGCGCTTTCGAGACGGATTCTCTTGAATGACCGGCGTGACTAGTGCTGCCTTCTTTGCAGTCAGAGTTGTCGCGAAGTCGTTTCTCTTCGTAGGAGTCGGTTCCGGCATCTTCGTCATACGCTTCAGGTCATCTTCCCGCTTGATCTGGGCAAGGGCTTTCTTCGTTGATTCTTCCAAAGTATCAGGAAACTTGTTAGGCAAACATTCATGCAAAAAAGTGCACCACGGAGAATGGTCAAACTGTTCATCCATGAGAGCGAAAGAATTATCCTCGAAGATTTGCAGCACGTTAAATTCTTGCTTCAAGTTTTGCAGCGTTGCGTCAAAAAATTGCTTGAAGTTTTGCTGCTCATTCTCTGCTTTCTTCTTGATTATCATGAGACAATGTTCCGCAAGGAGGTTTAAGGTATTATCGTCGTAGATTTTGAAAAACCGATACTGTGAATCGATCCGGATGCTTTGATTCATTTTCGTGAACATATCTTTGAGCAAGAAAGACGGAGATTGGCCTGTGGTGGATTCTGTCGTCAGGTTCTGTCTGCGCCGCTTTCCATCATTTTCCGGGTTCTCGGTATCATCCTCAAAGAAATCATCGTTGTTGACGGAACGTTTCCGTTTCTCAGTATGATCCTTTGAGGGATCCCGGCCGTCTACTCCTAATCTTGGAGCACGAAGAGGCTTCTTTGGACGAAGGCCCTCGCGGGGTTGTTGATTCTCTAGAGCCAGCCCTGCTGAAGGAGCTCCAGTAGGAATTCGATCCTCACGCTTCGGTCCGATCGCCTCGATGGTCGTTGAAGCAGTCTTCCCAGCCCCGACCTGCCTTTCAATCGCTTTAAGCTTGTAGTAAATCTCAATCGCTAGTCTTTCGTACTTGCGGTGCGAGGAGTCACTCTCGTTCGGGTTTATCGGCCTTTTCCATCGATCCAATTTTGACTCGAACTCCTGCATAGAGGTGTGGAAATCTTCTACCGATTCGTCCCAGTGATAGTCGATGAGCGCCTTAGCCACTTCAGGTGTCTGTCGGTCTAAGTAAAGACGCAGCCCTCTAACTACCGCTTCACCAGTATCACACTTGAAGTTGCTCCTTATGATGTTGAGTGCCGGGAGGACATGCTTGAGGCCCTCCTCGCGGGTCATGGGTAGATTTGGCATGATGGGTGCAAAGATGCCTCAGATGATGTTGTATTTGTGTCGGGAGGATGTATTGAATGAGTTGATAGTTGGACTATAGGGAGTGTAAGCTGTGTGATTGATAGAGGGCGTATGGTTGAGTTGAGGCAGTATGTAGGGAAGAGAACTGGGGCAGACTGTGGGGGAAGAAGCATGCGCATAAACAATATGCAGTGAATGTGGACGGAGGCATCGATGAGAACGCTAGGTATTGGTAGTGGGTAAGGGGCAGTGAAAGTAATGAATTGATGTACCTATTATGCCCACAAAAGCCCTCAAAGTATACCAGCAGTCTCAAAAGAGACGCTATTGGTACAGAGGGAAGGGGAAGCAGTCCGACCTTGTCGCGGTGGCTCACTGACACACTGCGGTAATGACGGCAGTTGGCATTGGATGTCGTGGTATGAGCGAACAATGTTGTAGTAGGAAGGCGGCAACTATGGCAGCAAGGCCACAGGAGGAAATATGAGGAAGTAGAAGTAGAAGTAGAAGTAGAAGAAGTTGAATGTAGAGTGGTTGGCTTGCTGAGCTGTGGAGGTTCTCGATTGCAGTTGCACTTGACTGGAGTTGATTGCAGTCGATTGCGCTCAGCGGTTGTGTTTAGGTCAAGTCTGGCCGGGGCTGAACTATATAGGATAGAGCAGGCGCCAAGAGAAGCCTCGCTAGGCCCTTTGGGAAATTAAGTGGTGTAGTGAAATGCTTTTCACGTGCACTCGGGCCCGCCCAGAGGCTCCCCAAAACAGCCTGCTGGAGGGGCAACGCACACTTTAACTGGGCAGATAAGCGCTTTTGGGGGAAATAAAATGTCACTCTGACTCATGATGCGCGCTAGAATCACCTCTGATAGGCAATCCACTGTTACAGTTGACTTTTCGCTAATATCAGTTCGTGGCAAACTCTACCGTCGCCTAGTAACCTTTTGTGTATATGTGCTTTGACATATGTGAGATCCGTATATTCCGGGTACTGCCGGAAATGTCTTTCGAAACTAGATCAAGTGTGAATAAAAAAAAGTTACCGTTGTTCCCGACTGTATGGCCTTAGTGATACATGGCGCATTTCTGGGTGCGATATCTTCACCAAATAGGCTATGAAATATATGTAACATTGTCCCACGACACATTTTGATTGGAAAATGATATCAGAGGGTCGTTCAGCGTTCTTCTTGATCTCCATATGAGACCATCGCCGACTATACCCTGATCTTAATGGGAATCAAGAACTTAAAATTTCGCACAAACGAGGCCACTAACATAGAATTCGAATGCATTGAAATCGGAGAAGAAACAGGTCCATCCGGACTCCTGCACTCGGCCAAGACTGGCCTTAGCTGCAGAGGAAAGCTTAAGAGCCGGTGAAATCACCCACAAGATGCGGATTTTATGGATGGTAGACACAAAGTTTGATTGCCTACACCCATACAACACACCCAAAGCGCCTACTCTTTCCTAAAGCCCCGACTACAAAACTGTCTAAACAAGAACCGCATCACAACTGATAGGCTAGAGAGTACGAATCCAAAGCTAGGGTTCTTGCTCGGAGAGGAACACTGTACCAAGATGCATATGATGAACGTGATCTCCCTCGCATGAGAGGATGTCTGGGGAGTTGGGGCTGCGATGGTGGTTGTACACCAGGTAGTTGCCAGGGTCCTCCAGCCCCTAGAAGAGCCGTCCGAATTATACAAAGGGGCCGGCGTCTGATCAAACGAGAGGATGAGAAAGTTGATGTGCAAGATTGTAGCTATCGCTGCAAAGTATCCGTGTCAACATCGTGGTGATGGATCGCAAGATCAAGGTTCGGCTCTGCGGACAAGAGCGACCGGACCGCGGCTTCTCCTTTCAGATATACCTTAGCAAGAAATGTTGTTTAATCGATCTGCTCCAACATCCTACGCATGTCTTTTTT
This sequence comes from Periconia sp. TS-2, assembly GCA_030378425.1. NCBI lineage: Eukaryota > Fungi > Ascomycota > Dothideomycetes > Pleosporales > Periconiaceae > Periconia > Periconia sp. TS-2. The sequence goes on from JASNQO010000007.1 coordinate 409,791, forward strand.
TGCGCGGCTGCAAAATGTGTGGCCGGCATGACCAGCCCGAATGCACGACTTCTCACGATAGAATCATAGGGGGTTGGCGAATTAATTATTGGGAATATATATCCACGCATCACCAAGGATCACATGTAAGAAAGGTATGAACAATGTTATTGATGTGAACAAGAAGCAGGAACTCCTCCCATTTACCCATAGCGCAAAGGTCTATAACGCGAACGCTAGATGTTACTCAGGAGACATAGGAAGAAGACAAAAGCCCAACCACCAGGGTAAGTAGAGGGGTATCAGTAGAAGGAGATGGATGAAGAATGCTGGAACAAAACAATATGTGAAGGCAACGCGAAGTTGCAAAACAAAAAGCTAAGCGCCTGCAATGACGAGTAAACCGATGAAGAGTGGCGGTGTCTCAAATGCAAGTATTGGCAATTGCCAAACATCACGCTGCAATCCCTCTCGTATAGCATAGCCGTGTTTCTCATGATGCCCTTACGCGTTCCGTAAGGTTTCGTGAGTCTTCTCGCGAGTCTCATTCCTGTTGGTATCCCTCCACTCGATATCCATCGTTCCAGGCGCCGATCCGCGAGAGTAATCTACGATCCATTAAATGGGACTCATAAGCGTATGTATATGTCGGCTAGCCTACTGCTCATCTTGCACGACCTCACCGTAGCTGTCGGGAATCAGCTCGTAGTCGCCCTCGGGTGGGAGGTACAGGGCCGAAGCGGCCAGGCCCGCGCTGGTAAGCACGAGAATGGGCCACGACACGGTGGACAGCGACCACGAGGCGTCGAGGTACCAGCCATCGAAGAAGCGCTCGTGGTGGTCAAAGAGGAAGGCCTGCCCACGTTAGTCCCATAATTTTGCGGGCGAGGTCGTTCTGATGGAGCTTTGACCAGCAGTTGCAACACTGACTGGATTGCGCAATGCGGAGAACGAAAAAAGGCGAGACATTACGTACCACAATGGCCATACCTGCGCACTGCACGAAGCCAGCAAACAACAGCAGTGCGCAGAGAATCTTCCATCCCACCGTCCTCCTCTGTACACCACCCGCTGTTATCACACCGAAGGCAACCAGCGTGCAGAGCTCGACGACGACATCGAAGGAGACTAAGAAGCCCACAGTCTTCCACATGCTGCAGAAATATTTGTCTGTGCGGCATTCCTCCTTCGATGGGAAGGATTCGCAGGTGCCATCGAGGCTCGAACAGCGGCTGTGGAGACCTATGGAGATTGTGCGCTCGTCAACCTGGCAGTGGTTAGTCGGAGATGGACTCGAGAATTTGGGCTTTAAAGACGAGCGCATAGCAGAGGGGGAATTTACCGGGCTGAAGCTGGCCCATCGTGGCATTGCTATGCTGGCAATAGTCATTGCCGTGCCTGCGCGTCTTTATTAGTCCTGCATCGAGCAACATTTCTTGCAGAGGCCACACTCACAGGCAATGGTCAGCAACAGGCCGCATGCGTAGACTAATCTTCGCGTCATGGCGACGAGGTGTGTGTTGAGACGCCTGCGGCCTGGGGGCGCCTTTATCAAGGCTTTCAAGAGTGTGGCGGGCCGGGTGGGACGGCTGGTGTTGTGATCGCCCACAGGCGTCAACAAGTTGCAGAAGGGGTTCTGAAGCGACGAGGGAGGCGCTTGGTGGCGGGGTGGGAGCTGCCGCGCGCTGGGTGTGGGAGCTAGGTGTATGCTTGATAGGACTACTTCCGAGAGTGATGGGATACGGACATGGTGTCTCGCAATGGTGGGGAGAATTGCATCAAGCCTGGCACGATTTGGTGTGCCGCTCATATCGAAGAAAGGCATCACCGATGACGATCCTAACGCACGGACTCGATACTCACCGCTCTAGAATGCTACAACACTGCTGCCGCGCATTTGATAGCGCGTACCGCGTCCATGATATTCGCCGCCTAGCCTTACGTAAAGAGGCCATGAGACATGGCAAACTCACTGCTACTGCTCTTCCAGACTCGCCTGTCCTGAAGCCCCATCGCTACCCGCCAAGTTTTGCAGCTGCCAAGGTCTCCGCCATGTACCACGCTGCATCTTTGGCGCCGTTCTCCGCTTGGTGCAAACCCTCCCAGCATCTTCCTAGAAAACGCTGCCAACGCATGGCCGAGTTTAGAGACGGCATGTGACGCGAATGCAAAGCTTTCCATTTTACAACGCAGGGCAGCGGCGGGGTGCAGCGTGCAAGGACGGAGGACTGCGCTTGTACCCTTGGAGCAACAGGACGGCGATTCGCTTGCCGGTAAGATAAGACGCCCACCATCTGCCACAGGACGCCTGCGTGTAACGATGGAGCCAGACCGGCGAACACGTGGGGCTGACCGAATAGACGAGGACAAAATGCCTCGTCTTTGGCCTAAAAGACCATTCGAGTGTCCATCCGTCACATCGCAGTGTCTCTCCCCTTTTCCTCGCCTTTTGAGCTGCCTCGACGTACTCGGTCCTTGCCCTTGAAACCTAGCAGGTGGAGCACACTCTCGGAAAAATGCCTCCTCAACAAGTTGACACGGTCCGCAGCTCTACAGCATGGCAGGGTATGCACTCCATACCGTTCAATGTGCAGATCTCCCTGCAGCGTGGATTCGGTGGGATGGAGTAAACTGCTCTGGTTGGACCGGTCAGTTGCTGTTCACGAGGTGCTTCGCAGTGCTATGACTTGCAGGAATACGGGCTATGCAGCTGATAACGATTGTCCAATTGGGATCGGTAATGGGAGAGCATGCGATTTGTCAGGGTTGGGAAAGTAGACCGACGACGAATGGTATTAATGTAATCTCTACTGCTGCATCTATGCCTCTCCCCGCATTGAGGCAACATATGTACAAGGTGTTCCTCTATCATTAAATATACATGTCATCGTACATCTAGGGCGCAGGCTGCGTCTTCGACCTTAAAAAAGCGTCTCTGCGCGGGTGCGCTGTGGTTTGGGTTTCTGAAGCATTTCGAAGCAGAGCAAGGATGCTGCGACGCTCACATTTAGACTGTCCACGCCGACCTCGTCGATTTGTCGCCCATGCCGAATGCCGACCTTGTAATGTGCCTGGTTCAGAAGGCTGTTGCGAAGCCCAGTACTTTCGGAACCCATCATGAGAATAGTGGGATGGTTGGCAACTGGATAATGGTCTGCGGGGAGTGGTCGGACGCTTCGCGCATACGTATACACTACTCTACTCGCGAAATTCTCCAACGGCTCCTCCTCTGCAGACGAATCGAAAAGGGGTCCCTGTTCTGTTGGCGGAATGGCATCGCTGGCATATATCCGCCAACCGTTGCGTGCGCTTCTACCAAGGAAGTCCGAGGCTTGGTTCACTTTGAAAACGGGTATGCCTTCGGCGGCGCCCGCTGATGCCTTGACGGTAACATGGCTCCATGTTGCACTTTGCCGCGAGGGTGTGACAATGGCGTCGACGCCTAAGAAGTAGGCCGATCGGGCAATGGCACCCAAGTTCCCCTCGTCCAGCACTCCGTCAACGTAGAGCACTAGTGGGTGTCTCCAGCCAGCTGCTTTATACGGGTATACTTCTTGCGTGCCGTTGACCTCCACATCTTCTTTGCTCTGCTTGTCGAGACGCACCTCAAAGCTGGCTGACTTTATATATGACGACGCTAGCTCTATTATAGGAGGGACCGGCAGAGGAGATGATTCTAGAACGAAACCCTATCATAATTAGTATATTCGCTACTAGGATAGAAAATAGGCAACTCACATTGTGCGGTCGGCCATTGCTCGCCTTGTCGAGTGCTCGGGTGTGGTTCTCTCCAACTTCCCGTATATTTATTCTCAGACTCCTGGCCCTCTCTAGAAGTGCTTTGCTTCCAGGGTGCGCAACGCCTCGTGGAGATACGTAGAGCATATAGATCCTCCGCCTCTTTGCTTTGATCGCAGCTAGAACACTTGAATATCCATAGAGAAATTCGGATGCTGCCGTTGTGTATAAAAGCGATTCCGGGCCTCGAGTTCTCTCTACGTGTTCGCCTCCGATATGATTTGCGGGATGATATCTCCGAAGCGAGGAGCGTCGCGGCTGTTTCACTTCTGATGATACCTGACCTTCATCGCCGACTTTGTATTTGGCTCGGGGTGGTGGATTGGTCTTGCGGGTCACTTCATCGTTCCTGCCTCGCGCGATAGCGGCAAAAATGGACTTGGAGCGGCAAAAGCTTCGGGATGCGACAAATGGCTGCGTTCGGCGTATGGTCAAGCACAAAATTTGGCAAGGCTGGACCATGACAGGACGGCGTCGAGGGGTGTTGGACAGTGACGTCGACAACTGAAGCTGCTTCTAGACATTCTCTGCGGAGACGCTTCGGACTTCCGCACTCAACTTTCTGTGCACGGGCCAACCGGCGCGACTTCACGCGTCGACTTGATCAACCGACCGCGAGCTATACGACCAATTTATGCTAATTCCTCTCTCACTTCTCGCGCCTCTTACTTTAATATTCAAATCCGCGCAACCCTTCTGGGTCTCTTTCGAAGGTGTGCTGGCTCGAATGCTCGTTGCATAATCCATTCTCTCGCTGCTGCCCCGCCGCCGAACACGCAATCTAGCATTGAGCCTTTAGATGGATCCTTGTCTTGCAAACCTGCTTAGCCCTCGTTCCCCCAGCATGAATTAGTCTACCTTTTCATGCCGCAAAGATGAGCAGCGACGAGGAGGGTGCCGACGCCTTGATGGCGTCTTTCAAGACCCGGGCCCCGCAGACTCGATGGAAGCCCTCGTTCTCACCCGCCAATTTCGTATCCGATCCAGACTCAGCACATGACAACGATGCCTTTAAGAAGCAACGCTTGCTAGTGAGGCGTAAGGCCGTGGCAGTGCGGATACCTCCTATGAGGAACCGAAATGAGTTTACCTACTACGAGCCACAAGAACCCGTCACAAGGATCCTACGTGAGTTCCAGCAAAATGGCAGCCTCATGTATAAGGTGAAGTTCGCAGGTGGTGGCACAAGACAGGTGAGAGACAATCGCGGAGAGCACGCAAGATCGTTGTTGGATCTTAGCTCTAATCTGTTTTCTATATCCTAGAGGCTTCCGCAGTCCTGACTTTTTGCTAGGTTTCCTTTGACGAGCTTCTTACCCTCGAAGACGGACCCAAAGTCTTCCAGGACTTCCAACATCAAGACGACGGAGTACTTAATACCGACACCGACGAAGAGCTTCAACCAAAAGATATGAGGCTACGAAGCAATACAAATTATCTTCGCGTTGAAGGGCTAGTTTCATCTTCAGAAGATGAGGCTGTCACTCGAAAGCCTCGCCAAAAGCGCCTGAATGCTCTTCGCAGCAGTAACAGCAGGTCGACCACACGCTCAAAGCGAGGTGCAATGACCGACGATGGTCTGAGTGAGAGTGATGAGTCGGGTTTAAAACGCCGACGGCGCCACAGATCAGCTCAAGAACCTACGCGTAGATCAAGTAGAAGCCGAGTAACAGCGAAAGCCTACCTGGATGAAGAGGACGAAGACGAAGATGAAGGCGACGAGGAGGACTCTAGTAGTTCGGACATTCTCCGTTCCGACGTACTTCCCGGATCACGAAAGCGTAAGCGAAGGCGAAATGGTAGTGCACGAGAGTTGCTTTCCCGGCTTGGAACAAGACAGTCCGAGAGATCGACGCGTGCCATGAACGACATGCGAGAAGCCAATATCAACGATATCTACCGATCCGACTCTGAGCCGAAGCAATCAGCCCCCAAGATCGTGAATGTTAAAGAGGTATTTCAGACACTTCCTCGTAGTAATCTCTTCAGGGCACGCCACGTTGAAGGTTGCGAGGTCTGTTACGAAGGACCGTCTCTTGCGCCACTGATATATTGTCAAGGCTGTTCCTTAGCTTACCATAAGAATTGCCTCGGACATCGCTCTGGCCGAGAGCATATGGTCACGAAAGTTGCAGACGATGACTACATTCTTCAATGTCGAAGGTGCATCAACGTCTACCAGAGGAAGGACCCGATGGCTCCAGATCTATCTATGTGCCAGGACTGCCGCCGCCCCGGTGTAGCCTGCAAAGCGTTCAGGCACCGCAAGACAGCAGTGCAGGAGCAAAAAGAACGTGACGAAAATGACGGACAGGACCCCGTTGTCGACGTGCCATCTCACTTAGTCAACAATCCACAGAATGTACTGTTCCGTTGCACCAAATGTTGGCGGGCGTATCATTATCACCACCTCGCACCGCTCTCACAGTATTCAATGGATATAGTCCGCGATGAGGAAGAGACGGCAGATGAACGATTCCAAGAGTACTCCAGGAAATGGCTTTGCAAGGAGTGTACGGAGACTGGAGACCAGAAGGTGTCAGTATTAGTTGCATGGCGACCATCGGATGTTGATACTTATCGCCCTGGGACTTCCTGTGACATGATCAGCGAAGATCACAAGCAGTATCTAATCAAGTGGGAAGGGCAGTCATATCTGCGTGTTGCATGGTTCTCAGGTGCATGGACCTGGGGCGTGACAGCTGTGACCATGCGCAAAGCTTTCTTCAAACGCGAAGACGGTCCTAAGATGCGAACGGAAGATGCTATCCCAGAGGAATTCCTTCGTATTGATATCGTCCTTGACATCAAATACACTAGCCGCGTCCAGGTTCGAAGCGAGGAGATTGACAAAGCCCGCATAAAGGAGGTTGATCGTGCGCTCATCAAATACAAAGGCCTTGGGTATGAGGATGCTGTCTGGGAGAAGGTGCCTACACCAGAGGACGGCGACAGATGGCTTGATTTTGTCACTGCATACAATGACTGGGTCGCAGGACGATATATCCGTTATCCAAGACAAGTCCATCTCAAAGCGCGCATCGAAAAGGCACGGAATAACCCTTTCGCAAAATTGGAAAAGCAGAAACAGCCAGAGAAACTTATTGGAGGCGATTTGATGAAGTACCAGCTCGACGGTCTGAATTGGCTTTATTACCAATGGTTCGCTCAGAAGAACGGCATCCTCGCCGACGAAATGGGACTTGGCAAGACAATTCAGGTCATCGCTTTCATGGCCACTCTCATAGAAGAGCACACCTGTTTTCCCTTCCTCATTGTCGTACCGAACTCCACCTGTGCTAATTGGCGCCGGGAGATCAAACAGTGGGTGCCAGACTTGCGGGTTGTCACCTACTTCGGATCTGCCACAGCACGAGACATGGCATCCAAGTACGAAATGTTTCCCGAAGGATCAAAAGAACTTCGAGCGCACATCGTCGTTACCTCTTACGATGCTGCCGCGGATGACAGTTGCAGGAGGATCATCCGCGGAATTAGCTGGGCTGGTCTGATTGTCGACGAAGGACAGCGCTTGAAGAACGACAAGAGTCAGCTTTATGCTGCCCTAACTACGACCAAAGCTCCATTTAGACTGCTCCTTACTGGAACGCCCCTGCAGAACAATGCTAGGGAGCTATTCAACTTGCTTCAATTTCTCGATGAGAGTATCGATGCAGCCATGCTCGAAGAGAAATATGCAGAGACGACGTCTGATAACATCCGCGAGCTTCACGATCAGATTAGGCCGTTCATACTTCGGCGCACAAAAGCTCAAGTCCTCACCTTTTTGCCACCACTCGGTCAGATCATTGTGCCGCTGTCGATGAGCACCCTTCAGAAGAGCTTGTACAAGTCCATCTTGGCGAAAAATCCGGAGCTCCTCAAAGCCCTTTTCACCGCGACAAGTCTCAAAGCACAAGAACGCACTAACCTGAGCAATATTCTCATGCAGCTCCGGAAGTGCCTGTGCCATCCGTTCGTCTACAGCCGAGAGATCGAAGAGCGCACTGATATCGAAGCGATCTCACATCGCAATCTGGTTGAGGCCTCTGCCAAGCTCCAGCTTCTGGAACTCCTATTACCAAAGCTCAAAGAGCGCGGCCATCGTGTTCTAATATTCAGTCAATTCCTTGACATGCTTAGTATCATTGAAGATTTTCTGGATGGCATGCAGATGGCTTATCAACGCCTGGACGGAACTATGGGCTCTTTAGAGAAACAGAAGCGTATTGACCAATTCAACGCCCCAGACTCTGCACTCTTTGCGTTCCTCCTGTCGACACGGGCGGGTGGCGTCGGCATTAATCTCGCAACTGCGGACACTGTCATTATTCTGGATCCAGATTTTAATCCGCATCAAGATATACAAGCAATATCGCGAGCTCATCGTATTGGTCAGAAGAAGAAAGTACTCTGCTACCAACTCATGACGCGCACGAGCGTCGAAGAGAAGATTATCCAGATGGGTAGGAAGAAGATGGCTCTCGATCATATTGTGGTAGAACAGATGGACGCGGAAGACATTGAGGATAAGGATGTCGAATCTATTCTTAAATTCGGCGCGGCCGAACTCTTCAAGGATGATTATGCGGAACATGACATACGCTATGACGACGCTTCCATCGACAAGCTTCTTGACCGCAGTCAAATCGAGAACACCAAAACAAGTAGCGATAATTCAGCAGAGTCCCAATTCAGTTTTGCTCGTGTATGGGCGAATGATCAGGGTGCTCTTGAGGACACACTGGAGACAGTAGATGAGGAGGTTGCCCCAGACCCGGGTGTCTGGGGTAAGATCCTTAAAGAGCGTCAAGCAGCTGCGGCAGCAGAGGCGCTTGCGCGAGCCACTGCTCTGGGTAGAGGCAAGCGCGCTAGAGTTGTATGAATGCTCATCTTCCTACCTAGTTCTCACACTAACGTGCCTCAGACTGTGAACTACGAGACTGAGTTAGACGATCAAGCTAAAGGTAGTGATAGTGTCACTACCTCGCCCGTTAAGATACACAAGGTCGACAAGGTCAACACGCGACAAAAGAAGAAGAACAAAGACTCTTCTGAGTCCGACACAGACTTTCAAGCAGAGGACTCGGAAGATGAGGACGAATTTTCTGATCGACCTAACGACGAAGTCCGAGCAGATGCCAAGATGATCCGAGAGGACAGCCGTAGCACACCGGTCGAGAAACCTTTGTCGAAACATGCACCTAAGCGACCCTCCCACGTTCCAACGACAACGCCATCAGGCAAACCAACTAGTTTTGTCAAGCACCCAATTACCGAAGTTACTTCATCTGGCGAGCCCGCCAATGGATCTCGAACCATCAAGCCGATTAATGGTGCGCCGGCAGTCAAACCCTTTGAGCGTGCACGTATGCCTATCCGCTCACCCGTTGAACCACCCCTTGGACAGTATAAGAGGGTCACTTGTCCCGCATGCCACAAACAGCATCCTCGCGGTGCGTGTGAACTTAAAGCTGCTGGTGTCGAGCACTGCGGGCTTTGTGGACTCGCGCATTTCGGGCATGCTCGTACGTGCCCACACATCAGATCTGAAACGCAAGTCCGCGAAATGCTACATGCTCTTAAAAGTTCTCCGGAGAAGAAGGAGCTTGTTGATGCTGCGGTGAAATATCTTCGAGGCGTCAAAGGTCATCTTGTCCAGTACAAGAAGAAGGAGAAGGAGAAGGCAATGATGCAGGTGGGACTACATCAAGACAACCGCATCGTTGGCAAACAAGCAGTCTCATTACCAGCCGCCCGTAGTCAGCTCGGGGGCTCGTATCATGGCTCAAATTATGCAAATGGTACCAAGCCGTCTTATGAATCAGCTCCGCCCGAAACACTTACTCAATCGCAACGGGATACGCCATACCCGACGTATCATGACCCAGTGGATGGCAAAAGGTCGGCGTCTAATCAGTCTCCATCAATACAGGTGCAAACTCCGCCGTACCGTGCCGTTCCGTCTCAGCGCCTATATCAGACCTCAGTGCACCCAGCTCTTGGTAGTGAAGGGTCCTATCTTGCTACTCAAAGCCAGCGCGACGCAGCACCCCCGCAGCAGCGTCCGATCAATCCGGTGACAAGACAGGCAATAGAGGATCAAGAGGTGGAGAACGCGTTGATTGGATTTTTGGGGCGTTAAATAGGCCTTATATTAGGCTTGCTAACGATTTCCCTCGAGCATTTGGCGCCAGCGGGTTGGAAATCGCCATAATACAGCATAACGATGATTCAAGCCTTCGAGAGGCTTTTATAATAGCACGGTGTTAAATATTTGGGAGCTCAGCCAAGCGACTTGGCCTACATATCCAGTGAGCTTTCTAGCCATGTGAAAGTTGAGGCACAATACGCGCCCAGCGTCACAACTCATCATAGATACCACAATACAACGTTCAAAAAAAATTAAATAGTTGCTCTTTTTTTAAGTGATGCAAATGTTCATTTCACCCCATCGATTATATCAATGTTCAATTGTCAATACCCTATACGCCGAAATTTTACCTATATGCCAGAAATGCCCGAGAACTTCTCTTAACTTTCACCGCCAAATATTCAAAATGATTATGCTACTATTCTTCACGTTTGCTTCCATCGTCATCCCTTCCTTCGTAGCCACTATCGTTTTCCTCGACCTCCTCGTCTTCTTTCGCAGCCTCCTCTTCCATCGCCTCCTTCAACGCTTCTAGCCAAAGCTCATAACTCCCGTCAATACCGTCCGTACTGCTCGCCGCACCTCCTCCCAACACCTTACCCATTCCCGTTTCCATTGCTTTCTGCTCATCTTCCTTAGTCCTCAAAGCCTTCTCAAGAACCCCGATCTTCCCTCCGGTCAGTATTTTTTTCTCAAGCCCGCTTTTCTCCATGTCTTCGGCATAAAGTCCATGCGGATCCCAAACCAAACCATTCCGCCAACAAAACCCCATCCACTCTATCCAATGCTCATCTTCGGCCAACAAATCGGGGTTTCCGATAACGATGAGAGCCTCCTTCGCGCGAGTAAGCGCTACATTCAATCGTCGCGGCTGATGCACAATGCCTTGTCCCGTTCTCATGTCTTTATCTCGGAGCATTCTCCGAGACGCACGTGTACAGGTGATAATTACAACGCGCGATTCAAGCCCCTGGAAGGCTTCTAGCGGCCCAATATTGATCTCCCAGTATCCAGCTCCATTATTGTACCGAGTCGATCGAGCAAGACCGCGCAGCCGATTTACCTGCGCAGCAAACGGTGACATGATACATACATCCTTCTGATCGACTCCCGCATGAGTGATGAGATACTCTGCAACGTTGCACGCATTGAATGCCTCACGGAAATTGTACCAGCCTCCGCCTTCGCGCTCGATGTCATCATGGGCGATCTGTGGGATGAAGAGAACAGGCCATTTGCGCCCTTGCCAGAGTGCGCAGGTTTGGAGTGGTGTGTCTGGGATAGCAGCTTCAGGAAGTAACGTGTCGTTATAGAAGAGCGTACTAGGAACGCTGAGGATGGCCGGGTGGGAGCGGTAGTTGCGGATGAGGTTTGTAAATGGGGGGTAGAGCATCGGCAATATTTCTCGCTTGAGGACTGGAGCACTCGTGGAAGGCTTCGAGTTTGAGCGGGATAAAGGATGGTTCTTATATATGGGCATGTTGAGTAGGCGAGCCATTAGTGAGGTTGAGAATTGGGGGTGACCGGATGCGGTCTTAGGTCCGAGTTGTCTCTCGTCGCCGGCCATAACGAAGCGCGGTTGGGGTAGATGTGTGCTATAGACTGATGGCGGGCAAATGACGCTCAAGGCTGGTGCAATGTCAAATTCAGTTGCCTGTGCGGCTTCGTCAAGTAAAAGTGCGTCCCAATGAAGCTTAGGCAGCGGTTGAGCTTCTGTAGCATTGAATGTAGACATGATATCTTTCTCGATAAGATAAAGATCCGTGTTCGTCAATCCGGTATACATGAGCATCGCCGCATCTCGACAGGAGGTGACAACGACATTGTACGACATGAGCATTTTGAAAGGAGGGAGATAGTATATATCATCCTCCATATAGGTGTGGGGACTGAGTTGTGGCGAAACCTCGTTATCTGCGCGCCACGGTCCATTGAGTCGAAGTAGCTGGGTAGGGTCAAGGTATTTCTTGAGGCGGAGAGTTAGGGTATCTGCTGCTTGATCCGACGGAGCGCAGATGAGGATATGATTTGCCTCGTGGCTGTTGAGAAGTTGCATGGCTATCTCAACTACTGTTTTCGTTTTTCCTGTCCCAGGTGGCCCTGATATAAGGTATGGGAGGTTCCCATAATCTCGTGAACAAACCGAATTCACTGCGTGCGCCTGCTCGTAGTTGATTTCAGGGTCGAAAAGACCCCGATGAGGTATTTTACGCAGCTCTGTTTGGAGGACACCGTCCGCTTGTACCGGGAACAACATACGTCGTATCCAATCGTGTTGCAGGTAAAGATTCTCAGAGTGATTGTTGAGGTCGTGATCATAGCCGTCAGTCCCTGGATAATGCAGTGGTATCATGTGCTGATCCAGATACGCCGACGGTTTAAGATGTGCCTGTTGCGTTGGCTTCGAGTCTTTTAACGCATGGTCAATGAGAACAAGGCTGTCCCGACAGGCGTTAATGACCCTCCATTTTTGATGGAAAACAACGTTGACAAAGATTGGCAGATTCATGAACCCAGTTTTCAGGTTCTTCAGTCCGTCAGCTCGTAAATAGACCGTTTCTGTTGCCCGATGAATGCCATGTACCGATGCTCGATAGATGTAACCGGTCCAAGTCGTACTAGAGAAGCCATGACTACATGGTCCGCTGTCATCATCTAGCAAATATCCATTAACATCTACCCAGAGCTGCCGAAGCTCCAGGACGTCACCCATTTCAACAGCTGGATTGTCTTCTCGTAGACCTGGAATATTGAGAGCGAAGAGTTCTTGGCCATCTGATGCGTGAATGGGGTTAAGTACTTTCATATACAGAGAAAAATCTTTGCATTGCTTCGACTTCGCCTGAATTTCTATATTGCAAAGCGCCAAATAATGCTCGAGATATGAAGCTTCTGATAGGGATCGAGTTGGTTGAGGTATGTGAGCCCAGTATCCGAAAGGTGCTGTGAGTCTTTGTGGAAGGAATTGATATCCTACAAAGCTTCTCACATATTCCCCGTAGTCGATATAATGTCGTGATACCGATTCGATGATGGCGCCATGCTCAACATTGACTTTCTTTAGCTGCATTGGAATGAATGAAGATGCATATAGATTATATACCGTCTCTTTAGGTACATGATATTGAGGATCATTGGCAATGGGGATAGGAGGCAGTACGGTTGTCTGAGGTACGTCGTCAACTCCTTCCTCAGCTGCAGCTTGACAGATTTGATCATTACTCGGTGCAGTCGTCCTTTTTGCATGGAAATCGATATTTGGAACAGCTACGAGTGCAGGGGCTGACTTCTTTGAGGGCCTGTCACTTTCGCTGGTCGGCTTTGCCCTTTCATCTCCGCTGTGTGCGTCATCATCTGTCATTATGAACAGTCTTACAGGCAGAATGATTTAATTGTATGCAGACTATGTGATGCTGCCGCGGTATGATGTTGATTTTGTAGCCTAGCCAGAGCGATCGTGTGGTTCGTGGAATTCTACTTCAGCGGTGATTCCAGCACCAACGGTCTCAAGATCTAAGCTCTTAGTTGCCTAAATGCGGCACAGTTCATGGATCGAAAGTTAGCGAGCGAAGCCCAGCTTGGATAGTCGCAACAGTATGTGAGATAAGAAGGGAACACAAGATGGCAAAGAAAAGACTGAATAACCCTGACGCGGCTGGCGAAGATTTAATGCAACAGCCAAGTTACACAGGGCGTTGGCGGCGTAACAATCTAGTCCGATTCGGGTGCACAGGCTGTAGCCCAGTGGGCACGGAGGCAGCTGATCGTGCGCAGCTACTCATTACAAATTTTGTTTTAAATCAGCCTTTGCAATGAATATCTTATCGCAGTATGATTTGGCGAGCCGCTCGTATGCAATGGAGCCATACAGCGTCTATGACGTCTCTCTATTCAGTGGGAACCTCCCTGCTCTCTATGGACTTCGTCGTACGCTATAAGAAGCCTCCCTCCATAGTCAATGTAAGCCCAAATAAATAGAATGCGTGACAGAAGTACAATCAGGGATCTATCCTATGCTGCAAGAATGAATATCTCGGGATGCAGGCGCGCCGGACGCACCGACACCGACATGAATGCTGAGTTGGCTGTCCTCACGGGGTGACACCAAACTGCCACCCGATGCGCTGTGCTACCAGACTAGCCGCGTATGCTCAGTGAATACGGGAAAACCCCCAATGAACAATCTCAACAGAAAATAGTACCAATGGTATCGAGGCAAGATGTTGACCTAAGTAAGAATGGTTAAAAAAAAAGGCAGCAAGTTTGGTACTGGTGGCGCATTAGGTGCGGTGGGGTTGCCTGCGATACTCATAACCTGGGCCCTATAATGACGAAAGCTTCGGCGCAACTAGATAATTGCAGTCCCCTCTCCTATATCTTCTCTCGTTGTTGTTATGCATTCGTGATTTTTTTTTCCAAGCGCTTAGAATGGATTTGAAAGAACAGACCACCTTTGCTATGTACTGCCTTCAACAGATCCTCAATCATGAACGGCCCGCGAGGCAGGCTTCACACAACGTAAGGTTTGATCCTCTTGAGAATGAGCGTGAGTGGGCCGATGAATTCAGGTAAGAAATGTCTGATTTGACTCTTGTGAAGATGATATCACACTTTTGTAGCAGTTGGTCTGCATGCTCGTGCCGCTTGACGACTCATTCTGCCATATTGTGTGTTAAACATGCCCCCAAGATAAATTCAAGACAAGAAGTGACTCAAACAACCTTTAGCAGAAGCAATCGCCATCTCAAGTGCTCACACCATCGATGAGGACCGAAGCCTAGAGGATATATCAGCGTATGTTGGTGACACCGTCCTTGACTGTTCCATGTTCTAGGCTTGCAAAGACTCTCATATGTAATAACAGTCATATTCTATCCTAATATCTTATTCTGTCCCAGTATAGGCATATCAAATATCCTCCTCCTCCGTGGTCTACCTTTTGTTCTCCTTCCATGATTGTCGACTTGCAATGCTGAATTCCGAACTAATCTCACGAATCGTCCTTTTGGGTTTCGTGCGCCCGAATTCTGACTACTATCTCTTTGCCCTTGTCGTAGTTGCTCGCAGACTCGATTGCGGTGTAGGTGTGACACATTGCTCGCGGGAAAGCGGTTTATACGTGGTTGTTGGTCCCTCCCCTGACGATAATTGCAAAGAGAGTAAAATTACCGCTTATAATTCTGCGAGCTCGGTTCATGGATTTAGAGATATGGAATGGGGAAGGAACTGCGCTTCGTTGTTCTTGCATGAGCGTGCAACAATAGTTCACTCTCCGACTAAGACCTCGTTTCACATAAACTCTCCCCTAGGTGAGGCAAATGGGCACATTTCAGTTACAAAGTTAGACTCTTCGCTGATCAAATGGGCGGGATTGGCTGACCTTCCCTGATCTTTCCCAAGCGGCGAAGAAGCATCATGCTAGAGGTCTACAAAGCTTCCGTATTGCCAATCTAGTCACAGTATTTCAGGTCGAGCTGACTCAGAAAGTATTGTCGAGTGTACATGTTGCTTAGTTCGAACACGCGCTTGCCGACAATTCTCTTGCAAGCACAACAGTGCACTGATGGAGGTAACTCAATGTGTGAGTCAATCCGACTGAGGAAACAAACCAAACCAAAACGCAATGATCACCTATAGCTGAAGGCTATCACAGTCACTCTAGATGTGGATTGGTGCTCGAAACGCCTAGGAAGCAGCTGAACATGTTGGGCGTCAAGAGGAGTCGAAGCTCCTGCATGAACCACGTGCTCGGCCAGGCGCTAAAGTTGGTCAGTGTAATGTGGCTATCTTGGTTTGTGGGATTCCTTCAATATCCTTTCATTGTTCTAGAAGCTTCACTGTTTAGTTATTTTGGTGTTTGTGACATTATTC
The DNA here is from genome assembly GCA_030378425.1 of Periconia sp. TS-2. Taxonomy (NCBI): domain Eukaryota; kingdom Fungi; phylum Ascomycota; class Dothideomycetes; order Pleosporales; family Periconiaceae; genus Periconia; species Periconia sp. TS-2. The sequence continues at coordinate 425,593 of JASNQO010000007.1, forward strand.
ATTCACTAACCCTGTCTAGCTTCTTCACATACAGCACTCGCGAATTCTATTGTAGCCTTGTCAATTACTGATTCTTGATTCTTCACTTCTAATAGGCCCACTTTCTATTGTTTCCTAGTATATGTCTTAGTCGATACATTTCATAATGTGGACAACAACTCGGTAGACGAATGCTAGGTAATTGTGACGGCAGTTAATCTGAACGCTAGGGCCTCAACCTCCCCATTGACGCCCCGCTATAGCTTTAAGTTTGAGCCGTGCGCTATAAAGTCTATCATTTGAGTCAATGAGGGACCGTGTGTTGCGCAATGGGTCACTCGTCGATCAGCGCCCCGCCCGTTCACCGCGAACGCACGGCTTGGCGAGTTGTCATGGCGAATCCGGGGAGCCTGGCGGCAGTAAGTCACGCCTACAGGCCTGGCCGGTGATGATGGATATCCCAGGCAGCTACGGAAGGGCCAGTCTGAAGCAGGCTGGGGTTAGCTCATACGGAATACTAGGTGAATAGGGGTCGGGTATTGTTAGCTATTGAGGTGTTTTATCATATTGTTCACGACAACGTCAGTCAGATGATCGAACAGTCACCTCGAGTGACTGAGGCCGCCGTGCGGTGAATGAGCGGCGCTAGCGGCTTTTCCCTTAAATGCTCCCTCCGCCCACCTAGAACGAGATCTCCCTCTTCTTCGTGCAGTCTGCTTCAGTTCAACTCAGTCAAGCTCCTCGCACGCCAACTCAACAGATACGTTCAACCGGACTGCAATCTGATCTCCATTTCTTTTTTCTCCTCCGATCCATCTCTGTCAGCCACTCGTCATGACTGACTCCGTCAACTCCAAATCTACTCTCACCGCCACTGGTGTACCAGTCACATCGACTTCTATCAAGGAGGTAATGTCTCTTCCAAACCTCCTGAGCCCATCTCCAGCCATTGAGGGAGTAATCTCTTCTCCTTCGTCCAAGTCCGTTGTCCCGACTACAACCACCCCTGCCAATGACACTTCCCTTGCCATCGGGGGCGATACCGCGACGACGGACGCGATGACGCCGCCTGTTGCTGATGAGACAACTAACCGCTCTGGCGATGAGGCCAACCTTGATAAGCCCAAGGTTGAGATCTCCACTTCCAGCCCGGTGGTCGTCCAGACTAATCTCGCTGCCCGTGAATTTATCTGTATGAACGATGAATTTGCAGAGTGCAAGACTGGGCAGTACACCAAGGACCTGTCTCGAAAGGTCATCTCGGACCATTTCGGTCGCAACAAAGCTTGCACACGTCTCATTACCGACTGGCCGCTCTTCTGTAGGAAGCACTATCAGCGTGCCACGTACAACTCGAGTCTCTGGCAGATCCGCAAGATCAACCTCATTTTGCGCCAATTCGACATCATCGAAGCCCAAATCCCGGGTACCAAATACTGCGTTGTCTTCAAGAAGTCCGAGGAGTCGCGTCTCAATGAGTACTCCCGCAAGGTCGCATCCGGGATGGATAATGAGGAGGCTGCTGAGGCTGTCGCTCCGGAGGAGGGCAAGCATTTCGAGGCCCCAGTCGATGTCTTGCGTGAGCTGGAGTACGATATTGGCCCCAACAAGACTATCACTGAGGTCAAGGCGACGGTCAATCTCATCCATGAGATGCTTCAGAAGGAGGAGACCAACTCGGTTCCATCCATCGAGTTCTTGCCGCAGCTTGACTCGGCCGGCAAACCGTATAACGTTACAGTCAAGAAGACGAAAGCCAAGGACAAGACTCGTGTCTCCAAGAAAGGTGCTGTCAAGAAGAACGCGCCTCGCAAGAAGGCCAGTGCCTCCAAGAAAGGTGCCTCCAAGGCTGGTGCCTCCAAGGCTTAGGTACGCTCCCTGCCCACCATTCCATCATAGGCATCGCTGTAATCACCTGCTATGCTGCATGAGTGCATCATGCCATGGTCCTTCATTGCTAATGCATCCAGTGACCGATCCCTCCCGATCATTCTAGCTCACGGCGAAACCGGTACTATCTCTTCTCATACTCCGGCAACTTTCGTTCGAACACGGTGCCCACATATCGACCCCTATACCGTTCTGAAGTACGCTTGCTGCGCCACTTCAAGACACGTTCAGCACATAGAGCCCTAATTGCATTTCCGGGTCTCACGAGCTCCGACTCCTTTTTCTTCGGCGTTTATACGTCTCCCCATCTGAAACTGTATGGTACCCATTTCCTTTGCTACGATACCCTGGGGGACTTTGGGCGTTGGATGGGTGGCTGAAATCCTTTCGTTCATATTGGTTCGGCACAGCGTGTCGGGGCGGACCGGTGGAATGGAATCGGAGTTATGCTGAATACTTAAAATCTTTACAAAAACTTGTTATCTCGTCATTAATGATATGAGTGATGTGGGATATTTGTGCTATAGTCGACAAACATTTGGAGTTGCCGGTGCTAGCTCCACGAGTTTCCATATCAAGCTGAAAGAAGTGTAGTAGGCTCGCTTTCCAAAATTGCATGGTAAAGCGCCCATCGCCTTCAGCAAATCTTTGAGAGCATCTCCTGGGATATGGAAGAATATGTTTCTTCTTGACTCATACTTATTTTACTGTGAGTTCTAGCAATAGTCCAGCTAAGAAGTGAACTAGTGTCGAGGATAAAAGTCGTCATTGGAGGAATGGTCACCATCAATAGGCAAAGCATTGGGGAAGCTTTGTTACCCATTCGCGGCGCACCATCGCTGCCTTCCTCTCTCACCCTGTCAACAACACTTCACTCGGACCCCTCTCCCCCTTCTCTCTCTCCCTCTCTCTTCAAGCTACTGTTGATCCCAAAGACGATATCTACAGTTTAGTTCGCCTCTTGTTATCGTTGACACTGCTTCTTCCGCTCTATCTATACCTAGCTCTTATTCCTCTGCACAAGCCGCCTCGAACTCATGAAGGGGATGCAGCTAGACCGACTGCCAGAGTATAATGGTGCTCTCTCCTGGAATACCAAGACCTTGATGTCAAACATCAAGAGAGCCAAACCTAGCTACGATGTGTACGATCCGGGAACCTGGCCTCGTGTCACTAAAAGAAGTATGCGTGAATTCTACGGAAAGAGTTGGGATGGTCTACAGAAGCTACCCTATTTTGTCGCTTATGACAGGAGCATCGTCGAGAAATACATGGACTGTACGCCATTGAAGAAGGACGGCTCTGTGCAAGGCAACGGAATCGGCATGAAATACCATCAGGAGATGAAAGTGGTTTTTCATGTCTTCCCGTATCATTACGACAGATACGGGAAGAAACGTCAGCATCCGTTGATGACGAGGACAGAACAGCTGCAATATACTCAAATGATTCGCGGTCCGGCTTCTGCAGAAAAGGCGGTACAAATTGAGAAGAAGGTATCTGGCTTCAAGCCTACGACAAAATCGGCGGTATCGCGCAGGATTCCCTCACCAGCGACTATGTTTCAAGATATATACCGTTGGGTCGATCAAAGAGGATCCGAAATAGCTGAGATTCAAAGTGTCAAGGAAGAACTCAAAAATGCTAAGGAAACTTTATCTCAAGAAAAAGAGCAAGCAAACTTTACTAAAACAAACTTAAAGATGCACTACAAGAGCTATCCAAGATGTGCCAGGATCTGACAAATACGAAAGCGCGACTGGAAAAGCAAGTGGAGAGAGAGGCGATTCGTGCAAAGAACGCGGAGAAAACAGCCCAAGATTTCAAGCAACAGCTCTCGGTCTCTCAAAATCAAGGGGAGAAGCTGTTGGCAAATCTTTGGAACAAGGTGCACCAGAACAAGACTGCGGGATCAAGGAAGAGGAAAGTCGGGGGAGAGCCTGATAATCGAAATTCTACAATCACTCCGAGGAAAGTGTCTCGAACAAGATAAATGCAGTCACCTGGAGCGTGAACATGGGCCAGTTTCTTTCAACGACAACATCTCTCCTAGGTGAGATTCAACATAGACCATGGTTTCCAGCAGACTTAAAATCCAATGCAGCACTCTTCTTTTATGCTTCTTTATACGACTCAAGCAACTTTTTCATAGTGTCATAAAATGGTAATCATCACTCGACGAGACAACATTCTTTGAAGGAGGTTGCAAATCCCGGCTTACGGATACTTGGGCTGGGATATGGGTTTATAGGTAGTGGACGACCATTTAGGTCTACTTTGGACCATCTCATGAGGCAAACATGGGAGCTGTAGTTGAGCCGATTTGTATATAGTAGGTTAATATTAATTCAGAAATATCTGTCAAATCAGTTTTGGGATATCTTATCATGTCGAACAGATATATATCCAAGGTTAAACACTTAGCGCGTTGGCGTCGTGGTCGTTAGACCCAAGGTAATTGGTTTGCGCAAAGAAACTTCAAAGTCGCCCAGCATCTTGATCCTGAAGCAGAGACATGAATTACACATGGGGTTTGGCATGAACTGAACATTACGGAAAGTAGAGAGATCACATCTTTCATATAGACACGCAAATTGAATAGATTTGTTATATCTACAAATGTTTTGTATTTCACGCATTTCCCCCTACACCTCCTCTAGCTTCGCCGGCGGTGGCTCGATCTTTGGTTGTGTCTCCTTCAAGCCAATTTTACCCTGACTGTCATACACAATCTCTCGTATTTTCACACACCTTAAATGATTACGTCCTGACAAGGTGCTGTCATGATAGAATAGCCACCACCTTCCCTTGAACTCGGCAATGGAATGATGGGTGGTCCACCCAACAACTGGCTCTAATATCCTTCCGCCATATGTGAACGGGCCGAGTGGAGAGTCGCCGATGGCATAGCAAAGGTAGTGTGTATCCCCGGTCGAGTAGCTGAAGTAGTATTTACCGTTGTACTTGTGCAGCCAGGCAGCTTCAAAGAAGCGACGGGCGTGGTCCTCCGCAGCAATCGGCCTGTTGGTGGCCGGGTCATTTATAACAACGTCTGTCACTGGCGAGGCGAACGAAAGCATGTCTTCGCTCAATTTGGCGACCTTTGCGCTCAGCGCAGCACCCGTGGAAGGCTCGTTGGCACCAAGCTGGGAAGAGTCGAAGGTGTCATTGGCGTAGCATTGAAGCTGGCCACCCCAGAGACCGCCAAAGTAGAGATACGCTTGTCCATCGTCGTCTACGAAGCTCGCAGGATCAATACTGAAGCTTCCCTTGATGGCTTCGGGCTCCGGCTTGAATGGGCCTTCAGGCTTGTCTCCAACAGCCACTCCAATCCTGAAAATGTTCTCCTTATCTCGCGCCGGGAAGTATAAATAGTACTTCCCATTCTTAGTTGCGGCGTCCGGTGCCCACAGCTGTTTCGAAACCCACGGTACATCCTCCGCTTTGAGCGCAATGCCATGATCTATGACCGGCCCGCCTACCTCGTCCATGCTAAAGACATGATAATCGTTCATGTCATATTGGTCGCCGCTATCATTGTCCTTGATGTCGGTCTCGCGATCATGGGAGGGGTAAATGTAGAGCTTGCCGCCGAAGACGTGAGCGGAGGGGTCCGCAGTGTAGACGTGGGTTACGATGGGGTCTTTGTCGGCCATAATTATGCTGCAGCTATCAATCGGGAATTTGTGTCTAGCCTTGTGAGCAAATCGTAATCAATGACGCTACTTGGAGGCATATTGAAGTCCTTTTGAAGTTGCCCCGCGACGCTCATGAGCCCCTCCAATTTAGCCATATTAACCATCGGAACGCGCAGTCCGAAAAGCGGGAAGGCCGAGCCATCGTCAGGCGAGGTCAGTAGCCGCGATATCTAGGAAGATCTAAGGTCCATGGCGAACACGAAAAGTAGTGGAGCGCTGGAAGTAAACGCATAGCTGTTTAACCGTCAATTCAACCGCTGCAGCGATACCCGTCTTGCGAGAAAATGCCTCGGGTTGCCGGAGCTCGGGCAGAGCGACCCAAATGCTCGAGATCAAGGAAAATGTTGAGATCATAATTTTTTGCGAGAGACACGCCTTCTAAGATTGATGGTTACACCAACATTTCGCGAAGGCACGTGCATCACCATGAAGGGGTGGCGCTTAGTCATCATTGCGTATCATGAATTTCAACTGCCTCGAGTAGAGCAACTCATTGTACAGTACATTGATGAACAAGCTCAGGCTTCTATTAAAAAAGATATGAGCAGAGCACATGCTGTGAATCTTTTCTTTTCCGCTGAGCTCGTCGATCACATGCCGGTCATGACCACCATCTTCCCTGCAGCATGACCACCGGCCATCCTTTCGTGAGCTTCGGGGAGCTGCTCGAATTTGAAGACTTTGTCAATGGGAATTATTGCCGTCCCAGCTGCTACAGCATCAATGTATTCCTGCAGCACATGCTGAGGAAGATCGTCGGCTCCCCCACCGTACGCTGACAGACGAACGCCACGAGGCAGATACCCACTGAAAAGCATATCAGTATTATGAAAGCTTATTACAAAACGAATAGAATAAATCTTACATCGGGTAGAATTCCTTCACGATCCAATTGTTGGACAACATTCCGGTAAAGCAAGTCACCCCTTTAACCTTACACGCTTTAAGCGTATCAGGAAGGGCATCCGTACCAATCAACTCAAGAGCGCAGTCGACGCCTTGAGGAGTAATAGCCCTAACTTTCTCTGCAACGTTTCCGTCGTCGATAAGTATGTGATCTACTCCAGCTTTCTTGAGAGCGTCGGCTTTCTTTTCAGTTCGAGTAGTAGAAAAGACAATCATACCGCGCTGTTTAGCTAGTACAGCGGTAGCCATGCCGATGGATGAAGTGCCACCTCTGATGAGGATCGATTGCCCCTTCTTTCCGTCCATTCCGATCTCAAGAGATCCATATGTCGTCTGGAGCATTTCGCCTACGCCGCCCAACTGTGACCAGTCAAGCGAGGATTTGAAGGGAATGACGTTCTCAGATTTAACGCAAGTATATTCTCCAAATGTGTCAGCCTTGGAATTTTTCCAAGAGTAGAAAGTAAGGGCTCTATTTACCTGCGTATCCCCCATCGATTACCCTTCCCATTCCACCCATCATCGCGCATACTTGTTGACCTTTTTGAAATTCTCCGCTAGGTGCCGCTTCAACAACACCAGTAGCTTCGATCCCGAGAACACGTGGGAAGGTTACGCCTTCAGCAAGACCAGTGAGCGTATGGTGCTCGCTCCTATTCAGCCCGAAGGCCTTGATCCTGATGAGCACCCATCCAGGTTCTGGCTTGGGGATCGGAATCTCTTTGACATAAAACGATTTGGCTGAGCCGGGTTCATCGAGCATCCATGCTCGCATCGTACCTTTAGGAGAAGTCATCCTGGCACTGGAGATGAATAATGTAGGCTAGAAGAATGCGGGGAGAATAAGCGGGGCAACTATGAAGCTTGGTGTTAGAGCAACACTAAAGAGGGAGATAAGCCAAGCTTTTGTAAAGACCTTAGGCTCGTCGGAGTACTAGACACTCCGCACATCATAGATTTGATATCAAGCATTGCTCTATTACGGTAAATGGCTGCTTGCAAATGATAATGTAATGGAGTAGTAAGATTATGCAAGTAGTGGATTCCGCGCTATGGTATGTATTCCGCCTATCGTCAAATTAGTCAGCCAGTGATGATGAAACCATGCATTGAAGTCAGGCCCCGCTACCAATAAGATTTCGTTCAACAATTATGTCTCCGGAAAAACGACTTTTCATGTTCTTGTCCTCGTCGATTGTATAGACGTCCTCTTTGCTGTATGAGCGTGCCCTTAATGACCGAAGTATTTATCGCATGGATCATTCATACATTTCAGAAAGGCTAAGCTTATGAAGAGGCCAATACGAGGCTAGCGAGATCGTGAACCAAACTCACTTTGTCATCTTCTAAATAACATGAATGAACTACTTCAGCGATGTCCGGGAGGCTCATAGAAGCTTTTGTTATCACATTCCTGAGTCCTGGAGTGTTAATCGAATCACCTCATCATTCACTCAAATACAAGAATCAGCATTAAACCAATCAAAGTAGTAAAGTGCACCAGAAATAAACAACAAACCCAAAAAAGACCACCATAGATTATCGGTGCATCTGAGCGTAGTAAACAGTATGCCCGAATGACCGCCAAGCAAAACACAATCGAACTAGCAACTCCCCTTTCACTCCTTCCTATCATCTGCCCAGTTCGCCTAAAAAAAAAAAGCAAAAAGGTCCGACCGCGGGGGTCGAACCTCACACGTCTATTGTCCCTACCCTACTCGCACCGGTGCTACCATATCTGAGATATGGGGCAGAGACCCGGGCTTTGAGGCATCCCAGTGGCGGTCACCTCACTCTGATGAGTGGATAGTTAGCAACCTTCGACAACCCATTCGCAATTCTGGTGCCATCCTCATCGTGAGTCACGACTAGGCAATCTACAGATATGCTATGAACCACTGGCCCACCCTGCGTGTGTTTCTGAATTATGGAAATAGTAGAAAGTTTGCGTTATATATACAAATAAAAATGCCCGTGCGGGGGCTGGTAATTCACCGTGGCTGCGATTCACTGACCGGAGCTGAATTAAGCGAGTGTGGCATTCAAGGTGGCGAACGCTTTGTATTGCTCTTTGTTCACTGAATGATTTATCCCTTCGATATCCTCTCTAGCAAGTACTACAAACCAAGCTATATGTATACAATGGAAAACCCTTCTACGCCTTGGTTGACCGATGGAGACACATCAATAGGACCCTTCAACCAACCTACGGTAGCTACCCTCTACCACGCCCTGAACATGACTTGTACAACAGCCAGGTCTGTCCTATGATTTCAGTGCTTTGACCTCAAGGCCACAACGCTGACCTGCAATTCTTTGTTAGGCACAGTCTACACCGAGACATCGAAGAGACAGAGAAAGAGCTTGAGAAACTCCTACGTCCTACGACTCGCCGGCAGATACTACGAGAGCTATTCGCGCGAGAAAGTTTGAGGCTACAGAGGACGCAGGAACTGATGGATCGCATTCGCAAGAAAAGGAAACATATTGAGGTGTTAAATGGGACGCTGCAGGAGATGAGAGCAATCAGGAGCATGAATGTTGCGGAGCCGGAAGTATTTGGGGAAGAAGATATGGAAAAGATGAGAAATCTCCAGCTTTGATGAAAATTGAGTATGTATTTCTCAGGTCCGCTCTGTCGCCGTCATCCACACGAGGTTTACCGGATTCTATATACCTCCCTTCAAATAATAATCCAAACCATAACCCAACCACGCACACTGCTCGACATCCACAAATTCCTCCCTGCTCCCCGGATAATCTAAGAATCTAACCTCCCCCTTCTTTCCCTTAACTTCCCCCCAACTCCCAGTTCTCCTCACAGCCTCGGTAACCTTGTCATACCCCCTGGCCTTCAAATATCCCCACTCAGGATTCGGATCACCCGTCTTAACAAAGCTCGCAAAATAGCTCGAGGTCAACTGCACAGAGTACAAGTCGTTTGCATCGCGGATGCGATTTAGATTGCCAAAGAGCCATGGCAGGTCGGCGCCGTGGAGGCGGAAGTATGGATTGTTTGGATTGTTGTCTGCGGGACCGACTAAGTTGTTAGGGTCGAAGCCGTCGATTGTGCGCTCGAATTGGTAGAAGTAAGATTTCGAGAAGGCGTGGGTGACGGTTCCGGCGTATACGGTGGCTTGGTCTACGCATCTGAATGTTTTGTCCGTAGCGATTCTCTGGCTTACGTTGAATGAATCCAAAGTCAAGTTGCCTGTATTGTGGAGTGGGAAGAGCTTTGAGTCAATGATCCTTTGTGCCCAGGTTGCGTTGATGCCCAACGCGACTTGTAGGCCTTGGAGATGGCTGGACACGGGTGGCTGTGGATAGGTAGAAAAGGAGGCGCCGTCGTTACGCGTTACACCAAAGATAACTGGGACGTGTGCTGTACTAGAATTGCGAGTCGAGAGAATCAGGTTGGGTGTGTTGACATATTGTCCGTCTTGGACTACATATCGGGCTGTCGTGGACAAAGAATTTAGCTGCTGCGCTGACACCTGCTCCAAGCAGGATATCTGAGTTGAAAGGTCACTGCTAGTGCATCCAGCCTCGGAGAATATCTGTTGACCGGCGACGGCATAGGATTGATTGACAGTGTAGTAAGTAGAGTACGTCGTTCCGTAATCGCCACTTAGACCTAGTGTGACACCGCCTCCAAGATTCGACATAGCTAATGCACCTTGGTATTTACCAATAGCTTTAGGTGAGCCAAGAAGTGCACGAACAGAACCAGCGCCTGCCGACTCGCCCGCGATGGCAATTTGTTCTGGGTCGCCGCCGAAAGATCTGATGTTCGCGAGAACCCAGTCCAGAGCAACGATCTGGTCCGCAATACCAAAGTTTCCGGAGATTTCAGTTCCCGGGATTGCGAGGAAACCAAGTGTTGCAAGTCGATAATTGATCGTTACTACAACGATATCTTCTTTGCTTGCCAGATTGCCACCATCAGATAGGGGATCTGATCCCGTACCAGTAGCGAATCCACCTCCATGGATCCAGAACAAAACAGGCCGAAGATTACGCTGCGAGCCAGCTTTAGGAACGTATGGCGTTTGGATGTTTAGGAAAAGACAGTCCTCGCTCCTGGAGCTCCCCTGTGCGCACTGCGATCCATAAGCTGTTGCCTGAATGGTCTGGCCCTTCTTCGAGTAGAGCGAGGAATATTTCCAGCGCTGAGGACTGTCCGCATACGGGATGCCCAAGAAACGGAACGACTTCTGATTTCGATACCCGACAAAGTCATTCCCTTCAGATGATACTGTGATTTGACTACCATCGACCGCGGTCGCGCTTGAGGCTCCGTTATTCGCAGACTGGGTGCACAGAACAGGAAGCTTCTGTGAATGAGATGGCGAAGACGAGAATCTAAGTTGATTCCCTAGAGAAACAACTCCGTCCTCTATGAAGAACCCTTTGTTGGAATTGAAGTACTCGGCGTAATCCTGGTAAGAGAGGGCATGGATGAAGTCCGCTTTATACTTTTGAAGTATAGACTTGGGAAGCAACTTTTCATTCAATGCAGCGCAGGCAGTTGTGGCACTTGAATAAGGGATTGGGTCGAGGATGAGTGCGCTGACATGGTTCTTGTCGTCTGAAGCGTTCAGGTTGTTTTGGTAAATGAGGGTCAAGGACGACTTCGCATTCGTCACATGAACGGGAGCTCTTGTTACCAAGGGCCCAGACTGTGCGAATGAAATCAGGCCAGCAACAATGCCAACAAAGGATGCAAAGTACACCATTATGGAGTGCAGTGACAGCGCCGAGGGAATCTCTGTGTCGAGAGAATTGGCAGACCCGGCAGCCGTTACCATATCCGATGAGAACGACATGGTATCTTTATATCTCCAATAAAAGGTTCCATTAACCCGGAATCGCGCCCGATGGATATTGGGATGCTAACCGTTGTCAGTATAGGTGCATTTGAGGAAGGTGGGAATAAGCCTTCTACATTGCTGTTCTTCCCCGGAACTCACGCTGTAGATCACCTGTAGGGTACCCGAAGCGGCATGTTACAAGACAAACCCTGCTAAATGGTCATTCTGTCTGGACGCTGCAGCGTCTAGTACAATGCTACCTATTTCCCCGCAGTGTTCGTTACGAGATCGTTCTGAAGTGAGCGTTTCTCCCTGCCTTGACAGCCCCCGTTAAGCATCTGGAAAGATTGGCAGAGTAGCGTCCGGCCTCTCAGATGCTTCTTTGTGCTGTGAAAACCTAAGCACGCAACTGTATATCTACGTTGTTCGATCTCGCGAAGGGTGGAGAGGGGCTGGGCCACTTTAACCGTTTAGGCATTTGCAGGGGCCGCGGCCCCTGTACTGGATTTTCTTCCCATCTAGTCATCATGTATGACGTCTTTTAAATACAATTTTGCATTTGCTGAACTAGGATGAAAAAGCCTTCGAACGAAGTAGAATACGCCGCAGGGAGCACGATGAGTTGTTGTGATGTTGCTTGTACCATGCCTCTTGTGGACTAGCATACATCAGTCCATGGTATACAACGCAAAGAGTAGATGGATGCAAGAATCATTATTGTACGTATACGAGGTGATACTGAGTGCCCAACGCCAATCCGTATCCAACGCTATGATAAAATAGTCATATGCAGTGCTTCAGTAACTCACGCAACTCTGTCCGACTCTTCGTGTGCCAGAAGTCCAGCGCTCTCAGAATGCTGGTGGCGGTTCCTCCTCCAGAATGGTCCTCCTTCATGCCTCTCTCTCCATTCTTCTACTCGATAAGCAGCCTTGAAGCCCCAGTGCCAGACTAGTCCTGCAATGAACCCCACTGCATCATTCCTAAATGCAAGCAGAGTGGCTACAGTAACTAGCATAACCATCCATCTTTCTTTCTTTTCTCTCTCATCAAGCTCCCTCACACGTTTTCCGTCCCACGGATCATTGGAGTCCAGGACCCTGAGGTCTCGGGCATCGGTGTTGACGCTCTCGCCGACCTTAGCTAGTTCGATACCAGCTGCTAGAACGAGTACGCCGAGAAGAGACTTAGGAATTGTAGAGAGAACGGACACGATCGGACTCGGCTTGAAAAGCGCGATGACACCAAGGAGAAATTTGACCGAGCCAAGGAAAATAACACTGAAGCCGCTACGAGCACCGAAGCGATATTGTCCAGCCAGGCCGCCAGACCCATGGCATGCAGGCATTCCTCCAAACCAGCAGGCTACGAGGTTGATAACAGCAACTGAGATGCCTAGCTCTGTCACCGTTGGAGCTTCCGGGTAAGGAGGAGAAGGCAAAAGATCTGAAGCTAGTGCTGAAGCAGCGATGACTGAATTCAGAAGCGTTAGTGGCAATTGTCCTAAGGATGCAGTCGTTGTGGCTTTCCAAAAGTCGTGCCCGGAAGGATGCAGGATTGGGATTGCAGTGATTGCGGGACTGGCAGTATTGCTACTAGGAGAGAGCAGCGAGAGGATGATGCCGACAATAAAGACGATCATCGCATACGGAAGCCTTGGGTAGGCGAATGTAAAAAGCAACAATGCGACAGCTGCTAAAGCCCACAAGTAGTTATCACCCCACCATGGCCCTGTCCAGCTCAACGGAGCAAGCATTTTCGAGCCAGCACTCAAGCATAGGGAGAGACCAGCTCCCACTTGAATGCCCTTGACAACTGGAACTGGGGTCACTCGATTCGCCCAGTGTAACAGCCCAGTCACGCTGAAGATGCCGACCAGTGACGCAACCACTATTCCAGCAGCAGCATTCTCTTCTAGCGTAAATTTTCTAGCAATGGCGACGGCTGCTATGGCCTTCATGGGTTGGACTGGTAGAGGTATACCGAATGCGGCTCCTGTCAGAATATTGGCAGCTCCTGTGAAGAGAAGCGTCGCCGGGAGAGAAATCGAGCGTGTAATTACAAGCGCAGTCATAAGAGGCAACAGAGTTCCCAGATCCCCGAGCGAGCCGGAAAGCTCCGCAAGTGGTGAGGATCTGAAAGTCTCGACATTATGTCTGTGGACTTTGCGGAGGTGGGGAAGCGGGTTCTTAGAGAAGGCCATGCTGATTGAGCAATACAGCGAGGAAAGGTGGATCAGGGTCGGAAAGGACTGCAGAACTCAGGGAACGGAAATCATGATATAGGTGATGATGCCAAAGGTGGGATATGCTGCGGCCTCGGAGGATGGACGGGATGCCTTGTTAAGCTGCGAGCCACGCGCGTGCGTCAGCCGCGTGTTGGTCTGAGCCCACGTGGATGCAGCCCCGCTGCCAGATAAGCAATGCCCACGCTGAGATAGGGATAGCTTTTGCCGTCGCAGCCCGCTGTGAGGGGTGCTTGTTAGCGCAGTCATCGACGGGGTCTGAAAATACTACCTGTTGCGGTATGTTGGTGCTGCCGGCTAAGTCGTGTCGTTTTTGTTCTTGTCAATAGACAACGATAGCAACCGCAGTTTCCCACGACATTATTTACCTGCCCAACCAGGTAGCCTCGCCTACACTCAACAGCGACGTCGCACCACAATCACTCTCTTCCCATGATCTACACAATCGACTCTTGCATTTGCAGATCTTTCGGTATCCCATGCATCAATATAGAAAGATGAATACTCGGGCTGCTCCTGTGTCATACCGTAGCCAGCACCCCTGAAGCCTAGGGGTTTATCGCTAGCTGATATACTGCGACCAGTCCACCCTAGATTGATGCTTCGTCCGACGTATATGTTACAGTTGTCTCTCTGGAGATGATTACACGCTGATATTGTGAATCTCAAGCCGGCATGCTTACTCTCTCGACTTCCGACAATGATAGATGTAAATTGCATTAGATTCCTTCAAGCTCTGCGCCAACAGCGATGCTATTTTATCGCGGCTCTGTGCTTCTTGATCTTGTCTTAATAAAACATATGCGGGGATATGCTTTGGTGCGTACTATACAAGAGAAAAGTAGCGTGGGCGTCCAGAGTCTATGGTAAGTCGAGCTCGGATACACTGGGCTTTCACCAGTGAAGATATAATTTCCAAGCCCAACAGACACTTACCTCTTTCACGTCCGCACGAAGGCAGCAGCCAAGAATGAAGCTTGCTCCCGACGCGAATCTAAATACTTAAAATATTGGTCCGCAGAACCATGCCTTGGAATTCTCGGCCATAACTCTCTGCTTCCGAACCCTACAACCACGTTCTGAACATACGCACGATGCTCTGTTCACCTTATCTTCGCTCTTTCGTCATCTGGTCCATCAAACATCTACGTCCGCTCGACGACACCGACCCGGCAATTACTACTTCGTCATGCCCCATCTGTTGCGAGCCATACGATACCAACAAGCATGGTCCTCTTCATCTCACTGGCGTACCTGGCTGCGCAGGACATGTCTTCGGGGCTAGTTGTTTACTGCAATGGATTGCTGGAGAAGATGATGCCGCTACATGTCCGTTGTGCCGCAGCAAGCTCTTCACCCGGTACTACTGCGCCGTCGTAGAGATCGATGCTCCGCCCGGAGAACACCACCGGGATGGGCGGAATCCACTAGACTTGAATTTTATGGTTAATCAGCTTGAACGGCTAGAAATGGAGATAGATTTCAATTTGAGGATGTATGCTAGCATTTCAGAGGCCATTCTCAGCAATCTCAGGGATGAGAACATTCTGCAAGAGGAAGAAGATAGGACCGAGCCGGAGGATAGAGACGGAGCTGAGAATGAAGAGCAGGAGCTACCAACCGCAATGGAGGGGAGCGACGGACAAGACCAAAATAGGACCCAGGAGGCCCACGCTGTCCCGCCTGACTCTGCCACGATGAACTCTTTAGAGGAACCCGAGGATGCCCACCACACCGCCGCAGATGCGCAGCGTGCTGACCATGATCACCCAGCAAATCCCGGCGAACTCTGGATAGGTCCCAATATCCCCTTTCACGAGCACATACACCCCCCCAGATACGCGCGCGGCGAAGACTCCGAGTTAGGTCTCATCTTACCGTCAAATCTGAGTAGGCGACATAACGCCGCCCGTGCAATATGCACCACTTGCAACGTCGTCACCAACATCGGAATATTCGTTGGGGAGATGAAGAGTGGAATCTGCCACCCCCGCCATATTAGAGCTATACTCGGAAAGCAATCTCCCGCGGTCTCGCAGACAGAGGGGTCCTTGCCAGATGACGAGGAGCCTTCGACGCCAACGACACCTTCAGGTATTCTACCAGTGAAGACACGCCTTGGGACCATCGTCATATTGATCATGGTTGAGATTGGTCTGGCTGTGTCTTGGGCGTTGGGGACGGTGCTCATGGGCACGGGATACATCACTGAGCCGGTCGCCGCGAGACTTGCAGCGGCAGCGGTTGAGGACGGTGATGTCCAGGACCCGTCGGAAGAGACATGTTCGAACGCATCTTCGGACAAGGAGAACGAGCCACTGGATGACCATGTTTCTGCGCAAAGTCCATCGATGGAGGGATAGTGCGTGGCTCGTGGAATGTCGGTGTTCCTGAGGGTCGACTGGACGTCTGGACCCCATCTTTAGCTTTTGGCCGCCCACCAATCGCCGTCGCTACCCGGGCCAAGCTTTGATTCAGCGTCGGTGCTTAGTAAGCACTGGCATGAGCGGGGAGCGGTTACTTGGCATGGATCACATGATCTGGCTGCCTAGCTCCTACCATATAATCAATCCTTGCCACCTTCACCTCACTCTGCTACGCACAACATCAACACGCACAACAACCTTCAGAATGGCGTCCACGGACGGTCCCGAAGCCGAATTTCACGACGAGGATCGCCGAAAATTAATCCTGGAGATCGAAAAAGCTCTGCTTGACGACCCTGTCCTACGACCTACTGCCTGGGCGTGCCTGTGGCTGAGTGACATTGATATGCTAGAGGAGATTCTGAAGTTGACTAAAGAGCCTGCCACCCTCAACCTCTTGAGATCCTTTTTTGAAAGCATGGAGCAGACGATAAGATTAGTTCCAACGTGTATGTTTACAGAGCTCATCCTGCCTCGCTAGATTACTGATATTATATAGGGACTCAACGGACACGAGCAAACTCTACTGCTTCTACTCCACGCCAATCTTCTACTCCAGGCCAACCTTCTACTCCAGGCCAACCTTCTACTCCAGGCCCACCTTCCACTCCACCACGTAGCGGGAATACTCGCTCTACGGTAGCGCGAGCCCTTGTTGGTCTACCCTAAGTCTTCTCTAAATTTATAAAGCTTCTAACTCATAACTTCTAGTGCCGTCAGAGAGATAAAAAATGCGTTCTTACAATGTCCGGCAACCTAAACGATGTCGCGCATATCTACCCGTACTCTATGCGATTTGAGAACGATGCGAAGACGCATCGGCCTAACTTTTGGGATACGTTAAGATATTTCTGGTCCAAGGAGCGTGTAGATGCCTGGTATCGCGCAATATTCAACCAAGGTTCTGGTACAGAGGTCTGTCAGAACCTTATATACCTTTCCCCAACCGCCCATGCATATTGGGGGGCTGCATATTTCGCCCTTAAACCAGTCGAAATGTCAGAAGACAAGAAACACCTAAATGTACAGCTTTACTGGCTAGCATCAAGTTCCTACCTTCCAAGAGTTAAGATTTCACAGCAGCCTTCATTTTCATTACTAGATTCAGATCGGGGACCAGGCTTAGCTATGCTATTCAACCATGAGACTCGCACAGCTATCAAGTCTGGAGATACAATTACCCTCGAAACCGATGACCCAGATTTACGGCCACTGCCAGACTTCAACCTGTTAGAGATGCAATGGTTTTTACATCGCATTACGGCAATGAGAGGAGCTGCTCAAGCCCAGGACGATATTCCTGATGATGATTATGATAGCGACGACTTGGCCCTACCACATCAGTGGGATATGTACATGGAGGACGCCTGGGACATGGATGAAGCTGAAGAGCCGCCAAGAAAGCGGCCAAGATGGCAGTCAACGTACTTCGAGGCGGCACGCTCCTTTACAATGCCTCTAGAGACTTAAGCATTCCCTTAAGGATAGTGCGTGGCCCGTGGAATGTCGGTGTTCATGAGGGTTGACTGGACGTCTGGATCTCGTCTTCAGCTTCAGTAGTTCGATACGGATGGAGCTATTGAAGTAGGTGGTATGGGGCATGCCCGTTTAATGCGCTTACATCGGCTCTCCTGGGTATCAAGCTCATGTAATGACATAGCCCTGTAAGTAATGAATAAATATGCGTCCCTCCGAAATCATACTCTCAATCATTTCCAATGCCATCCAACATCAATGCCCCCTCACCCTCCCAAAAAAAAAGGTTCTTCGCGATAATCCTAAAATCCAACAATATACCGATGCTTATCCGTAACCTCCAAAACCTCCAGCCTCATCCCAACCTCCACCACCCCTCCATTCCCCCTAGGCACACACAACATCCCAAAGCAAGGCTTATACTTGATCCCCTCGTCCACCCTCCGATACTTCATCAGCGTATCCCACGGCTGCCGTTTGTGCTTCTCCGCCGTTTCCGGATCCACATTCGGCACCTGGCACCTCGCACAGCGCTGCGTAACGTCCAGCGTGAACGAATCTCCTTCGGAGCCGGGCTTTGGCGCAATGCGCAACGTCTTCCAGCCATCTTCACTCCACGGCTCGCGTCCGCCGACGAGAATGTTGGGCCGGAAGCGCCGCACGTCAATGGCCATGTCGTCGGCTGCTTGGAGCCGCGCGTTCAGTTCCTGGATGCTGCTCTCGCAGGCGGGGCTCTAGGTAGAGGCTGCATCTGCAGCTCTAAGTGGCTCGACGAAGAGCCCCACCAGGAGGTGCACCTCGCCCAGAAGACTAATGATATAAATACGATTTTAGCATTCGACATTCTATAGACCCGACCTCATTACATTTCTTGACGACGTTGCTTAAACTTGGGTAGTAGGACGAGCGGAAAACAGCGGGTATTAAGTCCCAGACACTAAGTGACCAAAGCAAGGCCCGGATTGTGCTGAAGAATTCAAAGCAGCAAGGCAAAAAAGGGGGCAAGACAAGATAGAGGACATGCCAAACATCAAAAACAGAATACATTATGGGTATACCGTACTGCCTTTCTTTTCGCCAGGCTAGTTCCGACACAAAAGACATGAACACAAATGTAAAAAAAAGGATTCTCCGTGGAGGTGACACTGTGCTCGCCTCACCTAGTCCGGTCGGTAGGGTAAGCTAGCGACCGTTTCTGTGAGAGCGAGGTTCGGAATCACTTATTCAGTGAAGTTTTGTTTTTGTGGTTTTTAAGGAGAGTGGTGGGCTACCGGGACCAGCCGGCAATTGACCGAGGAGCGTAGCATATCGCACCGCATTAACCCCAATTAAGTTCATCATTCCATCCAAGGTCTCTCTGCGAAACGACTGTATGTTGAGATATGTTGCTTGGGCGTCGCCGCATGATGATTCTAGAAAAACGATTCGTATGCTCATCCTTCGGTGGCGGTGGAGGAGGTTGATCCGATTGTGACGCGCGCTGGCTTGAACCGGATATGTTGATCAGCTTTGGTACGAAACGGCGTGAATTTGTGCTACCGGAATGGTGCAGAAAGTTAGGTGGTACGCTTTGCCTTGGGTACTGTGCGAAATTGGCATATTGCGACGTTGGAACGGACACTACTTCTTTAGGAGCGGAGGTATAGTTCATATACGAGCTTGGGGGCTGGAAAGCGACAAGGTCCGGCGTCGATACGAATCCTGCATTCGGCCAGTTGGCTTGGAAACCCTGCGTTACGGGTTGGGAGAAGTCCGTCGACATATGCGTTATGTTGGTAGGGAATCCGCCGAAAGCGCCCATGCCATTGTCAGTAGCCATGGGTTGAGTAGTTAATGTGTTTTGCGACATGTCTGTGCTCACAGGCCACTGCGATTGCTGCAGGTCCTGATGCATGCTTTGGGGGGGTTCCACGGGGTCGAGGTCCATCAAAGCCCCTTCTGGCGGGAGACCGTGCGAGCTATGTAGCCTTTGGTCACTTCCGAAGTCAAATGGCTCCATCTTGCAATCGACCGTCTCTGTCGTATCCGTAGATTCCACCACTTCAGGCGTGGGTTCCGGGGGTATTTCGGTCGCGTCACTCGTGTCAACCTCTGCCAGATTATACGTCTCCTCAACGACCTTGTCCACGTCAAAAACGCGAGTATCCCACTTGGTCTCTAATTTATATCGTAGTCGGTTGCACTTTTTCGATTCCCATGTAAACCGAGGCCAATTCTGCTGCTCGCCATGCCGCTGGACCAATAGTCGGTCCCAGGCACCCGATACGTCCGGTTGCTTCAAGAGTCCGAGGATGACGTTAGTAAAGTTCCATTTCGACTTCTTCTCTTCGAAATGCATGGCGATATGCTCGCATCTTTCTTCCCACGTGGTCAAGAGACAGCCACAGAAACCGCAGCCCCACGCATCCTTGTCGTGCATGACAATCTCATATTTCTTAACACAGGGCGATGCCTTCCTGCTTGTCGGTTGCCCGCTCTCTCTTGGTTGCTTGCAATTTTCACAGCCCTGATACTGTTAGTGCAGATAGGACATGATGGGGCATAGATGCATACGTGAAGTTTGGTATGGTGCTCTCTGAAACGCTTGCCAGCGTGGAATATCTGCTCGCAATCAGGGCATCGCCATGTCAACCTCTGCTCGTGAAACTCTTCCTCGTGCGACTTCCAGTATGGCTTCGACTTGAGAGCCTTGTCGCAGAAGGTGCAGGCAAAGTTCTTGGGGGCCGAGGTATTAGAGATGGTAGAGAGACGGGAGGATGCGGTAGATAGGCGCGATGAGGCAGCGCTGTAGTGTGTGAAGGAGGAGTCGGTTGATGCGATAGATGATCTAGGGTCCGAGAGCATGCTGTTGACTCTGCTGGAGGGGACACTCAAGTACGATGAGTTTCGGCTCCCGAGGGTCGACATGGACGACCTGTCGGCACCGGACAAGCGCATGCGATCTGCAAGTAAGTGAGCAAACAAACTACGTGAAGTTTTGGGTGACACGGACCTCCATTGCGTGCGGCTTCCAGCAACAACAGAATCTGTTTGTCGTCGAGATGTTTCAAGCCATTGATGTGGTCAATGACTTCTGGTGTAAGCGATCCCTGACCAGACAATCGCGGCGACGGCGACGCGCTCTCGGTGACGCTGCTCAGGGGCGTGGAGCTCTGGAGGCTACGACGCGGTCGCTTGAAGCTGTTGCTTGGTTGGGGAGTGCTGAATTGGAGAAGCTGAGATTCGTCGGCTTCCATGTTATCCAGATGAGAGTTGTATAGAGTCCAATTTCATCCCGGAAATTGAGAGCGGAGGGGCCAGGCCAGACGGGAGTGAGATGAGGTCGCTCGAAAGGGAGGGAGATTTGTAGGCTCGGAGTCGAAGGGTTCGAGAAGTGCGACGCTTTTGTCGGATGGATGGGCAGGTGTACGCTTGGATCTTAGGCCGTCAGGAAGTCGTTGATCGTCCAATCTCCCGGGCGGAGCGGATGGCTCTTGTTTTGAGGATAAGTCGTTTCATCGGGACGACCATGAAACCCGCTTGGCATGCACGCTGTCATCCCTCCCCGTGCGCAGGGCTGGGTATATTTAGCACTGGGATTGCACGACTAAGCCCTGTGTCTCTTATGCGCGCTACGAGCGATGCCCACCCGCTCGACACCCTCCGGTGCGCGTATTCTCCTGTGGAAAGCGTCGAGATACGCGTGCCGGCGCGCTTTGTGGATCGCCGCCGTGGGCCGCGATGGCGTCGCTGGGCGTGCGATTCCTCTCTCATGCTGGCCGGCCGCTTGCTCAGGGGTAGAAATGTGAAACAGCGCTAGGCCGAAGATAGACGCGTTTCTACTCGCCCATAAGAGGCGACAAGAAACAGCCATCGCGCTCTTTGCTCAGCTTCTTCTGCACAGCCTGGAGAGCCGCATCGACTTTCTCGTTGCCTTGGGAGGCGTCGCAAACAGCATCTCGAGCCTTCGCTTGCTGTACCCCAGGTGTTTGTGAGGGAGCCCATGCCTCACTTAACAAACCTTTAATTCTATATCGCCCCTCCGCCGCTGCCCATTGGCCGCGCTCTTGTCTCAGCGCTCGTTGCATGCCGATGGGGGGTTCGATGGGGGGGGTCGATGGTTTGCGCACTTCTGCGACGGTGAGCACGAACATACTATTACCGTGTACGTACAAGATGAGCCGACCGACAGCGGATGCTCGTCCGAGAGGCTTGAAGCTTAGAGCGCGGAGAGAATTCTCCGAAGTCTATCCGATCCAAAGCTTGGGGCACTCTCGCTCGAGGCCTTTTGCGCAATGGCCGCGTCAGTCATCGTCAACCGCCGTCACGTGTAGGCGCGGGACCGTGCAATCGTGGGGGGCGCGCGCGCTCTTCTACAACTATGTGCTGCATCACCAGCATCCTCGATGCCCTGAAAGACGCCATCGTTCATAGAACGCGAGGTAAGACAGGAGTTGTGCATGGCGTCAATTGATCGTGCTGGAGATCTCCCTTTGCCGTGCGCGCGCTCGATTGCACGCAGGCCCTGGTTCAATCTTGCTTGGCGATAGCCCTTTCATCTGGGGTACGAGGTTTCAACTGCACGTAAGCGGAAGTCGATTCTATTTTGGGGCCATTGCAGAGAGCTCGATCGAGAAAGAAGAAAGCTAGAAGACGAACGGCCCGCAGCACGCTCCTACAGGCAGGGTTCGCGGTCGTAGGTAGATGTGATCGTGTGATGAAAACGAAACAATCCGGCAGAAAGAAGGAGACATTGTCCAGTTTGCGCTCATCTCCTCACGTCCGGTGTTTCTGCGCGGCGTCGAAAGGAATACAGCTGGATCCTCCTTGTTGGCGCTCACGCGCTCGACGAGACGGAGCCTTCTGCCGTGGGGGACCATGCCTCACCAACACTTGTACATACCACCCACCATGCCACCGACCCACCGTCGAAGAAGCCGATGGGCACGGTGCTTTGGACAAAGTAACTCTCGCGCATGCATGATTCAGTCTTGCTTACCCGGACGTGCACTGCAGGGAAATGGAGATTGCTCTTATCGGGCACCGACGGGGCAATGACATCAGCTCGTTTCTACGCCTGCGCCTCACCGCGCTGCAAAGGGGCCCAGACCAGAAAGGCCCGTCTGCAAGTCGAGTCGTGGAAGGCCACAATACAAGTATGTAATACCGAGCGGTTTCAGGGTTAATGTTTGCTCTCCCATTGGCCCTTTAATGTGGGAATTGAGGAAAATTGCCCTGAATTGCCTAAATAGGTAGGTGCGGAGTACTCTTGGAAAGCTGCACCTCAGGCGTAACATCAAGTGGGACTCGTTGCTTCATCCCGGCAAGGAAATAAACGAATAATAAACGAGCAGTCTTTCTCTGTGCCTAGACCTCTGCGTGCCAGAAAGCGCGCGTCGTGGGGACTCGCGAGCATTGACGAGACATTCCGCTGTCTCGTGTTGCGTAATGATACTTGTTAGGTCGCTTATGTTCTTCGCACTCAGCTGATTTATTTCTAGTACACCGTGCATAAAGCCAAACCGCTTCCTATGCAGCACAGCGGCGTAGAAGGTTGTTGTAGTCCATCAATCCAACAGGAGTCTTGGTCGGCCCGTTCTCTGTAGCGGAATGCCACCGAGGATGAAAGTCGACTTCCACAGGCCACTGGCAGTGACAAGGCATTATTCTCTTGTACAGGATCGGGATGTAACGTGGGTATGTAAAACAGTATGACCACAGACACCTAAACGTCTACAAGTACCTGCTCGTGAGACAGTTGCCGAAGGATTTCCCGCTATTAGAGGTTTCAATTGTGGCTCAAGGCTTTGTTGGTTGAAGTTGGAGATCAAGCCACATGTGGCGTTCGTGTGGCGGCGCGAGAGCTATGACCCGCTTCACGACGCGGTCGCGTATACGCGTAGAGCTTCTACCACATCCCCGCCACAAACTTCTTCGAATTCAACCGCTATTCTTCCCATGAAGCATTCATTGTCTATAGTGTAGCTGTTCGACAATCTACACCCAATTGTTCTTTTAAATCAGTGAAAATTTCCATCCCACGTTTTCCGCGAGTCTCAAGACTGCATGACACGCTGCGATGTTAATGGATGCCACACGCCCCGGGCTTGACGATACGACCGTCATGGATGTCGACGAAGTTGTCCCGGACAATTCTGCAGAATTGACTCGCCATCTGCCGAAACCCCAAACAAGCAATGCACTTTCCAAGCTCGCCCAGCTCGACTCTGAATCGGAGCAAGACGACGTACCGGCTCGGAAACCTCGCGGAGGACTCTTGTCACGTTTGCAACCGCAGTCAGAAGATGATTCTTCAGACACTGAAGAAGAAGATCATGACGAGCCAGCGTATGAACGCGTAAGGCAGCGCCTTTTGCCCTCGGAAGTGGTCAATGTTTCCAGCAGTGAGGATGAAGAGGATACGGAGGGCGCGTACGAGCGCATGAAGAGGAAATTGCTGGCTAGCACAGGCCCGCAAGCACACCAGAAAGGCCCAGCAAAAGAACAAAAGCATGCTCCCACGGCTACTGCCCCAGCAAGTAGTGAAGATGAAGATGACGCACCAGTCCAACCAAACAGAACCCGCAGATTACAACCACGGAAACGAAAGAGCCCCTCTCCTTCAGGATCCTATGCGCGTAAATCAGTGTCTCGCCACTCCTCTCCCGGACTCTTCGTTACGCCTGATGCTTCACCTGCCACGAAGAAATCCACTCGAGACGTAGTTTCTGTGGATAACGATTCGGATCAGTCTGCCAAATCTTTACACAAAACCGATTTCAGGGAGCGCGTTGAGCGGATACGAGCAGAGAGGCTGGCATCACAGAAGCATAACCAAGAACGGCATAAAGCAACGAAATCTACGCATCTAAGTGTGGAAGATGAGTCGGAGAGTAATTCCGATGGCGAAAATGGCAGACGGCTCACGCAAGCGTCTAAGCCGACCCGCAAGGCTGGCAAGAAGGCCATGGAGGCCATGGTCCGGGACCAGCAGCGGATTGTAAGAAACATGCAACTTACCCATCAAGCTAAAACGAAGAAAAGATACGGCACAAAAGACCTGTTTGCAAAGTTTGGATTCAATCAAGTAGATGAGAGAGCGGAAACAGCAGATCTCCCCAGCCTAGATACAAGCTCAGTTCCGGCGTCACCGGATGCTCAAAATAATCAGGACCATGACACACCGCCGACGAGCCCTCCTAGCTCCGAGGATGCGCCTTCGAAGGACAAATTAGAAATTGACATTGGAAATTCTGCAGCAACGGCAGCGTTGAATCACGCTACTCTTCCCAGGCCAGCAAAGCTAGATAAAGGCAAAGGTCGTGCACCAGAGTTCCAACACCTCCCACAAAACCCCCTGATTGAACAGTCTCGAGCTGCGATTGTGCAAAGAGCGCACATTGAGCCTACCCGGCCAGCAGCAGCATCGGTGGTGGAGTTATCAGATTCCGATGACGACCTAGAGATTGTGCAGGAAAAGAGCAGATTTCCAGTCTTCGACAGTCTTCCCGGAAAGAAGAAAACGGAAGCACCGTCTTTGCTTCATCTTCGTCATCTAGCCAATCTTACCTCCCCTAGCAAGAGAGGACCAAAAGGTAGAAAGTCTATGAATGTCGTAGAGCTCCAGGCCTCGCTTCACCAAAAAGCTCGTCAGCAAGCGCAGAAGGAGCGCACTGAAAAGGTTGAGGAGCTGAGGATGAAAGGTATCCATATTGAGACAGAGGAAGAGCGTGAGAAACGCCAGATGGAGATTGAAGACATGGTCGCGGTGTACGAAAAAGCCCGAGAAGAGGATCTCAGACTTGCGAAGCTTGAACGGGACGAGGCTAAAAAGAATGGCGAGACTGGCGATGGTCTGCTGTCAAGTGATGACTCTGAAGATGATGATTATGTAGCTAGCGGAGAAGAGAACGCTGCCGAAGACAACATGGTAGACGAGGGAGAAGAAGATGTCGAGCTTGAGCTCTCGGGTTCGGAGGACGAAGAGATGGAAGACGATGAAGAGGAACCTGACGAGGAAGAGGAGGAAGAAGTCAACGAGCCAAATGGCTTGGTCAATGACATGGCATCTGAAGATGACGAAGAAGAATCCAAAGACCTTGAACAGGGTAACCATTTGGAAGCTGGCGACTTGGTCGAAGACGACGAGGCAGTGGTACCCGCTCGTAAGCCGGTGGCACGTCGGGCCAGGAATGTGATTATCGATGATGACGATGATGAGCCAGAGTCGACTTCGGAAAATAATTCTTCAACTCAACCAGGAACTCAAAACGAGGCCATGGCTGCTTTTGGCTTCGGTAATGCCGCCCCAGCTTTCGGTCTCACCCAAGCGTTTGCTGGCACCATGGCAAATCTCGACTCTGGCTCTCAAAATGATTATCCAGAACCTGAGCAGGACTCTTTGGACTTTCTACGAAGCCTCCCTGATACTCAGCCTAGCGCGAGCTTCAGCCAAACAGCCGACTTCCTCATCCCGAACAGTCAAGCAGCAGCCAAACAACAGGATGGTTCCCAAGCCGGCAACGCTTCGCAGTTTGATCTAGGAATCAGCCAACTAATAGAAACCTCACCAGCATTTTCTCGTACTCAACTCTCAGATATTCCGGAGCCTACCCAAGACGCTGGTTTCCTTCTGTCTCGCTCGCCGGCTGGTCTCATTCCTCCACCTTCCACTATTGATACGGTCATGATGCCTGTCGTTGAGTCACCTGTCATGGAGAGGAAGGGCAAGCTTCGCAGGGCTCGAAGGGAGGAGCCTGTGGAGTTGTCTGATGTTGACGAGGATGACGCTGCATCGGGCTCGGACGTCGACGTCGAAGAGCGCCCAGTGAAACCGAGCAAATCTAAAGACATCTTCAGTGTTATGAAGAAGGCCGCTAAAAAGCAACAGAAGGTCGACGACTTCAATAAGAAGACTAGCTGGGCGAAGGATGCTGTAGACGAACAGGCTGATGAGTCTGAAGACGAGTATGCCGGACTTGGAGGTGCAAGTGACGATGAGAGCGGGGATGAGGCGGACGAGGAGCTAGCGAAAATGATTGATACCAATGAGGTCAAGGTTGACGAGCGCAAGATTGCTGCTTTCTACGCGTAAGTCAACTATCCTTTCCCGCCGGCACCTAATTCTAACACGAAAACAGTGAGAAATCCAAAAAGGACGACGAGAAGAACCTCAACCAGCTGTACAAAGATCTTATGAGTGGCAATCTCCGTAAACGCGCTGGTCGAGACGCGTTCGACATGTCAGATTCTGAAGACGAGGCAGAGATGCGACGGAGGAAGAGGCAAAGGGAATTTCAGCAAATGACTAGGGCGCTCGTACAAGACGAGAAGATTGGAAAGATTGGTAAGTGGTTTGAATACTCGGCTGTCTCGACAGTACTAACTTTCCTGTCTAGCCCAAAATGCAAAGAAACAGGCCTTCTTCAACACTCTTATCGACCACTATGACGACCCCGATTATGACTTCCTTAACAACCCCGATGACCTTGCCGCTGCAGTTTCCCAGTCCCAGCCCGACAATAGCAACAAAGAGGGCACTGAAGAGATATCTGTGCCTGACTCTCAGTCTCCCGATGCTGCGGCTACTACAGTCACCGACGTGAACCCACTGAAACGCAAGGCAACAGACTCGCAGGAGAAGGAGAACCGCCCCCCGCCTCACCTTCGCCGCACTGCCGCTTCAGATGCCTTAACGCGGAAACCGATGTCCCTAGCAGACGTTCAAAACTCGGTCTCGGAGCTGCTTGAGGACTCACGGATCATTGTTCCAGACTCTCAATACAGCTCCGACTCTGATGACGAACTTGCGATTGCTCAAACACGTGCAAATCAAGTCCGCCAACCTATCGTAGATAGACTAACTATCTCACGACAATCTACCTTCGATGAATCCACTACCACTTCTGTATCTTCCGCCACCATGGCTTTCCATGCACCTTCGGCTGGAGCGGGTCAACCGGGCTTCCGCATTCCCTCACTCCTCCGTCGCGCAACTAGCAACTTCTCGACGGTATCAGAGCGCAGCAGCTCTGGTAGCAACACGCCCGTGGAGGGCGCTGTCAGGAGAGGTGGAACGGGTAAGAGCAACATCCATGCTCAGGCGAGAGAGGCAGAGAGGAGAGCTGTAGTAGAGAAGTCAGATATGAAGAGGAAAGAAGCCATGCGGAAGAAGGTTGGCAGGGCCCGAGGGAAGAGAAGTGTACTGAGGGATCTTACAGGTGGCTTTGAGTAGGTGAATTGATCGAACTTATTGTCGGGTCTGGCGTTTGGGGTTTTGGAATTGGATGATAGGGAATCGGGCGGGTCAGTCATTGGACCTGAAGATGGAATTTATTGGGTAGTGTTTACGCATCTTTAGATGAAGCGTCGATATGCATGCATTCATTCATGTTTGCCGAATAGGAGTGAGGCCAATATTTACAATAATGTACAGAGATATACAACTCTCCAATCTTCTACTCTTACACTTTCTCGGTGATCCAGATGGCGGTTCGACATCCACCTCTTATTACATTGGTCAATAGCTCGTACGGTCTTGCCTCTTTCGCATCATGCTCAACGGCATGGTCTAAATGCTCTAGTTCCTCGTCTCTGATCCTCCTGAGCTCTTGTATTAATACTGTCAACTCTTCTCCTAACGACTCTCCTCGAGCCTCGAGCTTTTCAGCCCAGTCTAACAACACCCGCACTTGCTCGTTGTAATGTGTGCCAATTTCTGTCTCAACGGCTTCCGTGCACGCCATGGCTGCCTCTCGTCCGATGACTGCGGTCCCCCAGCCCAGCACTGTGGCTGCGGCGTGCCACACGGGATACATGGCTGTGGGCCGTATACGATGTTTCGCAAGAAGGTCACTGAAGTAGCTGAAATGCCCGGCTTCCTGATCATACATGTGCTTCATAAGAGGCCGAAGGTGTGGATGTGATCGGAGCAGCGGGGGTGTCTGCGCGCTGTAGATGAGGACTGCAGCGAGTTCGCCGGCCTGGTTTACGCGCAGCGCGGAATCGAGGAAGTCGCGCTGGGACTGGGAGAGTGGTCTCGGCGCGGTGACATGTTCGGAGGATGTACAAGAGGTGGACGGTATGGCAGTTGCAGTAGCTCGCGCCGAGGCAGTGGGTTGTGCGGGATTTGAGGGAGTGCTATGAATTCGCGCTTTGGAGCCTGAGGCGGTACATGGGGCGACGAGGTCTGCGACGGGATAGTGGAGGCAGCGTGGGGCGGCGCGGGCCAATGACCGTGTACAAAGGAGTGCGGAGGCCATTTCGTCTGAAGTACAGGCAAGGGAAACGAAGGAAAGGCAGCGGGTGGATCTATCGTACACGGCGGCGAGCGAGCGTCGGTAGCGTTCGGAGAGAAAAAGCGTCATCACTGGGGCGCCGGAGCCGGGGAGCGCACGGACCTTCGACGCCTGCTACTCAGACGCACTCTTGCGGACTAGCGCCGACGACTTCCCAGCGCGTCCCTTCTTTTAAGCTGCCGTTCCCCGTCGCCCCCCTCTTCCTCGCAGATTCTCTCGACACACGCCTTCACTCGCATCGTCCAGTGGCCCGGCACGCCGCACGCGACTTATCATTTCTCCGCGATCGGCCACTCGTAGCCGTCGCAACGTCGACTCCGACCCACGTTCCCCGGCTGTATTGACCACGATGGCCGACGATCTTGACGATGAACTCTTCGCCCTCGCTGGCGGTGAGGATGATCTGGAAATCGAAGAGGGCGAGGCGTGAGTAATTCCCTTTCACCTTCGCTCTTCACCCTCCCTTGTATATAAACTTGTCCAAACGCCCTCTCCTAGCCTTGGACCAACTTCTCTCTCGCTCGACTCAATTTCACTCTCTCTCAAGCATGCCGCTGACGCGCTTCAGCTCCTCTGTAGCCGCCTCATCACCTAAATCTTCGCTCGGCTCCGACGTCATGGAGGAGTCCGATTCAGAGCAGGAGGATGACGTTCCCGTAAGGGACTCGGACGTGCCGTACCCGCTAGAAGGGAAATTCATCGACGCCCGCGACAGGGCTAACATTATGGGCATGTCGCAACTCGAGCGCGAGGAGATTCTGGGTCAGCGTGCTGAAGAGATGAATAAAGTCAACTTTCAGGCTGAGCTGGCCAGGCGCGCGGCGAACCTGCAGAGGAAGAGGAAGGCTGACTCGGAGGAGCCCGAGGAATCTCATCGGAAGAGCAGTCGACAGGTCAAACCCAGGACGAACGACAAGTTGGAGGCATACAAGCAGGCACGAGAACAGCGTGGTCAGCAGAGACAACGCCATGACGATCGCCGCAATGGTCGCCGACGGTCCAGCTCAGCTGAACGGGATGGTCCCTCTGACGTTGATGCCGAAGGCGAGAGCGATGTTGAGTGGGATGAGGGCATCAAACCCGTCGTGCGAGAAGAGCAACCAGCTACCTTGGCTCAATTCGAGTCGGTTCGCGTCGGACGTGGTCTCTTCTCTCAAGTCTGCTTCTACCCTGGCTTTGAGGAGGCCATGACGGGCACATTTGGACGCGTTGGTTTTGGTCAAGACGCTCAGCGAAGGACTCTATACAAGATGGCACAGGTCAAGGGTGGGTTCCATCAAATTAAGGGTCTTCTTCGTCAGCTAACAACTCAATAGGGTTCACTAGTGGCAAGCCGTATGTCTTCGAAGGCAAAGACGGCAAGCCCATTGCGACTGATCAGTACGTCATCTGCCAGCATGGCACGGTCAAGAAAGAGTACGAGTTCCAGTACCTTTCTAACCAGCGCTTCACCGATGTAAGTCGAAGCTGAATACTCGTGTTGAAATCATTGTTAACACAATTTCAGGCCGACCTAGATACGTACAAGCAGTCCCTCTCAGAGACAGGCTCCAAGATGCCAACGCAAACCTTCTTAAAGAAGAAATACGATGACATGAAGAACCTCGAAAACCGCTTCTGGACGGATGATGACATTAACGCCCGCATCGCCAAGTCCTCCAAATATGCCCACCTTCTAGATCGACGAGCCTCTGACAACCCCGCGCCCAAGATTCCCACACAATCAGAAGCCGCTGCAGCCCGTCTTGCCGAGATCAATCGTCAGAATAGGCGTACGGAGCAAGAACGCATCCGCAAGGCACAACTTGAGGAGCGCATGCAGAAACAACAAGCGAGACGACGAGCGGAGCAAGAGGCTCGCCGGAACAAGGCTGCCCAAGAGGAGGCGAAGAAAGCAGAAGAGGAAGCAAAAGCGAAGAACAGCCATCTAGAGGTCGATGCTCTATTCGATGGAGATTCGTCGAGAGCCAGCACGCCGAAGCCCCAGGAGAAGAAGAAAACGGAGAGGAAGGGTCTGCCAACTTTCAGGAAGCCAAAGATGGACGACGAGATCATCGCTTCTATGGACATCGGCATCGATATCGAGATCTGAGCTAGACGCCGAACCTAACGACTTCACGACTATCGACCCTTGGAATGCCTTCTGGCACCTGCTCCTTCCACTCTCAGGCGTACCTGTATCTCCTTGAAGAGATCGAGCCACCCGCCATCACGATCTACCCATGCTTTTGCTGTGAGAATCCGACTCTCATCTCGGACTGAGCCTCCCTCCCTGTTTGGGAATCGCCCAATGCGAATACTTGCGATTCGTTGCTTAATTGCACTGAACGGTATTGCGCAAAGATTGAAAGATGTCACGCATTCCACAGCCGTCCTAATACTCCTCCAAGGAAGCCCCCTAAAAATCTGGCCCCAGCATATGACTTGCCCCTAGAGGGCCATTTATCCTGCACTGTATGTAGCTCGAGACATTCAGATGCTTTGCATTACTAGACAGGCGTATCGATGCACTTTTGGCTAGCCATACAGAATGCATACTTTTGCATCATTTGCATCCATACATTGCCATTTCAGATTCAGACTCAGACTAATGCGTTAAGTGATGTGCACAACGAGGAACCCATTTTTTGATTTGGTATATCCTGAACTTCGACAAAGGAAAAGAAATTTGAAAAAAAAAAAAAAGAGAGAGAGAGAAACA
The DNA here is from genome assembly GCA_030378425.1 of Periconia sp. TS-2. Classification (NCBI taxonomy): domain Eukaryota; kingdom Fungi; phylum Ascomycota; class Dothideomycetes; order Pleosporales; family Periconiaceae; genus Periconia; species Periconia sp. TS-2. The sequence goes on from JASNQO010000007.1 coordinate 457,001, forward strand.
ATCTAGGACACGTCCTCTGAGTGAATAGGACAGCCCTCTATGCTTTGCCAGAATCCAAGTCCCAATCCCATGCCAGTCTATACGATAATTTTTAGTTCGTCTCTCCACCTCGATGCAGTCAATCATACGCTTCCCCCTACCACAAAATCCAAAACGCACATCCGTCCTACCAGACCCACCTACGCTTCGAAAACATCCGTGACACCATCCCACTCGCCCCTCTCCCTGCACTCCCAATAGCCCTCCCGTCCAGGCTTCAATCTCCACACCTCCTCATCACCAAGCACCCTCGCATCCTCAGGCCCGACCTTTGAAAACCACCTCGGCGTCCATTCCTCGCCATGCTCTTCCATGACCCTGCGTCTCGCCCTTTGACGTTCTTCTAGCCGCGCCTTGAGCGCCTCGGCGCGGTCCATGTCGCCATCTTCTGCGGCGCGCTGGTCAGGCCGGAGACGCGAATCCGTGACTGGAAGTTTGTTGTCTTCAATGGACGTGATTTGGTTGAGTTGTGCGGCAAAGGTGGTGAATCCGTAGTGCGAGGTTGGTTTATCGACGAGCGAGCCTGCAGTCCAGATTTGTTTTGAGGTGGGCTGGCCGTTGGATGTGAGATCCAGATGGGATGTCCACTTTCCTTGTGCGCCCATGGGGAGTACAGAACCTGTGTTGTCGAAGCATTGAACAGAGACTTCTTCGCTGCGGCCCGCGAACATGCCGCCAGCTTTGAATGTGCAGACGGCTTTTGCACCTGTGGTTTCGCTGATGATGGTCATGGTTCCTGTAGGCTCGACGTATTTCTCACCCGCAATGATGTTGCGTAGGAATGAGGTTGCGATGATCCAGCTGTAGTGTTCGTTAGAATTGTGTAGAAAGACCCGGATGCGGCCATCGGTGTTCAATTCTGCGCTTTTACCCCAGAATTTCTGCACGGGTGTAGGCGATTGTATGAATGTCCAGTCTTCAGATTCTGCATGACATGCCATGCGGACGGGGCGGTGCAAGACTTTTTCAGCAATGAACCTAAAGCCCTTGTCCTCGCGAATGAGTTCGAAGGTCTCGCCAAGCATGGGGTTAAAGGGCTTGCGGGTAGCTCGTTCTTTTATTCGTGCGTTGCTGAAGGACGAGATGGCGAATGCAGCCATGTAGACAAGACGCTCGCCTGTGTCTGCAGAAGCCTTAGCGGCACTGTCGAGGAGCTCGCTGTACTCAAGCTGCTCGGCTAAACGCTGGAGAGCGGATGTAGGTTCGTTGGAAGTTACGGGCATGGCAATGGTGGAGAGGTCTTTCCCGACATTTTTGCGGAGGAAAGCGATTAGGCTTGGAGGCTGAGTCTTTGCCGCGGGAACGGTGGGTCGTCGTTTGACTGGTCTCATAGGTAATGGACTCAGCGACTTGGGTTTCGTAGGGAAGAGCGAGGGTTGAACTTCAAGAGACCTGCGGTGGTCAAAGAAACCAGCGCCTTCGTTCTCGGACGAAGACTCAGACTCGCCGTCTGAGACGTCATCACGTTCTGATCTTTCTTCGCTATCGCGACGAATCGTTAGAAGCTGTGATTTGGTCGTCTCGCCGCCATCTGTTGCGTCGAAGAACTCATCCGTAGACTCTTGTGAATCGAAGCTATGGCGCGTGGAGATGGCTGACAGTGGGACAGGTGTTCGTCTTTGGCGACTTTCAGCGAGGAGTTCCGAGAATTCCTTGACGACTAAGTCGAGGTCACGTAGCAAAGCCATGCAATGATCGTGAACACCCTCCTCGTGGGCATCGTTGGCAGTGCTGAGCCGCCCATTTCGCTTCGGTACAGCCAGGTTCCCGTTTGGAGCGGTAGGTACGATACCTGGCGATGCAACAGCTGTCTGGGCAGAAACGCTCCTCCTAAACAGACTGGACGGACTATGACTTGCAGAGCTGCTAGCTTTCCGTTTCCAGAAGGCCTTGCGGTCAAAGCCTTTGTCGTCGGGGAAGTAATCGCCGCCTTCCATTTCTAAAGGACTTGGAGACAAGCTGTCCTGCGCTTTACTTATACCCAGACCAGCTGCGGTAGAGTACTTTGGATCAGTGTCTTGGGCCAGTCGCCTGATAGCATCTCTTGTCCCTGAAACCCTACCCACCAGACCTTCCACTCTGGCCCACTCGTTCTCTTCGGCCTCATTGAGGACGTGAGTCGCACTTCTAGAAAGTTTACCCGTGATCTGGAGTGTCGGCGAAGCCAAGCCCGCTGCATTTCTAGATGCCTTTTCGAGCGCGTCCCTCCACATGTGAAAGTCTTTTGTATTACTGGCGCGTAGGTGCCATACTTCCGCTCCAGAATCGACCGAAATGTCCCTTGTCTGTTCATTTGCTGCGATTGCGGCTAATGAAAGAGGTATAGCCCCACGGAGAGCCGAAGAATGGTCGTTTCGATAATAAGATAGTGTAGATGATGTGAAGTCTAGCGAGAAGAAACGTCTCGCGTAACCTTGATTTCTCTTCCTTCTCTTCTTCTGTAGAACTCCCGTGAGGAAGGATGAGCCTAGCGAGGGAGTCAAGGTAGAGGCATATGACGATTTAGGCCGATGCTCAAGAGCCGTCTGAGCAAGCGATTCGGACGAGTCGGCGACGGGTGCCAGTCCTGGGCTGGACTTTCCGAGGCTTGTTGTGCTTGTGCCTCCTATTGCCTGGGCGTAGTGCATGTGGTGTCCTGACTTGGGCGGCGCATTCGTAGGATAGGTCATCAAGACAAATGTCGCTGTTTTAGACACGGTCTTAGAGAAGGTGTTGTCAAAGACCAATCCGTACATGCCGCCCTCCCCCTCGGGCACATCCCACGTCCCCATGGATACCTTGTCAGCCTCGCATTTCCCCGCCCAGTGTACCTGTTTCAATCCAATTGCCGAGAGCTTCTCTAGAACGAATGTTTTCTCATTCCGCGTAGGACGCCCGCGCGTATTTTGCGTTTCGAGGGCTGGTGTGGGGGGAGCCTCGAAGGTGGCCGACGAGGTTCCATGAGGTGTGATGGCGCTGGAGGCACCAGGGTGCTTGAAGATGCCGAAATTAATCGACTTCTTATGTGGTTGTATGCTCCATGAAATGGTGTGGCCGGCAGAGACGTTTACCCAGCGGACGAGGTACGACTGCACGCAGTTAGCGACCGAGCGGCATGGCGAAGTGGAAACTTGCCTTGCTATGCACCTCGAGCTGCTCCATGCCTGCCATGGTTCCCAATTACAGCGGAGATGCTCTGAGAACCCGTGGTGTGGCTCTTCGAAGCTGCTCGCAGGAGCCTAATGCGAGAGGGAGCCTGAAGCGAATGGCGGAGTAGCGGATCAAGTATGAGTCCAGGTCGCCGACTCAGCGAGTGTACAAGCGCATGACGGGGCGGCAAAGAATAATAAACGGCTGGGCGAGTGGCCGTCGCGCTGAATCGGGGCCGTCAGCTACAAGGGCTCGTGGCAGAAAGGCTACCGTCTATCGTCGTGCCTGCCTCGGCGTCGTCTTTCGCCCGAGAGTACGCGAACGCGGGATCGAAGGTATAGCGCGGTCCAGTGCTTTCGTCACTTTGTGCACTGCAGCGAGCGAATTTCAAAAATGCCAACTCGTCGGTTTCTGTGGGTACGTTCATACAATTATTCTTGGTAACAAGTAGTCAGGATGCGCCGTGCGGCTGGATACGTGGAACCTGCACCGCATCCCGGTTGTTCAGCCTTACGCCGCCGCCGCCAGCCACACATTCACCTCGTTTAGATGCTCGCATCAGCGCAAAACACGAAGCACCTCTTACTACTCTCGTACACGCATTGCTAGCAGAGGCCTGGATCCACGTGCTATGTTTGCTTCGGCTGTTGCACCGAAACCTGTGAGGAACGAGCCCACTGGCATCACGCTCCATCCATCACTCGCCGGCACAAGACGCAAACAACCATGTCCATGTGAAGACTCATGAGACAAATGACGTACGGAACACCATGAGGCTCGACAAGATTCTTGCCTGCCTCGGCCGAAGCTCTCGGTCGTCCTGTTCTGGTCCTAAGGCTTTAGAGCCTCTTTCCGGGCTTTCCGCTGTTCGATCGGAATGGCTGGAGCGCTCTCTCCAGCCTTCGGAACGATCATAGCCTCCCTTCCGCATGATTATTATATCAGGCCGACGGCCGTAACCAGCGCCCGATGCCGCATGACAAAGACATTAGCAAATGTCTTCAACCTGTTCATTCCCAAGAGGCGAACCTCTGCCCGTGGCCCTTCGACGAGCAATCCGGTTTGGCGGACCACGTCTGGTAGAACCTACGGAGCGAATATTGAGTGGTGACCTTCCTAACCATGGCCCATTGCAATGCACCCATGGCAAGACACACGGTCAATTGCATGAAGTAGTCCTATCACAATTCGAGCGTCTTTCAGCAGTTCGTCTTTTCGCGTCGACATCTACAATCTTTCCCTTCGTCTGTGCTAAGCTATCAATCTAAATACTGGCGCGAAGAGGCGGAACAATTATTCCACGATCTACCCATCTAGATCCACCGTAAGAATACCCTGCTGTAGGCGGCCTTTCCCCTTTAGGCACGGAGAAACACTTGGCGGGACCTGCATTCGCTCCGCGCATGACCTGCATCCTACTCCATCATTCGGAGGCTACACAAGCTTTTCCGCTAGATCTGTCGATAGTTCTTCGCTCGTTCCATGCACATTCTCTGCAATCTACAAAATACCCCGCAGATGAGGTGTGCAATCAATATTTGAGGTTAATCTAAATCTACCTGGTTTTTCGCCGGCATGGATCGAATCATTCCGCGACCATGGATAGCATGGCGATGTGATGTGTCCACGACGCATGACTATATAAGAGGTTTTCTTCCTTTTGGGAGTTTTTGGGATGTTCGTTCTTGGATCCGATTAATTGTGCATTTTATCATGAAGGGCATCAAATTCGTACTTGCGCTTGTAACAGCGAGCCGAGCAGCGCCACTCCCAGCGGGGAAATCTGCTTGGTCAGGATGGAAGAATGTGAAGCATCTATTTATTTTGTAAGGCTTTGAAATCAGTTCGATATTACTATTGTTCATACCTATCCAGCGGCGATTCGTATACACAGACCGGCTTTGACGTCAACGGGACACAACCAAATCCCTCTAACCCTCTCGGTAACCCACCATATCCGTAAGCTTATGTAACATTCATATTTGAGACTACCCACTAACACTCTAAAGTGGATGGACATCTTCAAAGTATGTTTACCCAACTTACCGTATGGACATGATCTAACCCCTCTAAAGCGGTCCAAACTGGGTCGACTTCCTCACCACAACCTACAACCTAACCTCCTCTCTCCTAACCTACAACCTCGCCTACGGCGGCGCCACAGTCGATGCTTCCCTAGTCGCTCCCTTCCAACCCACCGTCCTCTCCCTCGCAGACCAAGTACGAAAAGAATTCCTCCCCGCCTACTCCTCCGCGTCACCAAAAGCCACCTTCACCTCCTTAGACTCGCTCTTCGCGTTCTGGATCGGCATCAACGACGTCGGAAATAGCTGGTGGCTTGACAACGCTACTACCATCTATGACCAGATTTTCCATGTGTATGATGGACTGTTGGGCCAGGTGTATGGCGCGGGCGCAAGGAACTTTGTGTTTTTGCAGGTGCCGCCGGTTAATCTTGCGCCACTAACCACGGGAAATGGAGATTATGCGGTTGAGAACGAGGGGAAGATGATTGGGGTGTGGAACGAGAAGTTGAAGAACATGACCGACTCATTCAGTGCTAAACATGATGGCACGAAGATATTTATTCATGAGACGCATGGCCTATTCAGTAACGCGCTGAAGGATCCGAAGGCTTATGAGCAGACGAGCGGGTTGAAAAACACTACGGGGTATTGCGAGGCTTATGCTAAGTAAGTATCCAGATGACTTGCGTATATTCGTGCTAATGGGAGACAGTGGTACGCCGACGTGGTACACGAAAGATCCGAGTTGCGACTATCCCGTCAATGAATACTTCTGGCTGAACAATCTGCACCCCACGTTCCCGGTCCATAACGCGACTGCGGCATCGATTGCCAAGCTATTGAGCTAGATACATGCAAGACTGAAAAATGCAATGTACATAGTCGAGAAAAAGGAGAGTCTCTAACGGACCTCCCAAGAGTACATATACAAACAAGTAAACAAGCGGCAGCTCCAACACCATTTCCACATACCTTGTTAAATAAAAATAGCCAGACTCCTCCCATGCACAGTTCACCACTACTCAAACGAATCCCTTACCCTTCCATCCCTCCCCTCCACCTACTCACCTCATCTGCACAGCCGGAATCGGCCCAACAGGCCCCTCCCCCCTCCTATATATCTCCCTCTCAACATCTCTAATCTCCTCTGCAACCCACATCTCCCCCCTCTCCAACCTCCCCATCCCCTCCCTCAACTCCTCCTCCACCCTCTCCTTCTCACCCCACACCCCCCTCAGCGACCCCTCCAACTCCTCAATCTCCCCACGCATCGCCTCAGCGCCCCGCGTCCAATTCAGCCTGCGCCGCCATCCGCTCTCGTACCTTGCGAGGCGGGATTCCAGCACGGAGATGCGCGTGGTGATGGATTCTTCAGAGGAGGATAGGGAGCGCAGGTGCACGGTGGTGGAGGCTATGAGGGCGCATTTGGAGGCGGAGAGGCGGTTGGACATGTCTAGGAGGTTGGAGCGGCGGGTTAGGACTTGGTGGTTGTTAGTTTGGAATGGGGATGAGAGGGGGGGAGCGTGGCTTACGGCCGTGTTTGTAGCGGGTCCTATATAGTATGACCATGGTTTCTTTTCGGAAGGTGGACTGGATGTGGAGTGGATGGGTAAGGTTGGGGCTGGGAGGGTAGGAAGACGTGGGTGTAGGGGAAAGTGATGTGTACTTTAATTTAGATAGTTGCGTTGTAGTGAATTTGTTGCAGGTGGGATTTGAGTTTGTGTGCTACGTAGCAATCCATCCTTTTCCTTTTTGCTACACGTTTGGCACGGCTCATGTTGTTGGTCGATTGCTATTGATGCCATTCTAACTGTGGATGTACGTTCGGAGCCACGTCAAGGCGACGCAAATTTAGAAGGCTGCGCAGCATCTACTACGTGTTGAAAGAATCGCCAAATCAAAGACTAGAGATATGGGGAAAGAATGGTATTAATAAGAGTAGATACCTCCATGCTCTAGCATATGCAAACCCACCCTCTACAGAAACTGATAAAAAAACATCGCCATACCAGCAATGCAATCGTCAACAAGCGAGAGTAACAGACCCCTTCTATGCCGCCGGTGCACTAGAAATGGGCCGGTCAGGATTTCCACCAGTTCTTCTTCTAACGTCTAGCTGCTCTACTTCCAAACGATGTCCGGCCTTCTCCAATGTAACAGCACTGATGTAGTCTGTGTCGTTGCTGATCGCAAACGGCGTAACGGGGTCGCTAGGCGGTGGAGTGTCGACGTCGATACCCTCGACAAGCACCTGCTCCTTCTCAGGCTCCTTCTCTTCTACCTTGCGGGTGCCGAGCGGAGGATCGAAGCGCTTGCGAATCGTTTCGATCATCTTGCCGAACCAGAACCAGTTAAGACCATTGAGTGTGAGATTGGAAGCGAGGTAGCAGCCTGCAAGCCATAGTGGTACTGCGCCATCCCCGGCAAATTGCATGGTTCCTACGTTCCCAGCTTGGACTGCGCCCTTTAGCTCTCCCAGTTCTGCATCTAAGGCGACATTGCCGGCAGAGATGGTGCGGTAGACATCCGAGAAGACGCGAATGGACTGGTATGTGCCCCATACAAGACGGCAGCCAAAGAAGGTGCTTAGTAGGAGGATGCCGTTGTAGAGCTGCACCTTCGAACCGGTCATGTTGAGCTTATCACAGAACCAGTGAATGTTTAAAAATGGCGACGAGAGCTCGTAGAGAATGAATGTTGGAGCGTAGAAATTGACAAAGGGTCTCTTCAGAGCAGTCAGCCATTACCTTCTCTCTCATCCCACCCCTTGCTTGAACGGGGTGTACTTACGAAGCCCAACGAGAACACAAACAAAGCGCTTACAGCATGCGCCAGCATTCCCAACCCAAATATGTTTATATTCTGTAGTGTAATGGCCAGATCCCACACAAAATACCCCCCCGCAAATGCCTGTATCAGCCCTCCAGCACCGGTATACCCATGCACCTTCTCCATCCAGCCCATGTCCCGCCTCTCGTCATCGTTCCACATGACATAGAGTGCAAGCCCGCATATCAAGGTACTCTGTACGAAGCTCACTATGTGCACATTCCAATTCATCCGCGTCCGGGAGTTGAAGCTCGCGTAGCTCTTCTGGAAGAATAGGCGCGAGAAGGCAGGGGCAATGTACTTGTGGGTGCAGTGGTAGAGGAGGAAGGCGAGGAAGACTTCGTGGAAATGGTACGGGAGCGTCTTGAGGGCGAGCGAAGAGGCCAGAGGCTCAATCAGGGAGACCAGACGCTCTGGTGGTTGTATTGGGAACGGGTCATGCATGGCGACGTAGCTCGAGGCGGGGCAGGAGGACCGACGCAAGGGGGTAGCGGTGGGATCAGTGGTTTGAAGGTCGCAAGAGCGATTCCGACGGCGAGGAGAGAAGGATAAATAGACGGCGGGGTGCTTCGGGGGAGCAGTCGTTTATGAGCGTAGCGTCGGTGCCAGGCAGACAGCGGTAGGCCAAAGTCGAGGTCAGCTCCGCCGTTCAGCGTGCGGAGTCTTGTGCACCCCCGAACCAGCCACTGGCGACGGTTCGGGCCTGCCTGACAATGATGCGCCTCTCAACAAAGCCCGGTGGACGAGGCTTCTCCTGCGCTAGGATACATGTAGCGAGACTGTGTTCGACTTGTAGAACAGTTCAGGTGCACACGCATTTGTTGACGCACGAGACCACGTCAAAGGGTCGTTGCACCGCCACACCTGATGCTCCCGCCAGGATCCGCCAAGCCTTGTGTTGATGCCGTCCTCGAGCTAACTCCTCTGATACCAGCAGCGATGCCGAGTTTCCGTACATGTCAATGCAGTATCTGATACTACACGATGATGCAGAGACGTAATTCTTTTAGTTCGATTCAATTCAATCCAACCCGTGGCAAGGTCAAATCAGGTATTCACAAAATCAAGTATACAGCTGTTGGTGCAGCGTACAAGCCCACCGAGATGACGCATGTGTACATTTAGAGAATGTAATGTGCGGGAGGCTCAGTCATTGCCCCGTCGCAGCTTGCAGTCATTTGAGGAAGTTTCCAAAAAAGACAATTCATCGATGCCGTGAGACGTGACGCGACTTGACGCGGCAGCTCAGGCTTGGCCCAAGCTTCCTCGAAAAGTTCCGAATGGGTCCATCGACTGACATTCGATTCCACCTTTTCTTTCATCAGCAGTTTGAGCGATACCGCAATCCCCTCGCCGAGCTCATTCGCTGTTGTTGCTCATCTGACTATCATTTACACAAACAACAATCAATGGCTCAGCGATGAGATCATCAAGGTTACCCATTCCGAGCTGTTCGGCATGCCGGACGCAGCTGCTTCAACGTGCAACGACTCGAATGCCAGCTGCTCGCCGCTTTTATAGCAGGCCCGCCTTCGCACCCAAACCTTCCATCGATATCAAGCACATCCGACAAAATCCAGGGCTCTACGAGCAGAATTGCATCGACCGCAATTACGGCGCACATAGCAAAGCACCATGGCAGATCATCGAACTTCACGAACAATGGCTTGCGCTCCAGCAAAGCGCTCGGCACCTGAGGGAACGGAACAATCAGCTTCGCGGAAGGCTAGCGAAATCAGGGTCAATACAAGGGAAGCAACAAGACAATGGACAAGATAGAGAATCGATGATCAGCGAGGCGAAGGCGTTGAAGACAGAGATCAGTACCATTGAGGAAAAAGAAGCTTCGATACAGGACGAGATTGACTCGCTCGCACAAGACTTGCCGAACTTGAGCAGCACGCACACTCCCGTGGGGACCGAGCCGCAGGTTATTGGATACATCAATGACCACCCAGAACCGAAGCCCGACCAGTCAGACCGCACTTGGAGATCCCATATACACATCGGCTCGGAACTTGGCTTGCTAGACTTTGCGGGTGCGGCACAGACATCTGGATGGGGATGGTACTATCTGGTGGGTGAGGCAGCGATGCTGGAGCAAGCTTTAGTCCAATATGCCCTCAGTGTGGCTAGAAAGAGGGGATGGAAGGTGGTCGCGCCGCCCTCGCTTGTGTATTCTCACATTGCCTCCGCATGCGGGTTCCAACCAAGGGATCAGAACGGGGAGCAACAAGTGTACGCCATTGACCAGGCAGAGAAGGATAAAGCAAAGCCGCAACTAGTGCTCGCAGGCACAGCAGAGATCCCGCTCGCAGGCATGAAAGCAAATCAAACATTCGAGGATGCAGAACTTCCGCTCAAGACGGTGGGCGTTTCGAGGTGTTATCGCGCCGAAGCTGGGGCTCGAGGAGTAGACACCAAGGGTCTATACCGCGTCCACGAGTTCACCAAGGTAGAGATGTTTGCATGGACGCTTCCGGATAGTAACGACCAAGAGCACTTCTCAACGCCAACCAGCTCTAGCTCCGAAGCCATCTTCGAAGAGATGCTGGCCATCCAAAAGGAGATATTGCAGGCACTCGGTCTACACTGCCGAATACTAGAGATGCCAACTACAGATCTAGGAGCAAGTGCCACTAGGAAACGAGACATCGAGGCCTTCTTTCCGTCTCGACGAGACAAGGACGAGGGATGGGGCGAAGTCACGTCGACATCAATCTGCACGGATTATCAGAGCCGACGGCTTCATGCTCGCGTTCGACTTGAGAAGTCTGGGGGCAAGCTGGACTTCCCGTACACGTTGAACGGCACTGCGCTTGCTGTTCCGAGGGTGCTGGCGGCCATCATGGAGAATGCCTGGGATGAGCGAGACTACGCGATAACCATACCGGAAGTGCTGCGTCCGTTTATGGGGGGGATGGAGAAGATCCAGGGCCGCAAGATACATGGCACTGGCAGTTATTGAAAGCGTTGCCGTCAACTTGCTTGGTGTAAAGCCTAGGACGGAGGTGAGCACATGTACACCTCTCGTCGCTTCGGTTCATGTATATATGCAGGGCTTCCGCAACGCCCTTAGACACTAGCAAGCCCCTTTCCCACGGCCTTGTTTCGCGCGTCTTTCTGTGGAGGACAGAGCCCAGGACCAGCTCTGCACATGCAGCGGCGTCGAAATAGCTGCCAATCCCGTGGCGAGGCCGCGGTAGTCGTCCTAGTCGTCGAGGCTGAATCAAAGCTTGGCCCGGGTAGCGGCGGCGATTGGTGGGCCGACAGGGCCTGCGGGCGGCCAAAAGCTGCATCCTGGCTCACGAGCTGCATGCGGGCAACGCGCCCGGACGAGCACTCGCCACAGCCACTGCGTCTTGCTCTCTACCATCCCGTTGAAACGCTTCGTCCCCTCTGCACGAGACCGCAAAATCGACCCCGTCCTTTCTCCTTGCCCGCCACTGTATCCATCCCGGTCGCATTTAGCCAGCGAGCTGTCGGCCGAGGCGGGGCGAGACGACGGGCCTGTTTGCACCAGCCTCCACACCTGCACCTCTGCCTGCACCTTGCAGTACGAACAACACAACACGCAGCCACGCTGTTTTGAACGCGCCCCTCTCCGCTCTCCAGTTGCCACCCTACACCAGCCATCCAGAGCCCGTCGCAAACCATCCCGAGCGCATGTTGTCGCCAGCAGCATCTGACTCCCACAACCACCGTTAACGAGCTGGAGTCGTACAAGAAGCTCGCATGGTTTCCTACCCAGATTCGCAAAGCGCAGAGCGCTCGCTCGCCATCCGCCGCCCGCCTTCGGTGACGTCGCATTCGTCTCGCGCCTCGACCGTCCGGCGACATCGTCCGCACCGCTCGCACTTTGGCGGCTCGACCTACCAGCCTCAGAATGAATTTCCCGTCTTTACGCACACGGGAGATGTGGATATCATGATTGCGAATGGGAGGAAGGAGCAGCGATATCTACTTCACAAGCTCATATTGACGCAATGCTCGGGCTTCTTCGAGGCCGGGTTGAGCGAAGAGTGGGCCACCGCTGGGGAGGGCAGCAGCGCGCAGAATGCGAACCCAGCAGCACTCGCAAGGATACCGAGCGCGCCGCAGGAGAAGAAGAAGTGGCGGTATGAGCTGGACTGGGGCAATGAGGACGACCTCCCGATGCTGATTCAAAAGGTTCGTACAATCAGTCTAACATGGTCGATGGCTACTTACGCAGAGTAGAAGGCGCAAACCACCATATTCGGAGGGGATTCAACGTCCCCGTCGCAACCTCCTGCCCCACGAAACAAGCCTGCGCCGCCCCAAGCGGGCTTCTTCCGCAGCATGGCCAACTTCTCGTCTCTTCATGTGCCCGCAACCCAGAGTGATCCCGATGACGACACTTTCCGCGACTACGACAATTTGTTTCGCGTTTTCTACAACTATCCGCCTGCGCTAGACCCGATAAACATCGCCAATGCGTACGTCGAGTGCAAGTCGCTTCTTCAGCTGGCAGACATGTACGACGCGCTCGAGGTGATTGGGCCACGAGTAGATCACCACCTGCTGCGTTTCCAGGGAAGGTTATGGAAACAGATAGCCAAGTATCCGCCGAGCTATCTTAAACTTGGCTATCTAGCAAGGAGCAAAGCGATATTCTCAGAAGCGATGGTGCACGTGGTCGGGCAATGGCCGCAGGGCATCAACCAGCTTCGCGGACAGGTTGCAGATTCAGTGCTGGAGCTGATTGAAGACAAGGTCGACGAGATAGATGAGCTCAAAGCAAAGATTGAGGTCAAGCTATTCCGGCTGACGCTTACGACGAGCAGAGGCGAGCGCGTCACTCCATCGAACAACTGGCTGGAGTGGATGGCGGTGTCGCTCTTTCGCCAATGGCTCGCAGAGAATACCACGCCACCGCCTGCGCCCATACTAAAGTCTCCGCGGCAAAATTCATCACGGAACGGCGAGACGGCACCCCTTCCACCCCCACCACCCTTCAATACGGGTCGTATCTTCAGGCTTCTCGGCCTAGGAGGAGCCAACTATCTCGGCCACGATGAATGCAAGCGCTTCCTAAAACTCAGTCCCGAGCACTACAACCGCGACAACCTCAAGCGCTTCGAACGGCGCATCGAAGAAATCAAAAACAAAGCCAAGGACGCCGTCAAACCCCTCATGAGGAACTTCCTCGAGCTTGACTTGCGAGAAGGCGGACTACCTTACCTGACATGCACAAGGATAGATCCGCAGGAATTTCCCTGGGATGAGTAGCAATACTTTACTCGCGTGAAACTGCATTTTGAAAGAGGGCATTTGCATGATATTAGTTGGGCTCGGTTGGGATGGCAGTTAAGGCGCAAGTGGGATTCGCATTTCTTTGATGTTTGGCGCCTGATACCCTAGGACGTTATGTGCTATTGGACGTTCATTTATGTATTTGAGTTTATGTGATGAGTGTATGAGACGGGGATTGGATGGAATGTCTAGAGCTCGGGAAGAGGTGTGCAGGTCGCGCTGACTTTCCGAGCTCTAGACATTAAAGAAGTCTAACGAGATGAATGATGATGATTCTGGATGTTGCGTAGCTGTGCATGCATCTTCTTCTCCGTGATTCAACCCGTCGTGATGTATTCTTCACGGCAGCAATTCTATATAGATAGCTTGCTACATGTTCGATTAGTAGCGGGTGACATTGGTCTCTTTTAGCTAACCTTCGCCTCACCTCCGCACTGCTGCTGAAAAAGCTTCATGATTTTTCCCCCACTCCTCCAAGTTTCTTTCCTGCTGCGGCTTTGACCCCCTCTTCTGTTCCTTTGACCTCGTCTCTGCGCTGCCGGAGAAGAAGCTCTGTAACACTCTTTCCCGCCGCTTTGGTTTCTTGCTGTCGCCTCAACTACCTCTTCTGTCACCTTGACTTTTGTCTCCGCGCTGCTGGGGAAGAAGTGTTATAGACTGAGCCCCAAATGATCTTGCGAGCTCTACAATGAGTTCCTTTGCATCGTTGACAGCTAGGGTATCAGGCATGGCCGTTTTGCGCACACTCACTTTGAGTCAAGAGTCAAAGAGTAGATGAGTTAAACATCAACATGCTTTGCATTTGGCTCATCAACCACATATCTGCATACGTAATGTACACTGCCTCTGTTCGTGTACTGCTTGTCTCATGATCCCATTGCCCGTAGTACGTTTACAGTCATCATCGTACAATGTACATATCGCATTAACTCCGGCGCTCAAAGAACCAAGCAGATGACTGTAAATAGAAATAACGCCAAATCGCTTCAAGCCAAGAAAAAAGAAATCGTAAAACCCAAAGTCAACCGACGCTTTGCTCCTCATGCAATACGGCGGGAACCGTCAAGATAGTGCTATGGAGTCGTAATCTGAATTCCCCACGAGAGGCTGGCTCTGGCTCAGGTCGTCCAGCATGTTTGGGTGGGTAGGGTCGAACCCCAATGGCGGATTGAAGCTCGAACGATTCGTACTTGATCCGGGCTGACCGTTGATGGAAACGAAGGGATCCGAGCCGAGGTCGTAAATCGTACGGCTCGCGTACACGTTCTTGAGGAGGTCTATCATCGCGTCTCCGTCCCGATCGTCTGGATCCATGTTGTTTTCAGTGACGTCTTTCAATCGACCGCCTAAGACTTCTAGGTTGCGGAGCAGCGTCTTTGCGTTCTCATTTGCCGTCCAACTAAGCGACTGTGTGCTTGAGCCGCTTCGTATGTTCATGAAACAACCGTCGTATGTCCTATGTTTCAAGATATTGTTCATCGAGTTGACGATACACCATCCAAACAACAGAGGCTGTTTGTCATGTAATTTCGCGATGTGTTCGGCTAGCGCTTTTGGACCGTAGAACGCTACGTTATGGTGCTTGTAGAACCGGTCATGGCGGCAGAACCCACAACCCAAGAGGAGTCGGTCCTGAAGATCCGTAGGGGTTATTTCAATAGACGGGCAAAGCTCGTTGAGGTGGCCGCGTATATGCCCTATAAGTCTATTTCTCTGCTGGTAAGGTTCAAGGCAGAAGGGACAGCGGCTACTGTCCGGCTCCGCAGCCTTGCGTCTTCGCTTTGTCGAATCTGTTGTGCGCCCTGGCGATGGTGTGTTCGTAAAGAGTTTCCTTTTTAGCGTGTTGGGTCCCCCTTCAGGTACAGGGCCGAAGGTCTGATCAAGGAGGCTCTCAACCTCGTCTGGCCTGGTTTGCTCCAATCGTTTCAGTCCTTCAACTACGGCTTTTACCTGATCTTTACCCACTTTTCGCACCGTATCAAGCACTTCGCTCATCTCTTCAATTGTATTGTCCAATAGCATGTATATGGTCTTACGAGAGTTTTCATTCTTTGGCCATTGAAGAAGCAGATGTCTCAGAACATTCGCTAGAGGACTCTCGGGAGAGGAGTTCGAGGATATGGTAGCTTCTGTTGAGGAGGGTGTAGCGGGTATGCCGGCCGTTGGCTTATTGGGAGTCGTGTCCATTGTAGACTGCTAAGGTGAGGATTGGGCGAGGTCTAAAGCTTTAAGGCTTGGGGTTGGGCGATGTACCACCAGAGGAGGGTGCGCTTGCAGCGGAGCGAGGATGACGATCGGAAGTGCGTAGCCACCCAATGATTCCTGACGCTCGATGAGATATCACAACGTAGCGGTAGCAGCGATAACGACAGTGGGAGCGGCGCAGCGACAGCGAGGATCAGACGTGAACAGGTCCCCCTCGGAGGTGTGTGTGTTGACTCGGTGTGGGGACGGCGATTGCACGTGTCGTCGAGGTGCTAATCCCGAGGGAATTGGTCTGTGAGTATATCGCACACAGTAGTGGGGTTGTGTAGCTCCTTAAAGGAGAGCGGGTCGCGATGTCAGTTTGGTGTTGAGGGGTGCGTGGCGGGTGGTCCCAACCTCCCCAATAAACAGAGCTCTCCGTTACCTAGCAACGCGACCGCGAAAATCTAAAAAAAACCGCAGGGCCACATAGACTGCAGAAATGATTCTGGACGCTTGCAGAGGTATGGAAGCGCAACGGGAGCGATGATGAGGGTTCATGGCCGGGTTCTCCGACTTACAGATCTCCAGCCATGGTAGGTAAACGGAGTGGCCCTAAGCGAGCGTTGCTATGGAGCTGGCGGAGCAACCGTGAAGTCTTATCGATAAGCCCGACCAGGACCCCCGGCCCTGTGCGTGCACAATAATCCTTTTCCTCGCTGGAAAGGAAGGGCAACAGTGAAAAATGAATAAGAATCAATGTTACGGCCTTGCGGGAGATCTGCTTTTTTAATCAAGACAGGTGCTACTTGAGGGTACTTTAAAGGGCTGACTTGGATGGGGCTTGGTGGAGCACGCCCCGGTTTCTGTAAATATAGGGAAGGATGGGCCTAGCAGCGGCGCCATGACGAAGACGGGAGAGTAGGTAGGCACACCTGGGCAGCCCGGGGGGAGGGGGGGGAAGGTGAGACGGGCGCCGTATTGGCCTTAAAAGGAATAGTATGACACTGTCTTCATGATGTGTAGCGAGATAACAATTTTGTCTAGATAGAAATTCTAGTCAAGAAGATGTTGCGCCCTGGATATTGATCGCTTCAATTGATGAGCTACGAAATGTGCATTGTCGCTAGGCTTGTCGTGTGATCAATGTGACAGACCAGCCCGGTGGGATAGAGCATTTCATACAGGGGGTCAGAAGCGCGCGAATGGCGTTGTATTCACGATTTCAGCTCCAAATTTTTAAAAACCCACATGTTCCCAGGCAGTATGCCCGCATTGTACGCTTTCGCATCTGCGACCACGTTCTAGCGTATTTTCTAATATTACTGCTGATAGCGACGCATTCACGTTGCTTTCGAGGACTTTGTAGTATAATCTCCTCCTCAGACGCAGTTCTGATGAAAAGCGTACCTCAACTGCCTACAAATCCGACGAAACATCCCAAACACTCTCGAACATGTTGAGTATGCAGCCAACGGCATTAGAAGTCGTTAGAGCTCATGCGTAGTTCATTGTATAAAGCCTTCCACGGCGTCCTCATCCCATAGTGTTTCTCTCCGCCCATCCATCTTTCATTCTCAGCCTTGCAAATCAAATCCAGCCCTGTCACATGACCAGCATTCAGCCTTCCCTTCAACATGTCCACACATATAAACCCCGAAACCATGATATCCTTCATTCTCGGCATCCTTAGCCTGATTCTCGCTGGACTCCAGGTGTTGCTTAATTGGCAGTGTTTGGTTGCCTTGAGAAAAGGAGATACACTCAAACAACCCACGCCAGTGAGAGTACACGGGTTTGAGAGAGCAAGCAGACAGGCGCAGATCAGCAGGGTCAACACTCTGTAAATGTGAGCTATGCCCACATTTGGATTTGATGCAAAGCTGATGAATGTAGTTTTGAGGCCTAGAGTAGCTAAAAAGTGGATAACGGGAAAGCCTTCGAACGATTGAGTTGCCGTAATCTTCCGTGCTGATGTAGCCTGTGGAGAGATTGTATGATGCAACGAATGAGATGTAATCTGAAGGAAGAAGTTCGTTCAACCCTATGTTCCTAGCTTAATTGAGATGCATTTTGGCTACCAAGCAGGCCTCTGCATTGACTTAACCCTTACCCTACCCGCATCGAAATATTACGCATGGCACCGCAACAATTATTTCTTCACTCCCGAAAATTTTGTGAACGTGATTCATAAATGATTTCCCTATCATCTTCACATCGCAAGAGCCAAATGCAACAATAAAAGCCTTTCCTGCCTCACGCCTGCAGCATGCCTGTCCCCGAAACACCAATCGTCATGGGCGTCGGCGACATCAAGAACCGTTCCAACGCATTAGAGGATGCGAGGGAACCTGGTGAGTTTAAACGAGTGACTTTTGCGTAACTTTCTGATGGATGAGCAGAGAGCAAAAAAAAAAAGGAGAGGGGTTTCGAGAATCGTGAACTTTATTTTTTTTTTTTAGATAATTGTAGTCATTTGTTCACCGCTCCCGACCCCCCCCCCAACCTTCCGTCTAAACACTCTCCAGACTAGTCGATAGTATTAGCCTATCATCAACAACGGATTGTACGCTGTTTATATGGTAACTTTGATCCATTCGATATAGTTACATAAAGGCTACACAAGTTCCATGCAGGAGAAGTGAGGCTGCTGCATCAGCATGTATACACTACCTGACCCGCTCTCGTGCTTCTTGCTCCAGAGGTTACATCGATATTATACGAGTTCCATGTCAGGAGAAGTGAGGCTTTTATATAGACATGTGCACTACCCGGTCCGCTCTCGTGCTTCATGTTCAATCTGGTAAACTGTTTTTATGTTGAGATTTCTTTTCATTCACCGCAAATGCGCTGATGGAGATGAATTGACTTCAGGCTCTGCTTTACTGGAGATGATGCGTGTTCATGGGGACGCTTAAGGTCTAGCTAAAACAGGGGATGATTATTATGAGAGCCATTGCTAGCCCGAGTGAGCAAGAACAGTTGCCGATATATTACTAGGCAGAGGTACACCAGCTTCCTTATATTCCAACAGATGCAAAACGCCCCGATTGACGACAAGCCTCGTCTCGATAATCATAAGAACTAGCATATTATCGTGATTGGAAAGGCTTGCTTCGAACTTTCAACGACGCAGGTCCAACATACTTTCTCCGGGGCAATCAGAACAACTCTCTGTTGCTGAGCCGCCACCACAGTAGTTGCTAATCGCGCCAGCCAGTTGCCTTTTGATCTTACAATCGACGTGTTTTCGGGCGGATCGAGTACCTCTGCCCAGCAATCAATTGAAGTAATAGGTCGAGCTTCTATAGTACTGGCTGCTCTTGGTTGGTGTTCGCATGTCTCTGCAAGCCATATGAGAGGTACAGGCTTGGCTGTTTTGAGCGCACCAAGGATATCCAGGTCAGCCATCCACACGCCTCTTTCATAGGCTTGCACAGCTGCCTGAAGGAAGTAGGCATCTTTATCTCTAAGACCATGGAGACCTGTATTCAACGGAAGCTCATAGCCGGTGAGCGAGAGGTGCAACGATGTTTCTGGAAAGTTGTTTTCCAGCTTCCCGTCGAATTCGTTGTGTTGCACGCTCTCCCAGCTATCGTATCCTGGGTCCTTCATCTTTGGGTCGTTCGGAGATATTAGGAAGGCTATTCCTCCTTTGCCGATGTTTCCAATGCATCGGCGGATGGTATTCAAAGTGGTGGCTTTGAAAGGGTCGGAGCAAAGAAGGGGTGATATATAGAGTGAGTTTCCAGATGAAATGGCCATTACCTCCCTAAGGTCATCTGGCTGAATGTTCAGATCCCCGGACTCGAATGCAGCTATGCAGGACAGAGCTCGAGCGTGCGCAGCGCCTTCACCTCTTGGCTTAGCCCAGTGGTACTGATGCAGTGCACTCTTTGTTATGGAGAGCTCCACCCGAGCATCTGGTAAATTCGAATAAATCTCGGCAGCAAACTCCAGCGCATCTAATGATATTTTCTGAGAAGCCCAAGGGAGACTATCGTCGAGATGTCGAAGTAAAGCATCCCCATTCATCTTCTGCCCCTCTAATGCTTCAGTGAGCTCTTCCAGGGTTAAAGTAGGCAATTCCAATTTCAATCCTGAGCTTGAGAAGTGATCGTTCACCGACGGAACATAAACACAGATGTCGTGGTCGGTCGCAAATATCCGATCGTAGCTCTGGGAATCGCCATGATAACCCGATCTCGTTGGAATATACCACTTATATAAACAGTCGCCGGGATGAATAGGGTCCATACAATCCCAAATTTTATTATGAGCATCTATATTATCAACGTCAGTGTCGACATCGATTGAACTCATACCAGGAGAGGTGTCTCCTTGTGAGTGGTGGCCGTGGGAATTATATAGCGAGCCCATTTCTGGGACTTCCACGATGGTGTGCGACTTCAAATCTCCATTACCGGGATTGGACTCTAATTCGTGCCTTATGATCCTCGAAATCCTTTTCTTTTCCTCTTCTAGGTTGGCTGAGTAGCTCGAAACTTCAGTTGTCGAAGACAGTGAGCGACCAATGAATTTGCCAAAAGAACTTAGCGCCACCGTGTTCATGTATGACACGAGACCTGGTTTTACAATCTGAAAGCTTTCCCGTTCTTCGTTCAGATCGTAGAGCTTTGGCCGGAGAGTACGTGGTGATGTTAGCCGTGGCATGGCCCGTGGAATTGGCCGTGACATTGGCCGCCTGGGAAGCTGGTACCCGAGGAGTGGTGGGATCGGTGATATCTTAAGGTGGCTTTGTAGCGATTGCATTCGATCTCCTCCTCCAAACCTGTTATACCGGAAACCAAATGCGCACTCTTCGTTTGTTGCTTCTTTCAGCTGTTCACTCCGCGCTACGGCTATAGAAGCAACGCGCTCATATCCTGTTTCCAAATCTGCTGTGTCTCTCGCGATCAGCGTACTTAGCCACCGCCGATGACAAGGCTGCCCTTTCTCATCTTTATAGTTCGGAGTCCCACTCGCCCATTCACGAGCTGGGCTGTAAGTATTTCGCAAGGAATCTGGATGCATATGATGATAATGCGAGTGGATTTGTGCTTTGCCCATCGTCAAATGCTCAACTTCGTGTGGATTTACGGGGTAGAAGATCAGAGCAAATTCAAGAACCTTGGTCCAATATTCCGACTGCCGACATCGATCAGCAAGCCTTTCCCGCAGCCATTTAATCTGGGACTCGGAGTGTCCTAGGATCTTGATAAATGTTTTTGGCTCTGTGAGGCCGAATGCCGATGGAATAACAGACCGCCCTTTTTGGTCAAGAAAGTAAGGACACCTTCTTTGACCAAACGCAATGAGACGGTCAGCGTTCTCCCTAGATTTACCTTCTGACTCTAAATACGTGACTGCCACATTGACTAGCACCTTAAACCATCCAGGAGGCTCTCGGTCCACCAGGGCGTTTCCGAGTGCAACGAAGAATTTGGCACAGGTAGCCGTACTATTGGTATCTGTGATCCAGTCTTTGATCACGCATCCAAACGCAACGAGCAAAAGCTGTTCCATCGTGACTCTGGAAGATTTCGTGTTGATAGCTCCAGTGGCCATCACTGGCTTTCCATAATACTGGAGATATGAAAGCGGCAGCGACCATGATATGCCCAACTCATCGGCCACGTTTGGATTTTGAAGTCCTATGGTCACGATCCCTCCTCTAGCTATCAGCGGATCGTTCTGCCTGATACTTTGGGTATGACCGTAGAGAACTTCGATATCGGGGTAAAGATGCCAGGAAGATAAAGCCAACAAAACCTCTCCACTCCTCACTGCTTGCGGGATTCCACCGACTATGTTCTCCATGAAATCGAGAGCCGCTTTCCAGGTGCTCGTGACAGCTTTGTAGATGTCAGGGCTCGAAGGGAGCTCTAAACCTAGGTTATCCAAGATGAGCCTCGTTTGCGTTTGCTTGCGAGAGAAAGCAATGTCCGCACTCTCTATCCAAGCTCTGCATATTTTGTCAGTATCTTGAAGAGCAACCTAGATTTGCTAGACATCCACAAGAACTCTCACCTTGCGCTAGCGTCCCACTCTGACAGCTGATCTCTGCTTATTTGTATCGCAGCTGCAGTAGCCTCATCTATACTAAACGTCTCCCCTGCAATTCTTTCCTGTAGCATGCTTTTTCTGCTCGAGACCATTTCTGCCCAAATTGCAATAGCTCTTCCTTTCCATATTCGAGACAACATGCAAGCAAGGAGATGTACAGCTACAGCACCTTTTCCTGATGTTGCTGATGCCCACAACGACGTCCCATCGATTCCGATATTCTCTTGAAAAGGTCCATCAATGGGCGTACCTCTTGGATTTACTTTGGAGTTCTTTGCGATTTCTGTCGCACGGATCCCGTATGCCTTGACCAGGTTCGGAATTTCGGGAAGATCGTCACAGAAGAGAAGAGCCAATTTTCGTGCAACAGTATGAACTTGTCCATCTTCTGCTTCTCTTCTTCGTTTGGGTGAGATGGCAAGCCCAACTTCAGAGTACTCTGGCGGGGCGGCAAATTTTATAATTGAAAAGTCGAGGTTGACATTTGCTAGGGCGGCGATATTCTGATTCTGCCCGGAAACCAACCCTAGCTGAAGATTTCCAGCCATCTTTCATCGGATCCACGAATCAAAGTGCTACACTAAGGATTCTTTCAGATGAGGAAGTATTTTCTTCAGGCTTTAGTTCATAACTATCCAAAGCTCTCTTGGATACCTTTTTAGGAGGCGGGAGAATCTAGATCTTCGGAAGTCACAAAATTCAAGAAATCAAAAGATGGAAACTAGACGAGGATTGTTCGAGTAGCTCTGAGGGGTGAAAACCCTAATATCTCAGTTCTTGGCAATTTCAGCCTTGCAGCCAGAAGCAATTCGTAGCTAAAGCTGCGCATTCTGCCTTGCTGGTATTCAAGGCTGACAGCCCAGATAGCTGGTCACATCTGTCTATTTCAAGCTATATGAATCGTAATTTTACTGAATATTCGGGGACCGCAGATTTACAAAAGATGTCTCTTAGAAGAACGGTGATGGCATTTGGTGTATGCAAGCGGAACTACTCTGTCGTACCTAAGGCTTATCACTGTAGCCAATGAATGGCCGTGACCGGAATTTATTGTTGCCCTCTCTTTTAGAGAGGGTGCCAGCGAAGCGCAGATTGCTTGGCTGGATTGCCACAGAGCCTGGCCACTGTTGGCGACTCGTCACTTACGCCTTGTGAGAAACAGGCAAACGCTGCAATCAAACTAACAGAGAAGGCAGCCGACCCGTTACTATCAAGGGCATATGTGGCAGCGAATTGTAGTTGACTTTAGATGGATCATGGTCAAGTTTGAGCTGGATTGCAAGGTAGTGCGAGGCAGTGCTAGACAACAACGAACGCGCAGATACAAGAAAATCGGACACGTTGTTATGGACGCATCTAGAAATCTGTCTTTTTTGTGCTATAGTCGTTTCGAAAGGCTGGTCTACAAGATAGGGCTAGGAATGTGACTTCTTTTCGTAACAGGGTGTGTCTCTACCGACGAACAGTAGTAAAGTTCTTTCGGAGGAAAAATCCGTACACATCAATCAAAACCACCGGTGGGAATTAGTAGTAGAGTGCATCAGAATGGAGCGCAATCCGCCTATGCTAGTTAACACCACGAGCTTCACTAAACAATGGAGTGATGAGGAACCCTGGAGGGCCGATCCATATACACACTAGTTGACATGTGCAGGCTCTTCGAGCCTGCATCATGTCACGATACAGAGAAGATTAGCATGGCCCCTGCACTAAGGATGACACGCTCAATCAAAGAGAAGCTACCATTTTTTTTGCCCTGGAAGTTTCTACCTAAATCATTCCCAACGGAAGGTCTCCAGGGATTCCTATCGTGGGTCAGGCAAGTTGCGACGCTTGGACCACCGTAGGCAGGGTCAAAAAAGATGGTACGCATCCAGTGGGATTCGAACTACGACGATGCTGAAAGATGGTCCAACCATCTTATAAAAATTGTAGCGAATTATTTAGGGCAGGTAGAAACTTTCCAGGGCAAAAAAAATGGTAGCTTCTCTTTGATTGAGCGTGTCATCCTTAGTGCAGGGGCCATGCTAATCTTCTCTGTATCGTTTCAATTGACCAAATGCCCGAAGGCGAGGAGAAGTAAAAATTTAGGCATTATATACGCCATAAATTTTCTACGTGCGCGTTTGCGTGCAAAAATGCGCACAAACTAAGTGAAACTTGTTTCGAGGTAAAGGAGGCGTTTGAATGGGGCGCCTAACAGCCGATCGACAAGCGCTTGGGACGTCTGGTGGCGGCGCGCCCCGGTCCTCTTGCGAGCGAGAAGCGCAGTCCCGTCCCGCTCAACTCTCGACGCAACGGACGACTGAAAACATGGCACCTGAGAAACCCCCCCTTCGGTGCTTTTCGATAGTCGTGTGTATCGAAATGCCGCGCAAGAATGTATCAAATATCCCACTCTTCCTGTCACCCTGACCAGAGCTGCGGGACAACCCATTTCCCACTTGTAAAAATTCCTTCTGTGGCCCGAAGAACTGGGTTCGCTGTCTGTCCCTCACGTCTCGATTCGAGCGCTCCTATGTATCGCATTCCATTCTTCCGTATAGTCAGTTCACAATGCATTAAAGACGTAGAGTACCTGAAGAGGCCCATTCGGTATTCATGTCCGCTCAGCTGCGTACATCAATCGCATCACCTCACATGTTGCTTAGTGCAGAGGGCAAGAAGGGGCATTTTGGTATTTCGCTCGGAGTAAGATGGCCATTGTGGGGGAGGGGCAATCTATTCTAGCGGCCGAGCTTCGGAGCTGGGTCTGTGTTCATGTCGAGCTTCGAGTGGTGGAGCCTCAACACAAAGCACAAAACGTTATGATCTTTTGCGACAATGTTTGAGAAACATCCTCAGGAGCCTGGCAGCTATGAATGAGACACTTCTATTCTGTCTTTGTGTAAATCTAGGATGGAAAGAATATGTGTACTGCGTTAGGTTGCAGTGTAGTGGTCGTCTAGTCACTGCTCTTCGACCTGCGCGTATCGTACATGCTCTTCGATATGCTAGCAAATTTAAAAATCAAGCTGCTGCGAGACTGAAAAGAATTAACAAGTACATGGATGAACTATGATGTGTATTAGAAGAAATACGTGGGCCTAATCACTAAACCCCTCAAACTCCTCCGCTTCTTTAACGGTTTGCCGCACCTGCGAAATCATGTTCTGTAATTCGGCTTCCTGTTGCTTCTCCTCTGCTGTCAACTTCGCCTTTCGCTCATGCTCGCGCTTTGCATGCTTTTTCTCCCGTCGCATTTCCTTGGTAGCGTGCTGCTCCTTCTTCTGGCTCCATGCTACAACCCCCTTCTTGCTATGCTTCCTTTCCTCACTCTGTTTTCCCTCATTCATCTCCGTTTGTCGCTGCTGTTCGCGTGCCTTGTCTTTGTATGCATACGCATCAAAATCGATGGAGAGGCCAAGTTTTCGATCTCCTTCAAACTTCTTAAGCTCAGGCATGCTAGGAAGCTTGAGGAGACCCCATGCGTGCCCGAGCTCTTCCCATTGGAGGTCCGTGACGCGAAAGATGGATGAGGCGGTATGTTTGCTATATGAGCGAACCCAGGAAACGAAACCACGTTGGGCTTTTTCGTGTATTGCCCTATCCGTCTTGACCACGCCTCTAATCTTACTAGTCACAAAATCGACTTCGGTAGGTGTTGAACTGATATCAGGAGTGGTGAGTGGTGAGATTGGCGTCTGGCGAACACGCAGGAACTCAATGTAGTCTTCCTCGCGGCCAGGCGCTAGGAAGGTGACAGCGAGACCTTTGCGCCCAGCTCTCCCAGCGCGACCGCAACGATGTATGAATGTTTTTGGATCGCTTGGAGGATCGAGTTGCAAGACTAGGTCGACAGCTGGGATATCGAGACCTCTCGCTGCAACGTCGGTAGTGAGGAGAATGGAGGGTGAGATACTGTCGACAAACTTGGCGAAATTTTTCCGGCGAACTTTGTCGGGGTGCTTTCCATGGAGGGGAATGATAGTATGACCTTTAAGTATCTCGGGGAGTACATGTCGAAAGTAGTCGACCGAGTAACATGTCGCTAGGTATATTATGATCTTCTGCGGCTGTGGTTGAAGATTCTGTAGTAATTTGCGGACTGCTGGAAGTTTGTGTGAAGGGGGTGTAACGACATATGACATCTGTAGACTTGCAGGCGTCCGCTTGTCCTCAATCTTGGCTTCCTCTCCAACCTTACTGGACACAGCTCTTGCTTTGACTTTGACAGCAATACGGACTGGATTCCGTAGGCCGACCCGGATGAGCTGGTCTACGGCTTCGCTGACGCTTGCGCTGAAAAGACCCGTTCGACGTTGCTTTGGTAACCGGCCAAGAATACTCTGGAGATCATCTTTGAAGCCGAGATCTAGCAGACGGTCCGCTTCATCGAGTACCAGAGCATCAAAGGATGACTGTGGGCAGTGGACGTGCGGCGAGCGTAGTAGCTCCAACAGCCGACCGGGGGTTCCGATGAGCACATTCGGAGAATTCCGTAAAAAGGCGCTCAAATCCTGAGCCGGAGTCACAGCTCCACCGAGTAGTAGTTGGGGGACAATTTTGAGAGTGCCAGAAGGAAACTTTGGAGGAGGTGGAGCGTCTGCATCTGCCATTTCAGAGTCCTCGTCTTCAGGCTTCATAACTGCAGCTGATGGAGCATGAAACTGAAGAAGTGAAAGTAGAACAGCATGAATCTGGGTCGCCAATTCCCGGGTTGGCGATATAATGATGGCGCCAACATGATGTTTCTTTATCGGCGCATCAAGACGAAGCAATCGCTCGACGATTGGTATCAAAAATCTATGAAAAATCAGCGGAGGGCCATGGAATCTTTGTGATAGAATACCCACGCTAATGTCTTTCCTGAGCCTGTCACAGCTTCTACGACAACATCTTTGTTTCCCATGAACATGGGAATAGCGGCCTGCTGCACGGGGGTTGTCTTGGTGAAGCGCATTGCAGATATGGCATCCAAAATCCATTCTGACAACGGAGGCGTTAGGGCACTCCACTGCCGTTCCGTCTTCGACTGAGGCGCCATAATCTCTTCTACCACTTTTACCCAATCTCTGACCCTCCTCTTGGTTGCCCTAATGGATAGAGTTGTGTCGGAGCGGTGAAAAAATTAGAGTGGTAGCGCTGTGGCAAAGTGTGGCGGTGCATAATCACAAGCTAAAATTCAGGCTCGCGGTAGAGCCGGGATGTTAGCAGCTTCGTTACCATCTACTATCCAGAATGCCCTTGGAACTGAGCTTCTCTAGGCCTTAAGCTCTCATAAATGTCTAAAAGCTTCCTAGATGCTTTTCCAATAAAATAGGGCAAATACAATTTAGTAGGCTGACGATGTCTACGGAAGGCGGGAATCGTTAGATCCGGTATTTTCAGTAACGCGAGAGACAGTCTCAAGAGCACGTGGCTAGTTCAATCCCTAGCAAAAGAGGTAATTGATTATTGTGCAATCATATGCCAGCAGGTCTTGAGGACACTGTAGCGGATTCAAACATAGAACAGAATTACTAGTAGTAATCCATTTCTAGGTGCAAACGGCGAGGTGATCTCATCTGCCAAGCCGGATGCTAAACCCAGGACACGCTCCGCAGTCGAGGCTCCCTGAAAGAGCTCACGCCTGAAAAAATATCCGCATACACAGCAAATCTCCCACCCCTTCCCCTTTCACCACCTCTCTCGCCAACCGCGGCCCATCCACGGTGGCCTCTTCTGCACGCCCATTGCCAGACGATGCGCTTCGTCCGGACCCTGTCGCGTCAAACCTGGCTCCCGTAGCTTCCTGCACACCCGACGCGCATGTCGCAGCCGCCACAACGGTAGACGATTACCCCCCTCAGCCCTCTACGCATACGACGCCGCAGCCGCACCGGCCAGGCCGCACAAATCTTCCCTCGCTGTTTGAAAACGTCGCATATTTCTGCGCAAGCGCCCCCTTCAAGTTAACCGGGCTGATCCGGTCACCTCCGCTCCCATCGTTTCCGCTGTGCTGGCAGGACGCCATGGACTCAACACGACAGTACCAGATTCCTCAGACTCCGCGCGTCATCTCGCCGTCGCCTACTCCTTCAGAAGCAAGCACAAAAGATGGCTACTTTGGGCCTGTGACGCGCTCTGCGGCGCGGCGTCATAGAGTGCAATCTCCTCCGCCCATCGACGAGGATTCATCAGGCTCAGATCCAGAGAAGAGGGCGCGGGCAAGGAGTCGGAGCCCCATCCTAGAGGGTAGACGGAGGCGAATGAGTGGACTGACCTCGAAAAGACAAATGAACGGAAGGAGCAAGAAGGCGGACTTGACGCTGCCAAATGGAACCGTGAACGGACACTTGTCTCCAGCGGCAGCGAACAAGAACTTCTGGCGGGAGATGAGCAGGAGTCCGAGCCCATTAGGCCTTATTCCTATCCATCAGAAATGGCGGTCGTTTGTAAGTAAACACTCTGGAAGACAGTGAATGGCGGGGCTAACGAAGCACAGATCCACCGACATGAAGTACCCCGCAAGGTCCTCCATGTCTCAATCGGCTTTCTCACAATCTTCCTCTATTGCACAGGTCGCCAATCCTACCAGATTCACCCCGTCCTCCTCACACTCCTGATACCTATTGCGGCGACAGACGTCATTCGGCATAGATATTGGCAGGTGAACCGGTTTTACATCCGCTGCTTGGGAGCGCTCATGCGCGAATCCGAAGTCGATGGATGGAACGGCGTTATTTCATACCTACTCGGCGCCTGGATTGTCCTCCGCTTCTTCCCAAAGGATATCGGCGTCATGAGCGTCTTGCTGCTCAGTTGGTGTGACACCGCAGCGTCTACATTCGGCCGTCTCTGGGGCAGCTACACATGGCGCGTGAGGAAAGGCAAGTCCCTCGCTGGCTCAATCGCAGCGTGCATAACTGGCATCATTACCGCGGGCTTGTTCTGGGGCTGGCTGGCGCCCCTCATGTCAGACTACGACCAGGGCGAGAACGCATTTGCGTTCCAGGGAGTCCTCGCACTCCCAGCAAAGGCTCGCGAGAGCCTAGGACTATCCTTCGCTGAGAGTACCATCACCGGCTATCCAGCTCTAGGAGCCATGAGTGTAGTCGCCGGCCTCGTAGCTAGCACCAGCGAAGCCATAGATCTATTCGGCTGGGACGACAACCTGACCATCCCAGTCCTCTGCGGCGCAGGCCTATGGGCATTTTTGAAAGTGTTTGGTTGATAAGCCTCCCTTTTCGTTTCTCCTAAATACCCACTAGATGGATACAGAGTGCCTACTTTTTTTCTTTGCATATATCACTTTTTCTTATGTCCTTACGAGACGGCGCGATTTC
Organism: Periconia sp. TS-2; assembly: GCA_030378425.1. Lineage (NCBI taxonomy): Eukaryota > Fungi > Ascomycota > Dothideomycetes > Pleosporales > Periconiaceae > Periconia > Periconia sp. TS-2. Next base: position 485,856 of record JASNQO010000007.1, read on the forward strand.
GATTTACTCTCTTCTGGATGCACTGCATATTAGAGAATCTAGGGACCGGGCTGATGGATTTGGTTTGGTTGCGGGCGGCATTTCTGGGGCTTTTAGATAAATTTCCACTCCAACACTTTCACGTGCGCAAATGCATCTATGGTGGGGGGCGAAGCTGAGATGAAGAGTTAGATGGTCGTACGTAGTGATACCTCCTAAGATAGTCATCATCAATTTCCACGATAATCCATCTGGACTTGGTATGTTGCGATTCGAGCCATGAATAGTCGGTCCTTGTAGTGCTTGGTTCCGGAAGTTTTTGGGCTTACTGCAAGTTTGGATCAGGTTGCACACGTACAACCCGGTTGATCGAATACCCTTGATAGAATAGTAAATCAACGAGTCAAATAGCGTGTGTCTCTCGTGATATCCAAAAAAAAAAAAGCCGAATGTAAGTAGCTTTCGTCTCTGCTCTTCGCCACCTAGAGCAACCCTTGAGGATGTAAGCCCTTGTACAATCTCACAACCTCTTGGAACCCTTTTTTTCCATAAGCCGAGACTAGTATACTAATAGATTTTATAATATTCACGGCAAGGCGGGGGAAATCTTTACACTTGCATGCCTCATTTTCGTTACCGCGAGAGAGAAAGTACGACCCGAGTTGAAGACCGACCGAGACGGAACAAAATCATCCATATAAACTATCTAACAAATCGCGCTCTACATACATCAAATCCATTAGATCCTAGCTAGCTGCACATTCCGGGTGTCCGGCATAATGATAAAATGACAGGGGTATCAAACGGCGCTAAAAAGAACTGTAATCCATGAATATCCGTCTCCCCTAACATTACGGAACAGCAACGGTAACGATGGTAGATGAAGGTCAGTTTAGGAAAAACCTTGAACATGTTACGTAGACATCTGGGTAGGCATGACGCAGGCTATGGAGCCTTCATCACTCCTCGTCTTTCGACGGGCCTTGCATGTCTTCTTTTTTTGCAGGGACTTCCTCCGCTGGTGTTGCGAAAACCTCTTCGTCGTACTTTTCCTTGACATCCTTTGAAAATTCGCCTGGCGTAGCAAAATGTTCCTGCTTCTCGTCCTCTTTCGTATCGCTCGGTAGCGTCAGAGCAGCACCCTGGAAGTAATCATCCTTCGTTTCTTGATTCTCTTCTCTCCCTCCTTCGCCTGGTCTATCTCCACCCCTACTGCTTGATCTCGAACTTGACCTTGCTCTCGGCCTCAGCCCAGGGACATATTCCGGACTCTGTGGTAAATCGTCACCAGGCGTCCGCACAATGGGCACTCCATGCACACCTCCGGCCGCGATATTTGTGCCTGGTAGTTCCGCCGCTCTCGTTGCCGTGTCGTGATCTGCCTCCACAAACTCCCTGGGCGCCTCCATTTCCATCACTTCTGGGCTGGGTAACTCCGCGGGATCATTTTCGTTCATGCCTTGGAGCTCGTGATGCTTCTTTTCGCCGGGCAATTCGCGATCGACTTCGTCGGAGTGGAGTTCAGCAGGCGAACGTGCTTTGACGCGCTTGCGTTGCCAGAGGAGAAGGGCAGCTGCGACCAGCGCAAGGCCTGCAACGCCGCCCACCACACCACCAGCTATTGCACCAACGCGCGATTTCTTAGAGGACGGTTTACCAGACGTCCATGTCGTGGGAACAGTCCACCTCGACTTCCAGAATATCTCCTGCAGCCCTGTATCGTCCCAGCCTCTTTTCGGTTCCCCAACTGTAGCTTTCCCATCAAGTGTGCCTCCAGTTGCAGCGAGGATGTTCTTGGGCACCTGATAGTCTGAAGTGATGTTAGTCCGGTAAACGCTCCCCCAATCAATAGTGCTCAGCTCCAATATCGCAACCCCCTTTTGCTCCCAATCACATTTCGCGTTCGTTACGTTTCCGCCAACGGTGATCATTTGACGCTTTCCAGCAACATGGCAATTGTGACCCCATCTAGGGCTTTCGCCCTGTGGCCAGACGGTAGTCCAAGTGAAAGAGGGCATCGTAAGAACCACGACATCATCGTACGATTTATTTCCAATTGGATCAATGCCGCCATACAAGTAGATGTGATGGCTCGAGTTATCCGGTGTAGAAATGGACACGGTGCAGAAATCGATGCGTGGAGTTGGGATGTCGCCTGCGGTTGTCTGCTGATACCAACTACCGTTGGTAGATGGATTTTCAAGGTAGGAATTGACGTCAAACACATCCACGGACGTGAAATCAATGAGCTGGCCTTTGCTCCGATCAGCAATTTCGGCGTCAATGTCTGGCTGTATTTGACCACCAAGCGCAACCAGTATGCCATTATCGCCAACCGATGAAATGTACTCCAATGTTCCACCCACCCTGGGTTTACTCCCTCTCATCTCAGAGGTGGAAATGTTCGCGGCACTCAAGTCCGTGAAATCGATAACTAGCATTCCTTCTAGTGGTCGATACAGATTTTGTTCACGGTCGACGATTGTGCTTAGTGTTGCCACCGATGTTCCCATGTCGATCTGTCCGTTCAAATAGAACCCGAGTGCATGGTCGGTCGCGTCGGCTCCGGCACCATGATTTGGCATCCAAGGCTGGGCCACGTTGTATTGCTCCCACCGCGAGCCCGAAGTATTGAGATCATAAGTCCACAATGGGTAGCTCGAGCTTTCTGGTTGGGCAAATCCTTCAAAGGACGTATTATACATGTATGATGTCCCGCCAAATCTGTAAACCTCGCTCGTATTTACTGGGCCGTGGAACATGTATCCGCGGAACAGACTGGGTATGGGGGTCCCAGTATCCGGATTTGTTTCATTCTTCCTCTCGATGGTAATGTTGAGATATTGAGATTCATTCTTTTCTCTTTTCCAGTCCCAGCTTTCTGTCAGCGGGTATGTCAACATGTAATTATCTACCAAAGTCAGCAGTATCAAGAGAACTCATATGAAACCCACTTATTCCCAAAATGTCGGCGCTAGATTCATTCCATTTCTTAATGCCACTGGCAACAGAGAATTTTTCAATGCCGCTATCGATGTACAAGATGTCATTTTTGACCACAGCTTCAGAATAATCAGTGAGTGCATTTGCCCACGACAACAAAAAGGTGGTTACGAACACTGCGACCACCATTTGCCGCAAAAGAATTTCACAGGGTCCGGACCGGCTGAGCTTGGTGGTGTCTGCGCTGTGACATATATTGAACACAGCGATTGGACTAGGAACACCAATGAAAAGTTTAAGCGATGCGATACCCAACTGATGGGGGTCTCCATGTTATCGCGGCATCTGTACTGGTTGAAACATCGACGTCGTAAATGTTTTCAGCAACGAGGCTCGAGGGCCAGCCGTATGACAAAATTGAGGGGCCCATCGTTATTAAGAGTGGCCGGGGTGGAGAATACCGTCGGTGCTAGCCTTGCGTCGGTGCGACAGCCCCTGCGCTTGCTTTGCAGCTCTATTCCCGTGGCTGGCTACGATCAAATCTCAATAACCCACGCAAAATCCCGTTCCCTTTTTCGCAATGAGGAATGAGTTTTGCTTCTTCGATTGGCGTCACCGTCCCCAGACTATCCTCTATGCAGGACAGAAGCTTAACCGGTTGGGGCAAGGCTTCGACATGTGAACATTTTAGGATAATGCTTGGTGATACGGGTTGGGAACCGCAAGTTGCAGCTGATCATCCTCGCAAAACAATGTAGTATTCTCTGAATCATTCCATATCATGACTCTCAGCTGCGCGTAGGCCTGAAAGAAGCAGTGATGATTTTGCTTGCGTCTATGGCGTAGGGTCCCACCGCGGTAATCGTAGTGCAAATCCCCGAGTAGCGCTGCTTACTCACCTTGTTGGAATTTGACTAACGACGGATCCAGTGATCTGGAAGTGCAGCGGCAGAGTTCATAACGGGCGGGACTACTATGCGTCCCCAGCTCCTTCGAGCAATCAATTTCATTTCCTTGAGAATTGACTGGAGAGGTGGGGAAAGGCGTTCCGACTAGCTTCCTGCACGGCAATGGATGGAGGGATAGTAGGTGCAAAGATAATCGAGATGGGAATTAGTCACAACGCCTATATTGGCTCAGTGGCCGAGTCGGGGTGCCTCGTTAGGGTTCTTTCGGCCGTGCATGCAGGCGCAGATGCCAGTTTTGCTTTGCACCTCTCACAAGCGATTCTAGACTCGTCTGTCAAAGCATGCAATCGCTGCCACGTCGTAGCACGGAGAGAGGTTTAAGGGCTTGGCAAGTTGCGAATTGAGTTACCAATCGGCTCTTTGCCAGTGATGTTGGGAGTAAAAAACGGTCGCCTCCAAGGTCTAAGACACATCCGTCAATTCAACGGCTGGACTATCTGCAAAGGGAATCTCCCGCTCCGCAGAAGCAAATGCTCAGCTGGCGACATGGCTAGACAGGCAGGAGCAATATGCGCAGTGTAGGACTACGTTCAATAGACTGGAAAGCCTCCGTTCTGGATTCTCCTGGATTTGAGATTGGTGCTTCATTGCAGATTTTCTAGGCAATGGTCTCACTCAGCCCGCTCTCTCGTCTGGGTAATGTAGTCTCGGTAAGACGACCATGATCTAGGACTGGTTCTCAGCTCAGCGTCGTTCTTGGTCGAATGGAGCAGTAGCTAATGTGAAGCGTGTGTCGGAGGAGGACGGCATAGAAGACTGGAATTTGCTGGAAGAATGTGCCGACCTTGATCACCTCTGGGACATCTCGAAGCTGTTCCCCACTCGGTCCATGGACTCTCTTTGGTCATGCACACAGATGGCACTCGTTATAAAGCAGGTTTCAAGAGGTTGAAGTGGGTCGCGGGGTCAAGTCGCGTTCCTGGTCGGCCGCTCACCGATCACTCCTGGATCATTGCTTTGGGAGCACAAGCGGGAAGGCCGGTGGGCATGAAAACCAGGCTCGTAACATGATACAGGTGACACAATGCTCCGCGTGGCAGCTGCGCTCGTCGTCGACGGCCGAGATGAGGTCAGATAGATTCAGACGAGAGTGGCTTGAGTGCAGCAAGGAAGCCCGGGCGATCAGATGCTAGCCGTTCCCGGAGGAGCTTGGCAGCCGCCGCCACCTGCGGCACATGTTCTCGAATGGAAGCTACACACGACTCCCCATACTTAGTTGCTTCTGCCGCACAACACATCTGAAAACGCCTCTTTCTGATTCTACTGGCTGTGAGGTCACGCGCCACTGCAACCCTCAGTTTATGCAATAGAATTATCTTCACTCGCTCTACCACTTAGCCGTCTCTTGCGCCCCGCTATATCAAATTCACTGCCCCGCTACACCGAACTTTGGTTCCTGGTCTCCACGGAGAGAAGCTCCGCCGGTGAAATCCCATCCAGAGCGCCCCTACAGCCTCAACACTCACTCTACTGGCTGGGCGCACGCCAAATAGCCCCGGGCAAATCGCCGACCTGTTCTCTCGACCGCTCTGCCCTCTCCGACCACCCTCCTCTGCAGTCCACACCTCAGCTCCGCCCAAATCCGAGAGACACTTCGGTAGCATTCGATAACGCCATGGCCTCCTCATCAGCGGCCGCCGGCCTGCTCGCCCGCCAGCTCAAGCAGATGCAGAATGATAAGGATATACCAGGCATTTCTTGTGGGCTGGTAGACAGCAATGTATTCGAGTGGGAGGTCATGCTTATGATCAACGACGACACAAAGTTCTACGGCGGTAGGTACATGTTCACCTTGTGAGACATTCCCGGCTGACTGGGCTCGTAGGCGGCTTCTTCCGCGCGCGCCTCTCATTTCCCTCCGAGTACCCACTCCTGCCACCGAAGATGCGCTTCGAGACACCATTATTCCACCCGAATAGTAAGTGTCTTATATTGGCATTCTTGAGTATTGGTAGCTTACACAGCCATAGTCTACCCCAACGGCGAAGTCTGCATCTCCATCCTCCACCCCCCAGAAGAAGACAAATACGGCTACGAATCTGCTGCCGAGCGCTGGTCACCCGTACAAACTCCCGAAACCATCCTCCTCTCCGTCATCTCCATGCTCAGCAGCCCCAACGACGAGTCGCCCGCAAACGTCGAAGCCGCGTCACTATGGCGGGACAACCCTGTAGAGTTCAAGAAGCGCGTGAGGAAATGCGTGCGAGATAGTCTAGAGTTCGAGTAGTTGGGTACACCATGTGATTAAAAGGGAAGACGATTTGGGTTTCTGCATCATCAGCTTGGGTATCTGGGAAAAGGGTAAGCGTGCATGGCAAACGGCCTCGACAAGTACCATGAGATGAGCGTGCAATGTATTAATGATTCTTAACATTCAGAGGTTAAGGTGGGCAAGATGGGATGAAAAACACTCCCATGGATTGACTGTATATCCTGCCATCACTCGGGCATCGAACAAATTACTTTCTGATCAACAATCATCCTGCTATATTGCCAATTTCAATGCTGCCGCCATGTCCATGTGCAAAGTAGACTGCAAGATCTGTAGATAAACCTTCTGTTGCTGATGCGCTAAACAAAGCTTCAGTCGCGCTAAACACTGCGAAAGGAAACAACCATCGTATAGGGGGAGTATTCCGAATCTTAAGACGAGAATAAACAAAAGCAAGCACATATAGCCACAAATATGAACGAGCAGGTCAGAGTACAGGCCATTACACTCATGCCAAAGCACCCATTGGATCCCACAGCTCTAGCATCTTGGGCTTCTGCTCGAGGACCTTGCGCACCTGTGAGCTGACCACGGCAGGATCAACGACCGCTTGGTAAACGAATTCATCCATCCAAGCATCGCTCATGACAAAGTACCCCTTATCGCCCACCCTGTCGCTCCACGAGTTCTCTACTCGCCATCTAACCGGCTTCCCGTCGACGACGTGTACAGCCGTGAGAACCATGGCGTGCGTCATTTGGCTTTCTCCCGTCTGTAGTCTTTCGGACTTCTTCATGCCAAGCTTGATGTTGAAGCCAAGCTCGTACTCGTACAGGCCCGTGTCCATGATGCCTTTCGAACTGTCCGAATACTTGCCCACGTCTGAGCCGAAGAAGACTGGGAATCCGCGCTTGAGCATTTCGATGCAGGCTTTCTTCATCGTGGTCATGTCGACGTTTACGTAGGTGACGGGTCGACCTTCGTATACGTTGCCCAGTCTCTTCACGCTGAGGAGCCTGTTGTATGGGTTTCGAGGATCGTTGACCAATGAAAATAGTCTATGTACATCTGTGCCACCGAGAGCCCGGACAGTTCGGCTATCCGAGAGCTCCTTGGCGAATGCGGTGGGACGTGTGCGGACTGTGCAGAAGTTACCGTCTCTGTCGTGGAACTCCCATGTGAAAGCTTTGTCGGGTGCTGGAGGTGGTCCAAGCATTAGTGTGAGGATGAGGTGGATTTCACGGAGCATCTTCTCTTTTGCCGCGGCGATGGAAGATTTCAGAGCTTCAGCTGAGGTATGGTTAGCGCTCGTCGCAAGAGATCTCAGACGGATTGCATCCTCCCGGAGTTTGGTTGTGATGAGGCGGTCCATAGCAGAAGAGCTGGTCGCATTGTAGGAATCGGGGTATAGTGTCTGAGGTACTAGTCCGTACTTCACAACCAAATTGGCTACCATGTCCCACTGCCCGCCATCACTCACTGGAGATGACAATAGTTCCTGGATGATCCGGCTATCAAGATCTTCACCAACAGTATCTAGGATGTTCTCGAGAAAGTAATTAGCCTTCTCGATCTTATCCCAGTAGAAAAGGTATGATTGTGACAGCTGAAACTCGGACAGGCGGTATTTCTTCATGACGGCGACCCGGAATACATTTGTAGAGGCAAACAACCAGCATCTTCCGGAAGATGCCTGATTTGTAATCGGTGAGCCTTCGAGGGGTATCTTTATGTTGAAGTTCTGCGTATCGGCGATGGTTGTGGAACGCGAGGAAAGGACGGCGTTGGCGGGATTGGAGCTGAGGGCGGCTAGAGCGAGGCGATTCTACAGTGTAGTCAGTGCTAGAGCTCTCCTCGCTCTATATGATGTATCGCACCTTGGGATCCTCCATGAGTTCCTTCTCCCACTCGCTGATCGCGTCGGCGGACACGTCCGTCTTGTGAGCCACGACGGGCGGGGAGACTGGGCCTTCGTCACATTCAGAATCAAGGTGTATACATGGAGATTCGGATGTTTCAGGGCTTACGGTTTGCGCAGTCAACATAGATGTAGCCATCTTTCTCATTCATAGACCTCTCTTCCTTGACGTTGAGAGCATGCAGCCGCTCCAGCAGCTTCTCTTGTATGGCAGCATCGCCCGGTCTTGACTGATTAGCTCCCATGTTGAGATCTACGGTTTTCAAGCCAAGTACTCAAGTCTTTCTTATGGAGATTCAGAGAGATAGCGTCCGGTTGGGGTTGGGACGGATGGGGAGCTTCACGGCCCGGACACTCAAGTACTCAGCCATCCCCCCATCCCCCGCAGCTTATCGCCGCCATCTGAGCTGCCCGCGTGCACAGGGATAACGTGCACGGGACCCGCGCATCAGCGTGGCTGGGGTGCGCTTGCCACTTCCAGCCTCAGCGCCTGCCCCAGGGTCCATCCGCGGTTGTCAGGGTAAACACCCTACATGTCGTAATACTATCCAGATGCGCACCTCACAATGCATTCCTGTCGTCTACCGCACGAGGCTTGTGCACTTGTGTTTCCACGCATGAAACACACGTAGGAATTCTACCTTGTATCGGCCATCAGCCCGCTCCGCCGCTAGGCTGCATGCTGCAGATTGAAATGAACTCCTGAGCGATGTGCACGCCGCCCGCGCGTACATCAATCCACATTCATCTGTATTACCACCGTGCCACCGCCACGAAACATCGCTGGAGTTCACATATTCCTCCCAACCTCCTTAAAAGCTCAATCGCCACTGCTTGATAGTCAATCGCTGCGCCGACGCTCTGCTGCCTATCGGCAATAGCTTCTCTGCGAATTTTTGGTAGCTCTCCCAGCGCAATCGTCATCATGAGCAAGCAGAGCAAGCAACCTGTTCACTGGAGGAAGGGCATTCTGCTGCCTATATGGACTCTTCGAATTGTCGCAATGTTCTTGGTCATCATCGCCTTTGGGCTGGCGATCAAGATGGTAAAGGATGAGGATGGTGCCACGCTGAAAATTGGGTACGTCTCCCATTCTTCTTACCAACTGCAGAGACTGACTCGCGCAGTGGTATCGTTGTATTCTTCCTTTTCATCATTGCTGTCCTTTTGCTGGATATCCTCCAGATCCTCATGTTCGTGCGCGACAACCTTACGCCCATTAGCTTCCTCGTCATGAATGGAATACAGACAGGTTTTTGGGCAGCTGTGTTGCTTATGAACGTGATCATCATTTCAAAGGAGCACGAGAGCGCAGCCGGCATGGGCCTCATCGTGGGACTCTTGTAGGTGCTTCTAGAGATCAAGTGCTACCATTACATTTGCTAATCGGGGCAGCCTTCTTTTCCTCGCGCTCTTCGTCTACGCCGCCATAGGCTACCATCGTCAGCGAAAACAAGCGAAACTGGGCAACTATGCCCCCGCACATAATCCAACTACGGCTTCGCCAACCTACCATTATCCTGCACAGCACAACACAGCATACCATTCGCCAAATCAGCCTGGAGTCAACTTTGGTCAACTCCACTCCCCGCAACCTGCTCATGGTGCTGCGGCAGATTATTATTCGGCTCAACCAACAAAACCTGCGCACATGGTATAATACAGCTAGTCAGGATTGTGTTGTTATAAAGGCTCGGGTACACAATCCCATCAAGCGCATCGATGCGTCCTGGTGTATCGTGTCCAATAAGGAATTGAACATGCTTGGTACATCATTTGACCAGACTAAATCAGTCGATCAGCTACCAAAGCGAAATTGACCAAAAAGAATGAGAGACGACATGGAGTTAAGGAACATATGAGAGACTGGCATGGTAAGAAATGGAGCGTGTTGCTAAGATGGTCTCGTTGGCCGCCAATCGATCTAACACATAGTCGGGCAAGACTGCATTGTAGAAGTGTAGATCAATAAAACCCATTTACCGTTAGCCTGCAGTCCGTAGCTCTCTCGCGGTAGGAAAACTGCCGGATATGAGGATTCCCCGCCTTACCATAAATGCTATAATCCTGCCAAAGACTCTAAGAAATCTCTAGATGTTTATGAGACTTCAAATCTCCAGGAGTTTCAGTTTTGAGGATATCCTAGCTAGTAAATGCTGGAGACCAAGCCGAGAGCGTCGTCGCAAAGCTCTTGTACGACTAGGTTTGAAGCTGGCTGCCGAAGCCAGCACCCGCACCTTACATTCCTCTATACGATACCCCGCCTTCCCTCTGGATCCCAAGCAGTTACTCCGCAATTCGCCGCCATCTCCTGCTATATTCATCGCGCCTCTTTTGTCATCAATAGTCGCGATCTGCGTCCATACGTCAAGACCCGAGGTAACGGATACGAAAATATAAAAATACAATGATATCGAGTCAACACTGGTCATGCTTGGTTTTATCTCGTCATTTTCCCTTCTCCGTTTGTTGAAACTGTACTCGATTGCTAAGTGAACCAACAATGTCGAACCAACAAACTGTCCAATCCCGTGGCATCTTCCACGGCCTCCCTGTCTACCCCTCCTCCCTCAAAAACCTCACAGCCATCATCACCGGCGCAAATGGCATATCCGGCAACTACATGCTGCGCGTCCTCGCGCAAGATCCCTCCCGTTGGTCCAAAATATATTGCCTGTCTCGGCGACCGCCCGTGATTCCCAACGGCCTGCCAAAAAACGCGGAGCACATTGCGCTCGACTTCTTGAAGGACAAGGAGGAGATTGCAAGAGTATTGAAGGAGAAGGGAGTTCAGGCGGACTATGTATTCTTTTATAGTTATGTGCAGGTTAAGCCGAAGGAGGGAAAGGGACTTTGGAGTGATACTGAGGAGATGTGCAGGGTGAATCGTACGTGTTTTTCAATTACCCTTCTAAGCTCAAGGCACAAGCAAGATTAGAATGAGTATAAAGAAGACTGACCTCGATACAGTGGCACTTCTCCAGAACTTCTGCGAAGCGCTCCCTCTAGCTGACATCAAACCAAAACGTATAATGCTACAAACAGGAGCAAAGAATTACGGGTACATCTCCTCCGCTCCATGTCTTCAAACAAACCACTGCAGTACACTAACCTCGTCTCTCTAGCATCCACCTCGGCCCCGCTCCCTTCCCCCAAGAAGAAACCGCTCCCCGCGTAACCTTGGAGCCAAACTTCTACTACACGCAAGAAGACTTCCTCTGGTCCTTCTGCAAGCAGCACTCCATATCCTGGAATGTAGTCATGCCCTCCTTCATAATGGGCGCCGTCCCCGACGCAGCCATGAACCTCGTGTATCCACTTGGCATATACGCAGCCGTGACAAAGCACCTCAACGAGCCGCTAGAATTCCCTTCGGATTTGAAGAGCTGGGAGGCGACTCACGTGGCTAGCAGTTCGATGCTGAATGGGTATCTAGAGGAGTGGGCTGTGCTGAACGAGAATGCGGCCGACGAGAAGTTCAATGCGGCGGATAGTTCGCCGTTTTGTTGGGGAGGCTTTTGGCCAAAGTTTGCGGCGTGGTATGGGCTCGAGTACAAGACGCCGAGTAAGTGTCCACAAAGCCTTTTTTTTTTAACTTTCTCACACCATTATACCCTTATTTCACAGCGCATCTCACTGTAGAACTTGCAAGTATAGCTAACAGATATCTCCCCTCACCAGGCCTGGACAACTCCGCCTACACGGAAATCAAAACCCCTTACGACCCACCGCCCCGCGGCTTCGGCCCCCCAGACATCCTCCGCATACGCTTCACCCTCGTCTCCTGGGCTAAGCAAGCCAAGGTGCAGAAAGCATGGGAAGAAATCATCCAGAAGCACAGTCTCAAGGGCGCTTCTAAGCTCCAAGACATGGACATTGACCGTATCTTCTCCTTCACGGACGGCAGCTTGGCGGGCGCTAAGTTGGATTTGAGTATGAACAAGGCGCGGAAGCTGGGGTGGCATGGGTTTGTGGATACCAACGAGTCTATCCACGAGGTGTTGGGGGAGTTTGCTGAATTAGGCATGTTGCCGCCTGTGGGGAAGTAGACATGTTACGATAGTACGAAAGATGTAGGTGAAGATGCAGCGGGAGACACAACGGGGCACATATTTTTGAACATCTGTGCAGTCCGATTCAATTCTAAAAAGAAAAAATCGGTATCAAGCAGTCGTTCAAACCATGAATAATTGAGCTCCAACGAACCGGTGAAGTCGGTCCCCATCCCCAGACCACCAATACAGCTCGAAGCCTCGGAGATGGCGCAACTGTATCCGAGAAAAAGGCCTTTCAAAATACTATACAAATTCGACCCCCGTTGAACCACCCACCAATGTCAGCTCGGCTCAAATAATAGCCATGCCCCTGCGCTTGTTCTTCTTCGCGTCCCACATGTCCTGCAGCCACCAGTGAGGCTTACCCGCAAGGCAGACGGGGCCTGGGAGGACCGGAACCTTCGCACGCACAGTCCTCTCGTATTCGAGAACGGCCAGCTGATGCCGAGCCTCCTTTGCCATGGGCCCAGCGATTTCCCTGATGCCTTCCTTGTTGTAGCGAGCACACGCAAGGAACCTCTCCAGCTCATTCTCAAAATAGTCGCGTCCTCCAAGACGGCTCAGTCCGTAGAACAATTGTCGCCTATAGAGTTCCATGGATACGTCGTGCGGAACGGCCAGACGGCCCAAGTCCTTGGTGATGACCAGTTGGTGCTCGGCGTAGAACCAGTTTCCTCGTCCTCGAAGCGCATCCTGGTGAATGACTTGAACGGTAAGGAGATGAGCCATGGTGGCTCCCACGACTTTGGCATTGCGCAATTGTTCTCGCAAGTTGTCTGAACCCAGGCTGGATTGGAGCAACACATCGCGAGATTGAAGATCAATCTCTTGTGTCTTCGATCCTTCCGCGCGGACTCGAACAAATATCGAGTGGACTTGTCCAAGGCATAGGTGACCAATATCCCTAGATCCCTGGTACTCGATGATTTCACAGCCTTTTTTAGCTTGTATGGCCACGTGGACGTTGCTCAGCTCTCCAACCGGTTTCTGGGCGCGAGCGTTCCTGAAGATGCTTTTGATGTGATCGGGGAGCGATCGGTAATGGGAACAGTTATGGAAGGTGACCTGCTTGTAGTATCCATTGGCGTAGAAGGCTGGATGGAGATCTTCGTGACGCTGGCAAGGAAGTGCGGTGGGATTAACCTGGTGAATCTGAATGTCGGGAAAAGCCTCGCATACTCGGTGTAGCGAGTGAGCTACCGGTGATAGAAAGAGCACATGAGCTCGATTTCGCTTCAGATCATTGCCGCCTAGACTCTTCATGATCGCGACAACAACATCCCCCATCACTGGAATCGGTGATGGAGGTTCCCATGCTTGGGTTGCAAGCTTGTTGATCTCCTTGGTCAAGCTGCGGAAGATATGTTCTGTGTCATTGTTGACTGGACCAAGAGGATAGAACAGATCCGGAATAGTGCTAGCATAACCGGGGTGGGTACAATGCGTGGTATAGAGAGCAACCCTGTCGCCACGGCTTACCTGGTAGAGCGTGCCCATAATTGCGGCGCAGGCTCTGGACAAGCACTCTTTACTGACATAGTACCTGCACGAATTAGTCGGAGGAAAGCTGCGAGTAGGGCTAACTATACTCACCGGTTGTCGATAATGAAGATTATATCAAGCGTGTCGTCTACAAGGGGATGACGATTATGAAGCTCGCCCTGAATATCGACCGCAACCCAGAGATCTTGCACGCTGTGGTTGTTGAGCATCTTAGACTCTGGAAATGTCTTGACCGCTACTTTCAGAGTCGTTGGAATCGAATCGTCACTGGGAGCTTCACCGTCCTCGTCGTGACGCGCGTTATTTGGTGACGGTAGCAATTCACCAACTCGCGTAACCAAGGACTGGATCTTGTCCACACTGTGCGTATTAGCAAGCTGTCCGCAGATTAGAACTATTAGGATGAAATTTACCTTCGAGCATTCTTCTCTGCGAGTATCTCGACCGATTGCTCGGTTGCTTCTTCTTCAGAGCCATTCTCGTTGCCAAGCTCATTGTGACTCTCCAGTGATGAGGCATTCGGACGAGAAGTGGGTGGTGAAATGTTGCTGTTGGCAGAATCATCCTTCCCTTGTCGATGGAAACGCTTAAAGCCCTGAGTGAACACTCTCAATCGAGAAGGACGCGTACCGGTCGGCACAGCTTGTTGGTCGGCACTCTGGACATCACCCAAAGCCTGCTGAGCAGGAGTGTGATCAATGGAGATCGTGCGGTTCGAAGAGTTGGCTTGGGTAGTGTCCGCGTGTGGCAGCACGTCGGACAGGAGGAATGGCGAGGCCAGTCCATTTGGAGGCACACTTACATTTGAGGTATTCGCACTGCGTCCTGAGGCAGCCGTGGAGCTGGATCCTCGCAGGAATGTCATGGAATGGCTCTCGCTTGAACCCGATGTCGTTGAGCGACTGTTCCTATTTTTGCGTACTGTCAGAGGCTGATCGCTAGGCATTCGACTGACAGGCATCGGCGTTACAGTACACGTTGACGGGGCTTTCAATGGATTCTGGTAATTGAGATGGGCATCAAGTGGGTTCTCCCAACAAGGAAGAGACCATTCAAAGCTGCACTCTGGTGGAGTACTCCAGATATCGCCCGTGATCTCATCAATAATATCATCAAGTGGACCGTATACACCTTTGCCGCCTGGTCGATGAGATGACTTACGAAGAATCTGTCGATAGCACGTTGCTCTGCGGGATGTCTTCCTGATGTGGAGAGGAGGTGGGAAGAGATTGGTCTGGTGTGAGAGAACAGCAGCGGGTCGTTGCAGCTCCATGCTCGCTAGACGCGTTTCTTTGCGTAAACAAACGGACTCTCCTTCACTGCTGGTCTTCCTCCGGTGAAAGTGAAACTTGCGTGAGGCCGAACTCAAGGTGAATTAGAGTAGGCACGCACAGGGAGAAAGATATGGAAACTAATGATGAACATATATCCTGTCTTGGAGCCGTGCTGCGTCTCGAGTAGTGTTGATGCGATTGATAATGAGGTTGAATCGAAACAGTGTCATCTGAAAGTGCTTGTAGATGGCATAATTGGAAATGAATTGGGAAACTATGTTGTGGAAGCGATGAACACCTGCCTGTCTCCGCAAGTCCGCCGCTTCCCTTCAGACTCGAAATCGAACTCGAAAGATCTCAACCTGCCGGATGCCAGCATCTCAGCCAGGCGCTTACTCGGGGTATCATGCTAGGTCAAACTTCAACGTTGCTTTTATGCTCTACACCTGGTGAGCTACACCTCCGTAGTCCTTGCGATTACCGCCTCCAACTGCTTCTTCATCTTTGCCATCATCTCCTCGTCTCCATCGCGGAACCGAATCTGCAAGGTCATCAGCAACATGCTCTAGCATTGTACGATATTGGACAGTGGCTTACAATGTCCTCACCAGCCGGCCCTCCGAAGAGTACCGACTCGGACAAACTGGCCCTCACGGCTTTCCTGACTCGCTCTTCCCAAACGCCCTCCCAATTCCATTCCCCAGGCCGGCGGTTCCTGCCGAGGGTACCTCCCTCAGACGGCCTTCCAGCCGAGGCTGCCTGGGGATCAGACGAAGGCGAATTGGGAGGGGATTGCTGGAGTTGCAGAGCCGAAGCACGGTAGGTCCGCCAAGCGTGGTATGCGCCCGGGTTCGCTGCGGCCTCTAGGGGAATGGAGTCAAGGACCTGCTCATCACCAAAGGTTGTGCGAATGTACTCCAAGACAGTGACGATCGACACGCGCTTCCCTGTGAGTGTAGCATTGGGGGTTGCATCTCTCACACCGACGGCGCCTTCCTTGATGTCAGAGGGAGCAGGCGTGTGACCCGGCGGAGGGCTCCCTGCCGACCCACTCACGTTGCGTGAGCTCGCCGCCGACCGACGAGCGCGCCCGAACCACTGCGGGAAGCCGTGTCGAAGACTGAAGCCGCCCGGTGGTAGGCGTTCCTCATCGGTGGCACTGACTGTGTCGGTGTCTGACGATCCAGTCGTGTACGTGTACGTGGTGAGCGGTGTGAGGAGCGGGTGGAAGACATCGGTGGAGAAGGTCACGAGGGGTGGCAGCGAAGGGTAGTTTGGTGGGAAAGAGATCTGGAAGCGAAGGACCGCGGGTGCATAGGGGCCTGTCCACCGGTGAATAACAGCATCTGGGAGGCGACGGCGGGAAGAAGCAGTCCCGGGAAAGCCAGGGGGAAAGGGATGCTTTGGCTGCTAGGACATTGGGCTGCAAGAGACTGTACCTGTCCGTACGAAAATGACGCCCACCCATAGCGATGGATCGCCGGGCGTGATGCTCACGAAAACACCCTCGAGCTGTGCATATCGCAGGCTGGAGCTGCGCAAAGTTAGACGCTAGCGTCGGTCACGCCACCACACGGCAACGTACAACTCGACCAAGAGCTGCTGCTTCCGGAAAGACTGGAGCGCCAGGGCAGCGCCGGGACGAGGCATATCGGCAGCGCGCGCTGTGTGTGAAGTCGGCAGCTGGTGGAGGGGCCGACGATGGCAGTTACAGAAGCGAAGCCGCTTCGCCTAGCGTCGATCCCTTGGCATCGTCTATCGTCATCACCGGCCGTCTCAGCACATCTTCGCATCGATTCGGCGCAGCCTGACCGGATTGTGAGCACAGAGGGCGCTGTTCATGGGCACATCTGCCCGCCTGATCTATCCGCAACGTGGCAGAGCATCGGTGGAGAGGCGCTGACGACGGCCTCGAGGGATTCTCTCCAGAATAGATGAAGACGGCACTCTCCACAACGGGCGCCTGCATGGCCATGTCCCCCAGTCGTATCTCACGATAACAGGATCGAGTCTCATCCGCCCACTACCGGGAAAGCAGCGCCTGTTTGATCCCGATTCGGGCCTCGTCGCAGCAAGGCAGCCAGCAGCGCATCGTACGAGATGGAAAGCGGTAGTCGTCGCGACGGGGCCACGGCGGGCCATAGTCGTAGAGAGAGCATGTTGTGCTCTCGACGAGTTGCATCAGCCTGCGGGTGCGGTTGCGATGGGGCGTAAAAAGAGTTCGCGCGCGGCGTCCCAAGCAAGACTCTGGCCCCGGCGGCTGCGTCTGGCGATGGTATTGCTTTTTTGCAGCGTGCGACGCTGCGAGCTGTCGCTGGAATCCAGGCGGACGGGACGCATTCTGGCGAGTGACAAGGCAGGCCTCGACATGGAGGCGGCCCCGGTCTTGGATGGATGGCTGCTGGCGCTTTGCTGCGGTGCAGTGCGGCGGCGCTCCACCTCGCAGCGCCTGTCGTGCGCCCTCGCGACTCTGTCCAACGTTGCGCTGGCTCCAGTCAAGATGAAACGGGCGCGGCGGTCGAGTGCGCTCTGCTGCGCTCTGCTGCGACGACGCGCCGGTGCGCACTCACGTGGACGGTGATGCAATGGGCCGTCGACAGGGCTTCGGGTGACGTCCAATTTGGCTGCGCTCAAAGATCGGAGATAAGGTATCGGACCCGTGTGGCCGGGTCGAGTCACCTGTCGTTGTCCCAGACGCGGGCAGTGTTCGTTTCTGCTCCAGCGCTTCCAGATGCTGGGCGGCAGGGGGGTGCTTGGCCTCAAAACCCCCCTCCCAGCCCAAGCCCAAAGGCTCCCTGTCCCCTCGGACCCAGAACCCGTTTACGCTGGTCGCTGGCCACTTTCCCCGTTTACGAAGCGTGCAAAGGTTAACAGCAGCGCTGCAGCTAGCGTGCCCCCATCGGAGGATTGTTGGAGCAATCAAACCGCCTGGACCAGCGGCCTGGCGTCGCGGTTTCGAGGCCAGAAGCCACTAAGAAAACTGGCTGTCTCAAGAGCTTCCTTTGCCCCTGTTCATCGTGTCAATCTCGCGTGGGAAATGCAAGCCACCCTGTCCAAATCCTGCAGCAGCCAGCCTTACGTCCACACCGCCGCAACGCAGGTGGCAGCCTTCTCCACCCGGCCCATCAGTCACGCTGGACCGACACGACCGTTATGCTTACCGAATTCTGCTCAGTCGAGTCCCGCCACGCAGATGGTCTGCGACAGCTCAGCTTGCTACGTGCGGCGGAAGCGCTTCCCGGACCCACGTCTCGAGTCCACGTCTGGAGATGGGGTACGAGTCGCCAGATAGTCTGCCCGTCGGTGAGTGCTGGGCAGCAGTACAGACGCCCACGAGTCCGTCTAGTGTCGCCGCAAACGGGCGCGCAGGTGTCAGCTGATGCCTCGTCGGGCACGATGCGCTCGGTGGTGGATGACTGATGACGGCAGCAGCAACACTGCCCAGCAGTGGACGTCACGTCTCGGCTCGCGGCCATGACAAGGTCGCGTCGGCGGCTGACGGCGTGTCGACTTGTGGAATGACAATACCTGGGGCAGCAAATTACATGCGAGGCCCGGAACAGGGAGGGATGGGAGGACACGAAACATCCTGCGCCCTCTGGCTCCAGGGCTTATGGAGGCTCGCGACTCGCACCCCGGGCCCGGCGGCGATGACCTGTATCGTCATCCTTTGCAGCAGCAGCGGTAGCAGGCCTTGTGCGCTGTGCTGTGCTGTGCTATGGGGGTGAGGGTGCCAATGCCAGTGCCAGTGCACATACATGGGCCGGATTTGGACGCACGCTGCCAATTGGGTCCTGTCCAGGTGCTGTCCAGGTGCTCTGCCTCGTCCAGATTCACCGCCCTTTTGGGCTTGTGCTCGCACGCTCGGAGCCATTGCGGCTGTTTGATGCTGCTGCCGCTGCCACCACGGCTAGCCGTCTAACCCTCTGCGACGGATAATGTGCAGCAAAGGGCGGCTGCTGATTCGCCGCGCCGTGTTTCTCGAACGAAAATGCCGAGTGCTTCCACGCCCTGACTCGCCGGCGGGCAACGAGCGTTCGACGGCCGCCTGCGCACTGTGTACTTGTACGGTGCCCCTTGCCCCTGAGCGCGGCCGTGGCCAGCAAATGACGGCGGCCGGACCGGACGGGAGTCGCGTTTGCCCCCGGGGAAGCTGGCCTGGCTTCCGACTCCGTGTTGCGGCTTCGAGAGCCCAGCGCGCGCCCAGCGACGGTCGGCACGATGTTCGCGCAGAGCGACGCCTGGGCAGGGCTCCCTTGCCGCCTGCATGGAGCAGCGCTGAGGGCTTGCTGCAGCCTAGGAACCTGGGTCCGCATCCGCGGGTTTGGCTAGTCCCCAAGCCCACATGCTTTGCCGGGCCGTGCGCTCAGCGATCTTCTCTTCGCGAGCTCCAAGTCATGGCTCCTCGTCCCTCAACCCTCTCCCTCATGCTGCCCTGGTCCGCCTTACTCGGTTGTCCTTAGCACGCCCAATGCCTTGGTTCCGCTCAAGCCGGTTTTAGCCCTGTGTCGTGCAAAGCTTCTACGGCCCCGGCCCACGCTCAGGGGCACACGCTGCCAATTCTGCTCCCCATCCCGGCCATGCTGCTGGATTCCCATGCCCTCGTAGCAGAGTCACAGGTCGTAGAAGTGGGTGCCGGTAGGATTGGACCGCCAGCGCAGCATGCCTGGTCGCTTATCGACTCAATAATCATGGCTTTGTTTCGTCCACGCCATGGGCTCGTGGGCCCGCCGTCAATTACATTCGCTGGCCCTTCCGCACCCTCTATCCGCCCATGGATGGTACGTATCCACTTCCACAACAATCACCGCCTGTGTCTCCGTACCCTCCCCGCCGCCGCTATCCTTGTCACTGCCAGCGGGTCATCCGCTTTCAGGACGCCACTTAAATCTTGCTCTTCCTTTATATATCTTTGTGACGCCCGCACCCCATAGCACACTGACCCTCCCCTTAACACCAAAGACGTAGTGGCGGCCCGTCCTAATTCACACTTTGCCATATGTACTACTGGCCTCTGCTCTCACTCTCACCTTGACAATTCCTTCCACCTTTGCCTACAGCAATACCTCTTTGTTGTCTCTTCACCGCAACACTACCAATGGCTCGGCATCGCGGGGCAGCTGCCCGCGCGAAGGAGGGACCACCATTTCCCAGCAGACAATTAGCCGTACTGGGTGAGAGCCTCTTGCTGCTCGCCATTACATGACCACTTTCTAATGCTTGAACATGCAGCCCTCTGCCGGATATGCGAGCCCATTGCCTTCATGTCCATTTTCCCCTACGCATACTTCATGGTGGACTCGTTCGGCATTGCAAAGACCAAGAGCGAGATTTCCATGTACGTGGGCATGGTCACTTCAGCATTCGCCTTCATGGAGTGCATGAGTGGCATCTTCTGGGGACGTCTGAGCGACAAGATCGGGCGCAAGAAGGTGCTGCTCGGAGGCCTGTTTGGCACTGGCCTGAGCATGCTGCTCTTTGGGTTTGCCAAAAACTTACCAATGGCTTTGCTTGCCCGGGCACTCGGGGGTTTGCTCAACGGGTGAGGTCATTCGCGCTCTAGTGCGGTAACGCTCGCTAAACAGTGCTGCAGCAACATCGGTGTTCTCCAGACCACGGTTGCAGAGCTGGTCACGGTAGAGCGGCATCAGCGTGAGTTCATTGCAATCTGCCCATGGCGAAATTGCGGACTGACTGTATAGCGCGCGCGTATTCCATCATGCCCTTTGTCTGGTGCCTCGGGTGAGTGCCACCCAACCCCCCTGAAGCTACTTTGGCACCCGACACTGACCGCTTTTTGTAGCACCATCATCGGCGCAACGCTTGGCGGTGTCCTAGCACGCCCCGCGATAGCCCTCCCCACCTGGTTTGAAGGCACCATTTTTGACACGTACCCGTATCTGCTTCCGAACTTGATCTGCACTGCCGTGGTTGCGCTTGGGCTCACGGTGGGCGTTTTGTTTCTTGAGGAGACTCACGAAGATCGCAAATACGACCGTGATCGCGGTCGCGAGGCGGGTCAGTGGCTGCTGGGTAAAGTGTGGAGACGAGATGCAGAGACACCCTTGAGCGACAAGGATGGCTCTCTGGACGAGATGAGATCAATGCTTGGTGGTCAAGGCTCTCGCGCATACAGAAGCACCGACAGTTCCCCAACGTTATGCAGCTCACGATCCTCAATTTCGGAACCGCCACCTTTTTCTCTCGAAAAGGATGCTGTACCTTCGCCAAGCATCCGCGATGCCTTCACCAAGCAGGTGTGTTTGAATATTGTGTGCTACGGCATCCTCGCATTGTAAGTTTGCCTGCTATTGGCGGAAACCAAAGCTGATTACGTGTGTAGTCATACCATATCCCTGGAGCAGCTTCTACCAATCCTGATGTCCAAAGAGGAACCTACGGAAGATGCGCGGAAACTACCTTTCTTTTTCCAAGGCGGCTTCCATTTCTCGTCCCAGACCAATGGGGTTCTATTGGCGATCCAAGGAGGCCTCCAGATGTTCGCCCAGCTCATCATTTTCCCGTGGATCAGCAAGAAGCTCGGCAGTCTGCGCACATTTTGGCTCACAATCGCCCTCTACCCATTCCTCTACATCCTGGCTCCCTACCTCGCCTTGCTCCCCAAAAACCTGCGCATCCCCGGAATCATCCTGCTATTGGTCTGGAAGGTTACGGCGCAGTCCCTATCTTATCCGTCGCTTGCCATTATGCTCGCAAACGCCTCGCCCTCGAAAAAGGTTCTCGGGACCTTGAACGGCGCCGCCGCAGCTTCCGCTAGCGTTTGCAGGGGTTTTGGACCAACGGTATCAGGCGCAGTCGACTCTGTCGGTGACCGCATTGGAATGTCAGGTCTTGCCTGGTGGACCGTTGCGGGTATCGCCGCGATTGGATGGATGCCCGGTGTTTTCATGAAAGAAGAGCGCAAGCGACCGGGGTTCCTTGGAGCTGAAGAAGATGAAGAAGTTGGCCTTGGAGAGCCATTGGCCCCGTCTGACTCGGATGCGGAATCCGTCATCACACTCACACCGGACGAGAGGGCCGAGGCCGTTCTCTCCAAGTAGAATACGACCCACGGATAACGACAGATGAAGGAGATTTGACCTTCTTACTTTTTTCAGCAATGGCGTCATAAGCGTTTTGGGCAAAAACAATATCGGACATTTTAATAATTGGCGTAAGCTTTTGGGAATTATAGACATCATTCGGTCGCTGTCAACTAGAGCAGAGGCTGGCTACCGCCTCGGGCGCTTCTCATTACGGAGGATCTGTATCACTATTTCTATTTTGGGAGGCTTTTGTGCGGGAACAACATTTTCTAGAGGGTTTGCTCAAAGATACCTGCAAGACGGTCTGGCGTTTTCATCAAAAGAACAATACCCCCAAAGTTAGCACGGACGGGCTCGCTTCCTAGCTTCTAGACGTTTAGAGTAGCGCGCCCTTGCTATGCAATATTTCCTTTCCAATATTATTCTTCGATGCCCCGAGCTCGCCTGCCTTACCGTCTGACTCGCACCATGCGTGGAGAGGCGGACCCCACGCGTGCCACATGTGCCTATTCTCCGATCGGGTCACGTCCAGGCTGCTATTTGGGGACGCATGGTCGCTTGATGAACGCTTCGAGCAGAGGCTCCATAGTTCCGTCGCGCTGCGATCGGTGTGCGCGGGGTGCGCCGCCGTGCATGAACCGCTCCCGCGAGTCAGAGCGGGCGGCTGTTCCATGCACGCACTTGCTTACGCGCGAGGCCCTTTGTACATACCTACATATCGCTGGGCGAGTGTTTTGTTCAGCGGAGCCTGGTGTTCACAACATGTGAGTAAGATCAGGGCGTAAGTTAGGTCTGAGTGGGACGGAGGGAGGCGCGTGGGCGCGCGTAGCGGGCCATCAGCCTGCCATCCAATGCACCCTTTGATAGGATGATTGGCGAAGCTTAGTACATGTTTGCCTGGGGGAGCGAGCGAGCGCCTGTTTTCTTTCTTGTTTGCAAGCTATTGCATGCTGTAAGATCCGCCCACGCGGCGGAAAGCCTTATGGCCTAGACGTCCGTCACGATAGTTGTTTGTGATTCGGACATTGGACGTACGTCCCTTCCCTCAGCCCAGCCAGCCCTGCAAAACAGGTTTTTGTGTGGCCCTTTTGCTGCTTCCACGAGCATTTGCGGTCAGATGATGAGGCATTTTGCAAAATTCGTGAGGCGTGCAATGGGGCCCCGCAGGACGGTATGTATGGTCTTGCTGTATGGGGGGCTCCATCAGCATATGCAGAATGAATGGGTCCCTCACCGGACTTTGATGAATGGGAACATGGCGATTCATGATGAAATGGCTCAAACTTGAGGCGGAGAATGTACAAGGTTTCGCCTTGCTAGTCCAAACGGCTTGCTTCTGGACCAAAAGCTCGTCCGTTGCTTCGAAGCATTGTCTGTATGTCTTTTTGCACTGTTCCTTTTCTGCTGGAGGGGGGGGGTTGTGCGCTCCCTCAGGCGGCATGGATTGCAGCGGACCGGGACGTGGGCAGGTCGGCACGTCTCCCTAGCCCGACGGACGCGTGAGGAGAAGATCGTACACTGACCCTGTCTCCCGAAGGTATACAGTCAGAGCTTCCACACCGATTAGGAAGCATCCTGTTCCGTGTATGCTTTTCTCCAAGAAGTAATAATAGCGGTGCTATACCTAAGCCATGAGGAGGCGGGAGGCGGCGAGTCAAGCACATCATGACGGCCAGCCAGAGCAGCCATGATACATGGGACAATGCAGCTCGCATGCTGGCCATCTTGGGGTAAATAGACTGCTATTGTATGGACGGACGTCGAGATCCGGCGTAATAACGCGGCCATGGAGGTTCTGCGCTAATTATCTAATGCCGCTGGCACCGCCGGACGTCCCATCCCGCAGCTATCGGCGCCTCTGATAAGAGATACAAGCCATGCGCTAGCTCCCCCTCTGGCAGAGCTGTGAGCCGGCCGGTCTTTGCTTTTGGACATGGCAAATGGACGCTCGCCTTCGCACTGCCCACGTCGCAATCTCGCCCCCTCGTCGGCGTCGTCGCTTATTCCCATCAGCCTTGGAGAGAGCGGTGCGGGGGAAGCTCGTCACCTTGTCTGACCTGAGAGCATCGCCGCCGCCAGCCCTGTCCTGTCCGACCGCCATCCTGCCATGCGCGCGCTGTGATGACCGGACTCAAGCGCTCGCTCGATGAGTCTCCTCACGACGGAGATGGCGCGTCCCCCCAGGATGCTGCCCCGGTGAAGACGGCCTCGCCCACCGCCTCGGGGTCGGCTTCGTCGTTCCGCAATGTCTCCGCCTGCAATAGGTCTGTCTCCGCGCGAGCTCGCATCTTGACCCTCCATGTGACGCGACGTCTTCGAGGACACTTCACTGACCAGTCGGCGAGTAGATGTCGGCTGAGGAAGAACCGCTGCGACCAGCGCCTGCCCTCGTGCGCTTCGTGTGATAAGGCCAACGTCAAATGCGTCGGATATGACCCCATCACAAAGCGCGAGATCCCTCGCAGGTGTGTGCCCCACAGAGACCATCGTCGATGACATGAAATGACATGATACGGTGGCCGTGGAACCGTTTCAGCGCCCGCGGCCATCATTCCTACCCACTGCGCTCTCGTGCTGACACGCCCCAGCTACGTCTTCTACCTGGAAACCCGGGTGGCCTACCTGGAGACGCTGCTCCAGGAGCACTCCATCCCCTTCTCTGCATCCGAAGACTTCAACCCGAGCTTCCAGCCTTCCAATGGCTCTGCGCCCCGACCCGTCTCTGCCGCCGGAGCTGCACCGCAGCGCAACGGTTCTGGAAAACCGCCTGCCGGTCTGACCAAAGAGGAAAGCGAGAAATATGACCGCGAGAAGCTCAACAAACTCGTGTCAAATATTGGCATGGTTTCAGTACAGGGTGCCAGTGATCCCCGCTTCCTGGGCTCCACTTCGGGGATATCGTTTGCCAGGGTCGTCTTTGCAGCGGTCAAGAGCTCAGTATCTGGATCATCGTCAGAAAGGGGAAGTGTTCGCGGTGCCAAATCGCTGAGCGGCAATGTCGCCGACGGCGGGACTTCGATGCGTGATTCGTTCTTCGGCCTCCAAACGAAACCTACGTTCCGGCAGGCCCCGTTTCCCGACCGAGAACTCGGGGCTCGGCTTGCCGAACTATACTTCGAGCATGCGAACCCGCAGATTCCGATACTGCACCGCGGCGAATTCATGGAGATGTTTGACCGCGTGTACACGTCTGGTCAAGGTCACAAAACGTCAAGGGAAAGCTACATGCTCAATATAGTATTTGCAATAGGAGCGGGCATTATCATGGGAAGTTCAGATTCGGGTGACTCTCCGACTTCGGATTCCGCGAGATCTCCGACAAAGTCCAGACCGTCTCCTCCGTTGAACAAGAGACGGCGACTTGCAGGTCAGCAGCATCAACCCGAGGAGTACCACGCGTCTGCAATCGTCCATCTGGAAAACTTTCTCGGCTCCACTCCTGCTGCAGATCGCCCCGACGGATTTGGAGGGGGCCTTGAGGAACTCCAGGCTGTGCTACTACTGGCGGGATTCGCCCTGTTGAGGCCAGTTGCGCCTGGGCTCTGGTATATTGTTGGCGTGGCTGTACGCCTCGGTGTGGATCTAGGATTGCACTATGAAGATGGAGTCGGGATAGACGGCGGCTCGATATCGGAGGACCAAAACGTCGGGAAGGTGGAGCTCAAAGACGACGGGGACACGTCAGGGACCGGCAATGGCGCCAACAGTAAAATTGATGCAAAAGAAAGAGGCCGGAGACAGTGGGTTCGTGATCTCCGCAGAAGATTGTGGTGGTGCGTTTATTCGCTCGATAGGTTGGTAAGCACCTGCGTAGGGCGACCATTCGGAATTACCGATCAGGTTGTGACCACGGAATTCCCATCTATGCTCGACGATAGGTTCATCACAAAGGAGGGGTTCCTTGAACCCACTGATCACCAACGCAAACCTACCTACAAGGTGGTCGCACACCACTACTTCCGCCTAAGGCTCCTGCAGTCTGAAATTCTCCAAGTCCTGCAACACCGCCAGGCGCAGCAAGCAAGGGCAAGTGGGGCAAACCAGGGAAACGACTACATGCATACGAAGCTACCGTCACCCTTTATGGTCAACTTTGATTCGTTCCGAGCATGGCGGGTTGATATTGATAGACGTCTCCTTGAGTGGAAAGACTCTGCACCGGTACGTATGCTTGCATTTGGAAGCCCAAAATTGCCTATGGTTGTACAGAGTACGGCAGACGCATTAGTCCCTGTGTCACTTCTCACGCCCTTTCTCCTAATATCCTAGAACCCGAACAGTCGCTAACGTGTCTCTCAATATTAGACACAGCTAGACGCCGGGGTGCAATTTTCGCCATTATTCCTTGAACTCAACTACTGGCAAGCTATCATCATGCTGTATCGGCAGAGTTTGGTGGTACCTTCTGGACTAGCAGGGGAGCTTGGCAATACGGATAGTAATGTCGGAAGTCCCTCCGTCGTAAGTGCGGAAGAGCGGGAAGACGAGGAACTCGTCTTTTTGAAGGTTGCAGAAGCTGGACAAAAGGTGCTCAAACTCTATCGCCAACTGCACCGCGTCCATCTTGTGAACTACACCTTCCTGGCTACGCACCACTTGTTCATGGCTGGTAAGTCTTAGTGTCGACCCTTGCATGGCCAGCATTAATCCCACTTAGGAATATCGTTCCTGTACGCTGTGTGGCACTCTCCTGCAGTACGCAGTTTATTGGTGAGTCCCGAAGCTCCGGTCTCCTAAATTTCGTGTCATCTATGCATGCCCGCTGCCGCGCTAAATCTGACCGTTGCTAGTCCCTCGACGACGTTGATTTTACCGTGCTTGCCGCCACATCTGTTTTGGGTGACCTAATCGAGAAATGTCCGCCTGCAGAAGCATGTCGTGACGCGTTTGACCGCATGAGCAAGGCTACCATCCAGATGTGCATGTCGACAACGGGATTTGGGCCTCAAGCGCTCCGCGCCCTACCACACTCTCACGGCCTCACTGGGACTTCTCAGTCACCTAGTACTACGTATACTCCGACGTCCGATGCAGAGGCAAGATCGGATACAGAGATGGGAGGGTTCTATCAAACGGGCTCCTTTCAGCAAAGTAAACGACCGGTACCGCGCTTTGATATGAGCCTCAAGGATTTGTTTTCAGAAGACGAAACGGATCGCCGGTCGTTCAGTCGCATATCAAATCAAATTAACAGCATGCGCCCTCCACCACAGCCCCAGTCTATCAAGCAAGAATCGCAGCAGCAGATGCAAACTTTCGATACCGACCTCAAGATATCCCCGCAACTGCGGACCCATCAACAGCAACAACAAATGTTCCCCTTCGACCCGAACCTCAGGCCACTGCAAACCATCCCCTCACCGCAACAGACCTATCCGACATCTACGACACCTACACTTTCCCCACCTGTTTCTCAAGCGCCCATGCCTTCTCCATACCAGGTCACCAACCAACTCCCCTACAACGCCTTCGCACAAAACATCACATCAACATACCCAGACCTAGGCTTCTCGGACCTCGACTTCCTAGACTCGTTCCCGGTGCAAGGCGCCGGTAACATGGCCGCCGCAGGAGATACAGCGACTAGCTTGCAGGATCTAGGATTCGGAATGGGCTTTGGGGATGGTACACACGATTGGAGCGACGGCAACGGGTACGATTTATTTGGTAAGCATACTTTTCTTTTCCCCTTTTGTTTCGATACAATTGTTAACAAGATCGGCAGATGGGTTTTTCTTTGGACCTGGCGGCACGGGAGGCATGTAGGTTTCATGTTGGTGGGGGGCGAGCCAGCCTCGGAACGATTCTTAAGCGTGCGATTTGTTTCCCCGCGAGGTTTACTGGGATACGCGGCTCATGCAGCGAAAGAGGGAATGGGATCTACGGATTAACGTATGGAATAGACATGCTCGTGGGGGTGTTTCTCGGTTTATGGGGCCGACTGGGGAAGGTGGACGTCGGCGGTCTCCGATGGCGTTGGAGCCGAGGCTGGGCATGGTCGGGGGTTAGTTCATACTCGTTCGTGTACGATAGGTGGGATACCTACAATGGCATATGAACACCTGGGATGACGGATATATAGAAGAAGGTATTGAGCGACTACCTATCGCTCGTAATTTTGGCGAATAATTGATTGTTTGGGACCAGAACATGGCAAGGGGAGAGCCAGAGCCAGAGTCAAAGTCCTAAAATGGTTTATAGCATCATAGAAAACATGGTAGTGTAGCAACTTTACATCATCCAAAAAAACACACAAAAAAAAACCTATGCCCAATGTTTTTTTCATGACTTGTTCAAATTTCAACGCTGCGCTGCGCTGCGCTGGTGTGTGGTAACTTTTTTTGTTTTTGGCCCCTCGACCTCGATTGCATAGTTGGCCCCCCCCTCAAAACCTCAAAACCTCAAAACCTCATAGACGTGAATGTAATAATCATTAATCATTCGGACTCGAATTCGTAGCTATGCTTGGAAAATTTCAACGCATTGTTTCTTTTTTGTTTCTCGTTTTGAGGGGGTGGGAGGGGAATGGGGTTGGGGTCGTGTAGTAGAGGTGGGGTAGTAGTATTTTTATGTCCTTTTTTTGCTTTTTATATAGAGTAAGAGAATAAGGCTTGATTACTGTGTGCTTTCATATATACATATATATATAGAGAGAGCTGAAAGTAACAAAGTACGCATACACACACAGTTAAGTCGAAAATTTCTCACAATATTGACATTTATAGTAGAGCTAGTGTCATTTTCCAAACATGACTAGATGCCCGTCCCAAACCCCTTCTTTGCATTCTAGCAAGTCTAACTAACAAAACTTTTTGTCCACGGGGTATATAAGCCTTTTCCGTCAGGCATGACTCAATTAAACCAAAAACTGACGCTGAAGCTGGGCGTCAAACTCCTAACATAATGCCACCACCCCAAGGGAACGTACAAGCAATCTCCGGGGCCTAATATAGCATCCACATAATGTGCATTTTTGAACTCTTTGAACTTCTTCTCGTATTCCTCGGCCTCTTCTTCATCTAGCGCTTGGTCGTTGTTCCGCTCTGTCCCTGGGCTATCTCTTTCCCAACAAGAAATCTCCGGCCACACCCCCATGGCAGCATCCAGATCTACCTCACTCGTGTTACTCATGTCAATCCCTCTCTCATCCGTTCCCCTCGGAAACATGCTCTTGGTCTCTATTGGACGATAGAGCCTCACATACTTGTAGCCCACAACCTGAGCAAGTATATTGTGGTAGGGATCTGTGTGGAGAGGGGATATGGTGCCTGCGGGGCCGAACCAGGCGTTTAGGAGAGGGTCGACGAGTTCGGGAAGTTCCTTGACGGCGGAGTAGTTGGGGTCGGGGAACGGCGGCCGGGAGTGGACGTATTCTGGGATGCCGATGTCGGAGTGGAGGGAGGGGATTTGGGCGAAGAGGTCGTGTTGTGCTAGGTAGCCTGTTTGAGAGGGGATGGGGGAGGGCTCGGGAGATGTTGCTGTGTGATGGCTTGCGGGCGCGGTGGCGGCGGTTGGAGTATCGTTGGTGTCGTTCTGTCTGGATGTGACCGTTGAAAGGTCGCTGCTGAACATGTAGCGCTCCATAAACTCTCCGAAAGATATAATCTTCTGGCCCCATCCTTCATCTGTGTAGCTCCTTCCGATCTCGACGGGGACAAGTCTCCTCCCTCCCAACGTCTTCTCTAATAAATAACTTGGTTTGCTCCACTTCCTGCTTTCATCACATAGCGCCGGCCACTCCCCTATGTGTCCTTCGATAATAAACGCATCTTGCTCTTTCTCATTCTTAGTCCTCATCTGAAAGTCCACGAGGTCAAGGTCTTGATGGCGTTGAATAGGGTGCTTAAGAACTGGCGGGTGGGGGACATGACTTGGAAAAGTCGTAGGACAGTACAATCGAGAAGACTCGGTCAAAGAAATCTTCCTTCGTTTGGAGGCCCTCTCTCCAGACGCTCCATCTTGCTTCTCTGGTTTCAAAACACTCTCCAACGCAGAAAACCACAGCTCAACCAACTCCTCCCTCCTCGGCGCGCCCGTGAGAATAAGCGCCATATCTAATATCCTGACAAGCTTCGTCACCCAATCCTCACCGCCTCTCTCACCCTCAGACCCCACCTTTTGCTTCTTACTTCCATTCAAAGCCGTCTCTTCGCCTTGCATCTGCTTCTCCAACACGACGAGCGCCTGCCTCAGCGCAGCGTCGGTATACAGCCGTCTCCAGCACGTCCTCACATCCTTATACGGCACATGCTGCAAATGCTCATGCGCAACCTGCAGCGTCGTGTCAGGGTCAAGCGGGAGAAGCGTGATGCAAGCACGGCCGCATTCGAATATCGGATCGAGGTCTGACTCGGATTGCTCAAGGACTAATTGGGTACGCGTCAGTTGTGCAATTTCCTCTAGACTCGGCGGCTCCGGTGGCTGTGAATTGTCAGTCCGGCTGTTACATGTTTTGTCGAAGGAAGCCATTTGGTGGAGTGGGGTCAGTTGACGGAAGGTGAGGACCGAGTATCTGGGTTGCGGGAGCTATGACCACCACGAGATACGTCTCTCCCATTGCTCGCCCTACAGCGGAGATCACGGGCCAGGATCCACAAGGTGCAAACTCTATCGAACAGATCGTAGAGCCGCGTCGTAGTTGCATATTTCATTTAAACCCTTGGAGATTCTAGCAGTGTGCATGCATCATCAATGCGGGGAAAACCCAGGTTTGGAATTGCTTATATTTGATATATAGCCTGCATATTGCCCGGCATGGCATACGCAGACATCTCGTCACCGCACATCCTCATCAGCGAGAATGTGTATAGTAATGTACATCGTGGCCGTCTAATTGCCTATGTCGTCATCTTGTAGGTCTAAGAGCCCACCGTAAAATCCAAAGAGCCAATCTGTGCTCTCAACCCTGTAGGCATTAAACTCGCTCGTAACACATTACTCATAGACCATGAACGCCGTGTTGTGGGGAATACCGCGCCTAAGAATAAGGAAGGGTATGCAGAATGAAAGGCCTGATAAGGCCGTGGGTATCACACAAATATATAGACTAAGAAAGGAGACCGCCAGCGTCCTGTAACGTAGGGACTCTTGAGTGGCCTGTCTCAGTTGGGCTACGCGCTGTCGAAGAGGCCGGGGGTTGTCGCGAGGTTGGCGGGGTTGGTTGGGGTGTGGAGGCAGCAGAAGAGGAGGATGGTGAACCATCTCCTACTGCCAATTCGTCGCTCTCGGATAGTAAACCTCCTGGATCGAGAAACAATTGACCGGGCCGAGTGCTCATTTCGTAGTCTT
The DNA here is from genome assembly GCA_030378425.1 of Periconia sp. TS-2. Classification (NCBI taxonomy): domain Eukaryota; kingdom Fungi; phylum Ascomycota; class Dothideomycetes; order Pleosporales; family Periconiaceae; genus Periconia; species Periconia sp. TS-2. The sequence continues at coordinate 517,042 of JASNQO010000007.1, forward strand.
CCGACTGTTGGGATAGACGCGAGGAGCGTCGGCCCGGTGGAGGATATGCCCGTAGGTTCGGTGCAAGTGAGCTTGAAGCTCTCGATGACCGGCGAGCAGGCGGGACCGCAAAGTCTTGAGCAAGTACAGAGTCTGTCGGAGATGGTGATCCAGGTTGCCCATCCTCTAACAAGCCACCAACATCAAAGAAAGAGACTCGTCTGCCAAAAGTACGTGGGCTCGGCATAGGATCTTCGCTGGCCATATCCCTCATGTCCGAGTCAACGCTGGATTGGGACATGCCAGACTGCCTGCCAGGAAACTGCCAATTAGAGTTTGAGAAGACGGGTGCGCCTCTCTGCGGAGATAGGAGGTTGAGATCCACGGCCTGGGCAGGTCTCGGAACAGTCAACTTCGTGTCTGTAAACTCGGGGTTTGTGCGGTAGCCTAATGAGCGAGCAAGGTCTTCGTCACTGCCCCACCGCTCTCGAGTGTGACGACGGCTCGACGACCGGCGGTCCATGCTGTCCGTTGTTGATCCGTGCTTGTACTTTGCCTTCTTGATACCCCTATCACGAAGGAACGAGCCGAGAATGATGGCGTTAGAAACGATTGTGGCAGCAACGATCTCAGATGAGGCAAAGACGGTACGGTATTGTTGCAGACCACGCTTCTCAATGACAAGCGGCACACGAGCGCCGGTTATGCCGATGAGAATGATGGACATGGAGAAGAGTGCAATCAGCGAAATCTTACGCTTAATGGGCATACCGGAGCGAAGAATGATGGGGATCGGGAACAGGACGAGAAGGATATCTGTCACGATGTCCGTCACGCCCATTGCGAGGAGATGGCCGTAGCCTTGACGGCACCGTGGGCCTGGATCTGGCTTGACCTGCCAGTAGTGGCTGAAAGGTTGACACTCGGCCAGGGTTGCGATGAGGACCACAACAAAGGTTACGGCAAGAAAGGCACGAATTGCGCGTAGACCAAACTCATAACCCCTCTTCCAAAATCGCTCCGTCATGCGCTTCAGGAACTCGGACACGGTGAATTTTGCCGTCCAGATACTGTTCATACATTAGAAGCAGATGCAATACGGGTGGCTAAGAACTCACAATAGGGTGTAGAAGATCCTCGCTACGAGGACTACCTTGGCTCCAATCTCACGATGATGGATGAGGAGCGGGTCTGTTAGGCTCTCTGTGTCGGCATTGTTGGTCCCGTAGATGAGAACGACATGGATAAGTCCCATTCGAGCCATGAGTGGAAAGATACTGAGGGCCATGATCTTATCTTCTCGGAAGAGGCGCTCATTTCGAATATATCGACCAGTAAGGCGGGTTCCGATGATGAAGAGGGAGAAGATGGTGCACCACCAGCTGTAGAGAAGGGTTGGGTTGTTCGAAATGCGTGTCCGTCGCTCGGGCGGCGACTCATTGTAGATGGTACGCGGAAGTATCATGGTGGAGACGTGGTCCAAACAGACTCCCACCTCCGCAGAGGGCGAGCTGTTGGATGGTCGTGTGCTCAGTGGATTTAGATTGAAGTAGTGCGAGAGTTCGACAGGTCCCGATGCTGGCGATGCGACGGCGCTTTGACCATGTCTGTTGAAGGGTCGAGGTACCGGGGGTGCGGGATAAAGTGGTCGTGACTTCAAGCCGCAGGACGAACAATATATTCGCGGTAGACGGCAAGACGGGAAGCGCTCGAGGTAAAAAGGTCGAGCGGGAGGAGGCTGAAGAGAGGAGGGAGCGGCGGCAGGTGATGAGAGGCGTGCGGGCCAGGTCTGCGACTTATCGCAACCCGCGCAGAGGGACGATCCAGACACGAGAAGCGGGTCGGACGATGTGGCGGTGATAAGGCGGCGCCTTTGCGCACTCGACGCACAGGCTGGGCGTGATGGCGAACGGCCTGCCCAAAGGAGCCGGCTCTTGGACCTAGCGTCTGGGAAGGCGATAGCACCGTTTAGGGAGCCGACGAGACGACGGCGGCAGACAACAGAACAAGGTGAGCCCGCGAGTTGGTTATATGGACACGAGGAGCAGCTGTGGATGGATATGGGAAGTCCGTTCAGGTGCTGTGTCGAGAGGGCGCCGGCACCCTTGCCAGCAGGGCCGGATGCATGACAGCTGCCAGCTCTGGGTCGCTACCTGGGAGTCGCAGTCGGGCAAGCGAGCGAGGCGTGGACGCGCTGCAGCCAACGCTTGACCGCCACGGCAAGACCAGGCGCGCACGGCGGTGTTTGACGGGTGCGCCCTGGAGGACGTCTTGGGGCGCGAGCTTGGTGTTGCACATGATCCTGGCTGGGGGGAGCGGCCGTCGATAGTGGGAGAGTGGGAGAGTGGACGAGTGGATGGTGGATGGGCCAGGCACGGTGAGCACGCCGCGTTGGGCGACCGGCCCCGCTCCTTCTCCCCATGGCTCTTTGCACGTCGCGCCTGCCTACGGTTCCCTGGATCCAGCAGGTACGGCCCGGCACCCAGGGAAGTTGCGTGGTTGCTGCGGCGGAACCCCGGGGGGGCTCCTCTGCAAGCGCGCAATTTCGCAGAGGGTGGCCGGCAGCGACAGCAGCAGCAGCGGCAGCGAGGGTGCGAGGCCGTGTGGGTGTGAATGCGCCATTTCGCACAGTACATACATACGCTCACAGTGGCACCCCGCTGCAGCGCTGACCCCCACTGATCCGCCCGCCTGGCCATCCCTGCCGCTGCCCTGCGCACCGCTTACCCTTGCCCCCGCCTTTTGGTGATTTGCTGCGTGCTGGCCTCTCCTCACATGCTCGGCTGCTGCTCGCGTGCTGCCCTCTTCCCTCTCTCGAGCCACCCTCGGCGGCAGCACATGAGAGCGTTGCTGACTCCAAGCCGCCCGCTGCTCTGCACGTCTGGCACGTGAAGCGGACACACGACAGCAGTCTGCAAATACCACATACCATACACCATACACATCTGAGGCAACCATGGCTGCGGCCGGCATCCCTCACGTCGATCCAACCGCGCGCCAGGACCGCAGGCCTACGCCATAGGCACGATACGGTCCCCAGCCACCACGTCCAACCCAACGCATAACTTCCGTTACATTGTTTGATCTAGCAGACAAAGATAGCGAAACAACACCCGTCCCCTTGGCTCCCTATGCCAATGACGACTCTTCTTGGCCAGCGACACCCCTTATCAGCCTCAGTAGAGCAAGGGAGCCGTTCCATCGAACATTGGTGCTGCCTCGAGCTTGCCCATATTCCCATTTGCAGACCCGGAGCAGCCACACCGCTCTAGACAAACGCTTATCGCCAACAGTCTTCTCAGCAGCCCAAGATAAGGCTACGCAGCATGTCACTGTTCCAACCTCGCTTTACAATCCTTTAATGTCATCCGCTTCCGCTTCCGCTCACCCTCCGTCCTGCAGATTAACATGAGGCCATCTGTTCACGACGTTCGGGACCTCCAGCAGTCCTATTTTGGTCGCCTTGTTTCAACTACGGACTTGCTAGCCAGGTGGCGTTGAGCGCGTATCAAGGATACGAATTGCAGGACGCTTTGCGGAATTGCGCAGCGCTATACAATGCGGTACCACCACACACCACGCTATTTCAGTCATTCAGTCCGGATTCCTCATCTGCCCATTCTTGGAGGACATCAAGACATCGTTTTGACGGACTTCGCAATCCGACCGACCGTACGTACGCACTCTTAATTGGAATCGTACTGATCCCAGGCGATCTTCCACATCATTGCCGTCTGTGCGGGCTTATCGGCGTGGCTCCCACGTGGTTGTCAAAGAAGTCGGTGCTCGAGCTTCAGCGTTGCCGCTCATTGTACTCATGTACTAGAAGTTGTCCCGGCCTTTTCTGAACGACCGTGCTCGTACTGCGGCGTAGAAGACACAAATATTGCACGCATCGATCCCACGTCACTCTCGATCATCAGCAAGATGGTGTACATGCGTAGCCTATGACCTAGAATGGTAGGATTCTGCAGTCTTACTACCAGTAGAGGATGTTTCGAGAGGCAGTTGATCGCAGCCAGCATTCGCTCTTTTTCAAATTCACCAAAACCGAATTTCCATGACTTGCTAGTCGACTCGAGTACATCAGAGGACCGCTTCGGTTACAGGATTGACATGCTACATAGGTGACACCAGTCATGGACCAGGCAAGCCAGCTCTGTCTCCAAGCCGATGCCAAGACTTGAAAGACAGCGTTCTGAAGACATATAGCTCCCTTGATCAAAGGTGGGTCTTAGCTGGGTCTACCATGGTTCAGAATCACTAGCAGCTTTAGCTCTGCAGTCGATATTGGCCGGCATATTCGACATGGGAACTCTGTCTCGTGCGGTGCGCGTGGGAGCTGCAGTAGTCTTAGGAAAGGGGTACGGATCTGGTGGCCTCTAGCAAAATGTTGTTGTAAGAAGCCCGTAGCACTTGATTGCATCTCAGGTCCCGTGACCTAGTCTGGTCTTGTCTCATTTTTTGATGACGTTGCATCATCGGAGGCGACTGGAGGGGCAATTCACATGCGAACCCCCTTAACTGACGCGGCGCGCACGGGCAGCTTCACGCCATGGCAGCTGCCCTGCAACCCACAAAGACACGAGGCAGTAGCAGCAGTAGCAGCGCAAAAGGCGCTGCCTAGAGTCTACGTGAATACATATACAGGCGACTGTGTCGTGAATGAAGGGCAATATTTTTGTGGAGCGCTGGCTGATGGGCCCAGTAAATTTGTTGTTTGTTGACTAGCTGAGACGTCATTGAGCGATCGCCGGGCCCTCACACGAGCAGTGCAAGAGACAGCTTGTTCTTGCCCACAAAGCCCTCCCCCCCAAGCCACATAGCCAACTCCTCATTCTCTAGCCGCACTACAAAACCAACTTTTTCGGGAAAGTCGACATCACCACGAGCTCCTGCTCTCGCCTGCTCAGCTATCTCTTCCATCCTCTGCATTGCCAGCTCAAGGTGGCCAGCCCTGCAGATCCCAAACTCGCCATGTCAGAGCAACTCAACATCGACGATCATGCCAACGGCAGCTCGCACGTAGAGCACTCCGCGGCTGCACAGAATAGCTTCCTTGATTGTGAGGTATGTGACGAGAACGCGCCTCCGTAGCTTGCCGAGACGCACCTAACTAACTCCGATCGCAGTTCTTATCTGCTCCCGCACCACACCACCGTCCCTCCTAACAACCAAATAGCTGCACAACACGCAATGGCTGCCGTCAAGAAGCACCCGGCCACCCAGACCCTCAAAGACACAGTCAGCAACGGTGAGGTAAGAAGCCCATCTGTCTGCCTCTGCAGCCTAGGATCGGAAGCTAACGGTGGTCTCGCGACACAGTGCCCAACCCTCAAAAATCCCCGCTTGCTCCTCGGCGCCAGCTCAATATCCCCGGGCATGTCGAAACGCCGCATATAACAGTAGAGATGCCTTCTAGGGCAGAGCAGCCAGCACAAATCACTTTTGAGATGGCATATTTGCTTTTGTCCGGCGATGCCTAGCGAAAAGTTGTGGCCGGGGCACGTAGATGACGCGCTAACGAGTTGCAGGACCAGTAGCAGAGACAGCCAAAGCCGAGACTGCAAAGACGAAGAGCGAATTTGCTGATCTCGCAAATGCCCGGACGACCCCCGACCAGCCCGCGGCAACGGGCCAGCCGCTGACCCACTACCACAGCTTGTTTTACCGGCTGCTCAGCGTATGTTCCGAATGCCAAAATCGTACAGGGAAAGGCACTGACAGCTTGTAGTGGAAGAACCCTCGCGCTACCGCCATCTCCTTCGCTGCCTCCATCATCTTCATCTTCGCCGCACGTTACCTCAACGTCATCCGCTATATTTTCAAGGCTCTGTGGATGACGCTAGGCAGTACGTGGATATGCCAATCATATGTCCATCTAGTGCTAACAGTAGAATAGCAACGGCTGCCGCTGAAGTTGCAGGACAATTGACTGTCGGCAAGGGTTTGACTTCGCAATTCAGGCCGCGAAAGTACTTCACTATCCCGAAGGCGTCGCTTGAGCGCCTCCTTGACGATGTGGAGCAATTCACCAACTTCTTCGTCATTGAGTCCCAGCGAATCGTCTTCGCTGAGAATGTGTACGCAACTATTGCTGTAGGTTACATTTATCCTTGAGAAGCTGTAATGAGGCTAACGCAAGCTGCTAATAGGCCTTCTTTGCTTCGTTGATCTCGTACTTTCTCATCAAGTTTGTCCCTCTCTGGGGCTTGACTTTGATTGCCACGACCGTTGCGTACATGGGTCCCCTCGTGTACATCAAGAACAAGGAGGCCATTGATGCCCAGCTCGAGAAGGGCTACAGCATTGCTGGACAACAGGCGGCGCAGCTCCGCGACCTTGCTGCTGAGCACACTGGTGCTGCCACCAAGAGCCTCCAGGGCTATACCCGCCAGTACACGCAGAAGGCACAAGAGACGATTAACTCTTACCGTGGACGCTCAGCCTCTCCCGAGGTCAAGAGGGAGGATTTCCCTGCTGCCCCTCAGCATGAGCCAGTCCCCGAGAAGGTGCCGGTTGCTGAGCCCGCTTTGTAGGCGGTCATTGAAAAGCCTTTTGCCCCAGAACAATCCATCAAGGCTGTACTGACAGCGGATGAAGTGCATATTGCACTGCCGCGCACCGCTATATAAATCATCTCCCTTTACGCATACGGACGATCACGATGACTACGGCATCACGACCACCTCGCCCCCTGCAACGACCACGCCACATCGACCCGCAAATTGTAAACCCCTTGCACTAGCATTGCCACAGCTTGTGCAATAGCCCCTCAAAAAGCTCTTCCCACTCTCTGTTTAGCGACCCTTATCTTTCTTATCCCCTCAGACTTTCCAGGGAAATTTCTCATTATGGATCATCTTGGCGGAGCATCGAAGGATGGATGGATGGATGGATGGATGGAAACAACTGGTGACGGTATACGAGTGGCAGTTGTTCTTCCTTCATAGGTGTTAGGCATAGTAATATTCCTTGAAGCTTTGTATCTCCTCTGCGTGAATTAACGTGTCGAAACAATGTATGTACCACGACCAAACCTGATCATCAGGCCTACTTCGATCTGTTTGGATGGCATCGACAACAGGGCAACGGAGTTGCTCGATGCGGCAAATGGTAGAGGGGGGGGGGGGGGGCGTCAGGAAGCAAGGCTGAGTATATATCTTGAGTCTAGAGTTGCCAGATTTGACGAACAAATAGTGAGCACCGGTGAGTTTGGTTTGCGGTTGCAATTACACGGTAGAGTAGGACGGGATGGGGCGGGTTCGACAGTTCGTGTGGGATTTCGAAAGGATGATACTTGGCCAATGAGAGGGCGTTGGTATGGCATATACGGAGGCGGCGTAGGCTTGGCACTAGGCAGCTGTTGCGTCAAGGTGCCCGCTTGCGCCTCCCTCCGCCGCATCGTCCGCCCCCGTGAGCGCGAGGGACGTCGCTTCCTACTCTGCTGACGGCTGTCCTGTCTCCTTCCTCACGCTCTTTCCTTTTATCTTTTCACACCACCACTTCTACTACAACCTCCGTTTGCCTCTTTCGAATACCTTGTTTTCCTTTGAGTATTGATTTTAGTCGATTTAGGTGAAGATGATCGAACACGTCGTTCGCCGCGGGCTGGAGCATGCCTCCACCATGGGCGTCTTCAAGCGCGCAACAGAGGGCGATGCACCAAAGCTCGAGATGCCCACCTGGGGCATCGTGCTTTTGGCCGTGTCTTTCTTCGCTTCCATCCTGTTCATGAGCATGGTATGTTTTGCAGTCTTCCCCGAGGCCCAAGTCCGACCAGGCTGACATTCGACACACAGGTCGAGTACACGCTGAAGGATGTCATCGCTACCCTCTGCATGGTCGAAACCCCTTCGGCTGCCATCACCGTCTCGACTCCCACCGAGGAGCCTGCTCCCGCTACCAAGGATGAGAAGGAAGGTCTCCTCGAGACGGGCCCAACCCGCACTCTCGTTCACCAGAAGCCCATCACCTCGTCAATCCGCGGCACCCTCCGACACTTGAAGGAGCATGCCGGACGTCTCTCCAAGTTCCGCGGCTTCAGGTTCCACGCCCTTTGGGCCCTTTGCATCACCGGTTGCGTCAATATCGCTGATGCCGTCCTGCCCCGCTTCCTCCCTTTCCGCCTCATCATCATCAGCGCTCTCTCCGGCGCCGTCTGTGCCAACATACACGCCGCCTGGACACACAAGGTGGTCAGCATGCCCACAACGGAAAAGTTCTGGAAGCGCATCCCCGGCCGCGCCAGCTGGAAGATTCTCGCCCTTCCCGCTGCCGTCAACGCCGCCATGCCGTACCTCTCCCTCTACATCGCCCAAGGCATGATGGTGCTGTTCCGCCTCGACCGCCTCAGCGGCGAGAACTGGAACGAGTACAATCGCAAGCAGGTGGCCTCGGTCATCGTCCGCTTTGTCGCTGTCGCCGTCATCGCCATTTGTACCTCCCTCTTCCTCTGCCTCCCTGCCATCGCCACGCTCATCCGCATCGAAGCCTCCATTCTCCCTGACGACCAAGATACCATCGTCCCCTTCGACCGCTCCTTCGGCGGCAAAGTCGTCCCCGCCATCCTCGGCGGCACCGGCTACGTCAAATTCCTGGATGCGTGGCGAAGCTTCAACTGGGAGGCTCGTCGCCGTCTTATCAAGCTCTATGTCAAGATTTTCTTCATCATCACGGGACTTTTCATTGTGGTGGCCCATGTCTTGATCTTTGAGACTTTTGCTATCATGGGGCCTGCGCTTGGCAAGTATCTTGCTCAGGCTAAGGAGCAAGGCCATCTTTCTTAGATGATGGAATGATGAATGGGGAAGAGATGCTGGACGCTTGATGGCATCTAGAGTCAAGTGGAGGAAGGAGTAGCGTGCATTTATAGCGCTTGTCAATTAGTGGATGAGTAGAAGATATACCGGTGTTTTCCTTGCGTATATGGGAGTTGGGAATTCGTCTGTTGATGCTGGACTCTCCTTGATCTATCAGTGTAAATCTAAGCTAGTAAAATATAAAGAAAACGTTGATGACGACTCTCCTTGCCCCATGTCCCATGAAAAAAAAAGCCATGGAACAGTCACCTCATAAGTTTGAGCGTCGAATTTTGATTTAATAAACGTTTTACTTTCATTTCATCGAGTGTGTTGATATCATCAAGTCGTAAAGTGGAACATCTAGCTTAGACCCGCGCTTCTTTCTTTCTCTTTCTGTCTCTCTCTCTCTCTCTCTCTCTCTCTCTTCCCCTCTGTAAAAACGCCCTGCTATGCACGCTGGTTCCATGTTCGCATCTATACTTGATGAAAAAAAAAAAAAAAAAAAAGAAGAGAAATGCATATGTTTCGCACATCCGATTCCCAACGCCGCCCGCTCAGATGATACGCCTGTCGTCAGAGGAGATGGATACCAAATTGGGGAGGAGGTGGGGGAAACCCAATTGGTGTTGGTCTTCTTCTTCTTCGTCTTCGACTTCGTCCAAGTCTCACTCTTACTCTCCTTCATGTAGCTTCATCACGCACCTCGCTCTTCTCCCCAGTTTGCTCTTTTCCAGTCTCTTTGCCCTGATCCTTATCTTTATCCTTGTCCTTGTCCTTGTCCTCGCCGATGACAACGCCTTTGAGCACGACATTTAGATCTGCTAGCCTAACCGGCTTGATCAAGAAGAGATTGACGCCACTGGCATGCGCCTCCTGCTGCGCCTCTGTGCTTGCTACGCCAGTCAGCGCGATAATGGTAACGGGGGGTAGGCCGTTGTCGCGCTCGTGGGCGCGGATTTGGCGCGTAGCTTCGAGGCCGTCCATTTCCGGCATGTTGATGTCCATGAGAATGACGTCTATGCGGGAGGTGAGGCCTGCATTTATCTTGGAGAGGTCTGTGGATGGCGAGGCTTTTGGTGATGCGGTAGGCGTGAGCTGGGGTGTTGAAATGGCTTTATATGTGTCGAGCGCTTCGAGGCCGGTTGTAGCGAGGATGTGACTGTGGCCTAATTTCTCGATAAAGGTACGTAAGAGGCGGAGATTGATAGGGTTGTCATCTACTGCGAGGCAGGTGAGCGATCTTTGGGTCTTCTTTGTGTCTTTGATTGGGCTACTGTCGGCGGAGTGCAGGACGGGTGCGCTCAAAGCGTAGGTAATGCTAGGACGGGTGGGTTCTGACATCGTAGCTACAATTCCAGGGCTGACGGGAGGCTTGTTTTCCTTTAGGGTAAGCTGGGAGATCTTTAGAGCTTCCGAGTCAGATTTGGTAGATTGAGCCATGAGCCGGTTTGCGTGGCGGTCGAGACATGACGTGAGAGCCGTTGCTAGCTTGTGCGGTCCACACGGTTGGGCAGTGCATTCGAATATCAGTCCAGGGACAGTGATTGCCGTGGTAGATTGAGCTGAGGCAGCGTATCGGCAGATGACAATGACAGGAGCAATTGGCACCTGATCAGTATTCTGGCTGAACTTTTGACGAAGGTAACGTGCTCCGGCTTCGGTGGCTATGAAAAGATCTGGTGGCGGCGCGTTTTCATCGCCATGAGTCCAGACGTTCATTCCGAACCAGTCAGTGCAGACGTTGTCTAGAGCCTTCTGTGCAAGCTTCGTCCCGTTCTTGTTCTTCAAGCTCGGCACTTGAAAGTACGAGGGGTCTTCGTCATCATGCCATACAAAATGTACATTCATGCCTGCTGTTCGCTGAGCGGTCTTCCGCGTCACACGTTGCGGGCTAGTTTGGGAGACTGCCGGAGACAGGGTCGATTTGCGCAAGGGGCAAGAGACGGTAAACTTGGTGCCTCGACCCTTTTCACTGACGACTTCTATATCTCCCCCTAGCAGCTCAACGAGTTGTTTGACGATACTCAGCCCCAGACCAGTTCCTTGGCTGAGTGGATTCTCCTGCGCAAACGAGTGGAATAGCCTGTTGTTCACATAGTCCTCCGACATGCCTATACCCGAATCCGTAACAGTCAGGCGCAACTCGGCACAATCTTCGTCGGAAGTGTTTGGTACGACCTGGACCTTGATCCTAATATAACCAGCAGGCGTGTACTTGAGAGAGTTTCCGAAGAGATTCATTATCACACGTCGCCAGGCGCCAGGCTGCGTTCGGAAGACGTAGTCATCACTCTTGTTGATATCCACAATCACAGAGATGGGAGGCGGTTCTTTCTTCGTTGAGCGATGTTCAAGTGTGACAGCGAAATGGTAGCCTGCGAAAACGCTTTCGAGCGCCTCTTCTGTTGTCACGCTCATGTCCACGTCGGATATGATTGTCATTATGTCATTGGTGTGGCTTGCGCCCGGACTGATGACCTGCTTCATGCTTTTTGTGCGCTTTTTGTGCCTTTTCGACGTTCCCCGAGTCAGGCTGTTGATTTTGGCGAAATCCAAGACCTCCAACAATGTTAGCTTGCTGTCAACTCAGCAGAGAAGAATGCTTACGTGGTTGATGGTTTCTAATAAAGTTTTCCCACAGGTCTCGATGGTTGACACATGACTGGACTGTGTACCATCAATTACCGTATCCTTCAATAAATCCGTCATCCCCAAGATTCCGTGGAGTGGTGAACGTAATTCATGGCTGATAGAAGAAATGAAGTCTCCCTTGGCAGCGTCTGCTAGCTTAGTATCAAGCCGGGCTACTTCGGCCATGACGCTGTTAGAGAAGGCAGCTAGGTAACTCAGCTCTTGCTCGCTCGTGAAGACGCGATACGGATCTGTGCTCCAGATGATGATGCCGGCAAACCACCTGTCACGATGTGAGTCCCACAAGGGGTACAACACAAGGCTCCGAGCCTGTGGGAATATCTCTTTGAGGAGATTTTCATCATCTGAGCTTCTTGAAGACTCCGATCTCCTAGACGCTGTGAAGTCAATATCGTCCTCTCCAGAACTCGACGATGGCATTGTAATGGTAGATTCAACGTCCATGTTAAAAATTTGACCGTGGCCGTACGTCCTTAATAGCTGCTTTAGCACACTCTCAGGCATAGAGAACTGGCGAGACGGCGATAAAGGGCCCGGAGTCTTTGTGTCATGAGCGGATCCCAGTACAATGCAAGGTTTGTCTAGCTCTGGTGGCTGATCGGGAAGGATCTCATCTTCTACGAGACCACCGAACGAGCTGACTTTAGCATCGAAGAAAACAGCCCCCTCAGAATCCGTGGCATCCACAATCATCTGTGCCGCTCGACTAAATATTGCCCGAACTTCTGGGGCAACTGGATGCTTCTCTTCTTTCTTTGTCGCAGACGCCTTCTTGGTCACGACTTCGGCAATGCGATTGTCTGATATTTCGGAAGCGGGAGTGATCACTATACTCCCAGGCGGACCACTCAATGGCGATGTCGGATTCGGGCTTTTTAGGCTGGGGATGCTTGAATCAGCGCTATCATTCCGATTCAGAACTATCGAGTCCTGCAAAGCTACTGGCGGTGGTACGGAGTGCGACACTGTGGGCCGGCGTTGGCGGTGCGCGAGGGTAGTTTCCGGGGGCACAGCAGCCGATGTGGACTCGGAGTCCCAAGGATCCCACCATTCCTCCAGAGAAGACCTCCCGTCGGCAAAAGAGCCCAAACTCTTGACCATGACTCCGCCCCGTTTGTGGTCGTGGGTTGCTCGAGACATTTCCATGTGGCGCATGACTATGGCAGCCATTGATTTTAGGAAATTGACTTCAGAGGGGGACAGACCATCGCGCGGTTTGTCATCGAGAACGCAATACGTGCCGATGCTGTGGCCACTTAGAGTACGTATAGGGACACCGGCATAGAAGCGCGAATGAGGCGGACCACACACGAAAGGGTACTTCTTGAAGCGATCATCCTCCAAAAGGTCGTTGACAACAAGGGAAGGTACAGCGCTCAAATCGTCCACCAGGTTATCCAGTTGTTTAAATGGCAGCTGGACAGTGTAGTAGCATATGCTTTTCTCTTTGGAGAATGAGGAGGCTCCCCAGCACGGCTCATCCACTTGCAGCTCGGCCTGGCCGGTGCATAGCGAGAGTGTCTTAGTAGCCTCGGCGACGATATGGCAGTTGCGACGATCGAAGAAAGATATCAAGCACCGTCTTGTATTCAGACGCAAGGCACCCAATTGGGCGAATGCAGTCAATGCCTGGTCGTCGGCAGATTTCAGGTCTTCCAGTCCCGGAGAAGCAGATGGTAGCGCGTTTGGGAGTTCGAGAAGGGAAGAGGGCTGGTGGCTATGGTCCTTTGATCGTTGTGAATGGTGGTAATATCTACGATAGAGCTTAGCAACTCTAGTTCCTGTACATTTCAAGGTATCGAGATCTGCCACATGCTCGATAAGAAAGGCACTAAACGAGCGCAACGGGCGCAACGCACGCAACGGACGCGTGGATAGAATAGAGGTTAGGTATAGAATGTCCAATGCCAGACCGGAAAAGAAAAAGGCTCGGCGTGTATCCTTTATCCAAGAACCTACCTGTAGAACTCGCGCTCTGTTGCCCTGGCGGACTCCTCCATTTGCTTTCGTGCCTTTTTCGCCTGAGAGCGCGAGAGGGCGGAGGCGTAGTTTTCAGGCATGGCGACTTCAAGAACGCGTGATGTCGGAAAAAAGAAAGGACATGCCCCGTACAGTGGTTCTAGTAGGGATTGGCCGCGGAAAGACGACGCTTTTGTGGTCTGGCCAGCGTTGGAGGGCCTGGAAGTTGCCCTTGCGCGGCGGCGAAAGCGCAGTCTGACCAGGCGCAGTCTGCCCAATCTTGCTGCTGCCGTCTAAGCGGCGCAACGCTGATGGATCATGTCACTAGCAGGCCGAGACCACAGAGCACGGGGAACAGTCGAGTGAAGCTGCCTGGAAAAGGCTGGAAGAACTGCAAAAGAAGTTGAGGTGGGGGGCGTTTTCCTAGCTAGCGTGGCCGACGGTTCCAAGTTCCAGGTTCCACGGCCGCGTGCACTTGCCCGATTACAGATTCCTGTGGATAAAAGTGCTCGGGGATAACTCAGGCAAAGCCAGGCACGAGCGAGAAGTATCTGGGGTTGCTCGTAGCTATTATGGCCAGCCCGATATCTGGAGCTGTACTTTGTGGAGTTGACGTGCTGTAACGGCGATGTGCGCAGGTCGCTCTTTCCCTCCCAGATCGCCGGGTCGCTATCACCTGGGAGCTTCCTGGACGCGGAGATAGTTCGGAACGGCCGTTCCGAGCACGTGACCTATCCTAGCCTCTAGCTACCACCACCGGTCAATCACCACGAGGCTGGCTTTCGACCTGCCTATTCGCTCGAACCTGCACGCTGTAGCTGTGTACCTCAAAGTTCCTAGAACTACCAAGCACACAAGGCCCGCCTTTGAAGACACCCCAATCAAAGGCAAGTGTTCCTGACTCAATGTGAAAATTACCCCAATCCCACAATCAGCTTCCTGACTCTCGGTTCCGTAGCCTTGAATACCACGTTCATACGGAATAGTCCAACATGGGTCGTCTCATGACTGTAGCGACATGCTCGCTTAATCAGTGGGCACTTGATTGGGAAGGGAACTATCAGCGAATTCGCAGCTCCATTATTGAAGCCAGTGCGCAATCTTCGAGCCATAGCTACAGATAACACCGCTAATCTGAGAACCTATATCAAGAGGCCAAGGGTGCCCGACTGAGATGTGGACCAGAATTGGAGGTGCCTGTAAGTAGTGCTCTCCGAATCATTAAACGACCACTAATGCTCTTAGGGTTATGGCTGTCTCGACCATTTCTTGGAGGCAGATGTATGCGCACATAGTGACAAAGAGTTGACATAATGCTAAGTGAACATCAATGTAGACGTATCTCCATTCCATCGAGATGATGGCTCGGCTTATGCAAGATCGAGTATGTCCCACCTTTCAAACAGTGATACAGAATACCTTGCTAATGCATGCCCTGTGGTGAACAGGAGCTCGATGATATAGTTATTGATGTATGTTTCCCCAACTTACAAGGAGCATCGGGCCAACCGTGGACTAAATTCTTTACTTATCGTCCAGCTCGGTATGCCAATCGTTCATCGCAACAACCGGTAAGCGGCTTCGACATGGAAATTGAATGTAACAAATCCTCTGACCATATGCTCAAGGTACAACTGCCGCGTCATCATCTTAGATGGAAAGATCCTACTTGTCCGGCCAAAGGTGAATACTCACGCATTGTTCAACGTATAACACACTCACTTGCGAACAGCTCTGGCTTGCAAATGATGGAAATTATAGAGAGATGCGATGTAAGCAGTACAAGATATACTGTAATAGCCAAGCTAACATTTTACCTGAAAGACTTCATTCCATGGGGGTAAGCAAATGCAAGACAAAGGCACCTCAACAAATGCTAATATTCACGATCTAGTCGCCCACAGCACGTTGAGTATGTTTGTTCAAAACATCTTGTCGTGAATCACTGATTTTTCTCAGGGAGTACTTCCTGCCCAACACACTGGCAGAGCTCCAGGGCGAACAGAAGGTGAGCTTGAGGACTTTGAAATCACGGGCTTGCACTAAATATTCTTAGGTGAAAATTGGAGATGCCATCATTTCCTGCCTTGACACGACAATAGGTTGTGAGACTTGTGAGGAGCTATTCACGCCTCGCTCACCTCGTAAGTTATTCGCTCGAGTTGGGTGAAGAGTAGCGCTAATTACACTTATAGACAATGAAATGGTGTGTATTCCTTTGACCTTTGAAACACACATGGCTAACATTATTCCCATGAAAGGGATTGAATGGATGCGAAATCTTCACTAATAGCTCAGGCGTAAGTGCCGAGAATCCAGCTCTCATGCATGTACTAAATGCTAACATACACAGTCACATCACTCGCTTCGAAAGGTAACATATTTCACGAACATGTGCAATGTCATTTGTTAATCTTTTTAGCTGGATGTACGCATAAATCTGATCCTAGAAGCGACCCGCAAGAATGGCGGCATATACTTGTCAGGCTCTTTCATATCCTTGACTTGCCAATTATCTCACAATGTATAGATACTCAAACCAACAAGGCTGTGACGGTGATCGTCTTTACTATGACGGGTATGGTCTTCCTCTTTCTACTTCATATAAATACCCACGCTAACGTCAATATCTAGCTGCGCTATGATTATGTACGTAGACTGTTGTAATGATCACTCTAGGACATCCACTGACAAAACTGCCTAGTGTCAATGGTGAGATCAAGAGCCAGGGAAGCCAGTTTAGCTTGGTACGTATCTACGTTTTTAACAAAAGACGATAAGATCTGACTTGCTCTAGAATGACGTTGAGGTTATCACTGCTGTTGTCGGTATGTTAGATCATGAGAAGTCACCGATATGGAGCATTTGCTAATACCTCTTTAAGATGTTGAAGAGGTTAGAGCCTATCGGTTTGCGCCTTCGCGTGGGCTCCAGAGCCTCTCATCTCCTGCATATATGCGTATAGAGGCACCTTTCGCTCTGGGCTCTTCTGCTTCGGACTGGGACCCGAACGTTCACTTGACCGATTCGACAACGCTCCACATCCACGCCCCCGAAGAGGAGATTGCACTCGGGCCTGCTGCTTGGCTTTGGGACTATCTCCGACGATCCGGGGCCGCAGGCTTTCTAGTCCCGCTCAGCGGCGGCATTGACTCATGCTCTACTGCTACGGTACGTATTCCAGAACACGAAATCTATATTACGAATCTAATGAAGAACTAAAAGCTTGTCTTTTCATCATGTCGTATGGCCTTCGCCGCTCTAAATGAGGGGAACGAAGCGGTTAAGAAGGACATTCAGCGCATCGCCGGTGCTTATGAAGGTCCTGATTGGCTCCCTTCTTCAGCTCAGGATCTGTGCAACCGGATCTTGCATACTGTTTATAGTATATCTTGCTCTCTCCATCATTGATGTATTGCTAACTCTTTTTAGTGGGCATGGAAACTCAATCCTCGGACGAGACGCGTTCGCGTGCCGCTCGCCTCGCCTCAGCTATCGGGGCTTATCACACGAATCTGAACATCGACGGGGTCTTCGCTGCTGAGCGTGACCTTCTCAAGGCTACTCACGACTTTTCTCCAAAGTTTAGGGTCTACGGTGGTTCTAATGCGGAGAATCTGGCCCTGCAGAATATCCAGGCTAGAACACGTATGGTAACGGCATACTATTATGCACAGATGCTGCCTACCGTCCGAAAGCGCCCAGGAGGCGGAGGTTTATTAGTCCTGGGCTCCGGCAACGTCGATGAGTGTCTTCGGGGCTACTTGACCAAATATGATTGCAGTAGCGCGGACATAAATCCGATTGGCTCCATTAGCAAGGTCGACCTCAAGCGATTCATACGCTGGGCTTGCGCCAACTTCGAACTTCCAATTCTCGATGAGTTCCTCGAAGCCACCCCGACAGCAGAGCTTGAACCAATTACAAGTGACTATGTCCAGAGCGATGAGGCCGACATGGGAATGACATACGCCGAACTCTCCGTTTTTGGTCGCTTACGCAAGGAACTTAAACTCGGCCCATACGGTACCTTTGAGCGGCTTCTGCACGATTGGCGCGACCAGTATACCCCTCGGGAGGTCGCCGACAAGACAAAGCGCTTCTTCCATTTCTATGCTATCAATAGGCACAAAATGACGACGATGACTCCGGCATATCACGCTGAAGGCTACTCGCCCGACGACAATCGCTTCGATCTTAGACCTTTCCTCTACCCGCCGTTCTTCACGAGCTGGAGCTTCAAGAAAATTGATGAGAAGGTTGAGCAAATTGAGAGGAAAATGAGCACGAGGAAGAACAAGGAGGCAAAGTGAACAGTAATTCCTAGATGATCTCTGTGGGTTATGTCGATAGTCTCAAAGATGCTTAGATGGAATTGATACAATCATGGACCATGAAAAGAAGTAAGTACAATCACAAGGTCGTATGTGATTCAACGAGGCTTGATCCATGTGGGATCGCCAACAAAAGCTACCTAGTCGCACCACAATCCGCAACATAAAGTAACCACTCCATACCATTACCCGGCTTCATCCTCGGCCCTCTCCTTCCAAAAACCCTCCATCTCCCCTACCAACCCCCTCCAAACCCCCCTATACTTCTCCCCCGCAACATTTCCCCCCACTGCCCCGTCCCACCCCTTAACATGCAAACTTCGCACTCCCCCCTTCAGTGCGTATTCATCATTCATCTCGTCATCATTCGCCGACCAAGTAACTGGAATCCTCCGCCAGGGCATTCGTCCCCCGACCCTATGCACGTAGATAAGTAAGTCCTGCTCGGGGTAGTACGCATCTTGCAATTCCGGCGGGGGATGCGGTTGGGAGAGCATGGAAGTGTAGTAGGAGAAGAGAGCAAGGGAGGGAGCGAAGAGCATGAAGCAGGCGCAGAGGTAGGCGGGATGGATGTCGGGGGAGTCTTCC
Organism: Periconia sp. TS-2; assembly: GCA_030378425.1. Classification (NCBI taxonomy): domain Eukaryota; kingdom Fungi; phylum Ascomycota; class Dothideomycetes; order Pleosporales; family Periconiaceae; genus Periconia; species Periconia sp. TS-2. Next base: position 535,358 of record JASNQO010000007.1, read on the forward strand.
CAGGGTGTCTGGTCGCCGTAGGTGTCTGTTGAAGCAGCCATGAGGTACGTCTCTGGTGGTTCTGGCTCCTTCCACTCCTCTACCCCTGAGTCCCGCTGCCCATCCTGTTTGTCGTCCGCCAGTATTGAGGGGACGTCGTCCTCCCTCGGAAGCGTCCTCTGCGTAGCACTTAACTCGTTATCCGTGAATATATCATCTAAATACTGCAGCAGAAAACTATCCGCATCCAAATATAACACTTTCTCCCACTTCACCAGCTCCCACAACCTCAGCTTGGCAAGGACATCTCTAAACCGAGAATTCTCCACAAATTCCCTGTTGAATGCTTTTGGTAGATCTAGAGGTTCGATATGCACTATAGTTGCGCCTTCTCGACGCAGCACATCGATTTGCGCCGAGGGCACAGTGGGTAGGACGAGGACTAGGAAGGGTGTGTTGTGTAGCTTTGTTCGCGTTGTTGGCGCGTGGAGGATCTGGTAGGTCAGGAGGCGGACGCTGAGGAAGTAGGGGTCGTTGACGATGGTTTGGAAATTGGGTCTTGTGGCTGTTGTGGTGTTAAGTGGTAGCGATTGCGAAGTTGGGGGGCCGAGGAAGGTTGCGTATGCGTAATTGGATTTGTGCTTTGGGCTCCAAGGGTGCTTGAGGTTGATATGTTCGAGCGTCGCGAATTGTGGTGAGAAGCCCAGGTAGAAGCTTAAGGCGCTAAGGAAGGCAGCGAGTAGGACGAAGTGATGGAATCGTTGGGCTTCGAAATGCATTTCATTGCAAGGGTGTCGTCCTGATGGAGGATTTGTTTCACCGCGGGCGCTACATGGAATATAGAATCGGGAAAGATAGCTGGGTCATAACTAGGTTTTAGGAACGTGTGGAGTTCTCAATTGTGTTGCCACGGCGTTAAATGAAGTTCAGCATTCGTATATAGCCGACACAACGAGGTCTATTCTGCCGAGAGGCCATGGTTGCACAGCATATGATCTATCATCACAGCACACAACAATAGAAGGTATTTGGGAATTCGTAGAACTTTTAGATTATTCTAACGAGGTTGCAGAGGTATATCCTTCCCTTTGAACGGTAAGCGTTCATCGCGACTAGAGCACGGCTCGGCCTGAGTCTGAGTCCTTATCATTGGATCCCAGCAGGCACATCACGACCGTGTCCTCGTGAAATTCTTCTGAAACCTTGCGCCAGCAAAATCGAGCTGCCCTCTTAGTTCATGGACTGGATAAGCTTGTTGATGAACTGCTCCCGGTTGCCAAGGTCACCGCCCTCGATGAAGTGCTTGAACTTGCGGGGACGGAAACCACCAGTGGGGTTAGAAAGCTTGAACGGCCAGAGGAAGTTGGAGGCCTGCTTGAAGTTGGGGCCGACAGTGTAGATCTCGTGGATCAAGTCCTCAACGCAGACAATGCCGTATTTGCCGAGGCTCTCCTCAATGAGCTGATTATCTGAGATGGGAATGCGCTGCTTGTTGACCTTGCCATAACCGCGCTTGTAGATGAGCTCGCGCACGGTCTTGAGGTTAGGGTAGCCGTAGGCGACGAAGGGCTCGACAATCTTGAGCATCTCAGAAGTGGCCTTGGTCAACCTGACGAAGACGCCATTGTTGATCTGAAGGAGACGGAGAAGCTGGAGAGTCTTGCGCTTCTTCGGGTCAATCTTGTTGATACTATGGCGAGTCAGCCGTATTATCCAGCGTTCTATCAAATATGGTAGACGCACCCCTTGATGCGGACAACGAAGACGAGCTTGTTCTCGGCCGGGACGTGGAAAGAGTCGCTCTGCTTCGCGGCACGCTTCGCCTCAATGACGTCGCGCTCGGCCTTGCGGTACTCCTCGGTGTACTTCTGAGCGCGCTCAAAGATGACCTTGCGCTTCTTCTGGTTGGCCTAAGGTAGTCTTAGCCAACTTGGACACTCCTAACTGACATGCAGATCATGGGAGACATTTATCGCACCTCTCGCTTCTTCTTGAGATCAGCTGCACGCTGCTCGTTGGCCTTCGCGCTGGCCTTCTGCTTCTTGAGCACCGACTCGGGGACGGCAATGTCGTTCTTGGTTGGAACACTGGATCACCATGTTGTTAGCTGCATCCAAGATAAAAGCGTGAATTCACTTACGAGGAGCCGGCCATTTTTGCTGGTGGTTAGTGTGGACTGTCAGATGTCGAAGTCTAGAGAGTGAGGAAAGCCACGGGCTCGAGGCGAATTTCAGTGTGCGCGCACGGACGCCGCGAAATTTGGCAACACGTGACCTGGCTGCTGCCCCGCCAATCAGACCCACCCTTCGGAGCTGCTCAACGTGAACTTTTTAACTTTTTCTAGAGCTACCCGGAAGCGCTTTCCCTCGCCACTTGAAATCGCCGTGATCTACGACAATGGGCAAAGGCGGTCCTAAAGTAAGTATCCGCTTGCGCGCATAGTGATAGAGCAAATACTAACGCCTTCTCAGGGCGGCGGACGCAAGCCGTTCCGTGGCAAAGGCAAAGGCCGCAGCGGAGGTCGAGACACCAGGACTGAGCCGTGGTCGGACATTACGAGGAAGAATGATTATTTCGAGGAATACTACCGAAATGGTGGCTTTATGGACGAAGTCGAGTTTGAGGAAATGTGGAAATTGCTGGCAACAGATTTGCCAAACAGCTTCCGCTTCACAGGCACAAAATCCGATGCCCTCGCCGTGCGCGAAATCTTCAAGCAGCGCTACATCCCTGCCATCAAAGCTCTCGCCTTCGAGGGCAAGTCCGTAGAGCCACCCAAGGCTGTGGAAGCCTTCCCCGACGAACTTGTCTGGGACATGAAGACCCACAAGAAAATCATTCGCCGACACGCGCCTTTCGCAGCTTTCCAGAAATTCCTCGTTGCCGAGACTACATCCGGTAATATCAGTAGGCAAGAGGTTGTGAGCATGATTCCGCCCTTCTTTCTGGACGTCAAACCCGGAATGGTGGTGCTGGACATGTGTGCTGCACCAGGAAGCAAATCCGCCCAGCTGGCTGAGATGATACACGGCGACGAGGAGGATCGCGTTGCTCGGGCAGCAAACAATGAGTCTCCCAATGTCGATGGAGAGGGTGACTATAGCGACGATGGACGATCGACCGGTCTGCTGATTGCCAATGACACTGACTACAAGCGAGCCGGTATGCTGGTGCATCAGGTGAAGCGTCTTAATTTCCCGAATCTCATCGTCACTCAGCACGACGCGTCGATATTCCCATCGATCGAGCTTCCGAGCGCAGAAGGCGAGAAGAAAAAGCAATACCTCAAGTTTGACCGCATTCTAGCAGATGTTCCCTGCTCTGGCGACGGCACCGCCCGCAAGAATCCAAATGTGTGGTCGAAGTGGACTCCAAAAGATGGGCTTGGACTGCACAATCTACAACTACGCATTCTCTTCCGTGGTCTACAGCTGCTCAAGAAAGGTGGTCGTTTAGTCTATTCGACCTGTAGCATGAACCCTGTGGAGAACGAGGCTGTCGTTGCGGCTGCTATCAACGCTGCCGGGGGCGTCTCTAAAGTCCGGCTTGTGGATTGTGCTGATCATCTTCCTAATCTCAAGCGAAAGCCAGGGTTGAACACGTGGAAAGTTTTCGATATATCTTCCCTTCCTGGTGGAGTGAAGAAATGGGCCCACAATTTCAGTACATGGGATAAATTTGTAGCTGCGAAGCAGAGCTACGAAAAGACCGATCCTGAACTTCAATTTTCAAGCAAGATCTCTCCCAGTTGCTTTCCTCCCGCGGCAGAATCTGAAGCGGAGCGGATTCCACTTGAGCGATGCGTTCGAGTGTATCCACACCTACAGGATACCGGCGGTTTCTTCATCGCCGTTCTGGAGAAACTGGACGACATAAAGGTTGCGCAGATTAGAAATGCTTCCAATGAAGCAGAGCTGCGGAAGGTGGCAGAAGCCGAGAGTGCCACACCGGTGCCTGCAGAGTCGTCGGCTGTGGAGGGCAAAAAGGTTGAGACGGTGGAGGAACAGCCTAATGGTCACGCTACGGCAGATCAACCAAATAAACGTAAGTTGGAGGAAGGAGATGATTCTGCCCCCTCGCCTGCCAAGCGAGTGAAAACGGATGTTTTACCTACTGAACCTACAGTGAAAGTACAAGATCGCGTTCTCACTAATCCCATCGCGAATGGATCCTCAAGAGAAGGTCCTAAGCTCAAATCGGAAAACCAGTCCCAGACCAAGGAATTCTTCGAATACCTCCCAGCTGACGATCCTACAATCGCCAACATCCTTGACTTCTTTGGTATTTCAGAGCGCTTCCCGCGTGACCGCTTCATGGTCAAAAACAAAGAGGGCCTTCTTCTCAATAAGATCTACTACACGTCCGACCTTGCCAAGAAGATCATATCACAGAATAAGGACCGTGGAATGAAATTTATCCATTGCGGCGTTGTCATGTTCGTGTCTCACAAGATCAAAGACAAGGACAATGTGCAAGCGCCGTGGCGACTGCAGAATGAAGGGATTCGCATCTTAGAACCCTGGGCCTCAAAACGTATCGTCAACTGCACGTCCAAAGACACGCTCCATCGATTGCTCCTAGAGATGTTCCCCAAGCTGACAAGGGATGGGCAACATGACATTGGGGAGGTGGGCGATCAATTGACTGGCATGGATATCGGCTGCTGCTTTGCAAGGATTGAGAAGAGCGAAGGGGAGGATGGGTTCCCGTTTCGGATGGTGCTCCCACTTTGGAGGCATCCTGGAAGTGCAAACTTGATGGTGGATAAGGATGATAGGAAGGCGATGCTGTTGAGACTATTCAATGAGGAGAATCCCGACATCAAGAATCATGTGGCTGAGAAGTTCAAAGCCGCAGAGGATGCTAAGCGGGCTAGTAATAACGTTGAACAGGAGGGGGGAGAGATGGAGCTTCAGGAGGTGGTAGAGGAGGACAGCGATCTCGCGAAGCTTGAAGCAGGGGAAGAAATGGAAGTTGATGCATGATGAAATCGAGGTAGCGTCGCACGACGCGTTGCCGCGAGAGGATTCGGGAGTACGGGACGGATTGGAGTTCGATTGGTTATGTGCTACATGACAACTATACGATTGTTCTGGCACTCTAGGTATTAGAAGGAAATTCTACCTGCCTTGTCTCACGGCCATTCTCGACGTGTGTTGAAGTGTGACATGTGGGACTGAAACAAGTACATGGGAAAATCAGCATCCAGACATTTGATTACAGTCTCGATAGACGCAATGTTTCATGTGCTGCCTTCGGACAGGGAAATACGCACAATTCAGATAACAGCATGCTGTTCCCCGTCCGACGATAACCGCGATTGTAATCGCCATGCTATCTTATTGATAAGACGTGAACATGGATGTAGCTGGAGCTAATTTTCCATCCCGGAACCCAACGGTTTGGCGTCGCTTGCAGCGTCAATCTGCGATGTTGCACAGAAAGTAACGGCAGGGTGTCTTGACTGCTGAGATCGATCTGCAAAGTATGCGAGGGAAAATGCGGACCTCGAAACGCTTTGGACGCGGCTCCAAAGCATGTGATTGAAGGATTGGACCCTCAGATTCAGGGTCTGGTCGGGTCCAAGCGAGGCAATGTCTCAACAACCCCATCCATTTTCACATGCTCTTCCACGCCACTAATCTAGCTCACGCTCGCCCAAGCGTTTCCGTCATGCGGGCCAGAACATGCTGCAAACTTATTTATCGCTCGCTACGCTCGTCCTCCACTCCAACATGCGTATCTTTGCCAAGTATCGTTCACTTCCGCATCCGTCGACTGTCATCCCATAACGAAGACCCACGGGTTCGGGTATGAGTTAGCAGCATGGGCTCTAATCAGGCACCCTCTGTTGACTTCGATACGTATACAATCAACACGGAACAGAAGAAGTCTTCAATGATATACAAGCTGCTCCCCGCGGTCGTTCAAAATCGCATTCCCGCGCTCCCTTCTATCCGACGCACTGTTAGCAACGTTCGACTGCGCGCAGCTCCCGCTCAAGATACTACGGACCCTGTTGAAATAAATTTCCCTCCGACTCCGCCCCCAGACTATTCTTCGCGACCGAGCACCGCTGTTTCCACCGCTTCCAACCGCAGCTCCTTCGTCTCTGCGGATGGAGACCTACCACTGCTCAATGATTTCACTGGGCGTCCCTTGTCAGCGATGAATACCCCACCACCCTTCTCCATCTCCGAGACAAGAACAGGCATAAACTGGAAATATGCCAATCAAGGTACGGCGAGCTACTTTCAGGCCTTATACATAACTGACTCTCTGAAGGAATCAGCCTCCTAACGCAGGCATACACGGAATCTCAGTCTCGAGATGTCGATGAGACTTCGACTGTCCTTACTCGACAACTATTTATCCACGGATTGACGTATATGTTACGCGGTCTTCCATCTGATCTTACGCCAGAGGAATGCCTAAGCTTACAAGCGGCGGTCCCACAAAGTATAGCTCAGAACGAGCCTTGCACGCACGCCTTGGTACCATTTAGAGAAATGCCTGCCTCGCATGGCTCTCCACCAGAAGCCTCGATACTTCATCGCATCACCGCAATCATTGTTTTCGAGTTGTTCGTCATGCTACAATTCCTCCTCCCTTACATCAAATTATTCCTCGGCCATGCTTATCGGTTTGAGAGAGAGCACAAAGTCACGCAACGGCTTGTTAACAACGGTCTCATGACTGCAGATGCAATCAGACGGGGCGGCCTGCAATTATCTCACTCGATCTGTCAGATGAATGATGGCAAAGTTGGACAGACGCTGAACGACATGACTCTATGGTTTGTACGAGGCCTCACTGGAGGGCTTCAACAGGGTATGACAGAAGGTGTCATGTTAATGGGCAAGGAGAGATCTGACTGCTCTGAGGATAAAGTCGAGAAGACGAAATGATTTGATGCTTCCCTTGCCTTATTGGAATTGCATCAAAGCGGCGTTTTGCATTGGGAGGGAACTCTTTAGACGATCATAACGAAGCGATTGCTTAGATTTTTGAATAGAATAATTTGTTTTCTCACACATTAGTATGCGCGCTGCAATGGCAGCAGTGGCTTATCGGCACGTGGAGATAGCTGCGGAATGATTAGCGCGTAAAGCACGTCCCCTCGAAAAAGTTCCATCAACTGATTTCTGAATGAGACCTCCTATCGGCCAACAAACTCTCTTTCATCCTCCATTGCTTGCCGTCGCGCAGCACTTTTCTTGCACACCTCTTCTAGACATTGTATTCATTTAATTCTTTGTTCCTTCGATACACCTTGTAATTGTCGCTCGCGGCCGAAGAAACGGTCTCCTATCCACCATGTTCGGCGCATTGCGAACACGACCCGCATACCTCGCGAGGGGCCTCTCGTCGGCGGCAATATCATCTAGAGTCCTGCGGACTTGCACAAGCCCATTATCGCCCGCGATCAAGGGATGTGTCTCTCGTATACCGACGATTGCGACAGCAAGCTTTCACCAAACCGCAAAGTGGCGACAAGCTGCCGTCGCTGAGGCACAGGTAGAAGAGGAGTCGACGATCGATGAGCCAGTTACACGATTTCAGGATCTAGCAACCCGCGGTCTGGTACATCCGAATGTGGTCAGGACCATCACAAGGCAGATGAAGCTCGAGAACATGACGGATGTCCAGTCGCGAACCATCAATGAGGCATTGAGCGGCATTGATGTGTAAGTACTTCCTACACGATTCTATGCATATTGCTAATTCTATGTATAGCATCGCCCAGGCAAAGACCGGTACGGGAAAGACCCTTGGTTTCCTGATTCCCATCGTGCAGAGAATTATCGAAAACGACCCCAAACTGGGTGAGCAAGTCCGCGGATATAAGCGCGCTAGACCCGACGATATTCGAGCAATAATAATATCTCCGACTCGAGAATTAGCCGAGCAGATCGCTGTAGAGGCAAAAAAGGTCACATCTGGTACGGGTTTGGTGGTGCAGATTGCCGTAGGTGGCACCCAAAAGAGGGCAATGCTTCAGAAGACTCAGAGGGAGGGATGCCATCTTCTCATTGGCACGCCGGGCCGACTGAACGATATTCTTTCCGACCCCTACTCCGGCGTGAGGGCACCCAAGCTTGATGCCCTCGTCATGGATGAAGCAGATCGCCTATTGGACCAAGGTTTTACCAAAGAGATTGAAGATATCAAGACCCACCTGCCGGATGTGGAGGAGGTGCCACGTCAGACACTCATGTTCTCTGCGACGATACCACGCGATGTCGTGGATCTCGTGAGAAGGACTATGAGGCCGGGCTTCCACTTTGCTAAGTGCGTAAGCGATGATGAGACACCCACACACGAGAGAGTCCCGCAGAAACTCGTCCATGTTGAAGGCTTCGAGAACATCATGCCCTCTCTGTATGAGCTCGTATTGAAGCAAAACGCACTAGCAAAGGGCGGCGATGCTCGCCCATTCAAGGCCATCATTTACTTCAACTCCACAGCTGAAGTTACTCTCGCTTCATCCGTCTTCTACAAGCTGTCCGGTGGTTTCAAGCGAGACAAGCCCCTATTTGGTCTGCGCTCTTATGAAATTCACTCTAAGTTGTCGCAAAACCAACGAACCCGCGCTTCCGACGACTTCCGCTTCTGCAAGTCTGGCATTCTCTTCTCCTCCGATGTGACCGCTCGTGGTATGGATTTCCCCAACGTGACACACGTCATCCAGGTCGGTCTCCCACGCGACCGCGAATCGTATATCCATCGTCTAGGTCGTACCGCTCGTGCAGGGAAAGAAGGTGAGGGCTGGCTTATTGTCACGCCGTTCGAGCGTCATGAGCTGCGCCGCCGTCTCAATAGACTGCCACTCCAGCCAGATGAAACTCTCGAAACCGCAAAGGTTGATATGACCTTGGCATCCGACATGCCAGAGGATGTTGCCGGTCTGTTGGGAGAAGTCGTAGAGGCTCACAAGAAAGTATATCCTGATCAACTCGATGCTGCGTTCAAGGGCCTGTTCGGAAGCTTCCAATGGTACGGCGATAAGCAGGGATTGCTCGAGGGCGCAAACCGGCTAGCAGAGTTTGGCTGGGGCATGCCACAGGCACCCACTCCGCCGTCCTCATTTTTCAGCGGCGGAGGTGGCCGGAGGAGCGGCGGCTATGGAGGGCGAAGTGGTGGTGGTTTCGGCGGGAGATCAGGCGGAGATCGGTTCGGTGGTCGCTCGAACGGTGACCGTTTCTCTAACGGAAGAGGCGGCGACCGGAGCTTCGGCGGACGACCCGGAGGTTACGGCAGCAGGCAAGGAGGAGGCAGGCCAGACAGGAGAAGGGAATCTATGGGAAACTTTTATTGAGAAGCCCCGTAGCTTCTGAGACGGCCACACGAGGGAGCTTAAAAGCCGAAAAAGGGACAGCATTTTGATCCCCTCGACTCAACTCTTTCAGCTTCTATGTATTATCACTTCGCATGTCCCCTTTTTTGGACGCCTGTACTATACTGTTTATACCCGACTTTTATGGGCACGAAACGAGGGTGCTTGCATTTGGGAACGAGGGGTTCTGTGGCGTTCTGTTTGGGGAAAATGGGCTGTTTGTTATATGTACGACTTCTTCCATCTCCAATCTTTGAGGCGAGGAGTTCTAGCTAGAAGGGGCGAATCTCTGCAAGAGATAATATGAGACCTTGTGCGCAGAGTACTGGTGACGTGTTGTAATGATGAATGAGCCTTGTGTGTGCAGTCCTTTGCTTCTCTTCCCCTCCGCCTGTTCTCCGAGGGAAGATGGAAAGGTGAGATGGTAGCTACGAGATTATTTGGGGCTCGGAAAATGGAGCCAGTCTTGTCTTACGATGAGAAGATGCTCTCCGTGGGCTAGGCAGGATTGGAGGCGCGCCGAGTCTTTGCTAGGGAACATAGACATTGCGACGAGACTACGTTCTCCGGTAGACATGCTGTCCTGTAGCTTCCAAGAGAAAGAAAGTGGGAGAAGAAAGCAAGAAGAAAGTCCCCCGGTGGGAAAAGCGTAGTGTTGACAATAAATGTGAAAAGAAAAAAAAAGACAAAGTTGGAAGTCGAACCGACTACGGAAAGTTTGATACTTATTGACGTTGTGGAGCTACCTTGCTACGATTTATAACATCAACTCTAGAATCATATTCTGTTGATTGTGATAATCTGTTGATTACGAGTGGTTCGAACCAAGTCTAGAAGCAAAATACAATACATAGTAAGTATTGCGGAACCTCTTCATCGCGAAAATTCATGCTCTGTTGCAGGACAAGTCAATCAAACGCTCCTACATACGCTTGATGTGTCTTAGGAAGACAACCATTGTGAATTTATCGAGGGTAGATTGAAGAAACGGAATACATCGTCAGGGGGAAGTCAATGAATCGCTATTGACAAAGTGGTGGCAAGGCTACATCCTCCAAGGCTCAAAGGAGAGCAAATTTTGGACGGCAGGAGACATTGTGGAGATAGTCTCGCGCGGATTTTGTTGGTCAGCGACGCAATCGAGGCTCGTATTGAAGATTATGTTGGGAGTCCAGTCGTCGAGACGAAGCGAGATGTTGGACGTCGGACGTTGCACTTTGGCGTAGCGTAAGGCAGACCGATGGCGGAAGCCAGCCTTTGGCGACGACCCGGAGGAATGTGTAATGTGCTGCAATGATTTCGCCAAGACGTTTCCATGCTGCGTCAATGGATCGGGTGGCAATTCTACCGATAATTAGTCATGGTGGCACTTCTGCGATATCTGCGCAGTGGTAAACATCCGAAGTCTCAGGTAAGGCCGCTCAGTCGCCAGAGCATGCATCATCGCAGCACGTCGAACCTCCAACAGTAGGTGGCGAGAGTTCTAGTCCTCTACAACTTCGAACATCTCATTTTTGAGAGCTTTAAAATGCTTCTGTAGCGTATGTGGGAAATTGCTGCCTGCTGCGGCGAGGTCCAGATTCAACCCAACTTTCGTTCGACTGAGATTTGTAGCTGTATCCCTGTACAATTCTTGATGCGCGATCGATTGCAGCCTATCCGATGCACATATCTGATAGACGAGGAAGGAGAACGGTTGATACCGCATAGGGAAAGTAGCTGAAGGTCGGCTGACCACCCCCGGAGTTGAACGATTGGTGCTTTCAAGGCACGTTTGCGGCGACGAATGTGTTGTCTAGCGTATGTGGAGTTGTAAAACTAAGCTGACGTCGCTGCGAATATTGATTGATGACGGCCATTGTACGAAGGAAGGCGTCTCTAGCGTATGTGGGGTTTCTGAGTTTCATGAGCTCGGCATGCGGACGAAACTGCCTGAGGAGGACAAAATGTCCTTGAAGATACATTTTCGATGCATTATCGTAGTCGCACAAAAATTTGAGATGGGTACAGGAAGACCGCAATTTAGCTAGGGAAGATATGCCGTAGTTGTGTTCGTCGTTGAGGTGCAGATTCAGTTTCGCTTGGCGCAACTTCGACCTGAACATGCTTGCTCATTACCCCTCCGGTTTACGCAACGTGATGGATACGGATAGTATTGATGCGAACTCATCTACATACATCTCATGATAGTAATATGATGTTCCACCAGGTGAATGAAATACGAAGTCATTCAGAACGCACACACCTGAGGTTACGATTTCGGAACAATTGCCCCTAATGGAGGGTAGGTGGAACAGCGTGTCCTCGAGCAGACTGGAGCAATGAGGCGGTTTGCACATCTCGAGTATTGGCAGAGCGATGGACCGACGAGCGCCGCCGACGAGCCGTGCTTGTTGTGGGCATTGGTAGCCCTTGTCGTCGGCTGAGTGCCCCTCGCTGTGTAAAGTTGGCAGAGCCTAGCGTCTTCGGACAGCCTCGATGAACATGAGAAGATTGTCCAAGTTGATAATGGCGGATCAAAACACAAGGATCGGATAGATTAGGCAGCTTGTCACAGGAGCCGTAGACGGCTTGAGATCTGATAAAGGTGACATTGGCGTCGTACTATCTTCCTGCAGGGTGATTGATAGCCGGATATTAATGATCTTAGCGACCATACCCGCGTGTACCCCCGATTAGCAAAGGAGCACCGCATCTCCGGATTCGGCGGTCTAGAGTGGACAGGCTCATTTCTTCGTATTCTTTCTCAAAGACGTCAGAGCGCGAGGCCAGCGTTTAAAGCAATTCTTAGACGTAGCGGCGCAATCTAACCAGTCTCAAACGTGCACGTGGAAAGCCCAAGGTCTACTGGCTGAGGAATTGGAAACGGCTTGCCTGGTGGTACCATTGTCGGTAGTCCTACGGAATCTCCGCTATCAACGGGCTGCAGCAGGAAGAATAGTCCTGATTCGTGGAGGCAAAAGCAGATCACTCTTTGTAGCTTAGATCGGGCGCATCCTGCAGATACGGGATCACGTGCGAAACAGTCGGAGGCTTCGGCATGACGCCGATTTGCGCTTGCGGTCAATCTTATATGGACAGCGCGGCATGTGAGTCAGGGGGATAGCCGTGGCTGCAGTGTCGACAGATGCTCGTTGATGCCTGACGATACGCCCAAAGCTAGCAGGTTGAGTCTTGCTGCAGTCGCGGGAATGTTTGATGCCAACGTCCAGCCAATCGCGTCGATGCAACGGCTGCTAGATCGCCAAGCCTTCACTTCACCTCCGGGTCCAGAATGGCACCAGCAGAGTATGCAACGCTCGCCCGCCTGCACTAATTGCAAATCCAACTGATACCGTCCACTCGGCTGTCCAAGTGCTAGCGCAGCATCCATCTCTTGATGAGGACCCTGCATTCAGCCCCCCGTGGTGGCTAGTCGATCCTGAAGTGCGCCCACGAAAATTCGACCCGTAGGTGCTTAACGTCACCGAACCTGTGCGGGCGAGTGTCTCTGGTCGTCTGGGCTGTCCATAGGAGCCGTTGAACGGGGACTGCCGTGAATGTCCACATGGGGGGCCCAGGTGTGCTGCTCCGCTTTGTTTGGAAAAAAAGATGACTGAGCGGGCCGGACGTCTGGTGTCGGCCGGGTCACCTGGCCATCTGCGCCTCTCGGCGATGTTGGTCGTGCGATATGCGGGTACAGGGGATCGGTGAGGTGGACGGTCGGGCGGGAGGTCCAGCGTCTGCGTCTTTATGTTGTCGTCGCCTTGTGGGGATCGCTGTGGGGATAGAAGGAGCGGACGTGCAGCCGCTCGAACAGGACTAGCGCGGATGGCGTTGTGAATTGCGTGATTGCCTCGCCGAAAGGGAGCCCCGGCGCACTTACCACTCTATTTAGACGCCCCTCCCCGCCGCTATCTTGTCACCGGCTACTGTTTGTCTATAAAGACGACCCTCTGCCCCAACACACAACCGCTCTTCAACTCTTCTTCCAGCTTCAACTTTTCATTCAGCTGCTCGCGTGCTCTTCAGCCGCTTCCTCGGAATAGCTCGTCGTGCTTAGCGTACCAAGAAGATTGTGCCACATATTATCTCACCGCCTGCCAACCCATCATTTCACCTCATCCACCACTTCACGGCATGGCTCCTAGTCTCCTTCTCCACACGGAGGAGCAGCAGCCGTTTGTTACTCCGACAAAGGAGGCACCCAAGTTGGGTAGTGGCGTGGGAGGTGTCTCGCTGGATGCACAGGCGCCTGTTGGGGACGGGTTTTCTTTTGATTCTTGTTCTCCTTCTGTTCAAGGCAATGGCCATGGTGCTGCGGCAGATGGGTTTCAAAACGGAAATGGTTTCTCGGGGCGCCAGTTGGATGGAAATCAATTTGTTACTTCTCAATCTCTGTTGGAACAGTCGAGGAACTTTGCTTCAGGCAACGTGGGCACAGATGGAACTTCTAAGCAGCCCAACATTCTGTACATCATGGCCGATCAGATGGCTGCACCTCTCCTCAAGATGAACGATCCCAATTCGGTGATCAAAACACCAAACCTCGACGAGCTGGCAAGGACCGGCGTTGTTTTCTCCAGCGCATATTGCAACTCACCCCTATGCGCCCCCTCTAGGTTTACCATGTGCAGCGGACAGCTTCCCTCGAAGATTCGCGGCTATGATAATGCCTCGATCTTAGGCCCTGAGGTGCCTACTTACGCTCACTACCTTCGACGCGAAGGCTACGAGACTGCACTTGCAGGCAAGATGCACTTTATTGGGCCCGACCAGCTTCACGGCTTTGAGCATAGGTATACAGCCCCACGACCCGACCGAGTTGTTATTCTCACTGACCCTCCACCAGACTCACATCCGATATTTACCCTGGCGACTTGGGCTGGACAGTGAACTGGGACAAGCCCGAAGAGCGCCAGGAATGGTACCATAACATGTCTTCTGTCATGCAGGCCGGCCCTTGCGTCCGCTCAAACCAGCTCGATTATGACGAGGACGTCATGTATAAGGTGAGACATGGATTTTTCATGTGACATGATGTTGTCGTGCCTGCCAGACTCTTAATCTCTGCAGCCACACTGCCTTGTTGAACACGCTAATCGTGATACAATCGCAACTATTCATGTCTACTGCTGACTGACATCATCTTGTAGTCTTCCCAATATCTCTATGACTGGGCTCGCCAAGATCCGAACACCCGCCGCCCATTCGCACTAACTGTATCTCTTACTCATCCCCATGATCCATATACCATGACACAGGACTATTGGGACAAATACGAGGGTGTTGATATCCCACTCCCCAAGGTGCACATAGCACGAGAAGACCAAGATCAACACTCACAGCGGTTGATGAAGACTGTTGACCTGTGGGACAACCCGATTCCTGAGGAAGCTGCTATACGTGCACGCCGTGCCTACTTCGGAGCTTGCACATTTGTAGATGACCAGGTCGGCAAGCTGGTCAAGATCCTCAAGAACTGCCACTTGGACAAGGATACCATCATCGTCTTTTCTGGCGATCATGGTGACATGCTCGGCGAGCGCGGTCTATGGTACAAGATGTCTTGGTTCGAGAACAGCGCCCGCGTCCCGATGCTTATTAACTACCCTACGAAATTCACACCAAAGCGTGTTACCGAGTCTGTCTCCACTATGGATCTTCTTCCAACCTTCGTGGATCTTGCGGGAGGTGATGCTTCAGTCATTCTGCCCATCGATGGAAGCAGCCTCTACGACTATCTCGTCTCTGACAAGCCCGGAAAAGACGAGGTTTTTGGTGAATACATGGGAGAGGGCACAGTTACGCCAGTGATGATGATCCGCCGTGGACCCTGGAAGTACACGACATCCCTTGTCGATCCTCCGCAGCTCTTCAATCTCGTGGAAGACCCCAAGGAGCTCGTCAACCTTGCCACCTCGACCAAGGATGAGCATGTCCAAGTGTTCGCTGGATTCGAAGCGGAAGCTCGCAAGAAGTGGAACCTGCAGCGGATTCACCAAGACGTACTGGCGAGCCAGCGTGAGCGTCACCTCGTGTGCACAGCACTGAAGATTGGTACGTGCGGAAGTCTTATCTGATAAATGCAACTACTAACAAAGGGATAGGCCGAAAGGAGACCTGGGACTACCAACCGCCAGGTATGGAGAAAGATAAATACATCCGCTCTCACATTCCGCTCGATGAGCTCGAGCGCCGTGCCCGGTTCCCTGTTGTTGACTACCTTGGTCGCGAGAAGTCAGCTGCGGCAACACACCATGGTCTTGCCGGAGCCTATGGAGAGTAATACGGCTGCACTATTGATTGCTTTCCCGTGTTTGTTGGATCTGATTAAACTGTTCATCTCCTTCTGTTATACCTCTGTGTGAAATATTGAGCAGGTTCAGCATTTCTGCGAGGATGGGGTCTATAAGACGATTTTGTAGGTCATTAGTTTACGTTTGAACTCGCATCATGGTACTTGGAGCGTTCCAGCGGGTGTGTTTGCAATGATCCGACTGCATTCTTTATTCGGCGAATTGCAAACACGGCGAGCATCAGGAGATGCTATTTTGTTGAAAAAGTAAATAGCTTAGAATGGGAATATATCTACATACTATAAAGCTCGCTCAAACGGATCCTATCGACCGGACTTAAACATTGTCACGTGACGCATTTCCCCTCGCTTTCACAGACTGGACTAAGTCCATGCAAGGTCCGCCCGCATTTGTTCCACTGCATCGCAAACAACCCAGCGACTACTCAGCTACTACCTAGCTACTTTTACCGATAAATTTCTCTTTTCCTTTGCCTGCCCCGCTATACTCTAGATTCGACAGGAAATACGCATCATGTCTACCGCTGCCCGCCGCCGATTGATGCGAGACTTCAAGGTGCGCCACTCGGGTCTGCCGCAGCACGAGAACAACATGCGCGCTCCCACAACCGTGTGCTTAAGACGCTTACTGACGAAATGTGTTGCAGCGCATGCAAACCGACCCTCCCGCTGGCGTCTCTGCTTCGCCCATCGCCGACAACGTTATGACCTGGTATGACAGCGGCACGCGACACGATACCCTTGAGCCCACACTTATAGTAGCGCAGGAACGCCGTCATCATCGGACCTGCAGACACACCCTTTGAAGATGGGACATTTAGGCTGGTGATGCACTTCGAAGAGGCATATCCGAACAAACCCCCCGGAGTCAAGTTCATCAGTCAGATGTTCCATCCTAATGTCTACGGCACCGGCGAGCTCTGTTTAGATATCTTGCAGAATCGGTGGAGTCCTACGTACGATGTCGCTGCGATCCTGACCAGCATTCAGAGGTGAGGGGGCGCGGATAACGTGTTAGCATTCATGGTACTCACAGGACATAGCCTGCTCAACGACCCAAACACATCGTCACCCGCCAACGTCGAAGCGTCAAACTTGTACAAAGACAACCGCCGGGAGTATACTAAGCGCGTGCGCGAGACGGTGGAGAAGAGCTGGGACGATTGATGGACAGAGCAGCAGAGGTAGATTGGCGAAGACAACGACATTGGCAGGATGCATGCGAGGAGTTATCAGGTACCGGAGTAGAGGTATACCAGTGTGGGCTGCTCCACGGTCTGCTTTCCACTGTTTTGCTCATAGCGAAGGCGTTCGGGTTGTTTCCTGCCATTTAGATAGATAGCAAAGTTGCAGGTACATAGTTCCTATGCAATGTCTACGCATCCTATCCCCAAGTCTCGACGCTGTCCACCCCCAGCCAGTGGTATACTCGAAGTCCTGCGGTCGAGGCCGCCGTCGAGTGCGCCGGTGGGCTGCCCGGCTGCGTCATGCTGGCCGGCGATTGCGCGGGGAGTCGCGCTAGAGAGCTGCAACAAACACGGCCCTGTTGACTCGCCCACAAGCGTGGATATAGCCCAGGTTTCCCTTCCAACTGCACCCACCCGACTCCCTATTCACTCCTTTCGCGCCCCACGACGCCCTGCTGCGCGCGCTCTACCCTTATTTCGCCGCGCTGCGCTACTCTGAAACGGGCCCGTCTGTCGTTTTCCCCTGATAGCGGCGGGGCCCTGTCATTTCCTCCGACGCGCCGAGCCTAAAGACACAACCCGCCCACGACATACCTCAACGTACCACGACAGCAGTTCGCAGCGACGCACCACGCCCCCGCCGGCGAGCGTGCGACAACAGAACAAGTGAGGCCGCTGGGCCGGAGACGCGATACTACCAGCCATCATGTCGTAAGTCGCCAGTTGAGAGTAGAGCGCGCAGTTAGCTAATATTCTGCCTACAGGAGCTCCAATACTATAAAAGGTGCGCTACACTTGCACAAGCCGTGTTACATGAGAGAATGCAGGTTGCTAACTTGGCTCCGGTACAGTGGTGGCGCGGTTCCGCCCGCAGAACAAGGTGGAGATAGCCAGCGGCGGAGAACCCATAGTCGAGTTCAAAGATGAGGACACTTGCTCAATATCGGTACGCTGCGCGCCCTGCAAAGATGCTGATTGTATGTAGAAGATGACGGCTAACCGCCATGTGCATAACAGTCGAAAGAGGCCTCGGGAGCCTTCACCTTCGACCGAGTCTTCGACATGGCCTCGCGCCAAACCGATGTTTTCGACTATTCTATTCGACCGACTGTCGATGATATCTTGAACGGATACAACGGTACGGTGTTTGCCTACGGGCAGACAGGTGCGGGAAAGTCGTATACTATGATGGGAGGTGACATCGATGATGAGATACAAAAGGGTATCATTCCGCGAATCGTCGAGCAGATATTCGCCAGCATCCTCGCCTCTCCGAGCAACATCGAGTACACGGTCCGGGTGAGCTATATGGAGATCTACATGGAACGCATCCGAGATCTTTTGGTACCTCAGAACGACAATCTGCCGGTGCACGAGGAGAAGAACAGGGGTGTGTACGTCAAGGGCCTACTGGAGGTATACGTTTCCAGCGTGGAGGAGGTGTACGAGGTCATGCGAAGAGGTGGAAATGCGCGAGCGGTTTCTGCTACCAACATGAACCAGGAATCCTCGCGGTCACATTCCATTTTCGTGATTACGGTGACGCAGAAAAACGTCGAGACAGGTTCAATGAAGAGCGGTCAGCTCTTCTTGGTCGATTTGGCTGGTTCCGAGAAGGTCGGAAAGACGGGTGCAAGTGGACAGACCCTAGAGGAAGCCAAAAAGATCAACAAGAGTTTGAGCGCCCTCGGCATGGTCATCAACGCCCTGACGGACGGAAAATCTTCACATATTCCCTACCGAGACTCGAAACTTACGCGTATTCTACAAGAATCACTCGGTGGTAACTCGCGGACAACGCTCATTATCAACTGCTCGCCAAGTAGCTACAACGATGCTGAAACGGTGAGCACGCTCAAATTCGGAATGCGCGCAAAGTCCATCAAGAACAAGGCCAAGGTCAACGCAGAACTCAGCCCGGCGGAACTCAAGGCGATGCTCAAGAAGGCACAGGGACGGGTCACGACTTTCGAAGGGTACATTGCTACTCTCGAAGGTGAGGTTGCATTATGGCGAGCTGGAGAGAGTGTTCCGAAGGATAAATGGACACCAGCATTAGACTCGGGTGCAGCACCAAGCAAGAAACCACCTACCACACCGTCAAGAGCACAGACACCATCAAGGCTAGATGCCACCAAGACAGCAGAGACGCCATCCAGACCAGATTCAAGAATGGAGCTTGACCGAGCCGGGACACCTAGCATACCTTTAGACAGGGATGAGAAGGACGAATTCTTGAAGAGAGAGAACGAACTTCAGGACCAAGTCGCCGAGAAGGAGAGCATCCTCGCCAAGACCGAAGATTATCTTAAGACGGCTAAAGAAGAGCTACAATATTTCAAGGAACGAGACTCCAAGTCAAACAAGGACAATGAGCGGATGACGACAGAGCTCAACGAGCTGAAGATGCAAATCGAGAAGCTCAACTTCGAGGGCAAGGAGGCACTCATCACCATGGACGGTCTAAAGGAGGCGAACTCAGAACTCACCACTGAGCTCGATGATGTCAAACAACAACTCCTAGATGCTCGGATGAACGCAAACGAGACGAATGCTGCCCTGGATGAGAAGAAGAAAAAGAAAGCAGAGGCTATGGCTCAGATGATGGCAGGTTTCGATCTTGGCGGAGAGGTCTTCAGCGACAACGAGCGTACCATTCGACAGATCATCGAGCAACTAGATCTACTTCACGACATGAGCTCCAATGGTGAGGCTGTCGCACCAGACGCACTCTCAGAAGTTCGCGAAAAGCTCGTGGAAACCCAAGGCATAGTTCGACAAGCAGAGCTGTCTCTGACAGCTCGGAACGAAGAGGACAGCATTCACAATCGGCGGCGCGAAGCGCTCGAATCACGGCTCGCAGAGCTACAGCAGTCTTATGAGGATATATTAGAACGTAATCTTTCCGAGGCTGATACCGAAGAGCTTAAGGAACGTCTGGCGAAGGCATACGAGGCTCGACAAGAAGGCAACATCGAGCTCGCCGAAGAGCTCAAGCAAGACCTTTCCCGAAGGTCAGATGAAAACCAGAAGCTCAAGGTGGAAATCGAGGGTCTACAACAGCGCATCAAGAGTGGTGCCATCGTGAATGGTGTAGCAAATGGCATTAACGGCAAGACCGTGCAGCAACAGATTGCCGAATTCGACAACATGAAGAAGAGCCTGATGCGGGATCTGCAGAACAGGTGCGAACGGGTAAGTTGCTTCCTAGTTTCCTCCCCTCTCAACCCGTTGGCATAAAGATATAATGTATTAACCGTTTTGGATAAACAGGTCGTCGAGCTCGAGATCTCGCTAGATGAAACGCGCGAGCAGTACAACAACGTGCTTCGCACTTCCAACAACCGTGCGCAGCAGAAGAAGATGATGTTCCTAGAGCGCAACCTCGAGCAGCTCACCGTTGTGCAGCGACAGCTTGTTGAACAGAACTCGAGTCTGAAGAAGGAAGTTGCTATTGCAGAGCGTAAGCTCATCGCAAGGAACGAGCGGATACAGTCTCTCGAGCAGTTGCTACAGGATAGTCAGGAGAAGCTGACGGCAGCGAATCATCGGTATGTGAAATCCTCTAGATTCTTCGGTCCTGCATGGATCAGGACGAGAGGCTCTCAAGGTCCTTGCTATTCCCAGGCAGAACGTCCGACCACTTCCGCGTCCTCTTCGGACCTATGCCTTTCCCATCCCTCTCCTTTTATATTCTCATCAACGTATATCCTTGACTGACCAATTTCCCTACAGATTCGAAGCCCAACTCACCGCTGTAAAAGAACGCCTCGAAGCCGCCAAACAAGGTTCAACCCGCGGTCTCGGATCCCCTACCTCGGGGGCTTCCTTCGCTTTCGGTGGCGCGGTGGGATCGCGCATTGCGAAGCCGCTTAGGGGAGGCGGTGGACCAGTCCAGGACGGCCCAGTGCTACCTGTACTAAGCAACCTGCAGGCGCAAGAGGCAAGTGGCGGCGGAAAGAGGACAAGCTGGTTCTTCAACCAGCGGTAGAAGAGTACGTGAATGAGACCACGGGCAAAGGGCAACTTGGATATGCTTATATCGGCGCTACGTTTGAATTGCACTACTAGAGCGGCGCGAAGGGTTCAAGAGCGGATTTATCTACCCTCACTCAGTATATTCTTCTCGGGACGAGGGTGCCATGGAGAGGAACGACGTAATGAGTATGCATCGGTGGGAGTTCTTTGTGGACGTGTCACTTGGGTTGGTGCCTGCTTTGGACTTATATATTCCCCCCTTGCTTAGCCTAAGTCGTAGATTATACTATATTGGACGATTAGTGCGCATGCGGATGTTTCTGTGCTTGTGCGGAGTGGTGTGCGTGTGGATGTTTTTTGACTCGTGCGACCGTTGCTCCTGAGAAGCAACCTTTACGGATCCTGCTCGCGCGAACACCTACTAAGCCACCAAAAAAAGAACATGTTGCAAGCAAGCTTCATCATCAGGGATGTCAATTTCATTGTTTTTTTTTTAAAACAAAAATTATCAAAAAAGATGATGATGTAGACAGTCCTCTTTCGAATTCCTCCCAGAGCAAACTCTCTGTCGTCTCTCTCCAAAAAGCCACCAAACCCACCCACCAAATCTCCACGCCCAAATTCGTCAAAAACGCTCTTCCAATCACCCCACACAACCCCTCTTCAATCGACCCGATTCAAAAACATCCTCCACCGGCATCCTCCGGCCTCGCCTTGCGCCGCCTGCGCCGCGACTCAGCACTGCGGCGAGCGCGCATCACCGCCTCAACCCCGACGGTGCACCTTCACGTCTCGGACTTTTCTGAGCCCGCCGTGCGCCTTCGTCCTCGCCGTACGCCCTGCTCGGGGCGCCATGGAGCCAGTCAGCACCGTCTGGCCTCGCTTCACCTCGCCTCTCGCCACTCGGGGTCCGAAGCGTGGCATTCGCAACTGAATACGAGCGCGACGGTCTGTGCCACCAACAAGCGCCGCCTCAATTCGAGCGCCAACACCCTCTCTCCCTCGAAAACCGAGTACAAAAAATTTGAAAAAATGTCGAAATGTGTGGCGAGCAATTCCGCTGGCGAGTTTGCGGGCGGAATGCGTGTGTTGTGTTGTTTGTGGGCTTTGGCGAATAGGAAAGAATTATAGAATACAAATAGTTTGCGTGGTAGTTTGGTGTCTAGTAATACAATTAGATGCTCCGGGTGTATCCGGCGCATGGAGAAGGTGGGTATTTTGCTCGTAAGCTTGACGGTGTCGATGCGTCGAGAGCGTACGAGAGAAACTAGGCGAAAATGATCGTATAGAAACAAAGTAGATAGTCAGAAAAAAAGGTCGGGTGCCCAACGGGAATAGCCGTAACGAATCGAAGTAAAGTTGATCGAAAAGCGAATGACAGCGAATATCTCGACGGTAGGACCAAAGACTCAAATGTGTTATAATGAATGATTAATATAGGGTTGTTGGTATCGCGCGAAAATGTATCTCGCGGTAAATCGTCGAAGGTGTCGAAAAGTCTATGTCCAAATAAATGTCGTCTAGCCGTCGTATGTACAAAATGTCGTCCTGACGAATCCACCCATTATCCAATTACTAATAATGTGTCCTCTTCCTTCTCGATTAGAAGGTCTTTCCGACCAGATGTGGCGCTGCGAAGAGCAGCTCTCCACTCCTCTTCTCCTGCACGTCCTCATCGTGGTTGAACTCCGTAACTGTCGGCCCAGGGCTTCCATACGCAGCCTTTGGCACCTCCAGATCTCCGCTCACACTGTTGTTCCCCGCTGGGTGCTTGATCGTTAGCGGAAGGCCCGCACCAGAAAGTAGTAGCTGGCCTGGTCCTGCAAGTGTCGGTTTCCTCCGCTTAGGAAGAGGCTTACGGGCTACTTGTAGGGGTGCAGGTGCTATTACAGGCTCGTCGTGCTTGATCTCGTCCCATCCCTTGTTAGTGACAGCAGGTGGAGACGCGGCGCGTTCAGGTGCTTTGATGTCAGAAACAGATGGGTGGCTGCTTGGTGCAGTGGAAGTAGTGCTTTCAGGCGTGAGACGACCAGCAGATGCTGCGGGAGAAGAGTGTGCTGAGCTGTCAATGGGGCTTAGACGGCCGCCGAGCGGAGAGGTGCGACCAGGTGGTGGGGAGTTGCTAGATGGGTCACGGCCTGGGAAGTGAGATGCGCAAGGTGTGGGGGGCCCGCGGTGCAAATGACGGTCTGGAGTGCTGCGACCACCTCGTGGGGAGCGTGGCGTGGGGGGAGGCGCAAGAACCAAGATAGAGTCGGGAGTCTCAGTCTGCATGTCGACGTTGAGAAGGAGGTCGTGCTCGAAAGGATCAGAAAAGGGGTCGCTGTCCCGGTCGACTGCACCGAGCACGGGAGTCGTGCTGTAGGCAGCTGGTTCCGGCTCGTACGGAGACATGGGCGGGTACTCGCTTGCCGCTGGGTTGTAGGCATACGGAGTGATTGTTAGCTTGGCGTACTCTCCTTTTGCGTCACCCACTGGGCCTCCATAGCCGGAGAGACGTGGACTAGGCGCAGGCGACGGGATGATCGGGTCACGGAAGGGATTCTGTGAAGCCGCCGCATTATTCATAGTCATGTCAGGAGCATCGTGGAACGAGTTTGGAGGTGGCATCGACAGAGGCCTGCTCGCAGAACCGTACGAGGGACCAGCAGGAGGCTCTTGGGGAGAATTGCCACCGTAGCCGAGAGAGCGACGCGATGGGTTGCTAGAGAGGGCAGCATATCCACCGGCACCTCCTGACATAGCTGGCGTGGCACCTCCAGCCTCAGCATCGTCGTTGCCTCCAACGGGAGGATCGTACAAGTAGGCCACTTCAGGGTACACGCTTCCAGTGCTCTTGCGCCGGGCCGCATTTGTGTGGTAACGGCGGGCCAGGAAAAGGGCAGCAACGAGAGCAATGAAAAGACACGTAGTACCAGCAACGGCAATACCAGCGGTCTGCGACTTTGTCAGAGGTGGAGGGCTGTCATCAACACCTCCACCAGCAGCTGCGCTAGAGGAGGAGGCCACAGGCTGAGAAGCTGTGCTTGCCACGTAACCATTTGGAGTCGAAGGTGTTCCAGTTGAAACAGCACCGCTCGAGCCGTCACTTGCTCCGCCAGAAGATTCGCCAGCCGACTGAGTGCTGGCGCCCGACTTTTCGGCTGTGCTGGATGGGTTGGCATGACTGCCTCCAGTAGAGCTGGGGGAGCCATTGCTGCTGGCACTTTCGGAAGTGGGAACGACAGTTCCCGAATTGGATGCTGAGGTTTCCAAGACGTTGGCATGTGGTTTGGTCCCACTGGAGCTGTATCCCTGCCCAGATGACTCGGCTGAAGTCGCAGTTTCGGATGAGTTTGTCGATCCTGGGTCGGTCAAGACTGCAGGTGCTGTAGGTGTCGTCGCCGAAGCCCCAGTGGGAGTCAGGCTGACGGCGGTCTCACTTGCCGGAATGTTTGCACTGTTCGACGATACGCCTGCGGTGGAGTTGACATCCGTTTCAGGGTTCAGAACAGCAAGGGAAAGGCTGGGCAGTGTGACCGATGCCGCTACAGTGGTACCAGAAGCGCTGCTAGATTTCGGCGGGAGTAATCCAATATTGGACAGCAGAGACGAAACAAAGTTCGTCCCTGTTTCAGACGCAGGGACGCCGTCGGAAGACAAGGTCGTGCTCGGGTTTGTCTCATCCGTCGAATTTGATCCGCTTTCCTTCGTAGGAATAGGAAACTCAGGCAGAGTCACAGACGGTAACTCCACAGACGGGAGAGTCACAGACGGTAACTTCACAGACGGGAGAGTCACAGACGGTAACTTCACAGACGGGAGAGTTACAGACGGTAACTTCACAGACGGCAGAGTTACAGACGGTAATTTCACAGACGGCAGAGTTACAGACGGTAACTTCACAGACGGGAGAGTTACAGACGGTAACTTCACAGACGGAAGAGTCACAGACGGTAACTCCACAGACGGAAGAGTCACAGACGGTAACTTCACAGACGGCAGAGTTACAGACGGTAACTCCACAGACGGAAGAGTCACAGACGGTAACTTCACAGACGGTAGAGTCACAGACGGTAACTTCACAGACGGTAGAATCTCAGTCGGCAAACTCAAAGAAACGCTGGGCTTCGTTGGTACAGCCAAGCTCAATGAAGCGCTTAGATTTGGCAGGTCCACAGAGGCACTAATACCAAGCAAGTTCGATTTGGAAGCAGTTGGCTTGCCGTGCTTCGTATTGCGATCATTAGCAGATGAACCGGGTGTCTCTCGCACATCCGAAAGTGACAATTTCGTCGGTGAAGTTTTGGTGGTCTTTCCCACGTGTTCTGATGTTGGTGGCGTCTGTGTTGGTTCGTGTTGGCTGCTAGCCGTTTCCGACGTACGACCACCAGTGATCGACAGACCCAGACCTAGACCCAAGCTGAGCGAAGGCTTGAACTCCTCAGCAGAAGAAGCCTTAGAATGAACATTTGTCGAAGACTTGGAATTTCCCTCATCATTATGAGTAGCGTGAGGCTGCTCTGCGCCGCTTGGAGTGGGTCTCGATTCGCTCGGAAATGTCGCGGAGGGCGTTTGGTGAGAACCAGTAGACTGCCTGTCATCATTGTCATCGTTTGATGCAGATGCATGATTGCTGGCCTTCGCGTGGCTTGACGAAGCCGAGGGTGGTGGAGTTTGGACGGGTGGCGATTTCGTCTTCTCTCCGTCTGCGTTGGTTGAAGACGCGTGGGAAGATCGAGTATGTTCGTCATCGTGATCATTGTCGACATTAGTGGAGGATGCCTGAGAATTGCTGCTTGACGATTTCGAAGTTGGCGACGTGCCAGTTTTCACGGGCTGAGAGTTTGTGTTTCCCTCATCGGCATGAGACGAAGATCCATGGGTACTGCTAGGCGGAGTCTCGACTGCAGGAGCAGTCACAGAAGGCTGATTTTCATTGTGATCCCCGACGTGTGTCGAAGAAGCCTCGGTGATGCTACTGTGGGTTGATGTGGGAGGAGTTTCTACTGATGTAGGCTCGTTATCATTATCGTCTGCAACTTTGGTCGACGATACATGAGTACTGCTGGGCGGGACAACGACAGTCGCCGAAGGCGGCGTGACGACTGTTAACGATGGGGGAGTGGCTGTTGAAGAAGGAGGAGTGACTGTTGCGGACGAAGGCGGCGTCTCTACAGCAGGCTCGGCAGGCTTGGACGGCGAAGAAACAACTACTGCTGTAGAGCTTGGAGGAGTTACCTCTGCTGTTGAGCTTGGAGGAGTTACCTCTGCCGATGGAGTTACGACGACCGACTCCTGCTGTTGGGTCGCAGAACTTATTGTGTCATTGGCAAACCGCCTGGCTAGATCTATATATTGGCGAATGTGATGTGCCTTCTGTACCACCTCATCTATTTGTATTGTTAAAACCTATGAAGCTCCACGACGGCAGCGAAGTAAGAACATACCTTGGCCGATTAATACTGCTGCATTAGTTGGAGTTACGAGGAACGCCGTAAAGGAAAGAATGAAAACACCCTTGAACCACATGGCATTCTCGATAAAGGAGTGACAGAGAATGGCAGCAAGACGACAACAAGACCAGGAAACATGAAACGGAGAGGAGAGATCCACGTATTATGGCCTGCGAAGGCCGACGGTATATTACCTGGGCGCCATGTTGCCATCCATCGCTCGGGGGAGCGTTGGATGTCGACCCCTGCTGGCATCGGACAAGGGTGGTTCTCGGGGTTGAGGCTTAGCGCGCACCGGCCAGCGCCTCAGTCCGAGAATACTCACCACACGTCAGCTAACAATAGACGGACCACCTGGGCGCATAACTTGCACATTTCCACGGCAGAACGCTGGCCACGCTCCCAAAAGGTCATAGTCGCTGCTGTATGTCAGAACCTTGACGCCTAATCCAGGCATCCCCACCAACTAATTCCTGCTGCTTGTTGGCTGGATGTGGTCTCGGTCAGGAACGCGCTTGTGCGGGACCTCGCGTTGCGTGCACATGGACTCGCTTTCGAAGGGGGCCAACTTGAGCCTTGCTCATAGCGAGGTGAGTGTCCCGGCTGGCACGTCCCGAACCTTGCCATATATTATGGACTCGTCGCCGCCCGCGGTCATCATTTTGAATTTCAATCTAGCCCCCAAGGGTGCACTTGGCAGACATGCTTGACAATCGGGGCGCGTTATGTGCGGCAGGCTTTTGGCTATCACAGAACTGATGTATAAGATTCCGTCAACCTCTCAAGTTTGAACATATGGCCTCAAAGGTATATCCTGTACCGTTCTCATGCTCACGTTTGTCTCAAGTTGTAACCTATAGCTGCCTGACCGTGCCGTGAGGATCTGATTCCACAGTGGTAGTCGCGTTTCCTGTGACCACGTATGCCATGCGGTCACGAATAAATTCCTGGAACCACGTTGGAGAGGCACGAATTATGCTCGTGAGAGTCGGGCCAAGTAGAATCTGGCCACTTTTTGCAGCGATGATTTGCTGGACCATGGTCTCTGCAACATCGTCTGGGTCATGAATCGGGCCCCTGAGGCGGCGTACATTCTTCTCGATCGAACGTATCAGGCGAGTCCTGGTCCATGTCGGGTATATGATGGATGTCTTGATTTGTGGACACTTGTACCGATGCTTGAGTTCTGATGTGAGAACCTCATAGAAGACAGTGAGGCCAGCCTTGGTTGAAGCGTACTCTGCCGCACCTGCGAAGCCAACCCAAGCAGACATGCTCGAGGTGCTCATAATATGGCCTTTTCGCTTGGCGATCATATCTGGAAGGAATTCTTGGACTGTATACCACTGGCTTAGCAGGTTGATACCAAAACAGGCGTTAAGGCGTTCATGAGTGGTTTCAAGTATGGTGTTGGCGCTGCCTATTCCGGCGTTGTTGATCAGAATCGACGGCGAACCATGGTCCGAGCGGATGGCTTCCGCAGCTTCATGGACAGCTTGTGGCGAACTAACGTCACATCGGTAAAGTTTAACCCTCTTGCGGTCTTCTAAAGGTACGTTAGGCGGAACCACGCGAGGGAAGCGTGATGCGGTGTCACGCACCCGTCTGGAAGACATCGGACAACGATTCCACGTCTAGAACCGCAACTTTGAGGCCACGGGCAAGCAATTTCTTAGCAACTAAGGCTCCGATTCCTCCAGAGCCCCCTGTCACTACCGCGATCTCATTGGGCCAGTCCCATGTGCTCTTGTCGTCGCTGAACATCCATCTGTTCTCTGCCCACGCATTCAGGAAGCGGTTAACCTCTCGTGCGAACAGCAGGGCCAAGGCCCACCTGAGCAGTCGAACGAGTGTTACTTGTGACTCTTCTGAAAGAGGCAGCAGTCTTGAGGAGCTGGAGGGGGTAGGGGTAGCGAGCAGGGCCAGCCAGGCCGAGAAAGCCACGAGGGACCGAAGTACCTGCATCTTGAGGCCGCGCTCGCGTACCTGCAGTGAGCAGCGCTGAAATTGCCGTAACGGAGATTGGGTGGGCAGTTTCTGAGGGGCTGGCCAGAGGCGCGGGCACTGAGTAGTGTACGGACTTCGAGCTGTCAGGTACGTTTGGGAGGCCATCAGCTG
This sequence comes from Periconia sp. TS-2, assembly GCA_030378425.1. Lineage (NCBI taxonomy): Eukaryota > Fungi > Ascomycota > Dothideomycetes > Pleosporales > Periconiaceae > Periconia > Periconia sp. TS-2. The sequence goes on from JASNQO010000007.1 coordinate 563,690, forward strand.
GCCATAGCTCCCCGCAAGTCCGCGCGGATTATGTAACGCGTCTACTCGAGGCCAAACTGCAGCTTTGCAGACGGCGGTTGAAAACTTCGGACATTGACGGCCGCCACCTTCCTGTTGCAACAGCCTCAAGCAGGTTTCAGGTCTTGTATTTTCACCTGGAACAGCGTGTCGCATGCCGTCGCTGCGGCCAAGTACGTGGCCAATCTGCCTCGGCAGCACCCTAACACCGTTTCTGTACCCGGCCATATTCGAAGCTTCCATACCCTCGGTCGCCCGAAGATGTCGCATACGCACCTCTCTATCAGTCACAAGATGTAACTCTACAGTGACCGAGCATACGGGCTCCGGGTCTGTAAATGCACAACAATCTCATCTCAATCCAACGCCTGACGATTACGCCTTGACACCATTCGCAGACCGTTGCATACTCACCGTTGAGGCTGGGTCCGGCGGTCACGGTTGCGTGTCTTTCCTGCGGGAGAAATATATTGAAGAGGGCCCCGCGAACGGAGGCGATGGCGGGAGCGGAGGCAATGTCTACATCCAGGCGGTACGCGGCGAGACTTCGTTGCACAAGCTCGCTAGAAGGCGCTTGATGAAAGCTGGAAGAGGCCGCAATGGGCAGGGAAAAATGAGAGGCGGGGAAAGAGGTGCAGACATGCTCATTACGGTTCCAGTGGGCACTATTGTGCGGGAGATTCAACGGGTGGATCCGATAGAAGACGAAATGCAAGCCCAGTGGCAAACTGAGCGATGGGGCCGAGAAGAAGCGGAGGAAGAAAAGGGCGTCTACAGGAAAGACAAATGGCTGGTGTTCCCAGGCATGATACCCTCGGAACTAAACAGGATGACTTTTCCTACTCTACCACCGCCTCGAAAGTCGCATCTTGCGGGTCTTGAACCCAAATCGCCCATCTGGCTGGACTTGGACAAGCATATGGAGACCCCAATGCTGCTTGCTGCAGGGGCAATGGGCGGTCTTGGCAATCCTCACTTTCTCACCCCCAATCAGGCGCGGCCGAAAATGGCGACCAGGGGAGACCCAGGCATGAAGCTCCAGCTGCAGTTGGAATTAAAGATTCTAGCAGACCTGGGCTTAGTGGGCTTGCCAAACACTGGAAAGAGCACGCTTCTTAGAGCGCTTAGTAACAGCCGAGCGCGAATAGGGAATTGGGCATTCACCACCCTCCAGCCTAACGTCGGCACCGTAGTGCTCGACAATCACAAAGGTCGTCCAGCAGTGTCTAAGCGTGCTCGAGATGGCCAGCTGCGCGAGAATTTTACCATCGCCGACGTCCCTGGACTCATCGAAGACGCACATTTAGACAAAGGCCTCGGCCTCGGCTTCCTCCGCCATGTCGAGAGAGCAGCCGTGCTCGCATTTGTCGTCGATCTGTCTGCAGGCGATGCAGTGCAGGCACTGCAGCTCCTCTGGCGGGAAGTATCCGAATACGAGACGCTACGAGGCAAAGAGTTGAATGCGGAGACCGAACGAAGAATGGTCACCTATAGACCCTCGGCCAGTATTCCGCCTCCGAGCGAAGCAGAAGATTTACTAGATTCTCCATCTCTGAATCCCTCGCCGGAACCTTTGCCTTTCATTCCGACTACACCAATCTCAGCGAAACCGTGGTTCGTGATTGCCACCAAAGCGGACCTTGCAGACACGCAGCAAAACTACGAGGCGCTGCAGAAATTTCTTGAAAAGGTAAAAGCAGGCACGCAGCCCCATCCCAGCAATCGCAAGAATGCGTGGAGGCGCAATATCCAATCTGTACCTGTAAGTGCCATTCGCGCCGAGGGCGTAGAAATCATTCCCCAGCTTGTTATGGACTTATTGGAAGAATAAATGATTCCCTCTATCACGCATATGGACCCCACGTGTTTTGCATTGTTTTGTCCCAGTGAGGAAATATGGCTCGTATCGCTGCAGCCTGATAGTACTGATATTTTGGGGCTGCACAGCCCGCCCCTCTGCCTTATTCTTTCCGGCCGTCTCCACGTACACCATAATACCGATAGAGCCGGCCGCTTGACTATGCGCACGAGAAACGGCTATGTGGACGCCTCCATAGCCAATCCCTTCGCATGCTGCATAAATGGTGGAGTGTAGTCGCGCGAGTAAACCGCCACACCCACATAAACGTCTCACAGCCCCAGCGCCTTCTCAAGGTGCTCGCAAAGCTATCCGCCCCGGGCTACCATCGCGGAAATTGCATCTGACACTGCTACAACCACTTCAGGCTCCCAAGACTGAGAGTATTGACTTATTTCGTTTAGCTATTAAGCGTCTTACATGTTCCCTCGTACAAGGAGTTTACTTTGGTTAGGGTTTAGGTGGAATCCTTACATGTGCAGCGTTTACCCCGCGAAACGCTGACGATAGATCGATGAGTTGTGATCATTGCGTTTTAATAGAGGGTGCGAGTTGCTCTTGGTGAGGCTCCCTGATTTTGGTAGTATGCGCACGTTCTCTAAGCGCGGCACCGCGAAGCACACCGGGGCATCTGTTTGATGTGTCAACATGTCTGGTGCTGAGTGAGAGCCAAAGCTCTACTAGGATCATAGGGCCAGCCTCACGTGCTCGCGCGAACGCCCAAGGGGCCGCTTTACGTACGGATGTACAAACGCCCGATTCGAACGTATCCTTGAACTGGTCGATGCTCCGCCTCCGCCCTCGCGGGCACCCAACATTTCAATACTTCCTTCGGGTTTAGCTCCCGCAAAATCTCACCTTTGAACATGGACTTTTCGATGCCAGCCAGGAATATTACTCTCACAATTTGGTGCATTATGGTTTTGTTTTGCGACATGCGATGCTATTCGCACGAGCGCCGTCAAGTACAAAGTTTTAACATCCACCACAGATATTTCCTTTTATATTTCAAGCAATCAATTCTCTGCCAAAAAATGTCATCTCCCGGATAAGTTGGATCACGTGCTTGCCCAGCATCTATGGATTGCTAGACTCTATTGAAATGTTGGTCATTCATTTGAGCACGACATTTCACGACTCCTTTCACAGCTCCTTCGTCACGACATAGGGCGGACCCAACAGGAAAATGGTGACACACAAATTTCGTTGGCTCCTCTACGCGTTAAACCCGCAGGAGAATAGCCAAGTTAAGGCCGTGCTCTCGGCCCTAACGGAAGGATGAAGAGAGATGAGTTGTCGCGCAACGCTCTTGCTTAGGTCTGTGCTCTATTAAGAGTCATGTTAGCTAATCGCCGTTGAAAACACTGAAGGAGACATGATGCGAGGCTTTTTTCCTTCGCGCACTGGGCTGCAACTGGCGTCCACACGTCGAAATGTTCAGATTGCCATATCTTCGCGGATGTGATCGTCCAGTGAAGCGAAAAGGGGGGGAACGAAGGGAATCTTTACGATGCATTCAATAAGTATCTGTGCATTCCGGAGGGCTCCGAGCACTTAATGGAATAGGAAGTAAAATAACGACAGGGCGAAAGCAAACAAGTCGATCCGGCCGATAATAGGCAGAATCATTCACCAAAGTATTTTGCAGAGCTGCGACACCGTCTATGTGCATCAGAATTGTTACACAATTCGATGCAGACAGTGATTCACAATCACTAGGTAATGTCGCGAATGCTAGAACTACCCACTAGAGTTCGTACAATCTAAGGGTTCGTTACGTTGAAGATGGCACCAATCCATTTATTGCAGGATGCTGTGATGTTTCTAATGCGAATGGTCACTTCTACACATATATCGATAACATGGCCGGCGATGGAATAGTGTAGATGGAGGTGATTTAAGTATAGAGAGAAGGGTGTATGCCATATAGAACAGTACATCATGATGCTCTGCTCACGATGCCACACCTTTACTGCTACACGTCACTACTCTGAATCCTCTGCAAGGTCTGCTTTGGACTCTCACCTGTTTAATTTTCTGTACTCTTGTTTCCTACCAGGCACCCGTCAATTCAAGATTCATCCGAGCTCAAGGCTTGCATTAGTATGATTGCTGTAGTCTCTGCTCTTAGCTTGCCTAATTAGTAATGGAAGAACGAGACCAGCTATCACATTCCTTGTGAATCTATATGCCGGAAGACTGTTAGTATCACTGCGATCAGCCTTGGAAAGACACTTCTTTTCTAATCTTGCTGGTTTCCCTTATTTAGCGTATTTGATATTCTTGATTCCTGCGTTATTGTTTCTTCAAATAGACAACTACCTAAAGGCAAGCTAAACTCTCGCGCAAACAAAAATGTCAGATATGAAGTTCTAGTATTTCTGTGGACATTGTAAAATTACCAGAATAGATCGATTTCATTTTGAAATGAGAATATCTTCGAGGTCTTCAATTATTTATAGAATTTAAAAAGCCTAGAACATTGCAGTTCTAGGACATTTTAGATAGGGAGTGGTAAAAAAGATTTTCTCTGCAAGAACTAGATACTTCACTCGTAGCCCTGTGTTGATCTGGCACACAATATACCTCTCCATAGTAGAATTTGTGCTACTCCACTCTGTGGGTTCCCGGCAGTTATTTCCAAAAGCTGTGTAGTCTTCCAGGGGCAATCAGAACTTACGACTGTATTTAGGAAAGATGAAGAACTACTATACGTAATCAAACATCCTCATATAGAAAGCCATCATGCTAACCATTCAAAAGACCGAGGATAATTCACAATCCATAGAAAACACGTGCGAACAAAAAAGAAACATAAAAGAGCAAAAAAAAAAAGTAGCGACCGCGTGGGTCGAACTCTAACATCTGCTGTCCCTACCCTAATCGCACCGGTGCTACCATATCTGAGATATGGGGCAGAGACCCGGGCTTTCAGGCATCCCAGTGGCGGTCACCTCACTCCTACGAGTGGATAATTAGCAACCATCGACAGCCCGTTCGCAAATCTGGAGTCCTTCCATTGTGCGTCACAACTAGACATCGCAGAAGTGCTATGAACCACTGGCCCACCCATGATGATTTATACATATTTGAGAAATTTTGTAGTATTTATACAAAGGCGAAAAGTGTTGGCACGTGAAAAGTGGGCGTGGCTGTTAAGAGAGGCAGCCCGAGCATAACGGTGTGACTGGCTCATCCCGAGTCTATAATGGGGCGTTAGCGGCTATTGGAATCGGACAATTGACTTCTGTTTGCTGTGAAAGAAGGCGGCGAGGGTTATGACGTAGGACAGCAGTTATTGGCGACAGTCCTACAGCTCCATATATCAAAACAAACTTCCTAGAAACCGCACACAGACAATGACGCTTATTTTAACGCTCAGATTTCTACAAGAGGGCAAAGGTGCTATCAGCTATAATAGACGATATTCACGTATTAGCAATAACGGTGGGGCATTGCATCCATAGGGCTCGCGGAGGGTAGGCACGATGAGGAAGGCGCCACCGGCACTGTGGTGCAAAATTCCCATGACGCGGAACACAGCTTGCAAGTCCTGGTGACAACACCTCTCAAAAGTTTTACTTTCACTCACAAGATCTAAATGTAAGTGAAGGGAATCAATGCTGAAACCCGACGTCAACAGAACGCTAACCGGTGATTATAAGTCAACGCGAGATCCGCTCTCAACATGGGAAAACGCAAACGAGGAAACCGCCCAAAACGATGGCCGAAGCCGCTAAGAATGCTATTGAAGAAGGAATAAATTGAGGCACAGGTTCAAGAGGCGATGGAAGAAACCAGCGAAGATGAAATCCTCGAGACCATCGAGAAAGATGGCGACAGCCTCTATGAGACGTTGGACGGAAGATGGAGATTATTAGAGAAAGAATGCGCTTCTCTGACAGTCAAGAGCAGAAGCGAAGACGAGCAGAAGAAAGAGGGACAGGAAGGGCAGGACTCAGACGAGACGGAGATAGAGGAAAAGAAAAGGAAGAAGGAAATGGAGGCGGAGGGGGAGGAGGAGAGGGAGGAGGGTGAGGTCAAGGGGAACGGGGTCTCATGGAGCCCCAGCCCAGTTCGGGATGATTCATACGATAGAATCTCCCCACATGCATGAAATGGAGACTATACAAAATCTGGATGGCGATATTTGAGTTACTCACATCACGTGTGCTCAGTCTGGCATAAAGAGCGTGAAGTACCAGTCTAGCGGGTCAGTGGTCTAATGTTGAGCCTGGCACTGATAGCGCAGAGCTCTAGCAATCTGAAGACGGATCACGCCCCAAGACGCTTGATGATGATCCCATGCAACCAACCTGAACGAGTTTCCTTGTCAACTGCAAACTTAGCTCTAACTAGCTCAAGGGTAAGAAGGGTAGCAAGTGCAAGTTGAATCCAGTACTCCTAGAAGAAATGTTCGAACAGCAAAGCGATGAGGGACGCATCATATTTGAACGACTGGAGTAAAGTTGGCCTGAATTGAAATCATAAGCATCCTGACTATCGATCATAGAGGGGGGTCGCAGGGGGGAAACAGGTAAAGTAGAGGAAGTGGCAGGGAATTTAATCTGATCCCCCAGGCTTAATTGCAATCTCAACCATAGCTACAGAGGAGCTAAGCCGACGCCCTCTCCTATATAAGAGCCTCCCGCCCCTTCCTTAGCTCCTCAACTTGTTGTAGTTCAACTAAGCTGCAATCAACTTTGATTGTTCAACTTCTTTCTTGCGTTCGCACCTAGCCATGAAGGTTAGCCTTGTGAGCTCCTATCTAGCTCCTCACAATTAAAATGGTCTATACAATCGACTATCTAGAATACCCTCTCATTTGAGATCCTTCATTGTTATGAACTCTCATAGATACCCAAGGGTCTCCTAGACTTCTAACCCTAAAAACCGAAGTAGATCTATTATAGTAGATTTGTGATTTAACCAGAGCTTGACGCTGTGATTCTGCATAGGTAAAATACTTACTAGACGAAGAAGATCAAGTTCAAACCTCTCGAGAGCTGAGAGTCGAGTGATGATTAAAAAAAATAGGTGGCTAACCCACCGATGCCAATTTCAGTCTGTTCCGCTTCCTGTAATTGATGACAGCAATCGCACTTATCATCCGTTTGTTGAGGCCTTACCTGATTCAACGGACGTCCGTCCACAAATGAACAACTTTACATTGATGATCTACAACCACGGATGGAGTTCTCCTTTTACTTCATTCGCATACCCCTCATACCGCTATGTAAAATATTATCAGCTAATCGGGTGCGCAGTGTGTTGTAACTTTGCATGACGGCTAGTTGGCGCTTGCGTCTTGCCAGCGCTGTTTCTCGCCATAGAGTGAGGTAATTCCTCCTCACTATGCTGACTTTTTGGGATTTTCTTATATCATAGAATGTTATTTTCGGCTTCGGCCGGCGGTTATGGCATTGGTAGCGGAGTCAATAGAGTCCCACTTTACCACAAAACTATCAATTGCGTAAATTTGATTTTGAACTTTAGCCTATAGCATCTCAGAAATCTGGGACCTAGATTACATCAGCAAGATAAGGCTACGAACCATACTTTAGCGTGCGTGCTATCTTCCTACAGACTTTGGTCCGCATTGAAAATACGTCAGGGGTCTTTTCAAAAAATATTTTCGGGTATATATTATAACCTTTCTTCCACATCTTTAAGAATACAAAGATCCGATATGGTCTAGTGGCTAGGATTTGCCGCTCTCATCGAGAGTCTCGACACTCCAGTAGTGCCGGCAAGGCCCGGGTTCGATTCCCGGTGTCGGAATAAAGTCTTTTTTGCCAAGCCCATTTTTTGGGCTTTTGCTTTGCTGCACATGGTGTATTACAGCGTTGATTATTGAGCGTGCACTTTTGGGACGCTATTTTCAAGAATTTTTGTGTCAGCTAGTAAAGAGACTGCTTGCGATGTTCCCAAGCCTAAAGCATCTGTGACCTTCGATGCGCAATACCAAGCTCTGAAAGTTGTGATCTGGGAACGTAGCGCGCTAAAATGAAACATGGCGGAGTCACTGCATTGGCTCACAAACGAAATAAACAGTCCTGGAGAATTTGGACAGAGTATCGGATTTTTTTGTTCTACAAATTCCAAGGACCAAGTTGGTACGGCGCAAAGGCCAGAAGCTGTTTGTGACTCCGCCGGAGGACCCCGACATCGCTGCCCCACTAGAAAAGTTCCCCGCGATCTCCCAGATCAAACGGAATCATCAACAACCACGCTCTTTGGTTCTACGCACACAGTATGGCCTCTAAAACCTCAGCATTCAATCTGTCGCAATGCGCGCGGCCGAACATCCTTGCATTGGAGCCATACCGGTGCGCGCGAGAGTAAGAGAAGCTCAATGGTATCTACTGCAAGAGGGAGAACTAAAGTGTGGTTAGTGATTATAAGGACGACGGAAAGAACATTCTACTTGACGCGAATGAGAATGCATACGGTCCTGGGCTTGCGCTCAATGACGATGGAAAGCTTTCGAACGCGACTGTCAATGGCACATCAAGCTCCCCATCTGTTGACGTCGATCTGCTGGGATTGAACAGATACCCCGACCCGTATGTCTTTCCTACCTTCGGGCATGTTACAAGCTAAATAACCCTCAAAAGTCACCAGATAGACCTTAAACAAGACCTATGCAATCTCCGCAACACCCACACTCACACATCCAAGACCCTGGCACCCGACCATCTTTTTGTAGGCGTGGGCTCCGACGAAGCCATTGATGCCCTCCTTCGAGCCTTCTGTGTCCCTAGCCACGACAAGATCCTAGTCTGTCCTCCTACATACGGCATGTACAGTGTGTCTGCACAAGTCAACGATGTTTCGCTCGTCAGAGTACCTCTACAAATACCGGGCTTCCAGCTTGACGTCCCGGCGATAAAGGATGCGCTCTCGAAAGACTCAAGGATAAAGCTAGCGTACATTTGCTCGCCAGGAAACCCGACCGGTGCGGTGTTGAAGAAGGAGGATATCACGCAAATACTGCAGCATGAGAGTTGGAATGGCGTGGTCGTGCTAGATGAAGCGTACATAGACTTCGCGCCCGAGGGATCGAGTCTTGCCGAGTGGGTGACGGAGTGGCCGAATTTGGTGGTCATGCAAACATTGTCAAAAGCCTTTGGGCTTGCGGGTATACGATTAGGCGCTGCATTCGCGGACCCAGCAATCGCCAGAATATTGAACTCACTAAAGGCACCTTATAACATCCCGAATCCTACAAGCCAGCTAGCACGGGCAGCGCTGAGTCCAAAGCATCTGCAAGTCATGCAGAGCAACAAGGACCTCATAGTGAAACAGAGAGACCGACTCCTCAAAGAGTTGCCCGCAATTCCGGGGGTTGGTCGGTCGATTGGTGGTAATGAGTCAAACTTCCTACTATTCGAGATGTTAGACGCCCCAATAGATCAAGGCGGAAAGCCATCGAACGAGACCGCATTGGGCGTCTATCAGAGCCTTGCCGAAGAAAAGGGTGTTGTTGTTCGATTCCGCGGGAAAGAATATGGATGCGAGGGGTGCTTGAGAATAACGGTCGGGACCGAGAAGGAGGTTGACAGGTTCCTAGAAGAGATAAAAGTGGTATTGGGGAATATTCTTAAAAGTACGGGGAAGCTGGGGGCAAAGGAGGAAGAGCGGAGAGAAAAAGAAGCTAATGCCGTCATCTCGTAAGAGAGGCGTGTAGGGGATGTAATTTTGTGGAGTAAGGCACTCTAGGTTTTCACGAAACGTAACGGCACAAGAACCGAGGAAACCTGAATTCCTAATAAGCATTGACTTGCGTTTGAATTCGCTAGCAACTAGAACATAGAATTATAGATGCATATAATTGGACGGTGTAAACTACGTTGATGCATATATGTACAGGTAGTTCGAAGTTGACACTCTAAATAAATTGTTCGCAGGTGATGACGAAAACTGTAGATACTAAAATAGCTGCGAGGCACTTAGCGGAGCGAATAATGTCATTAGGTAAAAACTACTGCCTGCCCCGGCAGCCCTAGGCTGCCAATTGCGCATTACCCATTGAGGCGGTACAAGATATTGAGCGCAACATTCACGTGACCTTGATGAGTCAACACAATGTGACACGAGAGAAGCTTAAACATGCTCCATGCAACCCAGATTGTACTCACATTATATTTTCAGAATGGATACTGCTGAAAGCACCCCGCCACAACTTGCGGCAGGCCCCGTGGCGGGCCGCAATGCCAATGGAATGCTCACGCTTGCCGACCGTATGAAACAATACGAAGCTTCATTCGACTTCACACTTCCCCTCTTATCCCCAGTAATACTTCGTTTGGATGGTCACAATTTCTCACGCTTCACCGCACACTTCTGCCGTCCTTTTGATCAACGCATCCACGATGCCATGGTCGCAACATGCTCAGACCTCTTGAAGTATTTTTCTCAGGCATCCGTTGCCTACACACAGTCTGATGAGATCACGCTTGTTTTCCCAGCCGGTGTCCAGAGCTTCAATGAGAGAATACAGAAGCTGAGCAGCCTGGCGGCAAGCTATTGCTCGGTGAGATTTAATGCACATTTGGGTTCATTCCTCGATGCAAACCCAGAACCTAGAGTCAAGGACTCCGCATATGGGCATCTCGGCACTGCGCACTTTGATGCACGATTTTTCACAGTGCCATCGGTCGAGGAAGCGTTGAATTGCTTGCTGTGGAGATGCCGTGGGGATGCCATGAGAAATTCGCTGAATGCTTTTGCAAGAACATTGTATTCAGACAAGCAGTTGCACAAGAAGACGACAGAAGAAGTTAGGCAAATGATGGAGAAAGAAAAAGGGATCCATTTTGAGGATGTAGTGCCAAGATGGGCGGTAGAGGGAAGCCTGATGAAGCGGGCGCAGTATGAGCACGAAGGGATTAACCCAAAGACTGGTCAACAGGAAACTACTCTGCGGACGAGGACTCGCGTGGAAGACCGTGGGGTACGTCAGTTCTCACCGGAGAACCTCAAATTGGTCATTGATAAATACTGGTAATGTGGCAATGGCCTGCAGGGGTGGAGTACACTTAGGCTTGTGGGATGAAACAAATGTTGGCCCCCATCCTACTTATTTGTCACCATGCAAGCAGTTAAAGTGAGGTTTGACCGATACCGTTTACAGAAGAGAATTTTGGCCCCCATCCTACTGATTTGTCGCCATGCAAGCAGTAAAAGTGAGGTTTGACCGATACCGTTTACAGTAGAGGTGCTTCATAAGCACTTGGCATACCTTCTAACTCGCAAAAGTATTGCCCAGCAACCCCACAAGGTGCACTCTGTCTGGTCGGCGAAATCGAGGATCCCCGTACCTTTTCCAATTTTGGACAATATCTCCCCACTGCCACCCCAATTTCAACGGTGGGTCTGATGAGGCTAGTCTTAGTTGAGTACTAGTAGGCCCTTCAACCCTCGTTGAACATGCATGGAGAGCATCTACCTCAGCCTCGTCGGCCTTCGACCCATAAAGCCCCGTGGGAGGCTGGGCCAGCTGACATGGGGTTTAGATAAATGCAACCGATTGCCCGTTGACTATCTTCTCCTTGTATTCACCACGTCAGGCAAACGTCAACGTCTCGCTACGTTGGCTGTCATCGCAGCGCTGTGACGGAGTGACGGTTGGTCCAACATCATGTCCTACGCACCGATCGAGCCAGGGAGACGCAGTGTGTCTCCAGTCAACAGCGAAACTGAACATGTAGAGTTTACAAAGTACTCGTCGCACCCCACAGGAGTTGATGCGCCGCCCAATGGTCTACCGCCGCGCTCAGAAATACCGCCAACAAAAGAGGGTTTCCAAGGCCAGGTACCTCCGCAGTGGCCTTCAGAGTCGCAACGAGTCTGGGTTGTGACGCCCCTCCGAGCATTCATCATCGCATTTGATATTGTGTTTGCTTCTACACCTCTCATGTTTATAGGTACCTATATGACCTTTCAGCATTGTACGATTCGACTGACGTGACCTAGCTCTTGCGTTAATTGCGGGCCGACTTGATGGAGAGAAAGTGTCGCCCTACGGGCTTCATCTGCACCAAGTACTTCTCGTGTCACCGACTATCTTTCCCGTGATATTTGCGGCGCTTATGGGACGATGCTTCAAGTCGGTGGCCCTCTTTCTAGCAGGACGTGGGACCACCCTGGGTCGGTTAGAGCAGCTCGTTGGCTGCCAGTCGCTTTTTTCCTCCCTGGAACGTCAGATTTCCCTACGCTCTGGTTCTGTCGTCGGCATCACGATGCTGCTTCTCTGGTTGCTCTCCCCACTCGGTGGTCAGTCAGCCCTCCGATTACTAGATCAAGAGAACCACGTCTTGAACTCGACCGGCACGTCGTACATGAATCCTCTGGCCAATCAAGAGTCTTTTCTGATGGGAGCTAGCGCGCTCAATTCGGGTAGATCTTTATACATGGCTGTTTACATTACCGCTCTTCTCGCGAGCACTAGATACCAGAACGCTCCAATGGACGTATGGGGAAATGTGAAGCTTCCGTCATACCGATCGATCGAGAAAAGTACTTCTGATGCATGGAAGATAATACCGGACAAGCCCGAGAACACCATTTACGCTTCTCTGATCGGTATCCCTGTGGCCAACATTCCCTCCTCGGGACACAGTAACTTTTCGATTAAGGGGCGACAGTGGGATATATCATGTGACGATGTCACAAGTATGAATGCGAATCAGACCGATTATGGCTCATTGACTTCCACCTTCAAGCTCAACTACACTACTAAGTCCTTGAGCTGCGGTTCGTATCCATGCCCAATCAGCTTCAAGTCACTGTCAGACTCCGATCCCAATACCGCTGACAAAGCCTATACGGTCGCAAGCTGCGATCTGACATTTCAATACCTTGAAGCGCTCGTTAATTGTGACGGCAAAGATTGTGCTGCGACTAGAATGCGAAAGCTAGATCTCTTCACTGATGGTTACACAAACGACCTAGACGACTTCTTTCGTAGCGTCATAGTAAGGAATTCCTTTTTTACCCTCCCGACCATGGATCTTGATTACGATGGTTCTTCCTCACGTTCTTCCTCACTAAGCGGGTCTACGAACCCCGAGAGGTGGATGGATGATCCGGAAAACTTTGTCTCATCCAACATCTCCTACGTGCAGCTGTATAAACTCCCCCTGGAAAAATTCACTCAACGCCTCAACATCGTCTACAATACCTTATTCCAGTCGACGTACGCTCCCAGGGCTCTCGTTGGCAACCTCCCCAAAAATCTCACATCCCTCTCCGATTCTGAATCCCCCGGTGTGGCCTTCAATTCTACTATGAACCAATACTATGACCCTTCAACGCGCGTATACAAGACAAATTGGACCTGGTTTTCCTTACTCCTTGCTTCCTCCATCATCCTCCAGATCGCCGCTTACGTCGGACTTGTACTCAAATACTGGACCTGTGTCCCAGATATCATGGGTTACGCGTCTAGCATGACGTTGATGAATCCGTACGTGCCGGTGCCGACGGGTAGTACAACGTTACATGGGCTAGAGAGGGCGGCGTTGCTTCACGATCTACCTGTTAGAATTGGTGATGTCTGTCCAGATGACCCTGTTGGTGCGATTGCTTTTGCAAAGGCAGATGATCGGAGGGTGGCGAGATTGGACCGGAAAAGATTTTACACATAGGCATTTGTTGTATGTCAAGTACGAAGAAAGTGAAGCAACGCCATCGGATGGTACTGCAAACGCACGCCTGTCACCTGCACTTGCTGACTCTAGAGTATCGGTCATTTTGTAGAAGTGAAGAAATGGAGGTATAGCTCCATAATACTAGAATATTTATTACAAATGCATACTATAACATCATTGACGGTCGTAAATTTAGTTTCATACAAGCTCTTCAACACTGCTCCCATCCATGTCCTTCTTTGCCTCATCGTTCGCCTCTACGCTGACACGTACCTCAGTAACAACTTGAATCGTCGCGTCTCTATCACCTGAGGTACGAGAATTCTTCGATTCCAATGGGAGGATTTCTCTGGGTATAGCCGAACGTCTGCTAAACGGCGTCCTTGAAAAACGATCGCCGGTATTCGCTCCGTATCTATATGGAGACGATGACAGCATACCTGGCAGGCAGCGTGTAATGAGTGGACGTAAGCATGGGAGGCATGAGCATATTATTCCGACATTTGTCTCCACGGATGACCACGTTGCTGCAGGCGGATTATCGTATGTGGGGTCGGCTGAGTTTGAGATTGCGATGAGAGAGTGGAGGCGTAGGATTGACACAACACAGACACTGCAGGAAGAGTCAGCTGGATGAGAAGATACAGCGATCAGAGCGACATTGTACTAGATAAGCGTGCAACCTTCGGAAAGGAAGGTAGCTCAGCTGTGAAACACGAGGAAGCGATTGTTGTCTGAGTTGGTTGCACACTGTACGACAGTGGCAAAGAAGTGAAGCAACATCGGAACCCCACGTTGAACAACGCTGACATCGGAGAGGAAGAGAATACCATGCACTTACAAGCCACCCACAGCAAACACACCTCCCAGCGCTAGCTTCTGTCTCCGCGCTAGGTTCAGCCCCCTCACCACCGGCATCGGAAGGGCGATGATCAGAAAGTCTGTCGTGATGTTGATTGCCGCATTCGTGAACCACATCGTGAACTGATTGATGCATTTCGCGCCGGGTTCTTTGGTCCAGAAAGCGCGGATAGGGAGGCATGCAAGGATGGATCCGAAGAGCGTCCAGATGGTATAGAGGATAACGATGGTCATGGTTGCATAGCACGCGATTCGGAAACGCTTTGTGGGGAAGACGCGGAGATACTGTACGAGGATGGATGTCTTCGTGAGGCCAAGGGAAAGATAATATACTATGAGAGAGGCGTAAAAGGCCTGGTTCGGTTGGCGATGATACAATCTAGAACAATCAGAGACATACCTTGAGTGAGTGGACTGTTTCTTCAGGTTGGAGGTTGATGAAGTGCTCGCCCATGCCATACTTGGCTTCTGTTTGATATCAGCGTAATGTTTAAGATGCGGAGAGGATGACCGTACGTATACCGATACATATCGACAGCCCGGCAGAGCATAGCTACTATGAAGTTAGGTAGTGCTTCGGTAGAGAGTGCAAAAACATACCATTGCAAGTAGAACAAAGTAGTCCTCCACTCCCGCGCTTCGTACAAGAAAAAAACGAGTGTAAAGCCGAAGAAGAACGATAAAAGCGGCGATGCTACTGAAGGTAGTCGAGATGCATAACGCTTGCTTTCCGCGAGGATTGTGTGCTAGAGTCATTGTCAATGACAATTAGAGCTCTACATGAACAGAACGCAACTGCTCGCTGAACAGAAGGAGATGTCCAGTCTCTTCCGCGCGCTCCGTCAAGATCCGCACCGCATCCATATACCTGCTCGAACCCACTTACTATACGTCCCCACACAGGGGTAGGGCTGAGGACCCTTGGCATGCCTAATATCTACCCCACCTCATGAGGAAATTGCGTGACAGAAGTGCCGCTATGGGAGGTAATTGCCCAAGTGGGACGGGACAAAACGTGGCGCTAGATCTTCCGAAATGTGCTCGACAGGGGGATCGGCAGTAGTTCTGCACTTTTGCTAGGCCAATTGCGGTACAACGGAGCCAAAGCTGTGGGTGGCTTGCTCTCGTGTATCGCGTTGGAACATTAAGCTCCTCATCAATCCCAAGGTTGAGGGTACGGCACGTTTCGTTAATTTCTAGCTGTGCCACTCTCGTGAGTCCCGGTTGTCTAGGACGGTGGTACAGATGTACAAGACCTGTCAACCGGTACCGACCGCAGTGGAGGCTAAAGTAGACGTGTCAGTGGTGCCTGGAGATTGTGATATGGAGCTTGACGTTGATAGTTTGATGGGAAGCCTTAAATGTCCATATATTCCCACCGAAACTTGTTCGTCGATTGGCTGCGTCTGTCTGAAGCAATAGACCCTAGTCTGCACGCACGCTAGTAGAAAATAAGCAGTGACAAGGATACTGCATGGCGCGTGTGAGTGATGCGTGAAGACTGCAGGCACGAGGAACGGGTGCTAACGTTGCAGTGAGGAGGTTTCAAATGTTCGGGGGAATGCCAGTTCTGCTCTGGTGTTGCCCCGCCTATTGATTGCAACCTGCCCTCGAAACATGAAGAGGACAGTGATGTAGGATGTGTTCTCGCAAGTAGATTGGCAGACAAGGTTTCGGCTAGTATATTTGTGATCGCCGCTTGTCGTCAATCGCTTGACCTGCGATCTACCCCTTTGTTTGCTCTCTGCAGCATCTCGGGCCGAATCGGCATGTGCCTGTGCCCAACAATCGGGTTGGAGACGCTAGTGAACGGCTAATTAGCCCGAGGCGTAGGGGTTCTCTCGGCAGCGTCAGCTACTATTGATGTATCTGTCATGGCCTCGGGCTTGGGAGTTCCCACTCGGTCAAAAAGAGATCGAGATCTGAATAACGCGGTGAGAAGCTCATCCTTTCAGTCAAAGCTGGCTGTTCATGGCAAAGCTCACGCGTCGATCCGAACGCATTGGCTACAATAGCTCCACAGGGCTTTGCCATTTAGGATATTTCATGTGGATATCCTATACTTCAGCGGCCGAGTCAGGAGCTGCTGATGGTCCTGCGGATCGGGTCCTCCAACCACCAATCGAGTTTCTTCTCGCCGGCTAAAGAGTCAGATAAACTTTCAAGCAATCCGACATGTTCCTGGAGCTCAAGGGACGATTATGAATCAAATTCCGGTCCGAGGTCGAACGGCTCTTGCCAGTACATCTCCTTCCAATGTTCTAGGAATGCAGCTCCTTGCAAACCCTCAGCTTCAAAGCTGTCCGTGAAAGGAAAGAGCTGCCTCCAGTCTTTTCCATCAGCCACCTCAGCCTCAAGTTCGTTCGCTTCGCTATCGTCCTGTAGTAGAGTCGAATCTGTCGCAACGGTAGCAGAGTGCAGCGGCCCACCAAACGTCGCGTCCGGCGTAATCTGTGCTGTGACGATTTGAGGCGAAATTTCCGTAGCTTCTTCCAAAGCCAGCCTCGTCGCGCCTGGTGAAGCGAATAGCTGATTTGGACTATGGGTCTGTTCTTCTAGATGCACATTTTGTCTCTGTAGTCGCTCTGAATGCTCAAAGAAATGCAATATGCTTTCTGCATTGGGCCAATATTCGACTAGCCTTTTAAGCGAATATAACGTGGAATCATATCGACGTACAGCAGTGATAGCTAATAGCGGGTTCGCGAAACGGACTTCTACGCTGAGCTGGATCATTGCTGTGAAGAGAGCAGTCACGCTGAAACCCCAGAGTGAGGAAAGATGATTTCGTTCGCAAAGAGACTCGAAGATTGACTGAATAACTCCAGCAGCTGCGGAGCAAATCTCAGCGTCGTTCTGGCTCGGGTTATTTGAAGGCGAAGAAGGATCAATCATTTGCGGGCGGGGCCGATGGAGGAGAATGAGCGCAGTGTTGTATATGAGATGGAGTGTTGCCGGCCAGAGATCAAGTGTGAGCGTTGGGCGAAGGCGTAAGTGCTGTGGTAGTAAGAGCGACCATCTTGCGAGCTCCGCGTCTGCCTCGGATAGAGCACTGCTCCTGTTCGAATTCGAGGAGTGCGGTCCGAAGCATTTGCGGTAGATCCGGCAGAGGATCATGCAAAGTTTTGTTGCTGTAATTGCGTAGTCTACTTGTGTGTTGGGTCCGCAGCCGGCATAATCCGAGGACATCGGAGGCTGCACGTCGCAGTCCTCTAGGTTGCTGGAGGAGTATAAGTCAATATCTTGAATCAGAAATTAGAAACTTACATTGCAAGCGGACGTCCCAATTGCAATGAGATTAGGAGGTCACACTGCACTAATAGCCACCATACTCTTCTCCACATCCTTTTGTTATGCGCCACAAGAGTACTTGGCTCCGCATCGCGATGCATCCCAAGACCCATCGCCACTCTAGCTGCGAAGCCAACCCAATGCCACGCATTTGCTGCTACATCCTCTGGCCCATCCGAGTACCATGTTAGAAGAAGGGCCGCTTGTACAATCACATCACGATTTCTCTCGAATCGCGAATCAATCAAAATCTTTGCCCTCCGGAAGAAGACTTGTTTAAGATCGGTACGTTCTGGGCAGACGTGCGCTCCGACAAGCAGTATAGCATGGAGAAGCAGTAATGAGGGTGGGTCCGTGGCATCCCGAGCGCGATACTGTGCCATGAACCTTTCCTCGTCAATTACTGGAAACCCTGGATTTATCATCTCAAAATACGCTCGCAGTAGCTCGTCAACTATCGGCTTTTCGGGGAGCTGAAATGCTTCTACAGGAACTCTGTCTGGTTCATGTGCAGTGAAACGTCGATCTATACGATTCGTTGGGAAGTGGTGGACAATAGTGCGTTGATCCGACTGGCGAACGAGAAAGTTGATGTTGGATACATCGGTACCTGATAGATTGAGTGACGAGAAACTGATAAGATGGGTGTATGCTGACCAACGTAGGTGATCCTTGCCGCTCTATCAATGGGCCGGTAGCTCAGATCCTCTTGATCAATGAACTCTACCAAATGTTTTCTATAGCTCTGCGTACCTTCATCTACCAGTGCATACCCTTGTGTTAGTAGCGGTCGGCTGTCCTGTACGACCGTGTTATCATCATTCACAACTGGTGTTATTGGCGATCCGGGGGAAAGCCGTTCTTCGAAAGGTGTAGTGGGAGACGACCAAGACTCATGATCTATTGGTTCCGCTTGTCTGATTGGAACTGGGTTGTGAAGGGATCGAACTGGAGCACGCTTTCTTTTCTGATGCCACACACAATCAGAGCGGAAATGCTTTCGACAATTTGTGCAAGGAAATCCGACTGTCTGTGCATCGCATTTGATCTTTCGTTGATGACATGTCGCACATGCTGCTCGATCTGTTGTGTGTCAGGAATGTGGGATGGTGTAAAGAACACGGAATGGTCACGTTACTGGCTCGAGGGCGTTGCACGCGGCTTCCTTCGCTATAAGTCTTAATTGTTGGGGTCACAGTACTCATGTCGAGATCAACAATGTGAATCAAAGGTTTCTGGGTGAGCTTAAAACAAGGTGGAGGGTCTGGGGTTGTGATTCCGAGTTTCCGAGTGGGTCTTCACGGAATTAGCATAGCGCATAAGTTGGGTTAAGACCAGCCCTATCTCTAGTTCACGATTTTAGGTAATTTCCATTATATCGAGTCTCATTAGTCGAGTTTAATTATGATTCATGGATGCGTAAAACTACTTAAATGCAGGACTCAAATTATTTAATTCAGCAAAGACCCATCGATACTCTGGCATAGTCTTTTGCACACTCTCCATCGTCTTCTTCCACTAGGCTTGGTATAGGCTTGTTGGCCAGAGGCGTGAGCCTGAAGCCGTGCCTTCGCTCTCCCGCAGGGTAATCTAGAGTTTGACTATGGTTCGTGACCCTCTGGTCCCAGACTAACACAGTCCCAGCTTCATATCTCACTCTACACTGCAAGTCTTGTCTCTTTGCGATATGATCGAACAGAAATCGAAGAAGGTAATCAGACTCCTCTTGATCAAACCCGACAATACGCTTCGTGTACACTGGGTTCACATACAGCGCCTTCTCCTTAGTGACAGGATGCAGTATGACAATCGGATGTTCCTGTACCAACTCGGCTCTCCGCATGACAGCAGCCTGCCCATTCTTCAGCTCTTGCGACACACCATCGTTATTGGTGTGAATAGCAGTGAGTCCCTCAAGCCTCTTCCTGAAGCGCGGTGAGAGGGCATTGAATGCCGCTACCGAAGATGACACGAGAGTGTCGCCGCCTGCTGATTCAGGGGACTCGAGCATACAGATGAAGGTGGTTCCTGGTGGTTGTGGCTCGGGGGATTGATCGGTGTGCCACTGGACTGGGGAGCGACCCTTCCATGAACGGCGAACGCGCAAATCCCTGTTAATTGTCAATGAGAGCCTCAAAAATAGCCAAAGGAACGCTTACTCCTTATGGTCATATATGATCATGTGCTCCTCTGATCCAGCGGCCGGGTGCGGTGCCCATCCATGAATGTGCAACGGACCAAAGTGTCCCACGATCTTCTTCTGCTTTTCGAAGCCAATGTCTCGGAAGTCTTGATTGCGGAAGACAAGGGCACCTCGCTTGGCTGCCATTAAGGCTAGCTCGTCAAGACCAGCATCGGATAGTTGTGACAGTTGTACTCCTTCTATCTCCGTACCAACATGTGGCGCTATATCAACAACTTTTGTGGCGTTGGCAAGGAGATTAGGGAGCTTGGGGTCAGCACGGTGGCCTGGGTCAAAGTGCTCGAATTTGCCAATGTCTTCGACCTTTTCGAGTGGATCGTAGAATGCTGTTCTCATTAATGGACGAATTTTGTGCAGATGGCTATAACATACGCATGTAATCAGGGTAGAGGGGAGAGCCATCTTTGTTCTTCAGACGTTTGACAAGCTTCTGGGCCAGAGGCTCTGCCGTGAGAGTAGGAGTGGTGTTTTCAGTGAGGCCTGGAGCCATGGTGTTGAAACTGAACGTATGCTAGGACTGTAGTAAGTCTGCTGGATGATGCGTTATTTCTCAAGCAATGAAGACATTTAAGGAAACAAAGTATGGCGATTCGGAGGTCTGCCAGCCCGCCGAAAGTCAAAGTGAAAGCGAACCTCGGTGGATGAGACGTTCTGGAGAGGGGTCCTCACCTCCATTCTCTCCACGCTCGGCGACTTCGGTGATAACACACCAGACATGCACATCTCCATAGACAATGGCATTCCCGGCGGTTCGGAGGCGGACATAAACGACTAACCCTCGCTTTGAAGCCCCAAGTCTTCGGCGATCCCCACCAATCAGAGAAGTTCCGACAGTCCAACTTCGGCGCCAGAGATAAGATAGCCCATGACTCGTGCACTACATCCAACCTTCTCCGCACCAGAAATAATTCCAGAGAGGCCACGGCTCACCAAAAGTCCTTGCCGGATGCCCGCCACCAGATACCCTGAAAGCCGAGTCGACTATCACCGTGATCCAAGCTGCCTATCTTAGCCATGATGACCTAGAAGGAGTGTTATCTTTGATGCTCTCATTGGATTGCCTCGCATGCTGTGAAAACTGGCATATATCAGTGTTCATTCCTTCCAAGATGCATGCTTAACCGGACTCTCAACTTACTTTGTGGGGAGTGACGAAGAATTACACCTGCGAGATGGCAGCTACACCAGCCTCTAGCTCGTCTTCGGACCTCGAGCGAAAGCTTCCCGAAAAGGTGGGAGTACAGGAATCCACGCAGAGCAACCCTGAGTATGAGCGGTACTTGGTTCTTCACGAGGAATTTGGAGGTGGCGCAAAGAAAAAGCTCTTGAGAAAGCGTACGTCCTATTTTTCTTCGGTGTGGACTATGCTAACGAACTGCCAGTGGATCTTCGACTCTTGCCGACATTGTCATTTTTGTACCTGATGTGCTCGCTGGATAAAGCCAATGCCGGCAATGCAAAACTGTTCAACTTCTTGGAAGATGTCGGGATGACCTCTCATCAATTCAACCTTGCGCTTATGTACCTCTTCTTCACTTACGGACTTTGCGAACCGATCTCGAACATTGCTCTTCGTCGACTTGGTCCGAAACTATGGTTCCCGTTCATCGTATGCGGCTGGGGACTTGTAACAACACTCACCTGTCTGGTTACGAGCTACGGTGGCTTTGTCGCCATTCGTTTGATTCTTGGAATGACGGAGGCTGGCCTGTATCCCGGTTCCTACTTCATTTTGTCGATGTGGTACACCCCGAAAGAACTCGCAACAAGAATGGCAATTTTCTATGGCGCCAACACCGCGGCTGGTGCTTTTGGTGGTGTCATTGCGTACGGTGTCGGAAATCTCGACGGCGTTCACGGATGGCGAGCATGGAAGTGGCTGTTCCTTATCGAGGGTGTTATTACGATTGCCGCTGGTTTGGGGTGCTTCTTCTTCCTTCCGTAAGCCTCCTGATACCTATAAGGCTTCCAGTAAACTAATAATCACAGGCAATTCCCTCACCAATACGAGGGCAAGAAGTCAAAGTGGCTTACAGAGACTGAGCTGGAATACGCCCGTTTGCGTGTCAAGTACGCCAACGGACCTGACGCGCCCACTTACGTTTTCCGGTGGTCTGATGTAATCGCTGCCGCAAAGGACCGCAAGACCTGGCTCATGTGTATGATGTTCTGGTGGGGTGGAAGTGTGCCGACTTATTCGCTCTCCTACACTCTTCCGACGATGGTCAAGAACCTGGGCTACTCCGCAGTCAAGGCTCAGGCAATGACTACGCCACCGTATATTTTCGCGACATGCATCTGCGTCTTCGTCGGATGGGCAAGCGACCGATACCAGAAGCGGTTTGTGGCGATCATGTCCAGCTACACGCTTGGACTCATCGGCATTATCATTCTTTGGATCACTGTTCACCACAAGCACCTCTCTGGCGTCTCCTATTTTGCCATCTTCTTAGCAGCGGCAGGTTACTCGGCGCAAGCACCTATTGTCGGGGCTTGGACATCTGTCAACGTTCCGAACCCGTCCAAACGTGCGGCGGCAATTGGTCTCCTGATGCTATTCGGGAGTGTAGGTGGGGGTTCCATTGGCTCGAATATTTACCTCGCAGAACAAGCCCCTGTATATCCCTTGGGGTTCGGATTCTCTGTTGGAGCAACAGTTCTCGGGGCGATGATTCCAGCATCGATTCATTGGTACCTATTGAGGAGGGAGAATGCGCGAAGGGACAAGATGGATACCGCAGAGATTCAGGCAATTCATACATCGGCTGAACTAAGCGAATTAGGCGAGAACTCTCCGCTTTTTAGGTTCACTTTGTAAGCTGGGTAGATAGTGGACTAGATGCAGCCGATGATTTCGTATTAGAGGCGCTAGCCGAATCTTTAAGTGCTGAGATGCGGAGAAGTGAAATCAACGTTTTTAGATCTCTCGTGACATACCTCCGTAGACCATGGCAACTTCGGCTAGAGCTAATTTAGAGCCTCCGCGGCCTCGGCGATTGACATTTGCGATATAAAAACACCGTTGAGCCCCGGACTGATCGGTTGTCTTTCGTCCCTCTGTGCTACTCTCTCACAATCTTGTAAAGATGACTCGATCCTTGCCTAGAGGCATATACACGCCCCTCCCCACCTTCTTCGACGAGAATGAGATCCTGGACCTTGACTCGTTCCAAGCTCATGTCAGATATATAGCGAAAGCAGGAACTATCCCTGTCGTATCAGGTAGCGCTGGTGAAGCGGCTCATTTAGTATGTTGTATTCGAGAAATTATGGGAAAGAAGCTAAAGCTGTAAGACCCATGAAGAGCGCATAACTCTCATCAAAAGCGCACGTTCCGCTCTCGATGATTGCGGATTGACGAAAGTACCCATAGTAGCCGGAGCCGGGGCTGCTTCAACACGAGAATCGATTGTCCTATGCGAAGAAGCTGCCGCAGCCGGTGCTGATTTTGCCATGGTCATACCGCCAGGATATTATGCCTCAACATTGCGCAACAACATGGAGGCAGTCAAGCGCTTCCTCATCGATATTGCAGAAGCCAGCCCGATACCAGTCGTCATATATAATTTCCCGGGCGTGAGCGGTGGAATAGATTTAGACAGTGAGTTGATAGTAGGAGTCGTTAAAGCTAGCCCGAACGTGGCTGGAGTGAAGTTGACTTGCGCTTCGGTCGGAAAGATCACAAGAATTACTTCGGAGGTTGATGATCTTGATTTTCAAATGAAGTACCCCAGAAAATGGAACGTTGGTGGAGACAGTGATTGGGCCTTCTTTCAGGTCATTGACGGATACATCGACATTCTGATGCCTAGTGTTGCAAGTGGTGCCGCTGGTGCAATCTCTGGGATCCCAAACTTTGCACCGGTAAGAGTTTTGCTATTTCCTTCCTATCATTTGCTAATATCCTGCTTAGAGAACATGTGTCCGCTTGTGGGAGTTGGCGTCTTCACTTCCTAATCCTGATTCTGCGGAGTATCGCGAAGCACGCCGACTACAGAATATCGTTGCTCAAACGGACGGCTTCGCTCAAAAAATCGGGTTTTCAGGGACGAAATTCATCCTCAATCATGTCTTTGGATACGGCAAGGCGCTGAGGAGACCCTTGATGCCGACACCAGAGGATAAAAAAAAGGACATCCTAGAGAACGAGTGTTATCTCAAGATAATAGCAGAGGAAAGGAGCCTAGCGGAGACTTACGCATGAGTCGCCCAAAGCGATTGTATATCTGTCAATAAGCAGCGATACAAAATGAACAGAAGATAGGTGATCGAACATCGAAGGACTAAGACCACCGTTTCCTTGTCTCGACGTGAGGACTGGAAATTCGAGATTTTGGTAAATCTTGCATGATACTGCAACCTGCTAATCTGTTTTCGGATGTCGACTCTCGTATCGCCCGGTAGACGGATTGGCGGGTCTAGATGAGGTGGAATCAAAGACTACACGAAGACGCTTGTGTCGCTGCACGATCAGCGCATGATTCATTTCCCGAAAATTTTACTGTGCAACTCCCACTTTTCCACGCCAATTTGTCATTTAGCTGCTTTGCAGCCGTGGCGGTTGTCGGGGTCTCGTCACGTGCATCTTGCCCATGTCGCATTATCGTTCACCCTCACGCGTCAACGTACGACGCCGATTACTACCTAGATACACCTCATGAAAGCCTTGTAACACCTTAATACACACACATATTGCCTCGAACCAAGTCTGCCGATGCATCTGCAGCGGTTTTTGTCAGACCTCCCGCTGGATCACCCCCTGCCCGAAATGGAGGGACCTCCTTGCCTGCCAGCTGTCACCTTCATTTCTCCCCATGCATCGAAACTATGTTTCCTTCGCAAGTCTCTCTCGTTGGCTTCTTAGATCGCCCGCATAGAGCGGTAGAAGTGCATGAGGCGTCGCAAGAAGGGTCTCGCACGCTTCCTGTTTCAGGCACCTTCAGGCATCGATTCGCATCGACTTCAGCATCTGCATAGCACCAGCACCTCGTAATCTTCACCGTTGACGTGTAGCATTGTAAACGGTGACCAAGAATTGTATTGATGCGGTACAATGGCATTATATAGAGCGACGTGGTTACCCGGCGTTGAAAGATTTCATCCCTCAGCCCTTCAACAAAGCCAGTCTTTTCGAACCAGATTCACTTTAGTCGCTCCCTACTCGCGCTTGGACGCAGTAACTATCTTCAAGCAACGATATATACATTCTTTGAACAAAATCAACACTCTCTCAAAATGAAGTTCTCTACAACATTCGCCTTCATCTGCACCATTGCAGCTACTCATGCCGCCGTCCTTCCCCGTCAGGCCAACTCGCAAACTTTTACTGGTGCCCTCGGTGGTATTGCTGCTACTCCCGTTGAGGACTCTGGTGACGCAGACCGCCCTTTCCAGGTCAAGGACGCGACTTTCGTTAACCTTGCTGCTGCTTTGCAGCGATCTTGCGATCAGCAGGCAAATGCTTGCGCAAACTTGGCTAATGGGGGAGACCCAACGGTTTCTACTGAGGCTTGTGCAGCACAAAAGGGTGAGTGTTACATTTCTGGTCGTTGACGCTCCCGATATGTACTAATTTATATGATAGACCAGTGCAATGCCGCTGGTGGCGCTTAGGGGAATAAGTTTCGAGCTTTGAAGAGGCCTAGGGAGTGTAAAGTACGATGTTCATGGGAGCTGGACCTGGGCTTGCAACGAATTACGACTCTTGGTTCTGCTGGATGGATATGTTGTACTGGGTTTGGGATCTGTTGAAATAGATGTATCATGCTACCTTTCACATTCCAATCTGTGCCGATTCCATTGTTCGATCGATCAAACTTGTTGTGACGGTGCTTGAATAGTAATATGCTGGAATGTGAATGTTCAAGCCACCCTAGGTGGGGCGTTGGGAGTACATCTTTAGCATATGAGGCGCGATGACCTTGTGTTGGCTTTGATGACTTCTGCGGAGTTGTTATCATCCAGCCAGGCCCTTCTCTTTCTCTCCATCGTCATTCTTTTTCGGGTGCTCTTTCTTCGGTAAATTTTTTAAACAAGGTGCGTGAAATAATCCTCCGTCAATAGCCCCTCTAGCCGTGCCGGCAGCAACGACAAACCAGAGTATAATGACCGCAATACTGAAAATAGTCCCTAGGACTTTGAAGAACAAACTCGGCATCTGGACTCCAAACTCTATCGTGCTGACAGAGAAAACGCCCAGTGGAAAGGTGAATCCCCACCATCCCATATTGAAAGGAAACGGGCGGGACCTATAGATAGAGGCGAGCGCGAAGCAGAGCCAGGTGAGGCCAAATCCCCACATGATCAGAGCGACAAATATTCCAATGATGTGGAAGATATCGCCAGCTATCGCAAGGTCTTGGAAGAATTGAGTCTGTGGAAATACGGTGCGCGATACAGCACCGAGATACATTATGGTGTAACCGCCCATCCCTAATGGGCCAAGAGGGAGGAAGGAGGAGACTATAATCTCTCGGGGCGGAATTTTGTGGAGGGCGAGCCGAGTATAGTACATGACGAGTACGGTCATGGCAAGCGGAGTCGACATACCCCACATGACATATGATACAAGAAGGGTCCCCAAAGCGTTCTCGGGGTCTGGGAGGACCTTTGCGATCTCAGCGCCGGTCCCAGCAGCAACGATTGTCGCAGCAATAGGGAGCAACTGCGCCGCCGTAATTCGGTCCAAGGCTTGTCGATGAGATGCTGATATCAGAAGGATCGTAAGAGATATAGTGACAGCCAAAGCAACAACGCAGTCGATCATCCAGCATACCCAAGCAAAAGTCACCGCCCAGGGTCCCCAGTAAGGTACGCAGAGGAAAATCCAACATTCGACAAGGGTGGCAAATCCCATCGGAATGGTCCCGAGAAAGAGTGAATTAGTGCTGTCCGCGATCATCACACTCCAGATCTCTGGATACAAGGTGTATCGGAGAACGGAAGTAGTGAGGGCGATGAAGAAGAGGGCTGTATTCAGCGCGAAGAAGACGACTGCAAGCCAGTACAGCCAGTCAGCTTTAAATGGAATAGTGATGAAGAGTAGAGACACTATTCCGGTGCCCATAGTGACACTGAACCATGATGGAGAAAAATGCCTGACGATGCGGCGCCAGCCAAGCTGTGATACGTCAGTGAAGTGCAAGAGCAAGTCGAAAACGTACGGACATCATGCTTTGTCAACTGAAGGGACGGTCCGGACAAATCAGAGTCACGAGAAGGCGTTGATTTCTGTATAGCCTGTCCATTTGATCTCGACCGACTGATTGCAACATGTGGGCTCCCCGGGGCCGTTAGAGCTGGATTATTGGATGCGATTCGATCCAGCTCAGTGTCGTCCATGATAGTTCAACGCGGTAGTCCAACAAGTTCGACTTGAGCGCAGAGGGACGCGGGGCACCATCGGAAAGCGCATGGGACATGGGAAGCTTTAATGACGCCGTCGACGCAAAGCGCAAAGGTCGACCGCGCCGTGTCTTTCCGTCAACGGAGAGTGGTAGCACTTACTACCAAAGAGGGCTAGCGTTATTTTCACGTGCTTTTAATAAACAATCAAACACGGTGGCACTCCCGCACAGACCGCTCTCGCTTCAACCTCGAGCCTTCTAGAGTGCCAGTCTCCCACCCGCCAACACGATCTGATCGTCTTGCTATCTTATGCATACGTCATGCATGTCTCTGCTTCTTTCGTGTAGTAGCTGCAAGGGCTTGACCGGTCAACTTGCCTTTCTGTTGGCCTTTCCTGTAGCCTAAAAGCCCGCTTCCGGCCACTTCCTTCGTTGCCCTGATCCCTGTCGCTCAAGTCACGACTCAGCCGGCGTCTTTCAGCATGCCTGCATTTTTGGATATTCCTTTGGAATTGCGGAATCATGTCTACGAGTTCTTACTTCAAGAAGCCTTGGAGCCCCAAAGTCGCGGCGTCATGGTTGTTTCTGAGCGTTATGTCAAAAATCAAATGCCGCTTCGGTGCTACCGCGGTCTTTTAGAAGCATGTCGCCAGATTCATGGCGAGTTCAAACAGGCTATCCGACATATGGCGGCCGCCAAGCAGCTCAACTATGAATTTGACTTTACCTTTTCTCACGGCCGACCTTACTTCTCCTTGACTTGGATTCAATTCCCTGCCCTGTCTGCCACCGTCAATTCGATGACCATCAATGTGGATCTACGTGTTCGCGAGCCTTTTCATCTCGTCGGAGATGCCGCCGAATCTATCCCTCATGAACATGAGCTAGCCCACCTGATAGAGGACGCGCCTGAGAGCTTCGCGGAACAGATGTTCGATTATATTGCCATTCTTCTCAAGACTATTGCCAATCTGCTCTCTGCTGGCGATTCGGAGTTCCGCGTCTTGTACACAGAGGACATGATTTTGAATTTCCGCACACCAACAATGCTAGTCCCAGGACCGAGTTATTCCAACGCGACCAAACGGCGGGTTCCAGTCGATTCAGATGAAGCCAAAAAGTTACATGATACAATGCGCAACACGCTTAAAGCAAATGCAAAAGCATTCCAGGCCTTCGATGCGGCCAAATGCGAACATCTATCTCCCTTGATTCAGATCGGTTGCCTTCGTTTTGCTATTGAAGGAAAGGTCTGGGGAGAAGGTCATAATCTGATCCTCGCCCACGATGACTTTCAATGGCTTCGATATTGAGATCTACGACAGGATCCAATTTTTTATTTTAAATCACGTCGTCATTTGCGTTCTAGCAATTGCCCTTGGAGAGCTACTCCATCTTCCAATTACGATGATCCTTTTCGAGCCACGACGCCAAAACAAAATACTAGACTACGGCCTCTTCAACCACTCCAATGAATTACGAATTATGATACTCAACCGTCGCGACCTACTTCCGTTTCCTTTCACTGTCGATGATCCTAAAAATTCCCTCAAAGCTCTGCGGCAATTGTCTGTCCAGGTCAATGACAAAATTCTATATTGCATAGTACGGCGCGTACACAAAATACATCCTCCTAGTACATTTGTTTCATGATCATTCCTGTATTATCCTATTATCTCCTTCTTGCGTACTTTATGAAATCTGTAATGAGGCATACATACCTTTCGCCATTATCATGTCAAATACATGTTGGTGGTTCTTGTCGTGGTTGTTTGGGGCATTCATAGAGTTGCAAAGGATACCCCTTTCGAAAAATGAGCCAGCGTTAGAGTCATCGCTTACCATCAACTTAAGCATAAAGTTTAAGCTCAAGATTGGCATGAACCTCGAGCAAGAAGTATAAGTGAAATTCTGAGAACAAAGGAATTGTATGGTTTATCAAAGTCGCCTGCTTTATTAATAACTGAAGTCTAGACAAAGGCAAAATCTTACCAACAGAATTCAAGCACTTAGATTTTATTAGCGCAGGGTGGAACACCACGTGTTGCACTAGATCTCGGTTGCACAATCGGGATTGCTGATGTATTACGAAAGCATTTCTGCAAGTCTTGACATAGAAACATGATTGTCTTGTTTCGATTTCTAGGCTCCTACGTGGCTAAGTGTATCGATAGTATGTAAAATACCGTACTTGAGATGTTCTCAAGTGTCCTAGCAACAGGTTACTCTAAGCACAACTTCTACCTGATTGTATTTGTATTGGCAAACCCTATCATAACACTGTTGAGCCACTCGTTCGATTCACTCTTATATCACACGGAAAGGTGATACATTGAAAGTCGACTATGAAATCATAGATCAACTGTACGATCTCCGAAATATTGAATCGACAGAATCGCTGGCGCTTTCAAGAGTCGTCGAAACAATGATCGCACCTATATGTTGAGAGAATTTTTTTCTGTCCGCTGTTGATCAGCCTAATTCAATAGACGTATAATCACTGTATCCAATTCAGAGCTGCTCTTGAAACGAGGTTAAGTGACTGGACCGACCCCTCACTCTTCTCTGATAATGGTTGTCCAGCCAGCTTCCATCAGATGAGCCAGAACTAGTCTGTTTTCATGCATCGTTTTTTTTACAATGTACAATCAAATGGTATTAGTTAAATCATACTCGCTTCCGCTACATTTCAACCATTTCACCAGGCAACGCCCAGCATTGTGCACGACCACAGAACTACCCGAGCAACAATGCTCCACGCGTGAAAACTTTCACATATAAAGCCTGACGCGAGGTTCTCGCCTTCTCGAGGTCTGTACCCAAACACAAGCTCTGCCTCAATTGCCTCACCACAGCTATCTACCATCCACCCGATAGAATTCTTGCGTCAAACTTCATAGTTCTTGAGGATAATTGATTGCAACGAGCTACATTTGACGATACTTTGAAGGACTGATTCCTGGATTGGCTTCGAGGAGCTCTCGCGCTAAAGGGCCTGCATATCGAGAACAGCTGGGCTATCATCGTCACTGCAGGCAAACTGACCGGCTCTACTCGCATGATGATCGCACCCATCCCTGAAGGCCTTATATCGCCGCCGCAATCGCCACCATCGCCGCCATCGGCTGCTGTCAATACCTCCTCACCCGAGCAAGTCTGCGCCGGTCAAGACGGTCTCATCCAGTTCGAGGATCCCCAAACTCACGAGAACCTTATATTCAATGACTCCACCTTCCCGGCTGGCGATAAAAACTCGAAAGTGAACTTCTTCCAGGGCGGCTACATGAAGATATGCGAAGATGACGACGACCCTGAGACTTACGGGTTTGAAGACTGGCAAGACCGGAATTGGGAGGCAGATGAGAAAGACCTAGAAGTCATGATGAAGAAGACATCGTGGCGTCCTAAGGAGTTTTACACTATCCAGCATCCTGACCCTCACTTCTGGGCAAAGCTGCGCAAACAAGACGGCTCTAATTGGCTCATGGATCAGATAATGTGTTATCGTCGTGTACAGAAGGGTTATACAGACTTTACGAATTACCTCCGTAGAAAAGCAGGCAAGCAACGAGTCCATCGTCCCCAATACGACGATATGGAAGACGACTGGATGTCATACGAAGAGACACGACATTATCTCACTCCATATGAAGAGGAAGAGTTGAATTACTATCCAGAATTCTCCGAAGATGGCGAAGAGGTCATTTCAGAGTTACTGGAGAAGCTGAGAGCTGATGCGACTTTCAAGAAACCGACGGGATACAATCCTGTTCCAGCGTGGTTAGACAGAGTTGATGATGGCCCCCTTTTACTTCCACACAATTCGTACCCGGCAGATGTCATCGGTAGGGCAGCCGCTACTGCTGTCGCAAACTACCAGGATGAAATTGGGAACGAGTGGGAGCCTGGTCATCATCTTCGTTGTGTGCCTGAAGATTGGGACCGTCCGCGACTTCTAGGATGCGACGATGCCTTCGTCCCGGAAGATGGCGAAGGATTCATTCGGTTTGATGACTGGGTCACTACCGAATTTGGTGGCGAAATGGTGTTTCCTGCTGAAGACGAACCTCATTCTCCAGGTCTTGATGTCTCTTCAGCTAAACAAGAGGCGAATCTCCGGACACTCAACGGAGCTTTGGAAAATAGCAATTTGCCTCCACCAGGCCTACCCACATCCAACGAACAGCGGATGAGAAATTTCCGTGCGCTTTTTGAAGCATTGGACACAACTAATCTACTCAATGCCGATCCAGGACAATGCGGTGAGCGCTCTGCTACTCGGTCATCAGCTCTTCACCAGATACTGTTGAGCAACCGTTACGATGATGACAACCTTGTATACACCGAACCTTACGAGAAGCTCATGAGAGCACCACTGGATGTACATCCTGTCGAGCATGCCGACATGACAGCCGTCAACCGTAGCTTGAAGGAGCCCAGTAGGCAGTCGGAGAATCAGCAACATGCTGACGAGGTCCGCGGCTCGTCTGCAGAGAACCAGAAAGAAGAGCTCACTGTCAAACTAAAGGCTCTCCTTGGAATTGCACCAATGGCTCCATATAGCAGTAAAGTTGGTTCCACGTCTTCAAATGATCATAAAGAGAAGCTCACCAAGAAGCTCAAAGCTATTCTTGGTGTTGCTCTGCTTGAAGAGAACACTCCTAGGCCATCCCATCATAGCTCACCAACTCTTCAACAGATCATGTTAGGCAACCGCTATGAGGATGATGAGCTTGTGTACTCGTCAGTGGCCAACACAGATAGTGAACAATCAGTCAAGCGCGCGGAAGTACTCACCACCAAACTCAAAGCCCTCCTCGGCATTGACCCATCTGAGAAAGGCACTCATGAGCAATACGCTGCCAGATCACCCAACGTTCATGAGATCATGCCAGATAGTCGATGTGAGAATGACCAGGCTCGCATGCCAGAAGTTAATAGCGGCGTGGAGAGATGGGGCATTCAGACAGGCACGCAACCATACGCCAATGACGCCTACACCTCATTGCCGAACAACCGCTCGGAAGAGCTCGCCAACACAATAAAGACTATGCTGGGCATCGCGCCGTTTGAGAGCAATACCCCTGAGCAACATGCCACAGCTTTGAAGACATTGCTAGGCGTCAATCAGAACCAACAGACGTCCCCAGTCGATTCGGCCTATGAATCTGCCCGCGGATTTGAGAATTATCTCACTAGCTGGGACTCGCATTGGTATTCCTACTCCTACGGATGGCAGTATCCAGCTATGGTAGCAGTCTGAGGAGCCGGCGACTTGAAGGAAAAACGCGTCACTTATCTGTAGAAGAGACGACGTGATAATTTCGGCGATGACACGAATGAGGAGGTTTTATTGCAATGTTCTAGAACTAAGGAAGGTCTTTAGTCGGGCATTGTTTGCATTTCACTTTCACAGAGAAACTTTCATGGCATGGTATCTGGCGTTTTGAATTCAGATGCAGGTTAGAAGCTAGCGTCGAACAAAGAATGAAGAACATATTCAAAAAACTTGCTGTATTCGCTCATAAATAATTGTGAAGTCATTCCTAGAAGCCCAGTAAGAAAATTTAGCTTACCCTGCGCAAGCATCGAAAATCGCAAACATTCCCTTCGTTCCCGTTCCACCGTCTTGTTGCTCAACCGGTACCTTCCCATTCAACCACATCCTATGATAGTCTACGCCTGCCCACACCCACCCCAAGTCTTCAAACACTTTCTGTCCTTCCTTATTGCTCCCGAAGATCTCTGCAATCATGCTACCATCGGATTCAGTGAGTCGATTCATAGCGACATAGAGCAGACGCAGCGCATCTGCGTATGTCTCCGCGTACAGCGGTCCAAAACGATGGCCGTGCTCGCACTTGCGGACGAGAATGTAGCCCGTGATGGAGGATGTGGTGGAGCGGAGCGCATACCCAAAAGCGTCTTTGCGTGAGAGAAGAGCTTCGTGCGACCAGTATAGGGATCTATCGAGGCCGGTGTGTTCCAAGTCGATCTTCGCCAATACTTTCGGATCAACGCCTTTGATGTCTACCAGCTCCCCATCAATTCCGGCCTTCTGCGATGCTTCTACGGAAACAGTCTTCTGTTTTAAGGATGGTCGAGTCATAAGATGGATACTGGCAATGTCCACAAAGCCTCTTCTTGCATATGTATTAACCTGCTCCTGGACACCATCAAGACCGATAATCTCGCTTCCGTTCGCCTTGAACGTAGCTTCGAGCCCTTTCCAGAGTTCGCGGCCCAGACCTTGGCCACGATAGGCAGCACTGAGGATGAAGTAGCCAACCCAGGCGGTAGAGTTGGGGTAGGTGAAGGCCACAACGGTACCTTCAGGTTTAGAGGAGGACTTGGGCAGGAGCATGAGCCAATTATCCTTCCCAGCAGCGTAATAATGTGAAGGTGCGTCATCTTCGAGTCGATTCTATAGAAACTATTAGCATGGCTTTGGGATTTAAGGAACTGTACTACCCAGCCTAACTCCTTCATCAATGGCCACCAAAAGGCAGAGACCTCTTCTACGTTTTCAGCGGGACGAACAATGAACTCCGGGTCCTTAGAAGCCATCGCGATTACTTGATCCCTTAAAGATTTAGACAAAGCTTGGATATCAGGTCAATATAGAGTGTCTAATATCCTTAAATATTCTATCAGTTGGTAGGAGTCATAATCACGCGTTGGGCGTAAAGGTGATATATGTACGTGTGGGGCAAAGCTACCGAGAACAGAAAGGCCCACTGAGTAGGATCCGACAAGTTCAATGCACGAGCCACTAGTCTAGGGACTTTAAAAGATAAACGTTCTTCGAAAGGGATGATGATTGCGCTATTTCCAGAGCGGATGAGGTAAGGCTACCGAAACTTAAGGTTAAAGCGCGGCGTTCCGGTCGGAAGCCGGGGGTTGTCCCACTCCTCTTCTGTAATACATAGCGGTGTGCCTAAAGTCCAATCGATATCCCTAAAAGACGGTGTGATTTGTACAACATCCTGTTGGTAATTGGTGTCGTTGCAGCGAGGGCTCTCCGGCGCCACACTCATGACTCGCCGCACCGCCACACATGACTCAATCGATCTAGGAAATTTCCCCACTAACATCTATCCCAGAGGCAAACCCCTCCAGTTTACACCACAAAATGCCACCGACACCCTGCGCAATCTGTAAAACAAACCGCGCCCTTATCGTCCGCCCAAAAGATCACTCAAAACTCTGCAAATCCTGCTTTATCAACGTCTTCGAGACAGAAATCCACCACACCATCACTACGAATGCGCTCTTTCACCGCGGCGAACGAATCGCAGTAGGTGCCTCCGGCGGGAAAGATAGCACGGTTCTTGCCTCCGTTCTGAAGACGCTGAATGAGCGGTATGACTATGGGGTCGAGCTTATTTTGCTGTCGATCGATGAGGGGATCAAAGGGTATAGAGATGATTCTCTCGAGACGGTGAAGCGGAATGCACGACAGTATGATATGCCGCTGACGATACTTGGATATGATGAGCTATATGGCTGGACAATGGATCAAGTGGTGGAGCAAGTCGGCAAAAAGGGCAATTGCACATACTGTGGAGTCTTCAGGCGGCAAGCGCTTGATCGTGGGGCGGCGAGATTGGGTGTTAAACATGTGGTTACGGGACATAATGCAGATGACGTTGCAGAGACAGTGTTGATGAATTGTAAGACTTGCCCTCCATTCTTTCAAGCGCAAACTAATATGTGGATTAGTATTGCGAGGAGACCTACCCCGTCTCTCCCGAACAACATCCATCATAACCTCCACGCCCTCCGCATCCTCAGATCCCACTTCCCATACAAACATCAAACGAAGCAAGCCCCTAAAATACGCCTACGAAAAAGAAATCGTACTCTACGCGCACCACAAGGGCCTCGATTACTTCAGCACGGAATGCATATATTCGCCAGAAGCCTTCCGCGGAAGCGCACGAGCGCTGATCAAGAATCTGGAACGAGTCCGGCCGAGCGCTATACTGGATGTTGTACGCAGCGGAGAAGACATGGCAAAATTAGTACCTGGTAGCGACGAAGGCTGTGGAGGAACTTGTTCCAGCGCGATACCTGCTGGCGAGGAAGAGGAGGGAGGATGTGGGAGTGCGAATGGACGGACTGTCGGTGGCGAGATGGCTAGCATGGAACAGCATCTCGCGCAGAACCACGCAGCTGCTGAGAATGGACTCGAAGTTGAAATCACGTCTAGTAGGGTCAACGGCGTACAGAATGGCGCTGTACCTCTTGCAGGTCGCAAGATTGGCAAGAAGAACAAGACTCAGCCATACACATCGCGCAAACCGACAGCGAAGCAGGTCATGGGCCAATGCAAGAGGTGTGGTTACCTGTCGAGTCAGGAGATCTGCAAGGCCTGCGTGCTTCTCGAAGGGCTTAACAAGAGCCGCCCAAAGAACAAGGTCGAGGTGGGCTATGATGAACAAGAAGAGAAGAAGCTGTCACACAGCGTAAAGCAGATGCACATCGAAGGAGACTGAAATCCTGAAATCCCCTTCGGAAAGAATATCAAGCACGATCGCGCTCCTGCAGCCTAGCTGTTCGACGAAGTTGTACTTCCCGCCTTCGCAAACCCCACCCCGACATCCCGCGACGTACAAAAAGCTCCCGCATCCAACCACCCGGTCGTTACGCAATCTTCTACCAGCGCAAAGCTCCTCCCCCTCCTCCCCTATGCCGTGTACTTTTCGTTAGCACAGCTCATAGCTTCCGGCCTGCACGGCTGAGAAAGACAAACTGTGCCGCTCCAGGCCAATGTCGTGCAGCAGGAGCGGAGCACACGTAGTAGGAGGCCTGTCGCTGTATCGGCCATGCAAGGCAAATCGCGCCCGATACTCGTTGGATACAAATGTTGAGACAGTCTGCCCTTGCAGCATGGTCGCGCGTCTGGCGCCGAGGAAGACCGTAATACAGATATTTTGTCTCCGTGTCACGAAGAGCATGTGGATGCACGTTGGACACAACGTGGCAGGAGTTGACTGCAAGTGGCAAGAGGTACAGACCATGTTTTCTGCCGTCAACATTTGGGCTTATTTTTTAAGCAAAGGCATGCACGGAAGAGG